>JBBMKD010000217.1:33228886-33248116 GCA_037834095.1 Argya squamiceps | reverse complement strand
TCTTTAATTTAGCCTTGAAATATATTTAATTTGGTGAAGAAGGAGTTTCTTGGTATTTTTATGATTTACAAGCACTGGAAGGGGCTGCCCAGGGCAGTGCTGGAGTCCCCATCCCTGGGGGGATTTCAAATCCACGTGGATGTGGCACTTGGGGACATGGGGCAGTGGTGGCCTTGGCAGTGCTGGGCTGGACTCCACCTTTTCCAAGCTGAACAATTCCATGACTCCAGGACTGTGGGGCTGGAAGAGGGAAGGACTGGGCTAATTACTCACCCAGAGGCTGCCAGCAGCCCACGCTGGGTGATGCAGCAGCAGGCACGACACTGATTTTATTACCTGCCTGTCAAGTCACATCTCAGTCGTGCACTAAGCTCTAATCTGCTCTCCAGACACTTAATTCACCAAAGATGCTTCTAATAAAAGTGAACTCAGCTGCTCTCTGAAGCCTTTTCTCATCATTGCAGCAGATAGGATACAAATTCTGTGATATCAAACACTTATGAACCCTTGGCACTCTCTTCTCTTAGAGATACTGGGGTTTTTCAACTCTCAGCAACAACAGCTCAGCCAGAGATAGAAGAGAAGTGGCAAACGTGTTTATTTCTGATCATTTAAGGAAGTTTTGATAAAACTCAGAAGAGCTGAAGTGTCTGGGCTGCTAAGCTCAGGAAAATGAAATCTGGCAGACGAGTACACTCAGGTCACAGTAAATACTCAGCTCCTCATGAAATTCAATCCCTGTACAGGCAAATTATACTCAGGGAGCAGCCCAGGCTGGAGAGAGGCAGAGCTGCCTCATTTACCTACGAGCTCCAAGGAGGCCCAACTTCCCTGAGTCACTGATGCAGCCAGACAAGGCTGAAAGGCAGAGTGCAAGCAGAATTTGCAGGCTGAGGTACTGAGAACCCTTGGACACATCCATTTTGCTACAGTCCCAGGTACTGCATCCTCAAGTAAATATAAATTTAAATATAAATTTATATTTATATAAAATAATATGTAAATATTATTATAAATAATAATATTTATAATAATAATTATAAATTATATAAATATAATATAAGTAAATATAAATATGTGTGCATAGAGGTATTTTTAAGGGAAAAAAAAAACCCCTTTGAATAGTGTTGGAAGCCCAGGTACTGAGAATTTTAGACTTTCTGTGATAGAAAGTCTAAACTGAAGAAGTTGGAAAGTCTGAACAGAAGAAAAGAAGATAAAACCCACAGAACAGATGTCACCATAACAATGGCTTTGTGTTCAGCAAGAGGCTGAAACCCACAAAAACCACGAGACACATAAATATTAACAAGAGTGATGTGCCTTCCCAGATGGTGAATTAAATATGCAGAGGTGGCTTGATTTCTTCAATCACCTGGTTTTTCAAAGCTTTCTGCTGGCATACTTTTGTTTCAAGAGAAAGCAAACTGATTTTAGAGAACCATGGGATGGTTTGGGTTGGAAGGGACATCACAGACCATCTCATTCCACCTTCCATAGATCAGGTTGCTCCCAGTCCCATCCAACCTGGCTGGGAATTGAATTTTTCCAGGAATATCCCTCTGAATTGTTTTTTTGGGAACACTGAAGGCAGCACATGCTTAGGGTACTTACCCAGGTTGTACCACATGTCCCTGATCTCAAAGCCAATCTGCCTTCTCATGTCCCCGTACCTTAAAAAGGAAAACAAAACCAGCATTAAAACAAAATAAATTCAAGACCTACAAGCAGGTAAATCTCATTTCAAAATCAGATTCACAGCCTTGAAAAAGAGAATAAATTCCAGACCAGGTTCTCAAATTGGACTCACACTACTGAGATTCCCCAGCAGCTCAGCAAGGCTTCTGTAAACATCAAAATTTGGAGGAAAAAAGGTTTCCAGCCTCAACAATTCCAACATTCCACAGTCCCAGGCAGAGGTGGGAGCCCACCCACCCCAAAGCTGGTGGCACCAACACCTCCCATTTCCCACCAGGGTCATTTTCCACTCCCCTCCCTCTCCACATGAACACCAGGAGAGTTTTAATGAGTGGAATCATCCCAATGCCTTAATTAAGGATGGGATCAGAACCACAGCGAGCTCCAAGGATGCATTTGCTACATGGAATATTTGCAAGTGAAAGATCATTATTTAAATAACAAGATGAGCCAAACTGTAATATCTGGCAACTTGTAGGATTTCTGGGGGATAATAGTGAGACACCCTGTCATTAATATGGATTAAAGAGAATCTTCTGCATCATTAAGAATCTGTTATTATCTAATGCTTAAATGCAATGTTTAGCAAAAACCCACAAATTACAATAATTAAATTTTAATTATTAAATATTTGACGTTTTAATTGAAATATGTACTTAAAAAGACGGGTGAGTGTGAGATTGAATTAACTGATTAATTATATCCCTTTTGACACAGAAGTGCCTTCACACAGCAATGAAAGTGCCTCCAGACCATGCATTTATTGAATCTCAAATTTATTGTCCTTGATTCCTCCAAAACCTGATTAAACTGAAAATAACCATTTGCAAATTCATTACAAACAAAGATTTACAATTCTGCAAACTTTATTAAGCAACCACTTCAAATGAGTTAATTTATTTACTTCTATTAGCAGTGAGAAATGCCTGTTGATTCCTTGAATTCTTTCAGCGAGATAAACTGCTCTGTTTATTATGAAAATCACTCCAAGAAAATTTGTGCCTGTGGTTCCCATCCTGACAAAGAGGAATTATCAGTCCACAAATGTATTTGACAGCAATTTCCAGCCCAATTACAGCTCAGCTTTTGGCTCTTTGTTCAGTTCAGGAGTCTGAGCTGAGCTAAAATGCTCTTGTAGGTGCTCACTAACACTGGGCAGAGAGAGCAAAGGGATTCTAAATTTAATGGAATAAAATTTACCTGCAGCACCACCTCCATTTCCTAAATAAAATCTCTCTGCCTTTACAATACCACCTCAATTTCCTTAAATAAAATATACCTGGCTCTGCAATAACAGCTCAATTTCCTTAAAAACCCTTTAACTCTAATGTTATTTATGGTATTTATAGCACAAGCCCCAAACCCTGAGCTCTGCTTGACACCACTTTTCCTCTGAACTTGTCAATATTCCTGTTTCATCAAGGAAGCCCCACGAGTCTCAGGTAGAGCAGATCCTAAAATGCTTTAAAATTCTCTTTCAAGGCTCAGGTAGAGCACAGACTCCAAAGGAAACACCTCAAAACTCAGGAGGGAGAGGTGGAGTTTGCAGGGCAAAACTTGACTCCCATAAAAAGGGATGGGATGTGGAGCCTTTCCTGCATTTTCTGGTCAAAAACCTAAAAGCCACATGACAAAAAGCCTTTAAAGTCAAGTCACTGCAGCAGTGATGAACTGTCCCCACTCTCCCTGGGATTTCTCTTATCATAATAACAGACAGAAAGGCCTGAAGTGGGAAGGTGAAGGGAGACAAAATGCATTTTTCTTTCTCTGTACAGACATATTTTATTTATTGTGCACATCAGGAGCCTGAGCTGTGCTTGTTCAAGGAATCACAGCTTGGAAATTCCCCATTTTTGGGACCTCACCAGCTTTTTCTAGCTGCTCTTCCCAAGTATTATCCCACAGAAAAAGAAACCACACACTCTGAAATCACTAAACTGCCTCTTTTCAGAGCCTGGTGTTTAGTTATGTAGTAATAAAGTCACTACTGTGGAACATCAATAAAAAGCAGGAGAAATATCAACAGGACAAGGGGAAAAGGGCCTCAAGTTGTGCCAGGGGAGGTTAAATGGAGAGTGGGGAAAATTTCCTCATTCAGAGGGTGGTCAGGCATTGAATTGGTTGCTCAGGTGCAGTTTCCCACCCCCGGAGGCATTTAAGAGCTGGAAGGATGTGGCACTTGGGGACATGGGGCTTGACTCCATGATCTTGGAGGTCTTTTCCACCCTTAATCACTTTGGTTAAACAAAATCTTCATGTTCCACTCTTATTTCCAGGCTTTTTTTCCCGCTTTTGACAGCTTTCCTTTGCTGTGGGATTCTGACTGGTTGGAGGCAGGGAATGTCACCCCTTAGAAGCAGCAAATGCCTTTACTTATCCCAACCATCCTTCAGGGACAGCCCAGTGGAAATGGCTGGAGCAACCGAAATTCCCTCCAAACAGAGGTCAGGGATTAATTAACAATAAAGAGCAGAGGTAAAATGAGATTGGAAGAAGCTGAAGTGATTTCAAAATGCAGTTTTATAACATGTGAACACTTCTGAGAACTTTGACTTCCTGATCATCCTGAATTCATCAGCAGTGAGTGGTGAAATTCAGATCTCGATGCCAGGGCACAAACACACCCAAACACTTGATTCATGTTTTTCAACCCAACCTGTCATTATCCCCTGATTACATCTCAATTTGAACAGATTTAGCAAAGAAATTAAATTGAAATTAGGGCAATACACCTCGAGCTCTTGGCCATGATAAAGATGATGAGCAGGACTTACTTGTTAAGGATTTTTGCCCTTTTAGCACTTGAAAAATTCTCCAGTTGTAAAGATTCTTGTGTGAGAAAAGCAACAGCCAGGTGGAAATAGTTGTTCCAGAGCTGAAAGGCCCCAAAATGACAAGAAGAGATTCCATTAATTCTCTGAAATGTTTCCTTACACACCTACAAAACAACTTAAAAGTCTCTAAATTATGCACATAAATATTTCAAGGAGAAAAGAACAGACACCACAGAGATGGTGTTTCTTGATAAATTCTTAATACACCTCCTCGTTGCCTTTATGTTTCCAACAAATATTTCCCAGCTACAAATCCCAATTCTTTGTGTTTTGATGATTCAAGCAGAATCCCAACCCAAACCCTGCTGTGATTCTGTGATTCTGTGACAAGACCCACAAGTCAGGAACAAATCACAACAACTGCTGAGCTTGAAATGATTTACCTGGGATAAAACAACGATGAATAAACCCAGCAAAACAACATGTTAAAGGCAAAAAAATTATTAAATTGATAACATTTATTGCATTAAAACTGGGAATTTTTTTCGTACCTGTAACTCAAAGTTGGTTTGATCAAGGAATTTTTTGTTTAGCATATCTGCATACTGATTAATTGCTCGCAGGAAGACTCTGAAAGATCAAGAGAAAATGACATAATTACACACTTCTGGGGTACCTTTGTATATTTGGCATCCCAATTAGACACAAAATCCGAGTCTGTCTGCAAAGTGAAATTTGAGGCTGATACTTGAAAAGCACTGTGATCTCACCACTGGTAAGTGTACAGAATTCTATGCAGATGTTCTCCAAATTAATCAAGTAAATTAGCATATGCAGAAACAGAGGGAGTCTTTGGGATAAAATCACTTGTCTTTAAAATATCTTTTCATAATCAAGAGATCATTAAAAATTCTGTTTATTAGCACTATATAGACATATATTTTTAAAGTTACAGACTTGTGTCTAACCCAGACCTCCAACTGGTTGTATTTTAAGGTCAAGAAAACCACATTTTTAAGCACATGAGGCAAAAAAAAATTCCACTTATGGCACAACAGAAATGTTGCTGAAGGACAATCTTTAAAGCATTGTTCACTGCTCTACTTCCAAAATGCTAATTCACTACCCACTGTAGTTTATGGAGTTTCTAAAACGCTTCTTAAATTGCAAAAAGGAGTTGGCCTGACAAGCTTGAAAGAGAAAAAACCAAATGGCACAGGAGAAGTAGGGCACTACATATTCATGGTGCTGAAAAATAAACAGATTATTCCTTGGTAGCCTGATCTCCATTTTCAAAACAAACATGAGATTCCCCCTGCAAAGTTGGAATTTATGCTCTGCAGCTGGCAGCTAATGCCCAGACAAATGAGCTGCTCTTTGGAGGAGGCTGGGGGAGAGATTTGAATCTCCTCAGAGTCCCCAGAAATGATGAAAACCCTTCCTGACATGTTCTGGATTTGTTTTTTCCCCACTCCAAAAGCAATCTTGAAAAGGGAAGTTCACTACTGCAAATAAAAAAAAAAGTGGATTTCCCTTCAGGCTGGCCAAAAAGAAAAAAAAAAAAAGAAAAATAAGAATTATTTAAAACAAACCAGCTAGAAAGGGTTCTTACTGAATTTAAGATACTTGGCAATTTCTCCTGAAAAAAAATTTAATATTTAGCTGAAAATTTGGTATCCAAGAGAAAAGAAGCCTCCAGATCATGCACAGGCAACAAGATGGAAACAGACATTATTTATATAAATCTTGTATTTATATATTTATACATAAATATATTTATAGATGGGCAAGATGTTGCCCAGCAATTATTTATGAACATATTGATGTATTTATATAAATATATATCAATATGTACATAAACTCATAAATATATCAATATGTACATAAATTAATAAATTTATCAACATGTACATGAATTCATCAGCATGCTGAGAGAGTTTGTTTATTTATTTACTGAAATAAATTAATAAAGGGAAAAATTTGATGCCACTGGGATGTATCTGTACTAAAAGGTCAGATCATCCCCATGGCAGAATTATGGAGGAGAAAGAAAGGATCTAAATGGGAAAATTAACATTAAACTTAGAAAGGAAAATACAAAAATAATTAAAATATGGAAGTGTATTTAAAGTATAAGCAAATATACATAAAAATCAAGTGCATGCATATATACAGGTGTGTTTTATAACATTATTTTTATAACAAATATGACAGAGGCATCTCTGCACCCAGCACACCCAAAGAAGAATTTCAGCACTTCAGCCCATATTTAGCATCTTTGTCAGTGTTTTGGGCAAGCACTTCATTAAGAGATTTATAAATGAGCTGAATCCAGCACACAAATGAACACCCTGCACTGCTCCAAAATATATGGATTTGAGATCTATGATTCAATTTCTGAGCTGCAGCACAAACTAAGATTGAAATCAAAGTTATCTGTGTGATCAAACAATCGCCAGTTTTATCCTCTCCTTATCCCTGCTCTGCTTTGTGCTTTTGAAAGCTGATAATGCAATGAGATCTGTAAATCTTCCCCCAGAATTAACAATTTCACGTGGTGCAGGGGCCATCCAAGGCTGCTTCCTCATGGACATAAAAATGGTTCCAGCTCAGGCAGGATTGTGCCTCCAACTTAATGATGCTGCCTTGAGACATCACTGTAATCTACTCAATCTATTCCATCTAATTAAGCCTTGGCACAATCTCATTACTTTATATACTATTATTTTTCTTTCAATTGTAACTCTCATTTTTTTTCCCTTCTATTAATTCCAGGGAATACCAACAAAGAACAAATAATACAAATTCTGCTGTATTTGCCAGCAAGGAAAAGGAGCAGAGCACAGAACGTGTGTTCAACTGGGGCTGGAATTAAACAACTCCTGGGTGTCAGGGGGGTTTAGGAAATCAGGAATTCCTCCAGTTTTCCATAAAGGAACATCCCAAAGAAGAGGTGGAAAGATTTAATGTTGATTTTTGAATTATTGATATCCCAATTGATTTTTGATTTGATTAATCCTTCTGTGACTGGATAAAACACTTCCTACATAGGTCAGTGGAGAAATCCCAGTGACAGTCAACAGAACATTATTATTATTATTATTATTATTATTATTATTATTATTATTATTTCTACTACTATTACTCCTACTCCTACAACTATTATTACAATCCATTACAATATTACAATAATATATATTATTACATAATAATAATATAATAATATTTATTATTATATATAATAATATAATAACAATATATATTATTACATAATAATATAATATATATTATTACAATTATATATACATATACATACATACATACATATACATATATGACATTATATATATTTTATATATATATAATATATATATAATGTCATGGCAAACCCCACAGCACTTTTCTGGATATTTTAGCACCTCCAGTGCCAAGAGCAAACAGCAAAATTATTTCTTAATCTAATGATGTTAATTTAAAAAAATATTTAATCAAATATTGGCAAGAAGAAGCAGCAAGTTGCAAGATCACTACTCTGAAGAGAGAATTTCAAGAGTAAAAAAAAACCTGCTGGATGAATTCTTGGCTGTAACCTGGGCAATGCTTTGTTATCACCTGGGAACTTGCTGCAACTCATGAATACAAAAACGCTTCAGGTTTATGCCCAAATAAAAACTGAAAGAGGAAGATGAAATATTTTATCATTCCAGGTGTTAGTTAAATCCCCTTCCTGCTCCAAAGCAGGTCCTGACAGTTTTCAGTAACTTCACTGTCAAAAGTTAGAGAAAATGGAAAATGAAGCAAAAAGTGGCTCTTCAGAGTAAGTGGAATTAACCCAAAAGCAACAGTTCTGTACTGAAGAAGAAAGGAACTGGCTGCTGGAACAGTCTCAAGGATAAAAGGTGGACATCACTGGGCCAAGGGATAAATAATCCAAACTCTCAGCTGGAGAGCATCCCTGGCAGTGCCAGCCCTTATCTCCCTGTAATTAATAATGAAGATTGGCTCCCAGTTGCGTGTGCATAAAAAGAAGTGCTCTTCTTGAAATTCAGTTTCAACGAACAAAAGAATTTATTATCCATGTCAGGAAGAGGCACAGAAGTTAAACTTTGAAAAAGGGACGAGTTCAGAGCCTGGAACCCAACACAATGGACTCTGCTGCCATGTAAGACAACAAAACCTAATCCGAATGCATTGGGAAAGATTTGTGAGACAAAAGACTTTATCAAGCCAATTAAAAGCAGGAAATTAACATTTTTCTATTATGTGATTGGAATAGAAGGAATATGATTACAGAAGGAAGTCACTTCAGGATATGTGGAAGAAAGAAAAATCCACCAAAGAATAAAATTAACAGCCTGGACAGAGGAGGTTTTTGTGTGAGCTCTGGGGAAGGGGGATGGGGATGGCTCCAAGGGCATCCATAGATTTCTGCTGTCTCTTCTGCTGTAGTTTGATCCTCTGAGGCAGGGACTGTCCTCTTATTCTGCATTTAGAGACCTTCCCCAGACCAGAATCAGAATCATCTTGGTTGGAAGGGACCTTAAATCCCACCCAGTGCCACCCCTGCCATGGCAGGGACACCTCCCACTGTCCCAGGCTGCTCCAAGCCCCAGTGTCCAACCTGGCCTTGGGCACTGCCAGGGATCCAGGGGCAGCCACAGCAAATCTGGGAATTCCATCCCAGCCCCTCCTCACCCTCCCAGGGAACAATTCCTTTCCAAATCCCACCTAAAGCTCCCCAATTTCACCTTAAAGCCATTTCCCCTTTTTCCTCCCCCTCCAAGCCCTTGTCTCCAGCTCTCCTGGAGCCCCTGAGAGAGACTTTAAGGTGTCCCTAAAACCTTTTCTCTGTCACCAGGATTTTTTTGGCATTTCATCCCCGTTCATGCATTTCCTGCTCAGACCTCTCTCAGCTCTCCACGACCCAGCAGGAACAGTGAATTGCCCAGCACCTTTTCAATGTGCCATAAAAACGTGGCTGAGAGCTCAGGTGAGAGAAGCCAGGGAAAAGGAGATGGAGGAAACCACGGCAGAGGTCAACATGGGGAAATACAGCTCATAAAAAGCAGAAAAATCCCAAAAAAATCAACCCAAAAACCCAGGTGACCAAATCTCAGTTTGATGCCCTGTTTGGGTACATCCACCTTGCCCTGCTTTGGCAGTCCTCATTTCTCCAGTGATTTTTCCCCCTTTCTGTCTCTCACTCCAGAGTTCATGAACCAGCAGCACATTCCTGGATGGATGAACTGACTTCAACTTCAACTCCTGGGAATGTTTCCTGTTATTGATTACTATTCACTTCCACTAGGCCCAGAGGTGCTTAATTGCTTTGTGGATGCAGAGATTGCTCCACCAAACAGAGCAAAAATTAATGCTTGGATTCTGTAGTTTTCCAAAAGGTGCTTTTTTTTCCCCTCCCAACAACCTCACTGCCTCCAGGAGGGCTGGGAACATCCATCAAACCCTGACTTCCAGTGGCAATTGTAAATGAAGGAGGGACAGAGGGATTCGATTTATAAATGGAACTGGAGTCACTGTGCCAAACAATCCATGTTTTTTTAGCCCTTTCTCAGGTTCAGTCACTTTTTATTCTGCCTTTCTCCCCCCTAATTAGTCAAGTGCCCTGATTTGCTCATGTTTAAAACCATTCTGTGCCCTGTTTTCTCTCACTCAGCTTCTGACATTGTTGGAAAGTATTTGGAGGAGCTGAGGAAAGCTGGGTGCAGGAACACCCATCCAACTTCCTCTGCAGAAACACTGCTCTGGAGGAATAATCCACAGAGAAATGTTGAAAAAGTGGAAATATTTTTACAGCCTATGCCATTCTGCACGTTATTTAGTTAGTTCCAGTACCCAGGGATTTGGATTTACACTCTGAGTGTTTATGCAAAATATTTCTGACAGGAAAATTTCTGACAGAGAAAGAAACAATACAAACAAGCAATGTCCTCCCCACTATTTTTGCTTAAGGAAACATCAAAAAAAAAGAAGGAAAAAGAACGACAAAATGACTTCCTTAATGGCAGAATAATTATCTAAACAAGAACACACAGATACAGCTTAAGATCACTTTGGTTTAGGTGATAATTTGATAAAAGAGAGGGAATTTGGAGTGAGGTTCTAAAAGGCACCATTATGATGTGATTTCAGTTAATTTAGATGGAAGGATAATGAATGCTTTACTGCACATCATCATGCTCCCCATGCCTGAGCTCCTGCTTCTCTGGGAGACAAATTCCATGTGCTGACAGGAGACAGAGTCCTCTTCTCCTCTTCTCTTGTCAGGCTGGGTGGGAAACAACAGCCCCAGCCCTGGGAATCCCAGAGCAGAACCCAAACCAAGAAAAGGTTCAGGAAGGCACAAACAGCACAGCAAAACCTTCTCTGAACACCTGTCACCTCAACCCCCTCTGTCCCCCTTGCAAAGCACCGTTTTCAACAGCTTTTTTCTTACTTATGAATTAAAAAAAGAAATTTTCCCTGGTGTTCAACCTAAAATCTCCCCTGGCCTAGCCTGATGCCGTTCCCTCTCCTCCTGTCCCTGTTCCCTGAGAGCAGAGCCCGACCCCCCGGCTGTCCCCTCCTGGCAGGGACTTGTGCAGAGCCACAAGGTCCCCCCTGAGCCTCCTTTGCTCCAGGCTCAGCCCCTTTCCCCGCTCCCTCAGGAATTCTCCAGCCCCTTCCCAGTTCAATTCCCTTCCCTGGACATGCTCCAGCCCCTCCATGTTTATCTTGTTGAGAAGGGTCCAAAACTGCCCCCAGAATTTGAGGTGTCTCACCAAAAGAGACCCAAAGTCATTTAAATTACTCAGCCTGAAAGTACCCTTGCATCTCCCCCAGTTTTCTCCTTCCCCCAGTTTTGTCTCTTTTCTTTCCCTCTTCAGCTGCCCACCACAAACGAATTAATTTCATTTAACACTTCTTTATATTTACACATCCCTGCCCACTCCACTTTTTTCCTTTAAAGACCATTTTAAAAGTGTTTAAAAGATTCCTTGCAGCATCCTCTAATTCAGCAGGCTAAAGAGTAGTCAAAACTTAAAAAAAAAAAGAAAAAAAAAAGAAACTAAATCCTTGATCATTTGCTGCCTTTTCAATCACAATTCCTGGGCTGAGGATGATAATAGCAGAGAGTAATCCCAAAGAAGACTTGCTACTAAATACCCACATTAGCATAATCTCCTCATAATGCCTGCTCCACAGCAGCACAGGTGCTCCATGTCACTTTATTAACCTATTTTCTAACAAATATTTCAGCCCCGGCTGTAGCACATTATCTCTAATCACTGATAGCTCTCCCCTCATCAGCATTCCAGGTCCAGCTCCTCTAAAACAAAGGGCACAGATGAATGAAAAATCACTGAGTTACAAAACGCTGAAGGACAAACTTGTGGGCTGACTACCAATAGCCAGGGCCCACTGCCCCACTCTCCTTGGATAACCCTGGATCTGACTGCCCTCACTGCCCTTTCCTGGATAACCCTGGATCTGACTGCCCTCACTGCCCTTTCCTGGATAACCCTGGATCTGACTGCCCTCACTGCCCTTTCCTGGATAACCCTGGATCTGACTGCCCTCACTCTCCTTGGATAACCCTGGATCTGACTGCCCTCACTCTCCTCCTTTCCTGGATAACCCTGGATCTGACTGCCCTCCTCTACTCCTTTCCTGGATAACCCTGGATCTGACTGCCCTCACTTTTCCTCTTTTCTTGGATAACCCTGGATCTGACTGCCCTCACCCTCCTCCTCTCTTCACTATATGTCTGAGGTCTCAGCTGTGCTTTTTGGATGACTTTGAGTGCAAGAAAGAAGAGGTTTTAGCCTTCTATCCTCTTTCCCAAAGCAACCTTGCCTCCTGGAATTTTATCTAAGATATAACTCCATGAGTAGAACCGTCCATACTCAATTTTAGCACCTGGAGAATTTTATGGCAGAGTAATAAAAGCTTGGAAATCGCATTTTTCTAATGGAAATGCCAGCAGACAATTTAATTTAGGAGTTTTGAGCTAAGGCTACAATGCTGGCAAAGTAGCATCCCTTGCAAGTGGACAGAGTTACTATTGCTCTACTCCGAAGTTATTATTCTAAAGGAGGCAGACTTGCTGAATTCCAAGAGACTTTCTATTGTGGCAGTTGGCAAAAACTCCCAACAGAGCTTGTAATTTCAAACAAATGTAATTTGTTGGAGTGCTGCTGGAAGGGATCTGTGCCATCAGGTGAGTTATTAAACAAGCATCTCATTGTAGTGCAATGCTCAAGAAAATGCAGGAAGGAACAGAAATCATCACCTTCCCCTCTGGAAGGATCAGAGAATCCCAGAAGGGTTTGGGTGGGAAGGGACTTTAAATCCCACCCAGTGTCACCCCTGCCATGGCAGTGACACCTTCCACTGTCCCAGGCTGCTCCAAGTCTGGACTTGGACATTTCCAGGGATGGAGCAGCCACAGCTTCTCTCTGCCAGGGCCTCCCCACCCAACTTTTCACCTCAGTTCTCGTTTTGCTTTGATTTCACAAAGGAATTCAGCCTCTTTTTGCAGTGCTGAAGATCAGTATAGAAGAAGGTGGTGGTTTTTTTTCCTGTTGCACTGCTTTTCACACAAACATTCAGTCAAGAATGAGAAATAATTACAGGAGAAGTAAATCACAGAAAGGTTGGGAAAGGACATCACAGGCAAATCTTCCTGCAAAGCATGGAAGTCCTGGTTGAATTTGCCAAAATGTTTTCAAATCCTTAACAGGGTTTGCAGCAGGGGAACCTCCCTTGCTCTGTGCTGACAGCACTGGCCTCTGCTCCTTCCCCATTTCCATGGATACTGGAGGTGATTAAGGCCACTTTAGCTACTTATGGATAAATCAATAGAATTGATCTGCTACATTTCAAATTCTTTGGCATTCTCATCCATCTTGCCATCAGCTGGGAAGACAATTGCACCTGGCTAAACAAATGTCATGATGCTGCTGGGAAAAGAATCTCCCTTTTTTCCTGCGGGGATTTAATTTATCAAATTCCACCAGAGAATAGCAATGAGGAAAAAGAAAGCAATCTGCAAAGGTTGGGTTATCACCTCTTCACTGCTGGGGTCACCAATCAGGTGTGTTCAGAAATTCCATTTGCTGAAGTTTCCCCCCAAAATGTGAAGTTCATTCTGACAGCAGAAAGTTTCCATGGGAGCTGAATTATCCCAATGACTTTTATTTCCTAATCCAAACAGTCACAAGCACAGAGGCAATGCCCAGTAAAGCTGAACCTTCCCAAAACTGGAATCCATCTCCCCAGCAGACACACACGAGCAGGGACTCCCTGAGAAGAGGTTAAAATGTGATTTCTTGTAAGAGATGAGCAGGATAAACCCCAGCAGCTGCTCTGCTGGGCTGTGCCTTGGCTGCTTATGCTGCTGACAGCTTTGTGGAGGGAACACTAATGCTGCCAAAGTGAAAAAAAAATCTTACTGGAGCTTTAGGTAAGCCTGTGTTTGATCCAAAGGGTGGCTCTCAGATATTAAAGTGACACAAAACGTTTCAGGGAGGCAGTGGGGTGTGTTACAACACTGTTACAACAGCACTCTGTGCTGTAGCGAGCTGTGTGCAGTGGGTCCTTGGGAAGGGCTCACCTGGGGTAAATATGCAGCTCTCCACTCTGGTTTGCTTTGTAAGATCTTTTTTAGTACTTTCTTTTTGTGGAAAAAAATTGAGAAAAACCAAGTAGCCTTGATGCCTTGGGAAGGCTGACGTGGAACAGAGACTGGACAGAGCTGAGAATAAAGTAGATACTTACTGAAAGGCCTTCAGGATACACCTTGGGCAGGACAGAGCCTGGCCAGGGCTTCACCCAAGGTGGACTCAAAATGGTCACAAAATGACTGACTGGTCATGAGATCTTATATTTTAATAAGTTTTGGTCCATTTGCATATTGGGGTTTGATTGTCCAATTGCAGCTCCAGGCTGTGAGGTCCCATCCTTCTTGTCCCTCCCTCCAGCCCACCCTTGTTTGTGCTTTTGGGCCAGAAAGTTGTCCTTGGTGTGCAGCAGGAAAAGGATTTGTTTTGTGTCCCTGCTGTGTGCAGAGCTGAGTGACACTGACTGTGAGCTCAGAACTGCACCCATGGGCATCACAGAATCTGGAATACAGGAAAGCTGAAACTTAAGGCTTCAGCCTCAGGATTAATTCCCAGTGTATTAGGACTTGGTAAAAACAATTACAGAATCAACAAGGCTGGCAAAGACCTTGGAGATCATCAAGTCCAGCCTTATCAGCTGAACTGAGTGCCACATCCAGTCTTTCTTCCAACACCTCCTGGGACAGTGACTCCACCACCTCCCTGGGCAGCCCATTCCAGAACCTGACTCTGTTCTTGTCTCATCCTTCCAGGTATTTATATACATTGATAAGATCCCCCTGAGCCTTCTCTTCTCCAGACTGAACAATCCCAGGCCTCTCAGTCTCTCTTTATGTGAAGGATGATCCAGATCCATCACCTTTTTTGTGTCCTTTTGTTGGTCTCTCTCCAGCATGTCCCAGCTGTTAACCCTTGGACAAGTTCCTGCTTTGCTCTTCCCAGTTCTCCCTCAGCATCCTGCCTGATTCTCTCTGGAGCAGTGAGACAGGAATGGAATCAATGCTTCCCTAGGGTGCTCCAAAACCTGCCAGAAACAGGAACCCCCTAGAGCAGGATGGGTCCCTCAGTGGTTCTGAGCAGGGTTTCTGCCTCTGTGGGAAGGTTTCAATCACCCCACACACCAGGCACTGCACACTGAAACACTCCCAGGTGATACAGCACAAAAATCAGCATTACAGGGCACACAATGCCATTGATAATGGGGGTTTTCTGTTCTGTAGGGCAGCAGAGGGACATTCCCAACCCCACCAACAGATCCAGCCTTTAAGGAAGGATCCCAGCAAGGTGTGGGGAGCTGCAGGGCAGCCTCTGGATGGCCACAAGGCCAGGGAGGGTTTGGTGCTGGCCTGGACATGCCAATCCTTCCCAGAATCTTCCAGCTGGAGATTAATTTCTGCCTGGTGAAATCAAAGCCTAAGAGGCAAACACAGGGTCACAAAAACACAGCCAAGTGTGTTAATGGGACAAAGGCTTGGATAAAAAGTGGTTTCTATTGAACAAGTAATGAAATATAACTGTGGATGTAAATCTTTCCCTGGGAGGGTGGGCAGGCCCTGGCACAAGGTGCCCAGAGAAGCTGTGGCTGCCCCTGGATCCCTGGAATGTCCAAGGACAGGATTTGGAGCAGCCTGGGACAGTGGAAGGTGTCCCTGCACATGACACAGGGTGGATCTGGATGGGCTTTAAAGTCCCCCCCAAGCCAACCATTCTGGGATTCTCTGAAATCAGGTTCTCTGCGATTTCCTTTATGCAATACTTTAATTTCACTCCCTCTGTTAATCCCAAGAAAGCTCTCTAAACTACTGAATTATGCTGCATGGATAAACCATTGTTAAAAGGACAGGAAATTCTCTGGCTATTGAAACACAAACAGTGCTTTAGAGCACCACAGGACTAAAATTTGATTTCTGACAGGTGAGTTTGAAACAATGCAAGGACCTCCAAGGTACAGCTACCCTTGGGTGAATCCTCACCTTCCCAAGGCAGAGCCATGGAAAAGTTTGCTTTAATGTGGACAAAGCAATAAGGAGATCTCCAAACTGTGCAAGGTTTATTTACCTGGAATTTGGGACTTGGGCACCAGCACATTGGGGCACCATCAATCCCACATGGGGGGATGCAGTGCCAGGGAAGTTAATCCCCTGTGGAAAAGTATTCCTGAGCCTCACAAGGACAAGACAATCAGGCAATCCGTCCACAAAAATCAATGCCCCTGGCCTGGTTCTCCTGCTCTGGGGCAAAGTAGAGTTGGGCACAAGGCCCAAATAACATTTCTGCACCATTTCTGCTCCTTTTATGTTCCTCCCTGGCCTGAATTGCACAGTTTGGCTCTCTCTAGATAGAAGATTTATAATGCCAGTGGCACTGAAAGCCAGCAGCTTCTCTGGGAGTAGACTGCAATTATTTGATGGGCTCACAGAAGCAAAAAAAAAAAAAAACCACCCTAAGTGGGGAAAAATTCAGATTAGTCCTGATAGGAGATTTTTCTCACCCAGAAAACACAACCAAACCAAATGTTCAGGCTGAGTTTTTTCACTCAATGCTTGGAGTAACACCTAAAACCATCATTATTTTATTGGATTATATTAGAGAATCCCAGAATGGTTTGGGTTGGGACCATAAAGATCATTCCATGGGTTCCACAGCCCAGGGAGCTCCAAACTCACCATTCCAGGATTAAACCAACACACAATTCCCTCATCCTTGGCTTGAGTGATGTTGAGGGATGCTCAGCACTGCCTGGTCACTAAAATTCAGGATATCAGCAAAGCAGGGCCTAACAAAGCTGGGAATGAGCTGAGCAGGATGCAGGGACTAACACTGGGATGCAGAGGGTGCTGACATCCAATGACCCATGAAGGGCAAGGAAAAAAATCTGCTTTTTCAATAGATATTGATGCTTGTGCAGAGTAGATCTGCCAGAGTTTTCAGCTCCATCTGCAGCAGATATTCTGGAAATCCTGGCAGCAGGCAGGAGTGAGCTAGGCCAGCAGTGATCAATGGGATCAAAGGTTTATACAAGGTAAAAAGCTCCATTTCCTGGATTTTTTCCAGAGAAATTAAAAGCAGAATGGCACGCAGAGGTTGCCCAGATTTTAAGTAATTCCATCTTTAACATCAGCAATATCCAAACATTGATCCCTGAAAATGGATCCCAAAGGATACTAAAAGTGGCAGCACAAAACCTGGGCTATAATTTATAGTGTTACAATCCAAAGCTTGAATGCTACAGGAGCCACACAAAAAAAAGCTTTTGCTTTTGATCACACCCAGAGGCCAAAGGAGTTTGAGAGTCATTGCTGAAGAAACAGGGATTGAGAAATCCAGGAATTAGCTTTTTCTGCCTGGTTTTCAGTTAAAAACAGCACTTGAAGAGAAAACATGCAGTAAGTGTTTCATAAATTATTGCAAAATATTTCAATTTTTTGCTTTTTTTCCTGGAAGTTTCATCTGAGATAAAGAATTTTTTTCTGCACATTTTAAGATCTTCCTTTTTCTCACACTTTTTAAGAAATACTTGCCTCTCCCCTTTGATGTTTAGGTTGAGTCATTTAAATTTTACTGGGGAAAATAGTAAAGGGTTTGTGTTTTTTTTTAAATAATCTATATCTATCTTAATATTAATTTTGCTGTATTAAAATTGGAAAATTCTCACTTTATTAATATTTAAGTTAGATGCTTCTTCTACCCCCCACACAGCATTTAATGGTGCAAATGGGCCTCAAAACCTGTGATTTAGTCCAAGACATAAGAGAGAATTAAATTATGACACCACTCCAGAGCTGTTCCTATAATAGGGAGTGTCTTCATTTAGGGCACATTCACTCATATCTGTAATTCATGACAAAATAGAAAATATTTGTATAT
The DNA here is from genome assembly GCA_037834095.1 of Argya squamiceps. Taxonomy (NCBI): domain Eukaryota; kingdom Metazoa; phylum Chordata; class Aves; order Passeriformes; family Leiothrichidae; genus Argya; species Argya squamiceps. The sequence goes on along the minus strand of JBBMKD010000217.1, from coordinate 33,230,157 downwards.
ATCATCAGCATCATTTATATATATATATATTTTTTTATATATTATATATATTTATTTATATATTTTATATATATATTATCATTTGAGGCATCATCAAATGTTTAAAAGCCTAAAGTCACTTTAGGGAGAAACAGAGACTTGTGCAGAGCCCTCCTGTGATTGAACTCTCCAAGTGCTGACATTTTCATCAGAAATTCCCTGATTTCCTTCAGGAAAGTTCCCAACTGGGGCCACAAACACAGCTCAGAGCCTCTCACCTCTCGTGGAATGAGCAAAGAGATCTAATCTGCTTTTCATCAACAACTCAGGCTACAAGCCCTCATTAAAAACAGCCCCAATTAAAAACACAACGTTACAGCCCAGCTACAAATAACTGTGATTTTCTCTGTGCCACCCTAGGATAATTCACTGGTAGAGAAACACAAAGGCAGAATTAAAAGCAGCTCGTGGTCCAAATTAACCCTCCGTGTATTATTTCTGCAAGACACCACCTTAATTGCAATTATGCATTCAGGGACCAACACGATGTGCTTTGTTCTTAATTTATACACAGTAAAACAAATGGGGCTTTAAATGAATGAAAAAAGTAAATATTAGTCAGTGACAAATCATAATTATGGGGTGGTCACAGCTGTTTAAATTGACTCCTGCATGGGAATTTCAGGTTCTGACAAACACAGATTATTTTTGGAAGCTCCTTTGAACAACAGAGGAAGTTGGGGGGGTCACTTGGTTGATTTCAGAATTCCTTTAAAACACATTTGCAGGGACAGGTTTGGAAATCACAACAATATTTTAGCACCTTGTTTTGCCTAAATTAATGACAACAGCACTGGGACAAAGGGATGTGGCACTTGGGGACATGGGGCCGTGGTGGCCTTGGCAGTGCTGGGGGATGGTTGGACTCTGCTCTTGGAGGGATTTTCCAGCTTAAACAATTCCATGATTCCATTGATAATCTCTGACATTCTCCACCTGCTCCAGCCCTGCACGGAGCCAGGGAAATGCTGCAAAGATGATGAAGAGAAAATCCTGGAATGATGAAGGTTGGGAAAACCCTCAAAATAAACGAGTCCAACCATCCCCCAGCACTGCCAAGGCCACCACTGCCTCATGTCCCCAGGTGCCACATCCAGGTGGATTTGAAATCCCCCCAGGGATGGGGACTCCACCACTGCCCTGGGCAGCCCCTTACAGTGCTTGTAAATCATAAAAATACCAAGAAACTCCTTCTTCACCAAATTAAATATATTTCAAGGCTAAATTAAAGA
>JBBMKD010000217.1:33217137-33228812 GCA_037834095.1 Argya squamiceps | reverse complement strand
GAGCCTCCTTTTCTCCAGGCTCAGCCCCTTTCCCAGCTCCCTCAGGAATTCTCCAGCCCTTTCCCAGCTCCATTCCCCGCCCTGGACACTCTCCAGCCCCTCTGCAGTGGCTGTGGGATGCCCCAGCAGGTGAGGGCAAGGTCTGGCAGAGCTGGAACTCGCAGGGTGTTGAACGTCTTTGAGACAGAAACGTTTTGTGCTGACCCCACTTTTGTAGATCAGAAGGTGCCACTGAGCAGGCAGTGACCTCCCATGTTAAAAGCTCTGCCTTTAAGTCATGCAAGGGCAATTTTTGATTCTCCTACTCAATAAAAGGCAAGGTGCCCTGAGGTGAAGCCTGTAAATAACAAATCCAAGCACAATTGGTGTTAATCCTCGAGCAGGAAAATGCTGCTATGATGATGTACAAACAAAATACAGGGTGTGAGTGTTTTATCTCCTGTTTGGTTTTAGAGAATAAATAGAACTTTGTTCATTCAGCTGGAACTGCAGAGGTAATTTCACTGCTGCCTCTGACAACAACTGAAACTTCATTTTCTCCTTTAAGAAGCCTCAGCACCCACAGGAGTGGGATTGATCAGGGTGAGAAGAAAAGCTGTGCTTCCCTTCCTCCTCTCCAGCTGAATCCAATATTTTCTCCTTTTATGTGCAGGGCAGTCAATGGACACATCACTGCCCAGAGAGGATTATTTGACTCAGGAGTAGGAGGGAAGGACAAACACGAGGGAAACTCCTCATCCCAGGGGAATATCCAAACCCTGCTGGGCCTGGGCTGACAAGTCCCACGTGCAAGAACTCTGCTGACCATAAAACCAAGGAATTCCAGATTGGTTTGGGCTGGAAGGGACCTTAAAGATCTTCTCATTCCACTCCTGCCATGGCAGGGACACCTTCCACTGTCCCAGTGTCCAGCCTGGCCTTGGGCATTCCAGGGATCCAGGGGCAGCCACAGCTTCTCTGGGCACCCTGTGCCAGGGCCTGCCCACCCTGCCAGGGAACAATTCCTGCCCAAAATCCCATCTAAATCAGCTTAAAGCCATTCCCTGTGTCCTGTCCCTCCATCCCTTGTCCCAAGTCTCTTTCCAGCTCTCCTGAAGCCCCTTTAGGGTCCAGAATTAATCTGGATCTCCCCAGAGCCTTCTCCTCCCTGAGGTGAACACTGATCCTTCCTGATCTCCATCCTTCTGCTGGAGGGAGGTTCTCACTTCCCAAATATTGCTGCAAAAAAGCACTTTCTGCACACACCCCCCTCTGGATTCAGGGAAAACTCAGATGGGTTTGTGACTGAAACCAACTGAGGTAACCTTGCTGATTTTGATAGTTGATCTGGTGAACCCCTTTGCTGTGAGTTGCAGCAGCTCTGAACCTTCCTAAAGCCTTGTGCAGATTTCAACTTGGGAAAAAAGAGCCCTTGGAACAATAAGGCCTTTGGAGTGTGGGTTAGAGAGCCAAGGATAATAAACCCCAGGCTCCTCTAAACCTTCTCCAGAGCTGCTGTTGCTCCTAATTGGGATGGATGTGCTTGGCCATGGAAGAGCTGGGGAATGCCTGGGCTGTTTAAACACAGGTTTACAGGATCCATCCTATGAAATGATGGATCAGGAACGTGTCTTGCATCACCAAATTACCCCAAGAATTGGAGTGTTTTGCATGTAAAGCTTCAGCACTAATAATGCTGTGCCAAATTAGTGGGAATGAATAGATGCTGAGTAAATAATCCCATTTTGTTGTTAGTTCCTAATGGATCTGTTGATAGGAAACAACCTCTCTATCTGTTTCCATCAGGATAATTTGATAACTCATCTGTATTAGTTAAACTGCAGATTTTGTAAACACTGAGGCCGAGTGATTTGTAACAGGAGCAGGATGTAAGAACCACTCTCCTAAAGTGTTTTTTAAATTGCTTTGCTCGCAGCTACAGAGTTTGCCATAAAGAATGATCCCTCATTGTGAAATTTCCCAGCCTCAGGAGTGGTCCTGGAGCTGAGGAAGGGACAGGCTGATGATTTAAGACTATTTAATGCCCTGCTTGTTGTGGAACAGAGAGCTGGAGACCTTCCTGCTCCAGCAGAACACAGCACTGCAGTTCCTTAATGCCCAAAACTGGGAAGCTGATTTATCACCTATTAGGTCTTATTAGATCCCATTCAGTAGGAAAAATGAACTGCTGGAGCTGCATGGCAGAAAATTAATTTGAAATAAATGTTATGGAGTCAAGCTTCTCCTGCTCCTCTCTTCAAGTCTCTGTGGCTGGGGTTTTCCAGGTTGGATGGGGGCTCTTGCAGGGAGGCACACTGTGATCATTTTACATATTTATAGTTTAGATTTTAAAAATACAACATTTACAGCACCCTCTTTGCACATCTCCTTCATGGAGGGGCAGGGGAAGGGCAGCTCTGTGCCAGAGTATGGGATCCACTGGGGAGGGGGCTCAAGAGAAGGGGTTTATTTATTCCAGAAGCACTTCTTCCCCAGGAAAAGCAGTGAGGAGCCTTTGCACAGCTTTTCCCACAGTTTCAGATTTTTATGAGTTTTAATCTATTGTTTAAAAACGTAAGAACAACTTGCCAGTGCCAGAGGGAAGGGCTGGATGGGATATTGGGCAGGAATTGTTCCCTGGGAGGGTGGGGAGGAGCTGGGATAGAATTCCCAGAGCAGCTGTGGCTGCCCCTGGATCCCTGGAATGTCCAAGGCCAGGTTGGAGCAGCCTGGGACAGTGGAAGGTGTCCCTGCCATGGCAGGGGTGGAATGGGATGGGTTTTGAGGTCTCTTCCAAGCCAAAAAAACCCAGAGGTGACAGTTATTCCAAGAGAATGGAAATTCCTGGTGATTTACCCAAGGATGGGGTTGGAAGGACCTTAAACTCATCCCAATCCAGCCCTGCCATGGGCAGGGACACGTTCCACTGTCCCAGGCTGCTCCAAGCCCCAATATCCCCTTGGACATTTCCAGGGATCCAGGGGCATCAGGATGATCCTTTCCAGGCCAAATCATTCCATAATTCTCTAACAATTCCATGACCATCAAGGTTAAACTCCCCATAAGTGCACAACCCCGTGGGTTCTTTGGGATGAATATTTGCTCACACCTTTGGTGACCTTAAAAAACTTAAATATTACATTAACCTTCCCTAACTTTGCATAAAATTTCTAAATAATTTCTCAACTTTTGCACCCCAGATGTGAGCTGGGCAATTCCAGCAGAGATTTGGGTTAATATTTCCAGGGAAAATGGACAAGTTGTCAAAGTGGAGCTGAACATTCCATGTGAAAATAATCTATGAGCTGACTCCTGTTCTTCACTGCTGGTTGTTCACTGCATGGGCACAGGCAAATTACTTCATTCCTCCATGAATCAACTTGAACATCTGTAAGGTCAACATAATGCAGATGATCTTCCCCAGCTGCTTCGAGATTCTTCCCAAAATAATTCAAATTAATATTATTGTTGTTATATAAAACTGTCACTACAAATCTTTCTTTATGGCCAACAAAGCATCTTTGACAATGGCCCTTTAGCAAAGAAGAGCTGAACAAGTTGGCAAAGTTTAATTTTCCCACAGTGCCCAATTGCTTGAGTAACAAATCCAATGGATGATTTTTTTTCAGTATAAAATGCAGGAATAAAATTCTATATATATATTCTTACCCATAAGGTCATATTTGGCCCATTTGCCATTGGTATTTGTGTGGCAATTACCTCAAAAAATATTTTAATTTAACTGAATCCAAGCCAAAAGTACCTTTAAATCGTGTTCAAGCAGGAAGTACCTTTAAATCAAATACCCAGTTAAGTAAGTGGACTGGGAATGGAAGATCAAATTTATGTGTGACTTTTAACATCCCATAAAAAATAAAAATATCTTTTAGCATGATAAATGAGGCACCATAATAAACTGCTCTAGAGGAAAGGTCATTAGAATATTACAGATTAAAATCCACAGAAAATGGAAAACCACACAGTGAATTCCTGATGAAGAAATCACTGATTTTCCTGAACCTTATATTGGCATGAAATTTATATAAACATTAGGTTGGAGTTTACACCAAGATCACTCCAAGCTCCCTGCCACAGCCTCAGAATCAGTTCAAGGACTGAAGTAAAATTGAAATGCAAATGAAAAGAATCCAAACTGCAGCCTGACTAATCCCTGAATCATGGAATCATAACTGATATGGTCGGAAAAAGCCTCTGAGATCATCAAGCCCAACCATCACCCAGCAGCACCATCACCACAGTCACCACTGCCCTGTCCCCAAGTGCCACATCCACAGGGCTTTGAAATCCCTCCAGGGATGGACCTGACACCTTATTCCAACACTTGACAACCCTTCCTGTAAAGGAATTTTCCCAAATGTCCAACCTGACCCTGCTCTGGAACAGTTTGAGGCTATTTCTTCTTCTGTCTCTATTCCCTGGGAGCAGAGCCCGACCCCACCCTGCCTGCACCCTCCTGTCAGGGAGTTTGCAGGATCAATAAATTCTTCCCCAAGCCTCAGTAATATCAGGAAACATCATCCTGGTGTTTATTTTCACATCATTTGCATGCAGAAGGATCTCCCCCTCTCTTCACATCACTGCTCTGCTCTTCCCATCCCTGGGAAGAAAACCCCTCTGATCTCCTGGGAGAGCCCTCAAACTGAGCACCAAACCCTTTTTTCCAACATTTACTACAGCACATCCCCTTGCAGCAGCCTCTGGACCCAAAGGGAAGATCTGACTGGACAATTTATGGCCATTTTTTGGAAGCCTGTGTCAGTCAGAGCCTGCAGCACAACCCAAAATGAGCTGCCTCACATTTCAAACCTCGGCTGCTTTCCTGACGTCGCCGTGGCTTTACTGCTGGCATCCCTCCTGACACCTGGAGTGTAAATTCTCCAGCTCTGTGCCTTGAAATACCTGAATTCTGACATTAAATCTGTCCCTTTCTTATCCTTCCTATAATTCAGCCTCCAAAATGGATGGAGGAACTAAAAAAGAAAAAAAAAAAAGAAAAAAGGGGTTAAAATTTAAAACCTTCACAAATCACTTCCTTCTTAACCTGCTGAATTTACATGGCAGAATTTGCCTCCTTGAGGAGTTTTCCTGCATTTCTATTGGATTCCTTGCCAGTCTTCAAGCAAAGTTCCTGAATGCTGCCTCAGGCACGTGCCATAAATTCTTGCAGGGATGAGCAAGTTTTACAAGTCGTCGCTTCTTTTTTCTTTTTCAACTTCCTTAGCAGAACTTTGTGCTGCTTTTTAGATTTCTTGCACATCACTACAACTCACCAAAACCTCATTCCAAAACAAGAGAGAAGTATTGACAGAGTTACTGATAAAAGAGGAAAAAAAGCATGGAATGATTCACTTGCTTGTACTATCTTACTTCTGGATCCAGGAAATAAATTTAAAACAGGGATAAAAAACAACTTGTGCAAAAACGTTTCCAGCTTTTCACAGAGCGAGGAAAAAAACCTCATTTTTCCCCTTCCAACAATCCATAGGGTCAGACATTGAGCACAAATTCCACTCACTCTTTTCAAAACCTGGGCTTTAATTTTAATCTTTCCTTTTAATCTCTGAGCTGCCCTGGCTCAGGTATCAAAAACCAGACTCCAGGTGCTGCTGGGCTGATGGGAATGAGCTGCACTTTGTGTCCCTCCCATCTCCCCATGCTCTGCTCAACATTTCCCCCATCCCAAGAGCATTCCCAGAGCCAGGGAATTTATAATTCAGGGTTAAAAAGGGAATGTTTAATGTTTTGTGAGCTGACAATGGACAAAGCAATTGCTTAGTGCAGTCAAGGAGAGCTCAAGGACATGATGTTCACCTGCAAACCCAAAGACAGTGCTGCAAAATCTCCCAGCCAGGAAAAAAAAAGTCATTTTCATAAACAGGATCTTTTAATTATCCCATTAATCAATGGGATCAAAAGACATACATGGTGGGGTAACAACATCTCATAAATTTAAGTTTGAAATTTAGGTCTGTCTAACCAACACACAGAAATTAATCTAAGAAAAATTTGGCACAGAGGAGGAAAAATGGGTGACCAAGATTTAATTCTTAATATTTTTTGGTGTGGGTGTGTTCTAAAAGGTAATAAAAAATTAGGATCATTGTTGGATCCCAGTTTGGATGGAATGTTGAACAACCTGGGATAGTGGAAGTGTCTCTGCCCATGGCAGGGGGTGGAATGAGATGGGATTTAAGGTCCTCCCAACCCAAACCATCCTGGGACTCTGTGACTGTAGCACGAACAGTTTGCTCTTGCACTCAACAGCCAGAATGCAGCACTCAAAGAGTAAATAAATACATACATTCATCAAACCACAAGCAATTAATCAATATCCAGAGGGGGAAAACAATAAAGAAAAAATAAACCAGAAAAAACCCACCTAAAAAATGCCAAACAAACAAACAAATAAGCAAAAAACCCAACAAAAGTCAAATTATTCCCAGCGACATCTGAAGAATTTGTGTAGGGAAATTCAGATCCAATGATCAGATCAGTAACACATTTAAATGGCTGTCACTGTGTTCCAGTGGACAAACAGTGACCAGCACTACAAAACCTCTTTTTCTGCTGTTGGTGCACCCTAAACACATCCTTCACCCTGAATTTCCTAATCCATGCACCAAACTTAGTGATACAAAAGCAGAGATGAAACCTTTACATGGAAATTTTCTCTCCAAGCATAAAGAAACCAAACCACATAAATCTCCTTTTTTTATTTTGTAAAAAAGGCTTTTTCAGGATTGTTCCTCTGCAGCCTAAAGCTCCTGACAGAACCTGCAGAATTCCCAAATCCAGCCCAGAAGATGTATTGTAGTACTTACATCCCAAACAGCCTTATTCACTGCATGGAGAGAATTCATTTATTATTTAAGAGCACTGGGGAGGAGACAAAAAAACCCTAAAACCCTAAAGCAAACTGGTTCAGAATCACTGCAATTTCATTTCTTAAAACAGCTGGAAATGAGTTGGGGGTAACTTTTTGAGTAACATGGATAGGACAAGACAAGATGAGAAGAAATGGCCTCAAGCTGCACCAGAGGAGGGTCAGGTTGGATATTGGGAAAATTTCTTCCCTGAAAGGCTTGTCCAGGCCTGGCACAGCTGCTCAGGGAAGGGGTGGAGTCCCCATCCCTGGAGGGATTCAGGAGCTGTGTGGATGTGGCACCTGGTGGCCTTGGCAGTGCTGGGGGAATTGGACCTGATGGTCCTGAAGGGCTTTTCCAACCTCAACTGGAAGTGCAGCTGTATGACTCCATGGGTTCATCCTTCCTGACCAGGCACAACTGCCACGTTTACAGCCCCATCAACACCCCCCACAAAGCACAGGGAGGAAAGAGATCCTGCAGCTTTTCCTAAGAATCACAGAATCCCACACTGCTTTGGGTGGGAAAGAACCTTAGAGATGATCCAGTCCCATTCCCTGCCATGAGCAGGGACACCTTCCACTGTCCCCAATGTCCAACCTGGCCTTGGACACTTCCAGGGATCCAGGGGCAGCCACAGCTTCTCTGGGAACCTGTCCCAGGGTGTCCCCACCCTCCCAGGGAACAATTCCTTCCCAATACCCACCAGTTCCTTCCCAATTGTTCCCCCCAGGGAACAAATCCTGCCCAATATCCCACCAATTCCTTCCCAATTGTTCCTCCCAGGGAACAAATCCCTCCCAAAATCCCACCTTATTCTGCATTTCTACAGCTTAAGGCCATTCCCCCCCTGTCCTGTCCTGTCCTATTCCTTAACCCAGTGAATCTCTTCTACAGCACAAGAACCTGCCCTTGGCACCCATCAAGCTTTAACAGCATTTATTTGCTATTTAACATATCTATCCCCAAAATACAATCCAACTCTTCCAGATTTTCAACTGAATGAGCTGAAAAGCTTGGAAAAACCTCAGGTGCCAGTGAACCTTGTCTCATCTGGAGCTGCCCATCTCAGGTTAATTGTGGGGCATCATTATCTCATTCCACGTGCTTGCTGTGAGATGTCTGACAGACTGAACTGAGTTTCCCCAGGTCTGGCGATTAATTTTCATGATCAGCCAGTCTTGGAGCTGTTGTGCTCACCCCACACCCACATCTCTGCCCAGAATCCACTGCAGGGTGTCTTAAAACAAACCCCTTTTTATTTATCAGCTCTAACAAACCTCCTCCCACGTTACATCAAGGCGAGTGCTGCGTTTCATCCATCACACTTGTGCAGGGAGGATTTCCATGTCAGAACAGGGGAACAGCTTTAACAGAAACATGTAAGTAGAAGGGATTAGATCTTTTACAGCAGAGAGAACAGCCAGCTCTGATACAAAACTCCATGTACGAGCAAAGTTTACAAATTTCAGTCAAATCCAGGTTAAGCACAAAATGGAGGAGTCGGTCACGTCAGGGGAACCACGGCAAGAAATGCTGAATGCAACAGTGGATTTGCACTCTGGCTTCAGCGGAGTTGATATTTCCCACCAACTTCCAGACCAAACAAATTAGCAATTCGTGCTACAGATGTCAGAAGTTATAAAGGAAATTAATGCAACAGTCGAGCTGAAATGAGGCTGAGGAAAATGTTCTTATTTTCCCCGTGGACTCGTACGTCCACACACCGAGTTCTGCTGTGTGAAGATAATATCCAGAAAGTGCTCAGCAAAGCTTAAAAAATAAATATTTAAACCTATTTTTTTTTCCAGAAATGCATGTGAATGGTGGGTTGAGGTTTTGAGGTTTTTTTAAAGATTTTATATTGAAGGATTTGATGTAAATTTGTCATTGGCAATACTCCAGTTCTCTTCTAAGGGGTTTTTGTTTCATGAGTTTTGACCAATGCAAATAATAACTCTGAAATCCTGACTAACAGTGAAACAAACTCAGTTCCAAGCTAGAAATCCAACAACTACTGCATTGATGGGACAAGGGAAAATGGCATTAAGCAGAAGCAAAGTAGATTTCTATGGGATCTTGGGGAGAAATTGCTCCTTGTGAGGGTGGGCAGCCCTGGCACAGGGTGCCCAGAGCAGCTGTGGCTGCCCCTGGATCCCTGGCAGTGCCCAAGGCAGGGTTTGGAGCAGCCTGGGACAGTGGAAGGTGTCCCTGCCCATGGCAGGGGGAACAAGATTATCTTTATGGTCCCTCCCTATCCAAACCATTCCATGGTTCTATGAAATACAAAGCACAGCACAGCATGGAAATCCAATGTGGAACCTGCATATTCATACAAAACAATCAACAGTTTTAGTCTATTTCCAAATTTCCTGTTAGCAGCTCTGATGTCAGAATTTAAAGCACACTTTTCTATGCTGGATGAATAAATCTCATGTGCCAGCATAAATGTTTCATGATTCCTTCATAAATTCCTCATTTCTTGTTGTCAGTTGTCTTGGCAGAAAGTAAAATATAGGAAGCTGTAAAAACGTCGATCTGCTTTAATTAAACCAACTGCCTCCTTGCAGTGGTGTTTGACAAGCCCTGGGTGAGGCTATAGATCACCCACAACACACAGCAAAGAGTGCAAGGGACTTTTAAAGATAAATACAGAGAATTTCAAACCCTGCCTCACCCCTGAATGGTTGGTGACCATCTCACAACTCCCTTGGGTTTTCCATCTAGTCCTTGGGATTCAATGGAAATTTACCATCCTTGGATGGTAAAAGCAAGCAGGGGTTTAGGTATATTTTACCCAAATTGTATTAAATTAGTAGCTGGGTTGGACACTATTCTTGTGAATTAGTAAAAAATTAATTTGGGATTCCTGTTGGTTAAAACTGAGTTGTGAGCAGCAAAGCAGAGAGGGGGATTTTCACCCTCTGCAACACAGAGACAAGACTTTACTACAATGGTGGATTTTTTTTCATTAGACTAGATCAGAAAATAGTAAATTAAAACAGGAAAAAAGAAGCAATGGATTCCCATCTGAATTACTGGGGACAGGTCTTGGTGCCCTCAACACAACGAGGAGATGGAACTGCAAATAAAAAACCAGTCCATGTTCAAGAAGAACTTACAGAAAACATGTTTGGTTCTGACAGTTGGCAATTTCACTGTGATTTTTAAAGATGAAATGTGGTTTCTGCATGAGAAGATGCAAGACAGTCCAGAAGGAAGAACATGAGACAAGTGTGGGAAGGAGAGTGAATCCTCACAAAGCCATCGTAGTATCACACCTCCCTTAAAAACCTCACTGACGTGAACATGCAACTGAAATTCATCCCAGAAATGTTTCTGTTTGGGTCTCTCTATCAGGGAACTGTCAGAAAACCATCAATTATCTTCTCTGCATCTTTTTTTTGAGTGCTTCTGTTACACCTCACATAGTACAGATGTGACCGGGCCAGCTACAGGCAAATCAGACAAAGTAAATACATTTTAACAGTAAAATGCAGAGAGGAACAAACCCAGGGAGTGCCTGAGCCCTCAGAAGGAAAATTCCAGCATTAAAAAATGCTTAATGTCAGAAAGGTAATTTTTTTGTTAACACAGAATCACTGTTCCTCTGACTGTGACAAGAACGAAAATATATTTTCACATGGAAGATGAGAAAAGAAGAAATTAAATTAAAAACAGAGATGGGGGGGGAGAGGATACAACTGTTGAATCCTTTCCTGCTTCCTATGCAGTTTGTCCATCCATCCATCCATCCATCATCCCTCCATCCATCCGTCCATCCATCCATCATCCATCATCCCTCCCTCCATCATCCCTCCCTCCATCCCTCCATCATCCATCCATCCATCCCTCCCTGTGAAGGAGGACTCTGCAGGAGCCCATCTGGTGCACTCAATTCCCAGAGTTTTTGAGGATGAGCTGACTCACCCCATGCTGTGATGCATTCCAGTGTTCATGTTCCAGGAGATTTCTCCTGCCCTGTGCATTCCCACTCAAGTGCTGCTGCACCTTCATCCCAAGTTCCCCACCAGGCAGAGCTTTAGAGGTGGCTCTGCACCAGCTGCAGCCATCCATCCATCCTCCATCCATCCATCCCTTCATCCCTCCATCCCTCCATTCCCTTTCCTCTCCATCCCTCTCCTGGAAGGTGCTTGTGGAAGTTTTTCTTCCTCCTTTCCTGAGCACTCTTGGCACTGTTGGCTGCTCCCATCCCATCCCTGCACCAGAATCATCCCAGCACCAGGAGCGTGATTTTCCTGCTGAACGCTCCTGAAAATCCAGGAGAAAAAGTAAAAACGTCTCTTTGCACTGCAGAAACACCCCCAGCTGTAGGGTGAGGGCACGGAGAGGGGCAGTGATCCTTATTTCCCCAGGCTGTTCCCAGGAAAAGCGCCCGGGAGAGCCGGTGACATTGTGACGTGCCCACACCCAGAGCGGGGAGAAGCGTCTGAGGGGGCTGCAAATGAAACATTAATTAATTTCCCAGCAGGAAGGATATAAATAACGAAATCAGATGGTGAGACTTATTCATGAGGGCTGATGGCAGCAATTGTCATTCCCGGCTGGGCTGGGCAGGGTGATGAGGGCGATCTCTGCTCCTGGCAGCAGTGATTCCCAAAAATACAAACGGGCCAAGGGATGTCCCATCCCCCCTGTCCCTGTGTCCCCACAGCTCCGGGGTGGTCCCAGCACCGAGGGGACACTCTGGGGCTGTGGGTGAGGGATTTGGGGGCGGGAAGGGAAGGGAAGGGAAGGGAAGGGAAGGGAAGGGAAGGGAAGGGAAGGGAAGGGAAGGGAAGGGAAGGGAAG
>JBBMKD010000217.1:33194170-33207375 GCA_037834095.1 Argya squamiceps | reverse complement strand
ATGTGATCCTGAAGTTGGGGATGTGATCCTGAATTTGGGATGTGATCCTGAGCCTGGGATGTGATCCTGAGCCTGGGATGTGATCCTGAATTGGGGATGTGATCCTGAATTTGGGGATGTGATCCTGAATTTGGGATGGGATCCTGATCCTGGGATGTGATCCTGAGCCTGGGATGTGATCCTGAATTGGGGATATGATCCTGAATTTGGGATGTGATCCTGAATTTGGGATGGGATCCTGAATTGGGGATGTGATCCTGAATTTGGGGATGTCATCCTGAATTTGGGATGTGATCCTGAACCTGGGATGTGATCCTGAATTTGGGATGTGATCCTGACCCTGGCAGGTAGGAAGGAGAGAGGACCTTGCTGTTCTCATGCACTGCACCAAAAACAGGCAGGCAAATTTTTCACAATAATTTCTGTCACTATTAATGAGTGTGCAGAATTTTTATAACATGTATTTAAAAAATACATTTTTTTTCTATATATTTATTTATCCCACTAGTGAAAGTAAAAAAAATATAATACTAAATCTGTATATTTGCATATATTCCCTGTAATCCAGTCATTCACATGTATTTCTCCATCTCCCCTCTTCCCCCATGGCTACAATTTTCTCACCCAGAATATCTGAAGCCACTGCTTAATCCAGAGTATTTTAATCTGGAAGCAAAGCCCTGCATGAAGAGGAGAAACTTCCTAAAGGACTAAAAGAGGAATTAGAGCTCCATTTTCCAGCTATTTTTATTCTTTTTCCCATTGTTTCACACTACCAGATACAATCCATGCAGGAAACAAATGAAATTGTGGATACATTTAAAATTTAGTTCCCCTTGATTTGGCTCATGGCACAGAAACTGCCCAAGAAGGTGCTTTCAAAAATGACACAAAATTGCATGTTTGGAGTTATTTCTATGGAGGGGACACCACAGCTTTAAAAGACAGAACCTGTTGTTAAATTTCACCTGGTTTTCTTCAATAAAACTTTACAAGGGTGGAAATAAATGGAGCAGATGGACAGAACAAGGTTATTTTACAGTGCAGTTTTCTGGGTTTGGAGACCATGTTAAACCCAACAGGAAAAATGAAAAGCATGGAAATCAATTGAGAGGATTTCCAAAGGAGCTGCTGCAATGGGAATGGAAGAATGAGGGAATGAGGGATGAACAGCATCCCTCAGGACATCTGAAGGGACTCCTCAACACCAAAAAGACTGGGAAATGCTTTTGGTTTTAACTTTAAAAACTACTCAGATATTCTACAGGCACAGAGGAGGGTCAGGAAGAATCAAAGATCACCAACATATGCCATTTCTGCTTCCTCAGGACTTCATGTTCAGCATGGGATAAAGAAAAAACTATTTTTTTTTAAGGATAAAACTTCCAATCCTCTGTCCTAACCATGAACCCTCGTGCTTTGTGTTGCTCCAAATTTTCCATGAGGAGCTGCCTGGGGGAAGGATCCCTTTGAGCTTTAAGGAAAAAAAACACTGGCAGGGAAAGGTTCTTTTTGTACCTTTGCTCCTTCATTTGTATGGCCAGAATTTCACAGTGACAAACAAAACCCAAGGTGAAATCCCCACCAGAGTGAACACTGAGAGGTCACCTGGCAATAATGTGAAGAGAACACAATTCCTGACTGGTTTGGGTGGGAATGGACCTTAAATCCCATTCAGTGCCACCCCTGCCATGGGCAGGGACACCTTCCACTGTCCCAGGGTCCCCAGTGTCCAACCTGGCCTTGGGCACTGCCAGGGATCCAGGGGCAGCCACAGCAAATCTGGGAATTCCATCCCAGCTCCTCCTCACCCTCCTAGGGAACAATTCCTGCCCAAAATCCCATCTAAATCCATCCTTCTTCAGCTTAAAGCCATTCCCTGTGTCCTGTCCCTCCATCACTTGTCCCCAGTCCCTCTCCAGCTCTCCTGGAGTCCCTTTAGGCTCTGCCAGGGGCTCTGAGGTTTCCCTGGAGCTTCTCCTCTCCAGGTGAGCACCCCCAGGTGTCCCAGCCTGGCTCCAGCCCTTGGAGCAGCTCCGTGGCCTCCTCTGGATCCTGTCCATGAGCTCCTTGTCCCTCCTGTGCTGGGCTGGCACAAGGAACTCTCTCTGTAATACTGAGCACTCTGTAACTGCCCTGTCTCCACTTTTCAGTGCCAATTAAGGCATTAAGAATGTCCAAACACAAACCTTCCCAATCCTCTTTCAACCTCTCCCAAAGTTCAGGAACCCCAGAGTTCTTCTGTTCACAGCAAAGACATGTTGGGAGGGTTCCCCAACACACTCAGAGTTGCTGAAGCAAAACCAGTTTCAAAATTAATAAAAAAAAGAAATAAATCCACAAAGGGCTTCAGATGTTCCTCATCAGCTCCCAAAGTGCTCCTTATTTCAAACTCCAGGAGCTTCCCAAGCATTCCAAACCAGCAGGAAGAGCCCAAAGATGGCTCATTCTCCTGACTCCTATTTATTCAGAATGCATTTTATTAGGGAGTTAAGGAGACTTCAGAAGCCAAGATTAAAGTTATGGTGCATTTTTAAAAGGAGAGCAGGAGCTGTGGTTCAGGATTTTATATAAGGAAACACTGACAACTTTACAGCCATAGTAGCTTCCAGTAAATGCAGAAGAGATTTCTCCAGGCAACTGGTAAATATAATGTTTTTCCCTTATACTTTCATCTCAGTACACATAAAAGCATTTGACACACTTAATAAAATGTCACCAGCATAAAACACTGCACAAAGGAATGCTAAATAATGACAGAACTGCAATTATTGAGGGAAAAAAATGAGCATTAGGAACATTTTCAGCTTCTCCCTGCACTGCTGGGGTGATGGAATTTGGATTTAAAAGCTTTTTTTAATTCTTTCCTGTAACACCAATGAAATCATTCCTGGACATACAACTCCATACAACAACACCTCACTCGAGGTCATATGCAAAACATGCAGTTCATCCTCCAAAGAATAAACTGAATTATTGTAAGACACAGATAGAATTTTACTGCACCTGCAGTTGGCTCCAAAATCCACCTTCTCAGACTGATGCTGATTTTTGGTGGACTCCAAGAGCCCTAAAGCAGGCCACTAAAAAGCTGCTCCAGAGCCAATTTCTCCATCATTCTTTGCATGAGAGAAGGAGGAGAAGCCAGGGCTGGGGAAATCTCCTGAGCTTTATTCTGTACTCACTTGTTCTGCATCATGTTCATGATCACCCAGTCGAAGGGATACACGTTCTTCCCAATCAGGTTCTTGAACATGATGAACGTTTCCATCAGGAAATCCTGAAAGAAGAGACAATGGCTGGAGAAAACTGGACCAGAAAAACTCTAAAAGATGGTGGCAGTTATTAATGACCAGGCCCCAAAGGGGTCTTTGTGCTCTGCTTCCTCAAAAAAAAGCTGTTTTTCATAATAAACACACCTAAATCCTGCTCAATGCCCATAAATGCTACAATAATTCCATTTCAGAAATTACAACAACAGTAATCCCGTATTTAAGCAACCCATGGGATTCATTGAGGCCAAGCATTGGTTCATCAGTTATCCAAAAGGAGTTTCTGCTGCAAAAATCATCATTTTTTTTCCATCCTATGGACAAAATTTCCCAGTTCCTTCGTGGATTGTGACACATCTGTCGTGACATTCTTGGGAAGTTGATAAAAGCACATTGGTTCATAGAAAGAGGGGAAAAAAACAAAGCTAAATATTTATTTATTTATATATTATATAAATATATATTTATATATCATATATGTTATATAATATATAATATATTATATATACTATATTATATGTGATATTATATAATATATATTAATATATCATATATATAATATATCATATGTATTATATATATTATATAAATATATCTTATATAAATATAATAATATTTATTGCACTAACAAATACTCCCTGGAGTCAGGTGATGAATAATCAATCCCTCCCTTCATGGATATTCTCCAGAAACAGAGATTATTTTTATTATATATAATAAAATAAAAACAGCTCAAATCATCACCCCCACCTGGGGCAGAGGACAAAAATGGTTTGGACATCCCAAAATTGGGTGGGATCCTCCCCAAAGGGAGCAGCAGGAATTGCTTCTGCTAGTGAAAACCTGCCCAAGAATAAGTTAATTTAACAGCATAAACCAAATTATTTCCACACAGCTAAAAGAAAACAATTCTTTGGACCAGAAACTTTGTGTGCTTTACAATGTAAATCACCTCCTACAATTTGGGGATCTGTAATTGCTATCTAACAATTTCAGTAATATCAAATGCTGCGAGAAAAGATAAAGGGAAAAAGAGAACTTCATGCACAAAGTCCTTGATCCACTTCACACAGAGATAAAAATGGACTTTTATTCCAAGGTTAGAATATCTTTCCTTTGATACAGCTTCTCAGTCATGGTATTTATCTGGTCTATCTTTAAAATGTCAAATGCCTACAAAAAAAATCCCCAATATGTTCCATCGACTGGACTTTTAACTGAAACTGGTTCCTGGGTAACCTTTTCAGTGAGAAACCAATCTGCAGTTCCTGCTCTCATCAGTCTTTCTTCAGGTCTGAGAGCCAGGATCTTCAGCAGATTTATCTTTTAATTCACTGTTCTGTTCAAATGTTTTCCTGGCTCAGAAATTTCCTGTCAGTGGATGCAGGGAGCTGCAGAGATCCTGAAGACAAGGCTTTGAGATCAAGAATCCCAGAATCCCTGACTGGTTTGGGTGGGAAGGATCTTAAAGCTCATCTTGTTCCTTCCACTGTCCCAGGCTGCTCCAAGTCCCAATGTCCAACCTGGCCTTGGGCAGCCACAGCAAATCTGGGAATTCCAGACCAGACCCTCCCCACCCTCCCAGGGAACAATTCCTGCCCAAAATCCCATCTAAATCTACCCACTGTCAGCTTAAAGCCATTCCCTGTGTCCTGTCCCTCCATCCCTTGTCCTTTAGGCCCTGGCAGGGGCTCTGAGCTCTCCCTGGAGCTTCTCCTCTCCAGGCTGGTTCTTCCTGATCCCCATCTTTCTGCTGGAGGTTCTCACTTCCCAAATATTGCTGCAAAAAAGCACCTTGTGCAAACATCCCCTCAGGGGATTCAGGGAAAAAGATCTCAGATGGGTTTGTGTAACTTAAACCAGCTGAGTTAACCCAGCTGATTTGGACCAGCTTCTCTGGGCACCCTGTGCCAGGTCCTCCTCACCCTCACAGCCAGGAATTCCTTCCCAAATCCCATCCAGCCCTTCCCTCTGGCAGTGGGAACCATTCCCTGTGTCCTGTCCCTCCAGGCCCTGGTAAATATTCTCTCCCCATGTTTCTTATTTCACAAAGCAATGTGAAATTCCTCCTCCTCTGGAATCATTCCAGACCCACCTGCCCCTGCCCTGGCACTGGGTGATTTCCAGAGGTCCCTTCCAACCCTGTTCTGGGATTCTGGGAATTCCCAGGGCTCCACCATGTGCACAATACTCCTGGTGAAAGAGCTCCTCTGTTATTTCACCACACAAGGATCACAGAATCCCAGAATTGTAAAGTGGGAAAAGACCCCCAGGACCATCAAATCCAACCTCTGCCCAAACACCACCATGCTCAGTGAACCAGATCCTGAAACTTTGGCATTTACAGGGTGGACAGCAAATCTGCAGCTGCTCCAGCTTCAGATGAACAGCCACACTCACCCCAGAGCCTCTCCTCCAGCTCAGGAAAATCTGCCTCCAGTTCAGAGCTCAAACTGCAGATCCCCCTGCTCATTTTCCCTGTATTTTGGGGTAAGAATTCCATTGTTGATGATTTCGTTCCTTCCTGAGCCTGGGGGTTCTGACCTACTTTGCTGATTCAGCTCTGCATTTCCATCTCCTGATATTTACATTTTAATAACCCCACACTCACCCAGGTACTTTAAATAATGCTCTCTAACAACTCAGCTAATTATTGATCAAATAAAAGGCTCCTGATGCTCACCTGGGGTTTATGTATTCATAATATTGCTCTTTTTCCCATTTTATGGTTCTCATTGAAAAGCAAATGGTTTGGATGAATTAACCTCATTTTATGAGGAAAACTCAGGGTTTTTGAGGGGCTGGGAAGAGAGGGAAGCCACCAGGACAAGAAAAAGCTGCTTATTTTTAGTATAACTGGAAGCAGAACATAAAAAGCTGTACTAAAGGAGGAAGGGTTACAACTCCTGCTCTCTCTCCAACTACAAATACAAATCCTATTTAATAGGAAATATTATTCACAGCAGGTAAGATCCCAAAAAAACTCCCATCCACTGATGGAAAGGAAACAGCCTGAACATTCTCCACATGGCAGAACACTACCAGGCTTTTTTTGTCAACTAAACCACATGTGTCTCAAATAAAAATATTTTTTGCCAAGTAAAAAGAGGGAAAAAAAAATCATTTAGTCCCAGAAACAACCTCCCTGATAATGTTTCATCTCAGGATGACAGCAGAATCACAGATTTTGATTTCACAGAATCACAGCAGAGCTTGGGCTGGAAGGGATCTTAAAGCAAGAAATTCCTCTTTGAACAGACAGTCCTTAATAAATCTAAACTCTCTATTCTGCAGAGAGGTAAAAAGACTGGTTTTATTGCCCTCCACCTCATCCTTTCGTGGACTTTTGAGGCCAAATATGACCATTATAATAATCTAAACCTGCCACCTACATAACACAGACCATAAAGTTTCAACTGAGCTTCCAACTCCTGCTTGAGCAAGAGCAGAGGCTGAGGGAAGATTTAAAGGTCTCCAGGGGTAAAAAAGAAACCACAGCTTAAGTTTTCCCTTTTTCTTTTGTAAGAAAAAGCATTTCATTTCTCCCTGGCTGAATTTAGTCTCAGTTCTAAATCACTGCTTTGTGATTAAACTGAATCCTCTGCAATAGGAGGATTCACCTCCAGCTCTGGGTTTAAAAGCAAAGACTCCTGGATTTCAGTTCTACTGGGTGAGTCAAATGAGAGTGGCACAAAAAATCACTGGGTTAAAGAAGTGGAAAAACCTTTAAAATGAAAAAAAAAATTAGTTTACTCCCTATAGTTTCCTTTACTCACAGGATTAACAATGCACTGCCATTAAACCTCCACACCTTAAGGAATATTATTAAAAATCAGCTCTGAGCTTTAGAGATGCCAGAGCAGGTGCAAAAAGAGGCTCCAGCACCTGAAATCTGCAACAGGGCAAAGAGCTCAAGCCTTGCCCAGCACAGACAGAAAGGAGAACAACACAAATTCAAGACAAACTGGAAACTTCAAAGACTAAAATTACACAAAAGTAAAACCCTGACTTTTCTGTCTTCCCTCTGCTATAACCATTATTTTCACTCTTTTCAGCCCATTTAGTTTGGGAATGTTCTGGTTTTGGTGCCCATGCATGTGAATGCTCCAAGATCCCAAAGCAGCCTCAGCCTTTCCATGCAGTGACCCCATCTCCAGCAATTTGCAGCTGGACTTTGTCTTCCCCCTCTTAAAACTGAGCTTTAGAGATGCCAGAGCAGGTGCAAAAAGAGGCTCCAGCACCTGAAATCTGCAATAGGGCAAAGAGCTCAAACCTTGCCCAACACAGACAAAAAGAATAACACAAATTCAAGACAAACTGGAAACTTCAAAGACTAAAATTACACAAAAGTAAAACCCTGACTTTTATGCTTTCTCTCTGCTATAACCATTATTTTCACTCTTTTCAGCCCATTTAGTTTGGGAATGTTCTGGTTTTGGTGCCCATCCATGGTAATGCTCCAAGACCCCAAAGCAGCCCCAGCCCTTTCCATGCAGTGACCCCATTTCCAGCAATTTGCAGCTGGACTTTGTCTTCCCCCTCTTAAAACTGAGCTTTAGAGATGCCAGAGCAGGTTCAAAAAGAGGCTTCAGCACCTGAAATTTGGAACAGGACAAAGAGCTCAAGCCTTGCCCAGCACAGACAGAAAGGAGAACACCACAAATTCAAGACAAACTGGAAACTTCAAAGACTAAAATTACACAAAGGTAAACCCCTGACTTTTATGTCTTCCCTCTGCTATAACCATTATTTTCACTCTTCTCAGCCCATTTAGTCTGGGAATGTTCTGCTCTTGGTGCCCATCCATGTGAATGCTCCAAGATCCCAAAGCAGCCCCAGCCCTTTCCATGCAGTGCCCCCATTTCCAGCAAATTGCAGCTGGATTTTGCCTTATCCCTCTTAAAACTGAGCTTTAGAGATGCCAGAGCAGGTGCAAAAAGAGGCTTCAGCACCTGAAATCTGCAACAGGGCAAAGAGCTCAAGCCTTGCCCAGCACAGACAGAAAGGAGAACAACACAAATTCAAGACAAACTGGAAACTTCAAACAAAAATTACATAAAAGAAAGGTCCTGGTGTTGTTCTGGTGGGGCTGGAAGGAAGAAGAGAGGCTGAAGAAGGATTAAAAGCCAGGGGGAAGCTGCCTGGAGCACACCCAGGGTGGCAGTGGGGAGGGGACATCAGTGACTGCTGGAGCTCAGCCAGGAGTTGGGTGTCCCCTCCCAGGCCATATGGCAGTGGCACTTTTAGGTTATTACAGAGTTATTCTCCTCAGCTATAAACTCCCTTCCATTATGCTTTAATTAACTTGGGTTGTTGCCTTAGCCAGGCTACCCAACAGCTCTGAGAAGACAAATTTCAATTATTATTGCTTATTTAACAACTAAGGGCATCTTTAAGGTGAAAGTGTTTTGCATAAAAGGGAAAAGGGAAAGCGAGCAGATCTCTAAGTAAAAGCTACTCCAAGAAACAAAACCAGGACATCTGGAAGATTTAACACTGAAAATTCCTTTCATAAAAGGAAAAAAAGCCTTTTTTACATTCTTTTTCTTCTTTCCTTACCAGATTTTTTTAATGTCTCATCACTACTGGTTTTTTCTGCTTTCTTTTAACTGTCTCATGTTTTAAAACACTGAACAGCTCCAGCTGTATTCCTGTGTCTGTCACAGGGCCTAAATAATTATTTTACATTAAATCTGCAATGCCAAACACTTTTTGTTCACATCTCACAAGTGCATTTAATGACCAGTAACAGGGAAAAAAACCCCAAACACAAGCTGAGGCACCTTATGAAGAGATAAAACAAATGAAACTCACCACAACATCCGACCTCATCTTGCCAAAAGTCTTGATTAAATGGGCATAGTGATAATCCTCCATTTGCCTCAGGATGGCTGTCATGCAGGCCACAAAACTCCCCTGGCAAAAAGCAAAGTAAAGGAGTCCATTATTTAGGATAATGCAACATAATAATAATAATAGAGTCGACCACAGAATGCAGTGGAGATAATTCTATCATTAAAATTCATTAATGCATGTGCAAAATTCTGTCAAGGCAACAATAAAAAAAACAAAATCTCGAAAAGTTTCCAATTTCCAATCTTCTGGGTTTATCACTGAAGCTTTTGCCACATATTCTTCATCTAAAAACTGCTCAGACATTGAAGTCTCTGCGAGGTAATAAACAGCACACCTAAAAATATATCCCCAATATCAGCATTTGCATTTGCAAAGTCAATATTCTGCTCAAGGAAGAAATCTTCTCAAAATTATCATTCAGAGCACTCCAGCTTAACCAACCCCAAGTTTTCATTTCACTGTGTGGTATTTTCAGATACAGTGATGCTTAAAAAAACACCACCAAAATCCAGGAAATTCCATAAAAGCAGAAGAGCAGCACCATCCAGATCTCTCTCAAACCCACAGAAAAGGTAAAAAGTGACAAAAAAAAGTTCAGTTTTTCCTTGTGGTGCAGGAAAGTGTTGCAGTAACAATCCAACCCATTCCCAAGGTCCCTAGGTGTAGTAAAATCCCAAAAATGGGAGTTTCTTGTCCATCTTCCCTCTCTGCCTGTCTTACTAAAAGCCTGTTAATGATGTCCACATCTTTCCTGGTCTTTAATGCAGGAGGAAAAACATTAAAAATTGGTAAAACCTCCCAGCAGAATGACTCAGAAAAGTGATTCTTTCTATGGTTTGACAAAATTGCAAATCCCCTTTTCTGAGCTGTTTTCCAGGTTATTCCAAGCCACAGCCCAGGAGAACACTCAGGAATTTTCACTCCATAAAGGCACAGAGCCTTTATTGTTACCTTTAAGATCAGCATTTATTTTAATTTAAAATCTTTATTTCCACATTGGTCCAAGTAATTGAGATTAAACCTGAAATGTCACTTGCACATGCTCTGAGCCCTTTTATTTACAGGTTAATCCCCAAATTCCACCTGGCCAGCACTCCTGGAATTTGCTTTTCTCCAGCAATGAAGCTGAAATCTAAACTCCTACAGGACTGATTTTATCTGTGTGGGAATATTGGATTTTCCAGAGGATGCTGAGGTGTCTAACAGGAGCTCTGTGGCACCTGCAAACTCCATGAATATGGAAGGAAAGGCCACCTGAGCTGCTGTTCTGGGACATCAAAAGAAATTCCATCAACCCCTGATAAGAACAGAAGCTGGGGCTGTATAAAGACAATGTTTCCTATTATGCAATGGAAATAGGCTGGGACCATCTCAAAAATGCAAACATTAATTGTCAAAACAGCCCCTAATGAGCTCCTGGCACAGCAAACACTGGGCTGATGCCTGCAAGGAAACATTCCCTGCCCCACATTCCCTCCCAGCTCCTCTAAGGATGCCATCACTCACAGTGATGTGCCAGCACCAGGCAGAATTAAACATTTTTTAACTTGGCTGCCTCAGCTTAGGCTGCAGATGGAGCTCAGCCCATCCCAGTTCTGGGACTTGGGACAAACCTTGTTTTGCCCATGGGATCTTTGCACAGACATTTAAATATCCTCCAAGTCCATTGCTTGGCAAAGACATCAATCTGGTTTTAGTTTTAGTCCCATCAACCCCACACTGGTAAATCCAGCCCTTTCCTGGTGACCAACAGCTCTGCTTCCTTCCAACAAACTCACTTCTCAAACTGGCTGATAATTTAGGGCATGTTTTTGTTTATTTACCTGTTTGGGGAGTAATTCAAGTCAATACACATGGCTGCAAGAGTTAAGAAGGATTTCATACCTGAGGAACTTCTCAAGGCAAAGTGATATATATAAAAAAAATAATCACAGAATCCCAGAAGGGTTTAGGTTGGAACAGACCACAGAGCTCATCCAGTGCCACCATGGCAGGGACACCTTCCACTCACTGTCCCAGGCTGCTCCAACCTGGCCTTGGGCACTGCCAGGGATCCAGGGGCAGCCACAGCAAATCTGGGAATTCCAGCCCAGCTCCTCCTCACCCTCCCAGGGAACAATTCCTTCCCAAATCCCATCTAAATCTCTCCACTTTCAGCCTGAAACCATTCCCTGTGTCCTGCCCCTCCACCCCTTGTCCCCAATCCCTCTCCAGCTCTCCTGGAGCCCCTTCAGGCCCTGGAAAGGGCTTTGAGCTCTCCCTGGAGTTTCTCCTCTCCAGGTGAGCCCCCCCATGGGTTTGGATCAACTGTTAAACTTCCAAACACATTTTAATATTAATTTTTCAATATAGGAGCAGCCAGAGGCATGGATAAATTTATTTTTGCCATCTGCTCTGCATCTACTGGTGATCCCTGTGCCATCCTCCATCCCTCTGACATCCTGACAATCCCTGGGAGCAGCTCTTGGCTGCTCTGAGTGTCCCCAGCCAGCAGCAGTGATGTGGCACTGAAGGGAGGGATAATTACACAAGAAGAGCTTCTTAATTAGCACGGTGGGAATCACAAAGGAACAACAAAGTTGTGTGTCTGCTGGTGAAACTCTCTGAGTTCACATGCAAGTGTGGAAATGCCAACAGGAGAGCTGGTTAAAAACCTGGAATGGCAGCTGGAGTTAAAAATAAATACAGGAAAATACACAATAAGCAAGTAGAAATGGAACACGCACAGGAGGGGATTCTGTAGCACTGTAAGTTTTAGTTAAAATGACAGAAACTTGTTAAATTTTGTCATTTCATCTCAGGCTGAGCCCCCAGAGTGGGGCTGAGCAGACTGGCTGAGGGTCTTTAACCAGTGATCAACACTTCTTCCTGTTTCCCTGCATAAAATAATGATTCATGCTCATCTTGGTGTTTTATCTTGGTAATAAAATCCCTTCCTTTGATACAAAATTGTTCCTTGAAGCCAACATTGCATCATGCACACACATCCCTGCTCCAACATTTATGTGCAGATCCCCACCTGCAAACCACTTCCTGCTAGGAAGGAAAATCTATTTAATATTAGGAGGAAAGTAAAACTACCAGTCATCATTTTCTTTGTGAGGTACCACTTGCAGCCAGCACACTCTTTAATTACAATGCTAATAAAGGTTTGTAATTATTTAGAGGCAATATTTGTACTCTAGGTGTTTTTAATATGCTCTACTAACTAGTTAGCAATAGCTGACAACGTGATTAGATTTTAATCTTAAGTTGATTTTTAATCTTTAGTTGTATTTGGAGATCACTGTCATCATCTACAGACCAGCACTGGAAGCAATGCATAGGAAAAAAAGGTACCTAATTCTCTAAAAAATCAATTTCAATTTGAACATAGGAATAATTGCAAAGCTGTGTTTACCCAGCCAGTCCTGCAAGGGGTTCCCATTGTCCTGGGCATTTATCAGCTATTTACTCACTGAAATAGTGGCAGGGTTCACCCTGGAAGCCTTTCCCTGCTGCAAAGCTCACAAATGAGGTGGTCGCAACAGGGAGGAAGAGAATTAAAGAATATCCACTAGAGAAGCATTTTGCCAGCAGGTTGATAGAATTCCTGCATCTCCTGGATTGTTTCTTCCCAAACCAGGGTCACTGAGGGTCACCCTGCAGGGAGGGGTTGGGAAGTGCCCACAGGAAAGGCTCTGGGGGGGCTGAGGGGTTGGAATGAGCCCAGGGGTATCACAGGTGTGTAACAGATGTGCCCAGGTGTCACAGATGTGCCCAGGGGTGCCTAGGTGAGCCCAGGGGTGCCCAGGTGTGTCACAGATGTGCCCAGGGGTGCCCAGGTGTGTCACAGGGCACTGACACCCTAACTGGAGCAGGAATTGTGTCCCCTGGGCTGGCACTGCTGAGGGACCTCAGATCCTGGGGACAGTTTGGATCCCTCAGGACAAGAGGGGACACTGAGGGGCTGGAGAGTGTCCAGGGCAGGGAATGGAGCTGGGAAGGGGCTGGAGAATTCCTGAGGGAGCTGGGAAAGGAGCTGAGCCTGGAGAAAAGGAGGCTCAGGGGGGACCTTGTGGCTCTGCACAAGTCCCT
>JBBMKD010000217.1:33127940-33177896 GCA_037834095.1 Argya squamiceps | reverse complement strand
GCTCCGCGGCAGATGCGCCCCGGCGCTCAGGCTCTGACGCCCAGCGAGCCCCGGCGGTTGGAGGGAGATGCTCGCCCAGACCGCCGCTTCTGCGTGAGGAAGCACAAGGTAAGGAGCTGAAACGAGCCCCCCGAAATAGCCCGTCCGCTGGTTCTGCCAGCGGGAAAAGTTCGTAGGGATGAGGAGGAAAAAGGCTGGCGCTTGAGCGCCAGCGTTATGCAATAGCGTATCTGCCTGCCTGGGAACAGCTCCTGCATCCAATAACTTTCGCGACAGATAAGGAGAGAATATCCCGATACGCGACTTTCTTCTAGAAAAATACCAGCGTTTCTTTGCCTGCTCCCCTTCCAGCGGTGCCTGGGAGGGGAGAGGGGGAGCTGGAGGATTTTTGGAGGATGCACGAAGTGCTCTGGCTTTTCACATGGCTGATGGCGAGGAACTACCGCCGCTTATTAACTTCAGCCGTCCTAATGAAGTGTCCGTACAGCGGCGATGGAGGAATACGGGATGTGTTCATCCCTGAACTTGCAGTACAGCACTTCATTAAAAGCCCAACCAACCCAAAAATCCTCCTCGGGGACCGAAGCCGCTGCTATTCAGTGAACTGTGCAGGGTTCTCCCGATTTAACACACCCGAGTCCCCCATCACCATCATCTCCGACCACAAAGAAATCGGGGATGCCGCGGAAACGCCGTAGGAAAACGGGACAAAAGGTAGCGGGGAAGCATCCCTAAAGTCACAGTCCTTGCATCCTGCAAGGCATCCCGAGCTCCCCGCTCTGCGATTCCATCTGGCCTCCCTCGCTCGTAGGAAAGCTCTGCCGTGCCCTGGGCGCCTGTACTTCATGCCATGTTTACGGGGAGTTACGGCAGCCAGGGGATGCAGGACTGCAGTTCCATGGGATCTGCCCGGGGGAGGCGGGGGGGGCCGCCAGCCCCGGCAAAACAGGGACATCTCGCACTGCTGGAAGCGGGGAATAGATTCCCTGCTTATGTCACCGTCCCCCGAGGGCTCTGTCCCGAGGGAGCTGTGCCCCCCGCTCAGCCACGAGTCGGAATAATAGGGAATGGAGCGCTTTGCTTTGACCTTGCGTGTCTAAGCAGCTTAAAAATCCTGCACGGAGGAGAATTTAACTCATTAGGCTCTAAGACCGGGAAGTCTGGGAAAACCTGTTTTTCCCAGCCTCGGAGAATCGTTTCTTTTTCCCCCAGCTGAATGCTGGCGAGTGCTAAGGAAAGGCAAACCAGTAACAGGTCACGTCTGATATAAACTGGGAATTTATTCCCTCAGTTTAAGTGCTGGATCGTGCTTGGATTTACCGGGCTGCCAGGAATGCTGCATGTATCAAGGTTAAAATCTGGCTTCTAGATGGAAAAACTCCTAGCTAAAAATAAATAAATAAATAAATAAATAAATAAATATAAATAATCACATGATATGCAACTATGTCCTAGCCACGGACTGGGATTAATTTAATGTCAAATTGCAAGCCAACAGACCAATAGTAAAAACAGGGAATCAGGGAGAGGAGCAGATCTCCTCACTCTTGGTGTGATGCCTCTTGGTGTTCCACCAGCCTGCTCGTGCCTGGCTGTCTGGACTACAAAGATCTGTTCCCTCCCAGCACAAATAACAGTTCTAAGTTAAAAGCTAGATTTTTCTGCTGGTGTTAAAAATTCATATTTAGATGAGAATATCTCAGGGCTCAGGTATTACTAATTTATCACCTGGAGGGTGATATTCTGCTGTACAGTGATGGCACAGGGTCCCTGATTCCAGAAATCCATAATGTAGATTGTTAATCCAGAGACTCAGACTGAATTGTTCTAACTCCCAACAGTTCTAAAATAATATTCCTGCCCCAGAGTTTAAGGTGCTGTTGCATTGAAAGCATCCTCCCTTCCCATGATGGGGAAAGCTGATACCAAATCAGGTTTTTTTAGGGCTTTTTTGTAAGGATGTCACGATGCCCTTGATGAAAAATGTTTGTTCTTCAGGACTCGGTCATTATTAACAATGTGTGTTTTGAACGAGATGCTTGAGATAATTCTAATCCTGGACGGGATCAGTGCTTTTCCCTGGGACTGACACATAAAAAACCAGCTGGGCAGGAGCACCACAAGAGAAAGTGTTCAGTTCCTTATCAAGAGGGCCAGCACTTAGCCCTCAGTGCACCCTTGTACTAACTGAGCTCACAAACAAGGAGCTCGTAAGATCCTCGCTGCCTTTTTCCCCAGTTAACCACTGCACTGACAGAGCATTGCTGCATGAGGGGCACACACAGCGTATCCTAAATTCTAATCTAGATACAATTAACTCTGGAAAAAACCAGTGGTGAGTTCAGTGGAGAGGAACAGAGGGAAGGAGAATGTGGTGATGGAGCCCAGGAGCTGCCCAAGTGCCGAGTCACGGAGCGTGCGTCACCTCCCAGCCCAGCACCGCCAGTGACCAGACACTGCTCACCCCCAGGACCCTGCCTGGAACCCAAAAACCCAAACTCAGCCAGGGATTCTGCACAAGGCAGGGAAATACTGACACTAATGTTTGCTTCTGGAGGATTTAAAAGCAAACTTAGCCATGCCAGTCCTTTGCCGTGAGCGATGTGGAAAGCAGTGAGGGATACCTGTGAGCTTGCCAAAAATCCCTGCTAAAATGTGAGGAGACCTCCACAGAGCTCTTGAGCTGTGATGTCTCAAGGCTATTCCTTACCCGAGCACAGGCCAGGGAGAACTGGGGATGTATGGTCCCATAATTCATGCCCACTTGAGGAAATGACAGTAAATCTAGAATATCTGAGACCATAAAAAATTCACGTGATTATCTGAACTAGCTATTAATAAAAAACTCTTATATTCTGCTTTATGACAGCCACGGTTTAAAGAACTGCTGAAAATTTGTCTAACATATTAAAAAACATGTAAGCAACAAATCTATTTTATAGCCCAGTACTCCCTTGTAATTTTACTGATCAGTTTGCAAATTAAATAGACTTTATGAAAATGAAATCATGAGCGTGTTTTAAGGAAAAAAAAATCATCTCAGAGTGGTAAATTCAGTGGGAGTTCCACATTCAGCCTTCCAAAAACTGGTGCTTGCTTAGAAAATCCTAAATAACCTCTGCACACGCACAGGTACGACTCCCTGGGTATTGACACTCGATTTTAAATTGTTATTGACCACACAGAATGTGCTCAGAGCATTCTCTTATTGTACTGGCACATGCCCATTTCAAGGCTGTTTACTCCAATTTTACTACTTTCAGGGTGAAAAGTCAGCCCTTAATACTGCTGAGAACAGTTCACCCTGTTCATGCTTTTGCTCTGTGTCAGGGTGATCGGTGCCTGAAAACTGCTTCCCATTAAGAAACCCCAGCACAAGCCTGCCAGGCAAAGAGAACAGCGTGTAAAAATGACAATTCAGTGATCAAACAGCAACACTTGGTGTCTTCTGTACCTGTTTTTCTCCCCCTTTAGTGGCACAAGACACCGAGCCTGATTTTAGTCCCATTTTTTCCAGCTAAATCCACTGCGTTTGGTACTGAGGAGTGTAGAGGAGTAAGGGCCATTTTCAAAGTCTGAATTAAACAGAGATGGATTAAAAAGACTGAAGGCCTTCAAGTCCTGCTTTGTTTAGGTGCAGATCCAAACTTCTAAATCATTACAAGAGATTTCTGTCCTGGCAGGGAAGTGCTGGAGCTCTCCCATGTCCCACCCCCCAGAGTTGCTGATATCTGGTCTCAGACTCAGCCCATATCACAAACAGTTGTTAAACATCTCAGAAACCCCAGCTTTAACTCGTGCTGGTGACATCCATGGGCAAGAGAAGCAGGTTGCTGCTGTTATTTTTGCCTGCCCATGATTGCTGGAGCAAGCCTATAAATAAAGCCCACGTAGTTACCAAACTAAACCAGTTTAAAAACAAAAGCAGAGGAAGCTCTTTCCATCTGGTCTGAGCGAGGAGGAATTGTCACAAAGCTCACAAAAAATTGGAGTTACTTGTTTTGTGCTCTTGCCCGTCTTCCCTGCTTGTTTTACAGCTGCCCTTCTCTCTCTTATTCCATTTTTTCCCCCCAGTTCTCATGTCCAGGTTGTGATAGCATTGCTTGGAATAATTTTGGGGAGGTCAAAGCTTACAAAGCCCAACCGTGGCGTAAATGACTTTTTAAAAGCTGGAACAGGGGCTCTCTGATGCCCAAGACAAATATATTGAGGCAGGTATGTGAATTCAGAACTGTATTTTAAAAGTTAATAACACATCAAGTAGTTCTGGTCTGGTTAGTTTCCTCATGGGAGAAGGAAGAAGAGAGAATTCAGTAAAATCCCTAATTTTGGTGTATTTATCTATGAATAAGCACAAAATCTACAAGCCCAAAGTCTCCTTTCCAACCATCAGTAATTGGTTGTTCGTGCCCATTTTGTTATTATGTTCATTATTCTCTCCTGCAAACAGAGAAGAGGAATGAAAGAGGAGATATCCACGAGTGCAGAAATGTAACTTGTGGATCAGCTGAACACATTTCTGTGTATCAAGGCCATCAGCAAATCAAACCCAGCGATATCTCCACGGGGCTGACAAAGACACAGATAAAACATCCCACTGCTGGAGAGAGTAATTCAGCAGAAATTATGCTTGAACTGCCTGCTAGCAGTGATAACACTGATCCCTTCTGGAGACTGAGCCCAAGTTGCTGAATTCCAGAGGAATCCGTGGGTTTTAGTTGAGCAGGTTGGTGAGAAGAACGTGGAACATTCCCGCAGTCACAATTTGTAATGACAAGAAAAGTGATGCAAATTATCTGTCTGGTGGCCAGTTGTGCCAAAAAATATCCTTGAGAGGATCTTTAATTATTAATTTAATGAACTTCCTAATCAACCTTATCACAAACAACCCATCCTAAAATCCACCATCACAGAGTGGTTTGGGTTGGTAGGGCTTTAAGGATCATCTCATTCCAACCCCCTGCCATGGGCAGGGACATCAGGTTTATTTTAAAATCCTATTCCCCATTATCCCACATCCACAAAACCTGGGAGCAACGTACTCAGCAGCTCCACACTGTATTTGCTTCCCTCTTCATTCCCCACGTGGTTCTTCCCACATGGCACCAAAACTGTTCCCTGGAATGAGCAATTTCCATCAGCCCTCTCCCAGAGTTCCTCCTGTTTGATGAGAACCTGGGATTTGGGGAGTTTAAGACAACTTCCCCTCACATAAGACTTTGGCTCTTCCTTCCCAGTACTTCAAGAACATCTTAGATCCAGCTTTGAGGAAGCTCTGCAGCTTTAGGGACTCTTAATTCCCCTCAGCAACTGAAGCTTTTCCCTCTACTAGAAATCTTCCTGGGTAACTAATGGGAATTTTTGTACAATGCTCTAGCAGGAGTCAGACTGATCTGTGCAATTCCAACACCAGCACGCTCAGCTCTACCTGTACAAGGATAATTCAGAATTCCAGGAGAACCAGAACCTGCCTGAAACCAGAAACTTCAGGAATGTGCTCCTCAAGAAGGTGACAAATGACACAGCTCTTACTGCTGCCAGCAGTGGGGTGCAGAAACATCTAGACAGATCCCATTCCCCAATTAACATCCTGCTAATGATGTCAGGTTTTAGAGTTGATTAACAACACTCCACACCCTCCCAAGCTGGTCTGCCTGGAGCCCTGATCCAAGCAGGAAGAGCTGACAAGGCTGGGATCCCTTCACAGCACTGACCCCAGGAATGGCACTGTCATCTCCCATTTCTAGGGATCACCTGCAGTCCCAAGGGAATGCTCTGATCTGCAGAGCAAAATTAAGGATGCAGGATCGAAGCCTGGAGCTGGGACCTGCTGATCTGCTT
Organism: Argya squamiceps; assembly: GCA_037834095.1. NCBI lineage: Eukaryota > Metazoa > Chordata > Aves > Passeriformes > Leiothrichidae > Argya > Argya squamiceps. The sequence goes on along the minus strand of JBBMKD010000217.1, from coordinate 33,172,055 downwards.
TTTCCTCTTCACCCAATGCTTGAAAATCTCTGATTTTCAGTTCCTGTAGGTGCTCACAGCCTGGCCATCCCTGATAGTGTCCAAGGCCAGGCTGGACAGGGCTTGGAGCAAAACCTGGCACAGTGGAAGGTGTCCCTGTCCCTGGCAGGGGTGGAATGAGATGATCTTTTAAGGTCTTTTCCAACCCAAACCATTCCATGATTCTGTGTTCTCAGCACTCAGATCCCTCTGTGCAGAGCTCTGACACTTTTACAACCCTGTTGGGCAAAGCTAAAGAGCAGCACTGCTTTTTCCCTGTCATTTGCCTGGGTTTTTTTTTTTCCTTTAAACACCCACAAAACCTATTGATGTCAACTAAGACCAATTAAACTTAGTATTCAACAGCAATGCCAATAAGGAACTGCCTTAAACCCTTGTTTTTAACAGCTTGCCCTTTAAATTATTAACCAGAAAGTCCCATAAAAATGAAAAACCTTCCAGTGCAAGTCCTGTGGCTTTTGGACTCCTGCAAGCCACGAGAGTGTGAGCAGAACTATTAGGGATTCTCCTAGCAACCCATCCTCAGCAGCAGCCTGCTCCTCCTCCTGGAGCAGGGACAAAGCCTTGCCCAGATTTACATGACAAAATAATGCTAAAGAAACCTTCCCTCCTCTCCTCCTGTCCTCGGAGCCAGGGCTGCAGAGCACAGGGAGAAAAAAATCAGCATCACTCCCTTAACAGTGACATTATTTTTTTTCCAGTCCACTAAATCCCAGCAAATGTTTGAGATCAGAACACTCTGAATTCCCAGGGAGTATCCTGTGACATTGCATTTGTTCCACTGGGAAGTTAATAGTTATTAACTCACCCCATAAGTCTGCACTGGTTTTAGTGCAAGTGCAAATCTCCTGTTAATGGTGCTATTCCTTGCAAAATTCTGTTATGGGGAAAATAACCCTCATTTTCCAGGATTTTATCACGTTGAATGGATTCCTTTGAATTTTATGCGTGGAACAATATAGGAAGCAACAAAACCTAAGGATTATTAAAATTTGTGTTCTGAAAGCACAGTAGAGATGTCAAAATTAAAAGCAAATTGCCTCTACTGGCTGCATTCAGGGAAACTGGCTTGGTTTGTAAGGAAAATTTCAAGTAGTTTATCCTCCAGTAGATCCCTGTTTTATCTAAAAGTCTCCAGGCTTATTAAATTGTACATTTTATTTGTTTGCCACTTAGTTCTGAAGCTGAATCTCACAAGAGCATTTAAAGGCATTTATCTTCTATCTCAGCCATTAGCTATGATTTTATACATCATTCTCACAGAGGCTGCCAGTGGATAGGAGGGGGGAAAAGAGAAATCCAATGCCACAGGATCGTGCTAATTCCAAAGGAAGACTTCCAAGGCACTTGGAAATGCAGCAGTAAGGATGACTTCGCTATTGAGCAATAAATAAGGAAGTTCAAGAGAGAGAAAATTCAAGTTCAGCGCCTCAGGGTTTCAAAACAGAGTTCAAAAAAAAATACTGGTTTGACATTTAGCAGCACTGCTAAGTCTGTTATTCTACATGAACGATTCTGTGATGAAATAAAGACAGGCTGGGCTACCCCATCAGTTTTCCTAACAATCCTCTCTTTTTTTATCCCCTAAAAACTGGGAATACCTGCAACCCTCAGATTTATCTGCAGGTCAGAATTTCTCCTCAGTCCTTTTGCATTAAAACTCTCCAAATATTCCTAGCACAGGGAAAGTTTTTGCAAACAACTTTTATAATTAATAAGTGCCTAAGATATCTCCTATTTTCCAATGTTTTTATCATGACAGTCTTCTTTACTGGACATTACTTTTAGGATGATACTAAATAATTTTAGAGTTTCTAACATAACAACACTGTCAGCTAATTAACAATTAGATTCCTTTGAAAAGAGTAAAAATACTCATTAAATGAAGTCAAACTGTATGGGATATTTAGAATTAACCTTAGGTTTCTATACTGGATTTGTTTCTATGAAGTAAATCTGAGTTTCTTTCTGCTCTTTATTTTTAACAGTACAATTGGATAAATATTCTGTGGATAGCCTTATGACTTACAGACATCAAATAGTTTTTGAAAAGTAAGTGGTTTGAGGTGGTATTTAGGCATAGAAAATGATATGTGAAGCAGTGAGGATTTCTCAAAAGAATCTCCAGCCTGGAAATATCCAGAAGCCTAAAGATGCTGCAGATCACTTCCCACTTTCCATGCAAAAAGCCAATTATTTGCAATTCCCTGCATTATTTTAAGCCAATCCATCCAGCCACAAAATCCTGGGTGCTCTTAATACGTGCACAGATGTTTCCAGCTGCATCTCCAAAGCCTTCATTTGCTCTGGGAACCCAAGGAGTGAAATCTGTGCCTTTCATCTGCATTTGGAACCTGGGAAGTTAAAGCCCACTCTGCCTATTAACACATCCAGAATCTGCTTCTGTGTCATAAAACTGACAGAGATAAAATGGAAATTGCAAGGTGAGTTCCAAATCTCCTCTCCCCTCATTAACCAATCAGTCTGGAAACTCCAGGCTGCAATTCTCCTCCCAGAGCAGTGACTCTGCAGAGTTTGGGATGCAGAGGGAAGGTCCTGCAAAGATTTGTGCCCCCTAACTGGTGGTTTCCATAATTACCCTGAAGATTTTAGACCCACTCAAGGCTTCTCTGTGCATCACTTTTTAGTTATTTTTATTAGTTAACACTTGATTTCCATATTCAAACACACAGGGATGCTGCTTAAGGGCAATCAGCCACGAGTTTATAAACAAATCAAGGCTAAAAACTGAAAAACTAAGCTTGTGATTACTTAAATATTTAGTTTAGCAAATCAGCTCTTTGTTTGGAGTAAGTACAGATAAAAAGTTGAACTCCATTATCTGCATGTAATTGGCATCTGCAACTAAAATTCAAATTCAAAGGCTTTATTACCCCCCTGACAGCACGAGCCATAAACTGAGAAACTCCAGCTCAGTACTTTCCTAAAGTATCCAAAAATCCTGCAGAGATGATGCCGTGGCAGTGCCTAAATTAACCAAAATAAGAGGCAACACTCTGTCCAAACCAAAACCAAACAGGAAATATTTTATCAACTCTTCCCTGTGAAGTGTTTAACTCACAATTGACTCTTTGCTCAACTGTTCTTTTATCAGCTGAGCACAGGGAGTTTCCCCTCAGAGACAACCAGGATCCGAGCAAGGCTTCAAAAAAAAATTCAACTTCTTTTGGTTGTTGTCATTCTTAATCACAGATATCTCGAAAATTATTACTCCCAGCTACTAGTGGGAATAAAAAAACTCTGGATCAGCTAAATCAATCAGGCCTGTGCAGTTGGGAAAGGGAGACAAGCAATTTGGTGAAGAATCAATTTATTGGCTATTAAAGATATGCTTAAAATTAACTGCAGAGTAAAGTTCCCCATATATATCTCCAGACTCCTGGTGTCAGCTGGGTTATGGACTCAGGAATTCCATGGGAAGTCATCCCAAACAAACCCAGCCATCCCTGCAGCCCCCAAAAATGATAGGATTCAAGTGGGAGGTCAAATCATCTGAAAATTGAGACAGGTCACAGACACTAATGAAATATCAAGGCAATACTTGAAAAGAAATTGCATGTTAATGGATCCTGCTGTCAAATAACCAAGTGCCCAAAAACTCACTTTGACAGCTCTGAGGAATCCTAGGAGATAGTTCTAAAGAGTGACTTTCAGAGCTAACAGCCAATTTTGTAGCATTTTTTGGATAAAACCTGGCTTTTTCAGACACAGTTACTGAATATTTCACATCTTTGTGAACGCAACATTTCATTTTTGCCACAGTTCCTTGGGAGCTCAAAAACTCCCACTGGCAGATTTGGAATTAATGGCTGTAATGGCTGTTGTGTTCTTGTATTTGGGGGTTTTTTTTGGTCAACTCATTCATTTACCAGACTGTTGTGGAAAATTTGCTCCCAGCAATTCTGAAGTGCAGAGTTTTGGGGTTCACCAGCAGTTTTTACAGTAGATTTTAATGTGGTCCAGCTGCAAGCTAAAGGACTAGATTTATATATTAGGCAGCATTTTTTTCACTAAAATATTCCCAAATTCCAGCCCTAAATGGACAAAAAGATGGATGGCTGTGCTCCCTACCTGCTCTGTTTGCAGAATTTCCCTCAAATAAAAGCATCTCTTCACTCACAAACAAAATTACAATTAAAAAACACAGCCCAAACCAGCCAGGACAGGACACTGATGTTTTCCCACAACAAACTCCTTATTTAGGGTTTCAACTGAACAAAAAACTCCTGACATTCAAATGTAGTTGATTAATTCCTCTCAAAATCTGCCCCTGTTTCTACCTCATGTGTTAAAGGGATAACTGATCTTACCCTCCTACTCTACTTTTATCTTCAGACTCCCCCTGAAAATTTCCACTTTATTCTTTTTTTTCTCCCAAAACAGGGACTTGGTCACCTTGGTACCAGATCCTAGGCTTGTATATATAAAATATCCAGTTGAAAACTGGGATCTGGTGTCAATCTCAGATTCCATTAGTTGGATTGTTTTGTCCTGAATTTTCCCTTCTTTTTGCTTCTACAGACTTTGCACTACATCAGAGTCACAGAAAAACTTCTCCAATGACTGCAGCTCCCTCACCACTCCCTGAGCATCCCAAGTCAGACAGAAAAAGGCAAACTAGGGGAATTCTGGAATATTTCAGTTCCTTCTTCACAAATTACCGGGGCCAGGGAATTAAAACATGAAAAAAACATTAAATAATGACCGCTTTCCATGAGATTTTTGACCCAGAAGTCCAACTTTGGACTCTGTGCCAGGCACATCTGTGTGTATCTTTATGGAAGTGTCACTTCTACTTTTAAACATCATAAACATTCAGTTTTCCACTGAAAATGATTTCCCCATTAAGCTTTCTTTAAATACAGACTAGTCAAGGATTCATTCCCTTGTGCCCCTGAGTTGGCTTGCTAAAACAGATGCTATTATGGCACTTAACTCTTCAAGAGTTTCACATATTTTATTAAATAGACAAAGGAATTTTAATTAAAAACATATTTCAAGTACACCTGGAAGTCCCTTTACTTGTTTCACATTGTACTCCCGAGTCCCTCTGAGGGTTTCAGCTGGAGATATATGCAGAGTGTTTGGATTAAGTGGGAGTTTGGTAATTCAGCAAGTCTCAAGGAGGAATCTGCACAACGGGAAAGTAAAAATTACAACTTCAAATGAGGTGTAAAAATGAAATCTTAATTATGCAGCCACTCCAGATCCCCTATGGTCTGTACAACCACTGTGGTTTGGGGTTTTTTTGGGGTAGATGCTGCATCAAGCAGTTGGCATCTTCTCCTCCTTGAGGAGGAGCTTGTATTTCAATGGCAGATTAAATAATTTCTGTGACTCATCACAGGTTTGGAGGGTTTTTAGTGCTTTAGGATCTTTGGGGATAAACAGCTGTATCGTAAAGGCACATTACTGCTTCTAGGAAAGGATGAGTTGTTTTGCATTTGAAGCAAAACCTTAATTGATGCACTGCTGACTTCCTCCAAAACTTCACTAATTCATAAATTTTACGCATCCAGCACTACCAACCAGTTGCTAATAATAATTAATCTGTATTTAGTTGTAGCCATGTGCAAATTTTTTTATAAAACTCCAAATAATGACACCTCTAACGACCCATTAATTCCTTGCAAAGAACACTGAATACATTACACAGCAGAAATGTGTTTGGTAAGCAAGCAGACTCTAAAAATAATGTCAGTTTGACACTTCTTGCTATAAACATTTCCATTAAAAGAGAATTAAGGGTGGGCAGAGCTCTCAACTTTTCTTCACTTGGACAAAGACACTTGGTTTTCAATTTCCCTGTAGTTTTTAGTAAGTACCAGGTAAATTCAGAGGACTGGCTTGCTGGGAGCACATATTCCTGAAGGAAATAGCTTCCTGACATGACAGCCACGGTCCTATCCTGGGAAAAGAGCTGTGGAAAAACTTCTGGCACCAGGAAAGCTCCTCTCTGAGGAGCAAGTATTCACAACAGATGGAGATAAAAAGATAATTTGTATCTTTGATTAACATACAAATCTCTACAACACCACCAAGGGCTGCAACTTCATCAAATCGAGCGCCTCGCTCATGAGTCGCAGCCATTTCAGCAGGATCACAGGAACGCGGCTCAAATATTGCAAAAACCTCAGGGGGAAAAGTAATATTTCTGTTGTAACTCGAGGCTTTTTTGCACTGTTTTTTTTGGCTGCAGGCATCATGGTGAGTAAGGAGCCCAGCAAATGCTTACTCACCGCCTCGGACAGCGACGTCGAGCCCGCGGCTTCCCTGGCGCTGGAGATGAAATACGCGCTGGATCCCAACCGGCAGATCAAGAAACGGAACAAAGCCCTCCAGGTGAGGTTTAAGGATATCTGCGAGGCCCAGAACGAGCAGAGGGACAAGCAGCTCTCCACCTCCTCCACGCAGGACCCCGACAAGAGGGAGGCCAAGGCCATCTCCTACAAGACGGCCTACCGCAAGTACATGACAGTGCCAGCCCGCAGGTCCATCCCCAACGTCACCAAGAGCACAGGAGTCCAGACTTCCCCTGATCTCAAGAAGTGCTACCAGACCTTCCCTCTGGACCGGAAAAAAGGGAATATTCTGAAAAGCGCCTCGACCGTGGACACGTTACCGAGTGAGAACAACGGGTTCCTGATCGAGGTGAAGGACAGGGAGGGCCGGGGCTCGGGCGAGGCCGCGGCGTGGGGCAGGAAGGCCGGCAGCCTGCAGACGGCCGAGTTCATCTCCCACATCTCTGAGCGCGCCGCACACGACAACGGCGCCGAGGCCTGGAAAAGCAGCGATTTGCACAGTTCTCCCAAAGAGCCTCCTCCTCCTCCTCTGCCCAACTTGGCCGAGCCCGGCGAGGAGGAGCCGGCGCGGCCACCCAGCCGGGGCAGAACGGCGGCAGCACGGCTGGGGAGCGACGAGGCCACCCAGCCCCTCCACGGGAGGGTCTTCAAGAACGAAGTGGCCACGGTTTACCTGCCGGCCTCGCAGCCCGACCTGCCTGGCCTGGGCGACTGGGGGCCGTGTCCTGAGGAGGACGACAAGAGGACGGTGCAGCTGAACGGGGTGCAGGCCCCGGCTGGAGATGCCCGAGCGTGCGCGGCGCGGCCGCAGTGCCCGGCCCCCGAATGTAGTGACCAGAGCCTGCAGGTCAACGTTGCCCCCATGGAGGAGAGCCAGCCCTGCCGGACGGCCGTGGCCGTGAGCCAGGAATGCCAACAAATCGTGCCTCACACCGAAGTTGTGGACTTGAAAGCACAGCTTCAGATGATGGAGAACCTGATCAGCTCGAGTCAGGAGACCATCAAAGTGTTGTTGGGTGTTATACAGGAGCTGGAGAAGGGAGAAGCTCACAGGGAAGGGTGAGTAGATGTTTTTTTTAATGAGGATGAGCTGATTGAAATGTCTTTCCCACCTTGAGTTTGCTGATGCCAATGCGGCCCTGCGCCGCGCACGTGGCGCTCCTCACATGGAGTTTTGCTGCTTTAGGAGAAGCCTGCCAGCAGCATTCAGATTGCTATCTGCCAGTCCCAGGGTGTAATTAAGTAATTATTTAACGAAGGGCCCATAATACATCTTTTTGTGCCTTTTCTAAGGAGCACAGAACGAGCCGCTCTCCAAACAGGATTAGCGAGGATGTTTTCACATCAGCAACTTGCATTAGCCATAATTCCTCACACGGCATGAAAAGCAGCAGCAAAACCTTAATTCTGTAAGAGACTTACCTTTTTAAGATTAGGGGGTATTATTACAACTCCTAATATAATTCCCTTAATGGCATATGAATCTCGTCTGGTTTCCTTTCACCTGAATTTTTCGTGGTACTTCTTTCGGAAGGAAGTGAAATGAAAATTTTGAATATCAAAGTCTTCTCACACAGCTCTAAGCACAACAAACCCAAGCAGAAAGAAATAAAATTGTGTTTATCCCTAACTTTCATTACTTAAATAAACCCACAAGGCATTAAAAATACTGAAACTGTAACTCAACCTTTAGTCTTTACCTGGACAGTTCAACCCATCTTTTATCACCCAAACATTTTGCAGAGTGACTCACCTTAGTTCCCTCATCTTTATTCAGAGAACATACCTCAAAATGTATCTGTGCTGTTTGTGTGTTTTGAAATACTTCTGTAATTAAATCACAATTTGCCAGGAGAGATCAGGACTTTAAAATTAAGGAACCAGCAGCTCGTGCAACTTGAAGCACCTGCTTTTGTTTGAGTCAGAAAGGTACATCTTTTTTTATTTAAATTTCTTTAGGAAGGGAGAAATCACGTGAATCCTTAAACTCAAAATGTCTGGCATTAAAAAGTCATCTTAGCTGGAACCTGCTGTCAACACAGCCGTTGTGTTTTTAGTTTGTTTTACAGCTGGTTATATCATTATTTATATCCTTATCAATTATTAATATCAAGCACCTTATCAAGTCCTGGATACTCAGACTGGGACGTTTCTTGGCCTACCTGAAAGCCACACAGGTTTCAACGATCTTAAGAATCTTTTCCAACCTAAACAATTCTAAAATTCAATTTTTTTAAAAATTATTATTCAGAAAAAAAACTCCTCTGACTTTCTTAACTTAGAGAAACCGCAGGAGCTTTGGCAAGAAGTGCCAAGCTGCTTTTCATATCACAAAACACAGAAAACTATTTCATCATCATCATAACTCATCACTTGCTCGTCGAGTGCACAAACACCCACATCGGCCCCAGAGTCACCTGCTATAAATATTCTGCTTCCTCCATACAATTACATATCCAGATTTTATTCCTTCCCAAAGATAGCACAGCCACAGGTGCAGCAAATACAGATATTTTTTACTGCCCTGACAGAGCAGAGCTGTTAGTGCAGCCAGCATTAGGAGTGTATCCCTGCCCTTGGCACAAAACAGATCTTGGCCAAACTATCCAGGACTGTCTTCAAATAATTCCTCTGCAGCTGTCAGCCTTACACAGCTGTATTAGCCCTGAAATGGTGAAATTATCCATAAATCCCAGTTTAGAATACCTTTACAGCCTCTCAGACTCGTGTACTGGAGTTTACAAGGCTCCATTTGACCAAGAGCCTATTTATTAGCACTGCTTTAGACTTGGAGCCTCCAGACATGTCCCAGACCTGCTCCCTCCCTGCTGGGCATGGAGGCTGTGGAGGTGGGGAGGGAAGGACAAGAAGGGAGGTGCACATTTGCATATTTTCCAATCCTTGCATTCCAGACCCCTCTGATTTAGTGGCATGATCTGGAAGGAGACTGCACAGCTTTGTGCCTGGGACCTTCCGCAGTGATCCCTCCCTCCAGAGCTGGGAGAACACTCTGTTCTCCTGCAAGCACCAACACATCATTAACACCAAGCCTGTCTTTATCTCCAGCTCCCTCCAATTACACAACTCCTGCAATAACAGGCTGCCCCATCCTTTTGTGAGAATAATTCTTGCCAATTGCAGCATTCATCCTACAACATCTTTGCCACAGACCCTGTGTAAACTATTCTGTGTCTCCTCAGTGCCAGCATGTTCAGCTTTTTTCCTGTTATAACCTGGTTTTAGGTCAGTTTAGCTCAAGAAATTAAAGTTCTACTACAGTTCTACAGTTTATTGTAGCATCTTCCATCTGCTAGAACAGTAAGAGATGTTTTGTATTTATGGAGCTCACCTGCTTTTCTGATGTACATTAAATTCCTTAGAATTTAATGCTACAAGAAACAAATACAAATAACACACTGCTGGTAAAGGAATAAAAATATAAAGAGGAAAAAAAAACCCCACCAAAAGCAAAAAACAAAGCCCCAACTGAACTTCTTAATCAGATTTTTCTGCCTTTAAGGAAATCAGTGTTCTTTAAGTGCTGTTGCAGTGCCATGGGACTGGTGCTCAGTGGATTCATTTTCACTAATATGCTGTAGGTCCTGAACTGCTATTACTGCAATTCATCACCTAATGAGTCGATGGCAGCAGAATTGTAGCAGCATCTCTGAAGGCAGCAGCCTCATCCTTTGGGTGCCTATCATCTATGTGTGCTTTTGAAAATGTCAGTGCTTCATCATCTGCAATTAGCAACAACAGCCAGCACTCAACTCTGCTTGAAGGGAAGGGGAAAGCCACGGGAGCAGGAGGAGAAACACAGAAATTGTGACCCTCTCCAATTTCAAAGGGCATTATTAAAATTCTGCATCGTGTGCATCGTTATTTACTAAATCTTTGGCAAAATGGCTGTTCTACCTCTCTCTGTGGAAGCTTCTACAAAAAAAAAAGCAAATTACATCCCAGCAAACATTGCTGGATGCCTTAAGTCATGCATGAAGGAAGTGCAGAGCTGCAGCTTCAATTAAGAGTCCCAGCTCAGAGTTAAAAAAACCCATTGAATATTACATGATGCAGGGTGCAGCTTTACAACACAAACCTGGTTTTATTCTGGTTTTATTTATAAATTACCAGCCATCTCACTTTACAGACATATTTGCCCGTGTTCAGATGGAGAATTTAGGAAGCCAAATGTGTGGAGCATCACTAAAGCTGACAGGACTGCAAGGAAAGGCAAGTTAATCATTCTAAAACCTGGCTAACGAAGACCTGTGAAATTCAGACCAGAAGATGAGCACATCATCAGAATTACTTTGCTGCTGGAGAACAGCAGTGACCTGCCCTTTAAATCCTTCCCGTGCAAGGAACAGTAATCTGGGCCCTCCTCATTATACAACAAACCAGAGATTTTAATAAACAAAGTGCTCAATTTGCCACACCAAAACAAGTCACAGCATTTTGACTCTGCCAGGCCAAATGCTATGCATTAGACAAGAGTGAAATGAACCTGTTTCAGAGCTAATTTATATTCCTCTATTAGTCAGCAGTGGTTCAGGAATTTAAAGAGCTCTCAACAAACTCCTTCGAAGAGGCTTTGAGAGAACACGTTGTCATGGGTGGAATTTAAATGTCATGGCATGTTTTTCAGTGACTAAGGGATTTTTGTGCCTCATGTTCTCATGTCTGAGCAGAAAATAAGCCCACCTTGTGTGTCTGGATGGAAGTTTGCACCCAAGGGAGGAGGAGAGCAGGGAGCATCCTCACCCTGCCTGAGCAGCCCTGCCAGCACTCGTCCTCAAGGTCACCCAAACTGCTCCTCCTGCTCAGCAGTGATGGCAAATCAACGCCAGGGAGCCAAAGCAATTATTGCCCGGGTTGTTTGCTCTGCTCCCTTCCAGGAGCCAGCCCAGCTCTTCAGAGCACACCAAGGAGCCAGAGCAAAGCACGGCAGGAACAAGCTCTGCTGTCCAACTCAATCCACCCCCCTCCCTCCAAACTGCAGTTCCTTATTTCTCCTTCATGAAGAAAAGGAAACTTGAAAGAGTTCCCAAGAGCAGAGCCTCTGAAAGCCCAGCCTTTGAGAGTGATGTGCCAGCTGCAGGAATGACAGGACAGGGCTTGGTTTGGGATTTCCCCCCTCTTTGGTTTTGTTTTGCCTTTTTTTTTTTTTTCAATTACAGCCCTGGCAGAGGGAAGGTTTAACAAGATCATTTCTAAGAGAAAACCTGGAAATGGAGGGAAACAATAGATAAACTTAACTACAAAAGACAGCTCACTAGAAATAAATCCATGAAAAGCAGAAAGAATACAGCAAATTGCATCTGGGATGCACAAATTGTGTCATGTTCTGAGTGATTCCGGGGTTTGGGGACACTGTAAGAACAGCTTGGGAAGAGGAGTGTGATGAGAGTCTTTATTTCCTGCTGTGACCTTCTTCCATCCATCCCTTCTGCCTGCAATCACCTCTGAAATGGTCACACTCATTTCATTTTCCCCAAAACCACCTCCTAAATTCTTCCCTCTTTTCTCTCACCGGAGCTGGTTCATTTTGGGGTGTGCATCATTTACAGATCGTTCCCAAACCCAGACACACCCAAACACCTGGGAAACAGGAACAATCCACCTTCCTCAGGCACAGCCAGGAAATCTCTTCTTTGGGCAAGAAAAAGGAGTAAATTTTTGCACAGATCAGAGCTTTGTGGATCTGGTGATCCTTGGGCCAGTGATGGTTGAGTGCTGCTCATTGAACCCAAAGCAGGAGCAGCACTAAGATACCAAAAAGTCCATTTACCTGCCCTCACTGTAAGAAATTTGGTTTTCCAAGCTCTGAACCAGCCCTTTCCTCCTCCCCCAGGCACAGCTGGAGCAGAGCTGGCACACACTGACCCCTCACCACTGGAACTATTCCATTATTTTCCAAAACTCCGTGGAGGTTATTCCAATACCTGCTGCCAGTCCATGGGATCCCCTTGACCCCTCTTATCTAAAATTCTCCTACATAAAAAATCCCAAACCAACCCACCAATGAAACCTGATGCTGTAAGACTCATCACTGAAATGTCCAGTATCACTGAAGGTAAATATTCCAGCATCACCCAAGGCTTAACCTCAAATTCCATTTTTTAACCTGAAATTCCACTTTTTTAAACCTCAAATTCCATTCTTTTAAACCTCAAATTCCATTTTTTTAACCTCAAAGACCATTTCTTTTAACTTGAAATTCCATTTTTAACATCAAATTCTATTTTTTAACCTGAAATGCCATTCCTTTTAACCTCAAATTCCATTTTTAAACCTGAAATTCCATTTTTTTAAACCTCAAATTCCGTTTTTTTTAAACCTCAAATTCCATTTCTTTTAACCTCAAATTCCATTTCTTTTAACCTGAAATTCCATTTTTTAACGTCAAATTCCATTTTTTAACCTGAAATTCCATTTCTTTTAACCTCAAATTCCATGTTTTTAACATCAAATTCCATTTCTTTTAACCTCAAATTCCATTTTTTTTAACCTCAAATTCCATTTTTTTTTACCTCACATTCCATTTTTTTCTGAGTTAGCTCCCTAAAACCCATCTGGAGTTGGATCTCCAAAACCAGGTACCAGGAGCACCTCAGAGCACAGGATTTCACAGGCCTTCAAACCAGGATGAGATTTATATTTTTTGATGGGATTTTTCATTAGGGTTGGACACATTTATTCTGGAGCTGATAATCCAAGTTTCAGATCAGATTGTCAGAGTGGATAAAAAGGGCAAAGTCTCACAGTTCCCAGACATCCTGGAACATTAATGTGTAATAATTCAGAGTACCTGGGTACTGTAACACTGGAGATAAAGAGCTCTTAAACAACCCTGCTGTCAGAGCCACTTTCTATCAATCCTTTCTGAGGAATACAGTGGTGGGAGGCTTTCAGCAAGGAAATGAGGGAAAAAGAAAGGGAAAAGTGAACATTTAACAACAACCAGAATGTGGATTCAACATTTAAAAAAGAAAAAAATAATGTTTTTAGCAGAGTTACTTGGTATTAATACTCTGTTTTCTCCCCCCCCCCCAAAAAAATGCCATTAGGAATGTTCTGAATCTCAGAAAATAGAACTTATTTTTGCTAATATAGTCCAGCTTTTTATCTGCATATACTGAACAGGCACAATTCAATGGAAAGGTATTTGAAATGCTGAGGAAAATAATTTGATTTCTATCTGGTTGCTATTCAGTGGACTTTAAAACTGAGGAGAAATGTCATTCCCCACCACTCCTCCCTGTTCCAGCCCGGGATGAGCAGCTTCAAAGTGAAATTAAGGTTCAGGACTTTTCCAGCAGATTGGCTGCAAGGACAACAAAGGCCAATAAAAGCAAAACCTCACGATTCAAATCTGGAAATACTGATGGAATCTATTAATGAGAGACTAAAAAAAAAAGTGTAAGCAAACAATGTTTTTGCTAAATATATCCATAGGAATTACCATGGATCAGAAGCTTCCCAATGTCACCAAATCATACACCTGCAAGGAGAGTTTTCCTGCTAAATCAGTTTTTTTTTTTTAAATTATGATTGAAGGTAAGGAATTATCAAGTTTTCACAATTAGAATAATCCTTTAATAAGTGCAGTTTGGCTGTTGGCAGTGTCAGACTGCAGAGCCATGAGCCTGTAAAAATGGGACCAAAATGAGCTTTACAGTGTTAAATTTCTCACTGCTGTTCCTTCACCAGGAGATGAAACAAGTGATTTCTAATTGACACCTCCTCCTGAGCCCCTGTGCTTGCACAAAGGTACAATTATCTCTTATCCTGACTGAGGAAAAATGACAAAAAAGGAGGAAAGAGACTCGTCTGAAGACAGGAGTGCTTTGTTTTTAAACTGCAGAGGCTCCAGGTTCCAGATTTGGGACAGGCTTTAAAAAGCTCCTGTGTAGCACATTTAGGAAAGTGAAGGTGACAAACTGGGAGAGGATGGAGACCTGAGCTGGATTCAGGTACCTGGGGCTTGGCAGGAGATGATCTTTAAGGTCCCTCCCAGTCCACACATGCTGGGATCTGTGGCCTGAGGGAAATGGAAGTGAGGAGCTCCCAGGCATGGATGTGTCCATCCTCCCTGATCCCACCTCTGGGTCTCACTCACACCTCACCAAAACTGAGGTGTCCACCCTGTCCCACAGCTCTTACAGGTTTTGCTTTGAGCTTTGCCAAAACAGAGGAATTTTGAAGATGGATGAGTAATTCCCTGACATGGAACTGTTTATTCCATGTTCAACAGTAGTTAGTAAAATATTTCAGTGAAACTGGGACAATTCTGAGCTTTTTGTGATGGTTTTTGCATGTCATGGAGGGATCAGTCCTCCAGGTCAACCAGGAAGGAAAAGTGCCATTCCAAAGGAGGCTGGAAATCCCTCCAAACATTCCCAGCTGTGTCTGGACCTCTTTTCCTAAGAGGAAGATGATGGGGGATGATCTCTACCCCACACTCACTGCATGACCCAAGCAGAAGAGGACAGACACAACTATATGGGGGAGCACTGGGATTTTTTTTCCCCCCAATTCCAGTATCAGAGAATCCCAGAATGGTTTGGGTTGGAAAGGATCTTAAAGCTCATCCCATTCCACCCCTGCCATGGGCAGGGACACCTTCCACTGTCCCAGGGTGCTCCAAACCCTGTCCAACCTGGCCTTGGACACTTCCAAGGGGAAGAATTCCTTCCCAATATCCCATCTCCATCAACCTTTCTTTCCATTTAAAGCCACAGAAGCTGTGTGTGGTCCAACTCCCCAGGATGAGGGGCTGGATTGCAGAGGCCAGCAGAGGTATTTTGGCATTAAGAAGGAAGTTTATCCTCTGGAATGGTTTGCATCTAGTGTGAGTTAAGTGATTTCTTCCAAAAAGAAGAGATTTGTTTATTGTCATCCACACAAGCTGTGAAGGAATTCCAGGGATGGGACCTGGAACTGTGGACAAAACTCAAACAACTGCCACACTCCAGGTCTGTGGATTCTCCTCAAATTCCCATTATCCAAGGAAATGAGAAAACACAAAGTACTGGGACCTGCTCAGGCTGCAAGAGGCAGAGTTCAGCACTTCCACGATCCTTCCTGCTGTTTTTTGGTTTTATCTCCACCCACTTTCCCATCCTTCCTGCAATTACAGAACCCCAGAATCATTTGGGTGGGAAAAGACCTCCAGGACCATCGAGTCCAAGCTGTGCCTGCTCCCCACCTTGTCACCAGCCCAGAGCCCTGAGTGCCACATCCAGGCCTTCCTGGAACACCAAGCACTGGCTCCACACAAACACCAGCATCAGTGAACCAGCAATTCTCCTCTCTCTTTTAATTTTATGCTACTGCACAACGTTTGGAATTTCAGACAAGTCTGGCTGCTGCAGTTATTATTTGCAGCCAGTGCAGGCTTAGAGACATAAATGCACAAAGGGTATTTGAGCTTGCACTGAAATCTTAATAACAGCAAAATGATGAAATAATAGCATAGATTTTGATTTCTCCCATCTTCCCTCCTTTAGAGAAACAATTCCTGGGATCAGCCTCAATTTTGAAGTGCAAACACAAACCCCAGGGGTTGTGTTTTAGTAGTAGGGACTCCTCAGCTCAGGGTGGGAGCAGCAGGAGCTGTGAGGGCACAAGGATTTCCACCATTTCACACATCACCCCAGCTGCTCCCAAAAGTTACACGCACAAAATGAAATATAAAATATAAATATAAGATGGATTTGGGTGTGTAAGAGCAGTGGGGAGCTGCAGGAAAGGATGGGGCTCCATGCATCCAGGTAACAATCCCAAACCCAGCCCTGAATCCTCCACTGGGGGAAAGCACAGCAGAGATTTGGGATGAAGGAGGAAAGGACAGAGCTCATCCCAGCCTCACTACTGCAACGTGCTCCAGATATCCTGCTGGAAGTGCCTGGAATTCCACACCAGCAATGCAGCTGCTGTCCCACCACAGCAAACTCCCTGAGTTGTTATTAACACCACGAGCTGACATTTTTAATTAGCCTCCTGATTTTTCTGATGAGGCAACAGAGGCAACAAACATCTCAGGAGAGATGTTTGACCTCGTACACACCTAATTCCTGTAAGATTTTGTGATTTCACTTGAAATACATTTTAATTCTCTTCATTCTCACTGTGGTTTTTTTTAATAACTCAACAATCCTATTCAAATTTATATTTATTTTAAAAAATCCAAACCACTCCCTGACTAACCTGAGTGTAATACAAAATGTATTTACAGGGTGAAAGCACTTGAATTGCTGTTGTGGGAGTCGTGCTGTACGCCCACAGTGCAAATACCTCAAAAAGCAAATTAGTCATCTGCTTCCAACTGTCAGGATGCAGCAAAAGACAAACCACTGTCTTGGAAAGAGCCTGAAAAATCTCACCATTGAGTTTCTGTACATGGCAAAGGTTTTTTTTTTTTCCAGAAGCCAAATCAGTAATATCAGCCTTGAAATAAAAAGAGAGAGAAGTGTTCAGTGTGGGAGTGTCAGGTTGGATGAGCCTTGGAGCAACCTGGGATTGTGGAAGTTGTCCCTGTCCAGGGCAGGGGTGGAATGGGATGAGCTTTGGAGAGAGGAGAACTGTTCTCATAAAGGTTTAGTTAATCCTTAGTTAGAAAACCAGCCAGGAGCATAAAGCTGGGAACACTTAGACCTGTGTGATCTCCGAGTGCTCCCAGGGGAAAACAAAACAAAGGGAAACAGGAAAAAAATACAACAAAACCACAGAAAACAGAAAAATAGTTAGGGGGAAAACCAAAAATAACCCAAGCACACCAGACCCTGAAACACATGGAACAAATTTCATGTTTGCATTCAGAAGAGCCTCAAGGTAATTCCTCAAAGCACAACATCCATCCTGCTTTTTATCATCCCCAAATGCAAACTGCTAATTGGTAATTATCAACTGCAGGCGAACACAGCAGCAAAAAGGTTAAAACAATTTTTCTACTTTAAAAGTGATTTTTCAGAACACCTTTGTAAGAGCCAAAGGCTGGCCCAAGGTGGTTTAGACCTGCCCAGAGCTGGTTTGGGAGCAGAATCTGAAGTTTTTAAAGGAAGCAGAGGTTTTCATCCACCAAAAACCTGATTTTGCTGATACAAATGTATTTGTATGAGTTCCCCATTGAACTAAAGTGATGAATCTTTCCTAGGGCAGAATAAACCTCTAGGGCTAAGCAGGATTTATTTTAACCTAAAATGAGATGCAAAAGATATACAAGAGATTCTTCTGCATTTTACATGGCTGAAAAACGACTTACTCAAGTCAGAAGGACAACTAAAGCTCTCGTGACAAAGTGGAGTCATTTTACTGTGCCAAAAGGCAGATTATGTTCATAATAACAATAATGCCCATTTTCTCTTGGAGCACAGTTATTGGAATTATCACTGCTGTGATATTTTAGAGTGGGAAACAAAGATTTTGAGAAGCTCTCCCTCCAACTGTTGATTTGCAAATCATTTTTCTCTGAAGATGGGCAACACTAGGCCAGGTTGGATGGGGCTTGGAGCAACCTGGTCTGTGGGAGGTGTTCCCATGGCAGGGGGTGGGTTTTAAGATCTTTTCCAACCCAAACCACTCTGGGATTTAGGTTTAACAAGCTGTGTTATGAATTATCCCAACAACTCTAGGAAATAATAAAACAACTCAAATTAATCCAAAGAGTCAGGAGAAGCAAGGCCTGCATTTCCTCTGAGCAAGGCCAGAACTGTCACTTCAAACACACTTCAAAGGCCACTGCCTGCTTAAGATCATTTGTTTTGCTATATTTAAATAACAAACATCAATCCCCAAAAAAATATTCTTGAAGTCTGTTCATCCTCCTGGCTGCTGATAATCCATCAAAAGTGTGAGGAACGTCAGGATCATCACAGCCACTTCTGGAAAATCCTGCCATGAGGGGACTCAATTAATATCAAGTATTCCCTGACTCCCAGCAGAGAAGGGAAGACATCCAGATCTAACAGATCTATCCTTTCTAAATCACTTTATAGCAGTTTTTTCTTTGTTTTTAATAAAATTTAAAAATCGGCATACAGAGATCTAAGCTTCCCTCTCTCAGCTCAATGGGGTGTCTCTAAGTAATACAAGCAAAAAAAAATATTCAAATGCAAAGATTTTGATGTTAAAGTTGGTAATTTTTAAAAAAAGCCTCCAGCAGGTGCACAAATTCTGTGTTCCACAGGGATTTAGAGGGTGTAATCCCCTTAGGCTGCTCTGAAAATTGCAGCCTATTCTTAGTTCCTGCCAGTCCATGTCAGCAAAATGGCTGCTCTTCATTATGATATTTTAATACTTGGGAGTGTTAATTGAGGTTAAGCTCAGGTTGTGCCCAGAATGCTGAAAAAAAAAAAACAAAACAAATCTGCAAGAAAATGAAAGTCTCCTGAAAATAATATGGAAAAATGTGGGGAAACTGGAGATGAGATCTCCTTTCCAAGGGGAGATGCAGACAGAGAAACTGAACTCACCTACATCCATCCTGGCTCCAGGCCAGGTTGGACAGGGCTTGGAGCACCCTGGGATAGTGGGAGGTGTCCCTGCCCATGGAATTTTATGGGATTTAACCCATAAATTCCAACCCAAAGCAGTCTGGGATTCTGGGATTTGATGAGCTGCCCAAGCTCTGCACATCCACATGGAAAGAGAAAATCCAGGATCTGAGGTACAAAGGGTGAAGCTCTGGAGCAATGGCTCCTCCTCAGTGGACATCACACCCAAAACATCTGAAACTCCAGGAATAACCCCTGGGATCTGCACCAAACTTTCATTTCTCAAACTTTCATCAAACCCAACTTTCATTTCTCTAAAAAGGCGACAGATTTTCCGTAGGAAACTTTGCTTTGTGAAAGACTTGACATTTGAAAGAAAAGATTTTTAACCAAAAATAACAACTTGTTTCCTAAGGAAGGACAAAGTTTTTGGTCTCTCTCCTACACTGGAATACTTTCCAAAATATTTTTAGGAGGAAGGAAAAAAAAGCAGCTTCCTCAAAACACTGCGTGGCACAAGGAAAACATCATCACCTAAAACTCTGCTCTCCAATCATTCCTGGGAGTTAAAACTGATGGAAACTCTGTTTTTCAGGAAGTCTGCATTGAAAATCAACCTCACTGCCTAAAATCTGCATGGAAATGCTGTGCCAGAAGTGAAATCCTTGCTGGCGTGGAGGAGACAAATTCCATGCAAGTGTTTGCGTAGAAAATTGTGTGAAAACAAGAAAGTAAAAAGTCCAAAGCCCTGAGGTATCAACAACAGAATTCTTTCATGAGGAGTTTAATTTTTACAGAAATAATTGAATTTATACTGTTCTAACACTCACTTAATTCAGTCCTGGCTAAAGAGCTCTGAAACTGCCAGATGGAAACCAAACACTGGGACACCATGGAGTGTTCTTGGGGCTTTCAGGGAATTCTAACAGGATCACTGAAAGGAGGAAATAATAGAAAATATGTAAAAATCATCTCTGAAAAGTGAAAAATACTCGGTAAGGAAAAAACTGCTTTAAGGAAAATTAAGCAAGAATTAAATCCAACTAGAAAATGAATATATCACTATAAACCAGTGAAGACTGAGAATTGTAAAGATGCTAAAACCAAGCAGAGCTGAATGTGGCAGGGGAGAGATCAGGAGTTCAAACTCATCCAAAAATCATCTCATTTTGAAATACTTACATCCAAGGACCATTTTCATTTTAACAAGTCAGCCTTATACCAGCAAGTAAAGTGTGGAAATCTGGAATTATTGTGTATTTAAAGACCAATAAATCATAGAATGATTTGGGTTGGGAGGGACCTTTAAGATCATCCAGTTCCAGCCGTTTGCAGGGCTACAAATATGAATGGAAATGTCCCAACTGGAAAACAACTTTAAACAAAAAAAACCCCAAACCAGGCTGGCACCAGCACAGAGAGTTTATGGCTTTACCTATAAAGGGCAGAGCCCCATCCCTCTGAAGGCAGCTATTGACTGTTCTTTATGTCCTCAGTAAATAAAGGCCTGCCCCAACTCACCTGCAGATTTTAAATGTTGTGTCTTTAGTTAGAGCTTTTAGGAGCTGATCAATAGCTTGGGGGAAAAAAAAAAAAACATTTTACAAGTCTCAGGTTCAGAGCAGGGACAATTTCAATGTTGGCTTCTGGAAGATTTGAAGAGGGGCAGTGAAAATCAGGAATTGCTTCTCTGAAAGAGGATAAAGCAAATATAAACCAGGACTGGGGTTTTTCCCACAAGGAAGAGCACAACAAATGGACATTTTGCTTTGTATGAATTCCTCTGCACAGCTGAAGGAGGGTAGGTTTGACGCCACTTTGGTTTTTGCCTTTTTTTCCTTTTATATGTCTTCAGTATTCCCTGCACAGATATCTGGAGCTCTGTAACCTATTATATTAATGGCTAATTTTCCCAATAATTTTCCATGACTTTTTCCTAGACAAAAAAAACCAAAAAAACCAAAAATAACTAATTCCAGAACTCCAAGCCCTGAGAAATACAAGACCCCTATCCTATTTTGATTCTTCCTAACTACCAAGGATGAGAAAAACTCTTCAACATGGACAAAGTACAGCTGAGTGCCCAACTCCAGAAAAGGGACTTAACCTAGAGAAAATTGCATTCACCACCTCTCCTCCTAATTAGTACTTTCATCAATTATGCTAATTTCTTAAAACTTATAAAAATGTACTCACCACTGTGAGGTCAGACTTTTGCTGACATCTTTCCATGACTGCCCCTGAAAGCCTTCAAAAATCCACTTTTATATGACCTCCTACCCTAAATTCATCTCAAATTTCATTTTCCAGGTTGGGAAAATGACAACAGGTTTAGATGGGAGATTGGGAACTGGGAATTATTTCCTGGGAGGGTGATGAGGGATGGAATTCCCAGATTTGCTGTGGCTGCTCCTGGATCCCTGGAATGTCCAAGTCCAGGTTGGACACTGGGGCTTGGAGCAAACCTGGGACAGTGGAAATTGTCCCTGCCATGGCAGGGGTGGCACTGGATGGGATTTAAAATCCCTTCCCACCCAAACCATTCCATGGTTCTGTGATGAGGCTTTTGTGTGATGTTAAAAATCAGCAGTGTTGGTAATCTGAGCATGTTCTTCTGATTAAAAAGTAAATTTGAGGCCAAATAACAACCACCATCTACAACAGCCAGAACTCCACATTGCATTTTGCCTTTAGAAGGAAAAAATGTCTTAAAAGAAATGGATTCACCCTGTTCTGAACTTGTGTTGGTGCCAGCACGGTGCCAAGAGCTGCACCCACAGCCCCAGAGCCTTTGGCTGTGCCACCACCCCACCACTGAGAAGCCTTAAAATCCTAAAGCAAAGTGACACAGGCCCAGCTGATCATTTTCTGAGCTACACAAACAGCCTGCAGCACCTCAGAAATGCTGATTTCTCATCTTGGGGACAGGCACATCAAACAGCTGGTGCAGAATTTCCCATTAACACTTGATATTGCACAGGCTGGATATTTTGTCAGGTAAAAATTAAGTTGTTTTTTTTTTTTAATGCTGGATTTTCCATTTTAGTTCCTTTGTCAGGGCAGCAGAGGAGCTCTGGCCCTGCAAGGGCAGGGAAGGGGCAGAGATGCCCCTGGTTAAGCAAAGCAGCCCAGAATAATTGGAGGTCAATGAGCTGAACTGCCTGGGCTTGAGGGCAGAACCTCATTCCCTGAAGGAATCCTGACTTGGATCTCCAAAGTTCCCTAGACAAATTATTTCCCCACTTCTTCTAAAAACAACTTTGAAGAAACGTTGCCAGCATTTGTTTGTATGTAACAAACTGGAATTTACTTTGAAAGAGTCTAAACTTGTGATTTCACAAAGAAAAATCTTAAGTACCAATGCACAAATATTGAACTAACAATTTTCATTTCAAACTCATTCAGAACATTCAAGTTCACAGTTTTTTTAATGAAATACCCTTATTTTAATGAAATTTCTATGTTTAAAAAATACCTGCATACCCTAAAAACCCTTTTTTAATTAAAAGTGACCAAGGCAGAGACGTGACAAAGCAGCAGGTTAAGGGAGCACAGGAAATGTCATTTCAGATGTCATTTTCTTCCTTTTACCACCATAAACATCCCTACAACACCTTTTCAGACCCCACTGAGAGGCACAAAATTCCTAAACAGATCCCCCTGAAATAATGCATTGTGTGTTTTGATTTATTGCATATTGCTTAGAGTGAAAGTGGAGAAAATCTTAATCCACCCCAAAGAAGTCATTTCCTAATTTAAGCTGAATATGCCATTTTTAATGCTGTTTTCCTAATGTCTGGATTTTTGTATTCGATATTCAAGGTAAAAAAAATAATCCTGAAATTCTGATTATTATGAAAACGATCAAGGAAGGCTAAAACTTGTTAAAATAAATAACTTTTTTACTGATTTCATGTTCTTGTCTTTGCAGGCTTTCCTATCGGACCGGTCAGGACACGGCCAATTGTGACACGTGCAGGAACAGTGCATGTATTATCTACAGGTAAGCTCAAAATCCCAATATTCCCAGCTTTTTTTCCTGGGAGAAAACAATCATTCAGTCACTAAGGCAGGTTGGCCTTGATGTTCCAATCCACACAACAGGAATTTAACTCCACTAAAGCCATAAACTCCACTGAACGTCATAAAATTCAACAGCAGAAAGAGATGAGTGTGGGCAGCAGAGCTGTGGGATGGGAAGTGTTACAAGGTGTGAGCTTTGTTTTTAAATTGCTGGAGGTGTTTAGCATTTTCTGACCAACAAGACAACTTCAAATTTACTTCTATACACTTCTGTACCTATTTTAGATTTATTTTTATGGCTGTAACAACTGGAGTTGGGGAGTCATTTGGAGAGAGGGTTTGTAAAGCAAAGAGAACAAGACACAGATCCCATTGAAGGTTTTAGAGTAAAATCAGGAAAAGATGGGATTTTGGGCAGGAATTATTCCCTGGGAGGGTGGTAATGCCCTGGCACAGGGTGCCCAGAGAAGCTGTGGCTGCCCCTGGAAGTGTCCAAGGCCAGGCTGGAGCACCCTGGGATGATGGAAGGTGTCCCTGCCCATGGAATGAGATGAGCTTTAAAATCCCTCCCAACCCAAACCAATTTTCTGATTTTCTAAACTGACATTCCTACTCAGGCTGGTTTTGTTTGTTTTTTGGGGTTTTTTTTTTGGCACATCCAGTGAAGGAATAACAAGCACTGGGCATGAGGCTGATGATGTTTCACACTGACAGCTTCATTGTCCTCCTTCTCTGGAGTCCCAAAAAAACCAACTGACTGTTTGCAGGCATTGCAGGTGAGGTGAAAACAAGAAAACAAACACGTCTCAGGGTTTCAGCAAAGCAGACAGTGCAGCACAAATGAAAACGCACAAAGATGTCAATTCCACTGCAGAAACTCAAAATGAAGGCACCAAAGTAGGATTTCCCCCCCTCACTCCTTAATTCTCTGCTCAGTCAGCTTTAGGCAGAAGAGCTGCAGCTATTTATTTATGGATTTTCTCTTCACTGCACAGAAAGAAAGGAAAAAAGGATGGAAAGCTCCAGCTCCACCTTACAACTGATCACAACAGGGTTCTGTGCACGGGCAGGAACCAATTAATGTCTTTACTCCTCCTTTACAGCCAAGTTGAGAAGCACAGAAACACCCAAATCCCCCCTTGTCCTGTGCAATTCCTGGCTCAGAGCAGCCTGGAGGTAAAACCCAGCACAATTCCAGCAAGGAATTATCCTTGTTCCATTAGCTAGGGAAAAAAAAATCCATTAGAAATTTTTGCAAATCTTCATTTCTACTCAGTGTTTTTCAAGTCAAGGAAACTCCCAGCTTCCATTGTTGCACTCAGTGTAAATGGAATTACTCCAGAAAAGGAGGATGGGAGAGTTTTCCTATTGAGAGAAGGAAGAGGGGGCAGGTCCAGCTCCCCATTCCCACCTGAAATGCCTTTGGATGTTTGCCTCAAGCCATGTTTGCAGGGGATGATTGAGCAAAAACCAGCTCAGCTTTGTGCCAGTTTAGGAGAATTCGTGCTGCAGGCAAGAAACTGAAACCAGAGAGGCAGCAAAGCAGGGGAAGCACAGAGGAAAGAGGATTGGGATTACAGAGACAGGACAAACCAGGAATTCACTGATAAAACCAGCCCTGGGATGTCCTGGAGGAATTTCTGCTCCTCCACAAAGCCCTGAGAGCTCTGGGAAAAGGGCAGCACTTCCTAAATCAGGCTGGGATTAAATCCAGATGCTCCTTTTGCCAAGGGTCTGCATGGAAAATGCTGCACGGAGTGACCTGAGTTCCCTTCAGGGCAAAACAGCTTTTAGGAACAGAAATTAATTTGTTCAAGGTGCCAGAAATCCCTGAGTTCTTGGAGGGCACTGGAGCTGTCAGAGCAGGAGGTTCTTAAGTCTTGAGCTCTTTTTTCCCAATTAACACAGGAGAGACTTTAAATATCTATAAATAATGCCCTTGTGGGATCAATATTTAATATATATATCAATATATATATACCAATATCAATAAATATATCAATATATCAATAAATCAATATTTAAAGAGAAATCCTTCACTTTGCCTTAACTGACTGTGTGGGTTTTTGGAATTTGATTCCATTTGGAACATTGGAACACTAAATAAAATAATATTTATAGCTGTTTCAAATCTTTATTTTCAAACAGCAACTTAAAGGAATGATTAAATTACCCAAGTGCATCCTGCAGTGTCAGGTAGACCACAGGTGAGGTGGTAGAAATTCATGGAATTAAATTCCTTCCCCTCAAGATGAATTTCTGAGTAGTGATGTAATGGAGCACAAAAGCCAAAGCCAGTACAAAAAAAATCAAAAAAAACTGCTGTGTTTTAAAGGGTTTTTAGCATCCAAACATCAATATTGTCAGGAAAAAAATCTAAGAAGAGCTTTTTGGGAATGCAGTTATTTTGCATATTAAATTTAAATTTTTTGCTAAGATTACAAATCTATTTCACATTATTTTCTCTTTATATTAAGAAGAATATATATCTCTTATTCTTAAAAACAAAAATCAGGTTGCTTTCTCATTTTTTTAAATAAATAGGAAATTTATTATAATAATATTATTTAATATTATATTTAATATTATAAATATTAAATAGTATTAAAAAGAAAAATTAGCAAAACCTGAAGCTGCTTTGAAAATCAGGAGGAAAAGGAAGACATCCCCATTTGGATATTTTATTTTCCTTAAAACTCTACTTATTTCTGCAATATGTTCAGGAACTTGGAACTACAGACCCAGAAATCACTGACAGCTTCTCTCACTGCCCCAGAGCAGCCACAACCTTAAAACTGTTAGTAAAAAATATTCTTTGTAGCCCTGTGCAGGCAGAATTTAAAACAGAAGCCAAAAATGTGATTAAATTATATTAAAAAAGCCCAACCACTTTATCATTTAATCCAATAATTTCAATAATCATGAGGTCACAGAACACGTCCAAAATCATCCACCACAAACACAACACAAATTTCTGTCTGATGCTGATGCACCAAGGACATTTTTAAAGACAGAAAAGAAGTTTTTATCAGGGGGAACTGCTAAGATAAAGTCAATTTAAATAGTGAAGTATTTAAATAAAAATTCTGTATATTGCAGTAAATATACAATTTCTACAGTGCAGTCAAATCTTGCTGTTAAGAAGGAATTGCATTGAAATGCAGAAACTGCAGCAATTCTGAAAAACCCAAACCCAGGTGGACTGAAATCTTCCCAACCTCTTTTATTCTGTAATTATCTTTTCCTGGACCTGCCCTTTCTGCTCCTGTTTCATTTCCCAGCCCACATGAATGTTAATCCTTGAGCAGGAGAAAATTCTCTTGAATATTTTGTGTATTATTCTCAGGCTTTTAGCATGAATTATTTCTGGGAAGGAGCATCTTGTGGAATTCCTGCTGGATTTCCCTTTAAGCAGGAAGGTCAGGAACTTCCAACAGCTTTTACAAGGAAATTTCAGCTTCTGGAAGGAAATTTTTAGGAGCTGAAATCCCAATTCCTGACTTGGAAGGAAAACAAATCAACATTCCACTATTGTAGTTCTGTGGGGGGGAAAAAAAATCCCTCAAAGCTGTCTCAACCATTAATTTGCCTATTTTTTCCTCATTTAAAATGCTGATTTATGCTGCTGTTGTTTTTACTTTATATTAATTTAAGGTGGACTCTCACCATCCAGCAGAAAATATATTATTAAAATCAATAAAATGTAATTCATTACAAGAGGTGGAACATGAGGTTAAAATATGGGGATGAAAGTTAACCAGGCAGCATAGAGCCCACATGGAAGTTCACTTTTAAAGGTTAGATACTTAAATATTAATTACTCAAATTAACAAATGTGGCAATAAAAAGTGAGCATAAAGCATCAATCCCTAGGATAGCAACAGTGGAAGAAAATCAGGTGCTTCAATGCTGAGAATAGCAATTTTATCACCTTTTTATTTCCTTCCCACATTAATTAATTTACATTTTCTCATCTTATCTCTGGACTATAAGATGCTTATTGGGAAAAAAAAAAAGGATTCAAAGGCTCCTGAATGCTGGAAGTGCTTTGGAGACAGGCTGGGCTGAAGTTTTTCAGTAGATTGTTGGGAAGTGCCTTAAGCTCATTTTCAAGTGATTAGTGCTTATCTGGATCCCCTTTCTCCAGGATGTGAAGCACTAATTTGTGTCATCCAATTAATGGGACCCACAAGGGGACAAGGCTGGGATTCTGGAATTCCTGCTTCACCTCCCCTGCTTAATGCCCAGGGTTCAGCTGTTCTGGGTGCAGGATTTGGGGGTGAAAAGGGAAATTCAGGTGTCACCTGAGGGGTTCTGAGTGCAGGATCTGAGGTGAAAAGGGAAATTCAGGTGTCACCTGAGGGGTTCAGCTGCTCTGAGTGCAGAATTTGAGGTGAAAAGGGAATTTGAGGGAGAAAAGGGAAATTCAGGTGTCACCTGAGGGGTTCAGCTGCTCTGAGTGCAGGATCTGAGGGTGAAAAGGGAAATTCAGGTGTCACCTGAGGGGCTCAGCTGGAGGGGAAGGAAAAAAGGATTTCCCTGGAGGCAGAAAGAGGAAAAAGCTGCCCAAAGCCTGTGCAGGCCCCAACCTTGGAGGTGTCAAGAGACAAGAGGAGGAAGGACATGGAATGAGGCCAGAGCAGGCACCAGGATGAGCAGAGGGATGGAGCAGCTCTGCTGTGGGAAAAGGTTGGGAAAATTGGAAAAAAGCAGCTTTGGGGTGACCTCATTGTCCCTTCCAGTACCTCAAGGAGCTCCAACACAGATGGAGAGAGATTACAAGAGTCTGAAGTGCCAGGACACAGAGAATGGCTCCCACTGCCAGAGGACAGGGTCACATGGGATTTTGGGCAGGAATTGTTCCCTTTGAGGGTGAGGAGGAGCTGGGATAGAATTCCCAGAGCAGCTGTGGCTGCCCCTGGATCCTTGGAAGTGTCCAAGGCCAGGATGGAACACCCTGGGACAGTGGAAGGTGTCCCTGCCCAAGGGGTGGGAATGGGATGAGCTTTAAGGTCCCTTCCAACCCAAACCATTCTGTGGTTCCATGATTCTCTGATAAATCCCTCAGCAACTCCATCCTGAACCCAGATTTCTCTGATTCAGCAATTCTCCAGTAACCACCAGATCAGGAGCAGCTAAAACTTTAAAATGATTCATGACAACAACGTGTGACTGTGCTGGAAAATAAGAAACCCCATCCACATCTCAGAGCTTGTTGCTCCATAGCCTCCCACAGTCCATATGTTTAATCCCAATGGTTCTCACTCCTCAAATTCCCCTTTCAATCCCTCATACAGCAACTCAATTAGAAATGGTTCACTGCTGTCTGCACACAAAAAGTAAAGTCATTAATACATATTGTCAAAAACAGAAAAGCCAAAACCAGAAAATTCATCACACCAATGCTTCAGATCCCCTAAAGGGGCTCCAGGAGAGCTGGAAAGAGGCTTGGGACAAAGGGTTGGAGGGACTGGACACAGGGAATGGCTTCCCACTGCCAGAGGGCAGGGAGAGATGAGATCTTGGGGAAAAAAAACACCCTGTGAGGTTGCTGTCAAAATAAAATCATCCAAGACTTGCTAGTTGATTTTATTTGGCCCAGTTTTCCTGGGAAGGGCAGCACTCATACACAGGCAGCTGCCCTAAAATGGGAAGTTTTGGTTGCAAACCTTGTAAGCCTGCAGTGATTCCGGGGAGAAAACACAGAAATATTTATCACAAATAGAATTCTACTGGTTGTAGCTGTTGAGAAAAAACAGCCCCTCTTTTTGGAGGAAGAATTTGGGATTAAACATGGAAAAACTCTTACTCAGTGCTCCAAATTTAACAATATGTAGAGAAGTGAAGCTTTAGGATGTCCTGACCAGGTGTGTCAGGTCAAGGTTTTTGCTATTAAATAATATTTAAGATTTATCTCTTGTTCAGAATTGTCAGTCTATTGAAAAATAGGATTCTATTATTAAAGAAAAAATGCTTCTGAAGCAAATAATTCCCATCTCCGTGTGTAATGCCAGGAGAAAAGGAGAGTCCTGGATAATTAAGTTAATGGAGTTATTCTGGGCAGGGCTTAAGGGACAAAACCCAAGTTTGAAAGTGAAAAGAGGCACATGGCAGGGAGGATATTTCAGGAAAAGGTCATTTGGAGAGAGGACACCTGGAGATGCTGAGGGGACAGAAATAGCACTGAGCCAAACAGGATTGGCAGAGCTGTGACAGGTGACAGAATCAAGCTCAGGAATGCAGCTCAGTAACAAAAATATCAAGAAATCCTACAAATATGGAATATTTGCTGAATTTAATCCCTGGAAGTGGCCAAGGCAAGGTTGGATGGGGCTTGGAGCAACCTGGGATGGTGGAAGGTTGGAATTGGATGATCCTGAAGGTCCTTTCCAAGCCAAACCTTCCTGAGAATCTGTCATTTATGATGATGAGTAGTATTTTATAGGATTGATATAAAATTAAAGAGTAAAAATAAAGTCAGCTGTAGGTAATATAGAGAGAGATGTGGAAATTTTTTTTTTTAAAAAAAAATCAGTTTTTTGTCTTATTTCTGCAGCACAAACAGGGATAAATTAAAGCCCAAGTTTGCAATCAAATAATTCACCTGATGGAGCAATTCCATTAAACACCTCCAATGCTGGATAAATTGATGTTGATAGACACCAATCAATTATTCTGCAAAATTTACAGTTCTAAATGCTGAAATCACACAAATGTTTTTCCTTCAGCCTATTTCTACTCTTCAGAAGCAAAATATTTCCCTTGGCTGTGAAGAGCTGAAAGCTGATCTGTGCTGCAGCAGCAAAAGGCAGTAACGTGGGGCTTGTCAGATGGACCAGAACCAAGATGTTTTTCTTTCTTGAGATCTATCTTTAATAGAAATTGATTATATTAAAAATTACTCTCTTCAGCAAGGGGGTTCTATAACAATTTCTTTTTTTTACAGCAATTTTCAGCAGCTCTTAAGAGCCTCCCTGCAAGAATAATGTTTGAAAGGAGCAAAAATGAGCTCTGGCAATGCCAGAGCTGAAAGGCTTTTTTTTTTCCCTACAAAAAAAACTTTATACTGAGAAAAAAACCAGACACAATACATGTTGAATGCTGCATTTTAAATGAGATTTAGTGAGCTCTTAGAGAAGCACTTCCCTCATTCCAAGATTTTCTCTGTCTCACGGACAGAATTCCTGTGCTGGGACATTCTCAGTGAGCTGATCTCCACATCTCATCAATAAATTCATGCTGAACTTCTCCAACCAACTATTTTTTGCCAGCTACACTGGACACAGAACATGTTATCAGTGAAGATAACATTGTTTTTCCATTAACAAAGAGGGGTATTAATCAATAGGCTTGGAATGGGCTTCTGCACCAATACAGCTGCCTCTTGAAAATTCTCCATTCTATACTTCTGGCAGTGAGCTGAAATTTTTAAATTATCTTTGATTTGGAATGGCTTTTTATTCATTAAAAACATAGAAGGGGGTAAAAGACTCTACCTGAATGCTTATCTGATTTATTGCTCTTCACTGCTATTAAAAAGTTTACCCAAATCACTGAAATGCTGAAACTTCTGCTAAAAATGGATTTACACTTAAACCAAACACCAAATGAAGCAAAGGCAGATGTAAAAAGGCCTCACACCTTTCCAGCATCCCTTTCTGAGGCTCCACCAGAGTCCTTGGAGCCAGAATCATCAGCTCTTAAAAAAAAACAAAGCACAAAATTACCTTATCCTTCTCTCAGCATCTTTGACTCCTAAGAGGAAAATAAACTCCACTTAAATGGTATTAGATGACATTTTCTGCTCAGTTTACAAAGCCTGTGTCAAGTGTTTTTTCCAACCTCAGTGATTCTGTGTGAGAATTCCCTCTGAAATGGCTGCTGGTGTTCTGTGCCATGTCCCTGCTCTCCTTCAGCCAGACAGGGCTCAAACTAAATTTTAAAATAATCTCTTTTTGGATGAGACCTGGGGAATCAGATCTCACTTCTCCAATGGTTCACTGCAATGGGGGTTCAGCAATGGGCAGAAATACCTCAGAAAACATATTTAACCCTAATTAAAAGTGAACTCAAGCTCAGGAGTGATAACTTCATATTTAGGTAATGATGAAAGCAGCCAGTGCAAAGCCCAAGACAACTCAACAGTGGAGGGGGACAGGGAAGAAATAAATTAATCCAAGTGTCTAAATTCCTAAAATATCACCTTTTAAAATTCATCCTCTGATAGCCAGCGGCCTCACTGCAACAGGGTTGGACCACATGGCCTTCAAAGGTCCCTTCCAACCCCAAATATTCTACATGAGAAAGGAATAACCTCAGTGCAGAACGTGGCCAGAGGCTGCTGCACAAACCCAACCAAAACCACCAAGTCCCAGGGTCTTTCTGAGGGGCCAAAATTCAGTTTCCACCATCAGACAGGATTCTTGCTCCATTTTATGCTATGGTTCCTTTGGTTTATAAGGTGGCCTCAAAATGCTCTGCAGCACAAAGCTCAAAAAAGGATTGGAATTTCATCTCAATCATGGTTCTTAATTGCTGGAAGGATTTTGTAGCCAGCAGTGTTTGGAGTTCAGGACATTTGGCATTTTCCAGCTTCAGATTTATTTTCTGAAGGCAAGGGTGCACTATAAAGCAGAATTGCTTTTTAATTGATCTATTTATTCCACACATGTATAGGAGTCTATACATACAACAGGAACTTGATGAAATTAATCTTTTCCATGGTAAAAGTGGCAAGGAACAGCTCAGGTAAATAATTTCTGGGACAGCCTCCTTGGTTTTAGCCAACCTCTCAGCTTTTCCCACAGAATAAGGATGCAGGGGCTTGGCTGCCACCCTGAGCTCCCAAGCAGGGCGAATTGAGCCTGGAAGCTCTCAAAAATCTTTTCTCCACCAAAAAAAGAAGCTGTATTTCTAATGTTCAGTCACTCACCAGCACCTCCACCATAATCCTCAAGACACTCCTTAAAGGCAGGGAAAAGCTGAACAATCCCATTCCTATTTTTCTTCAGTAGTATCTCCCTTTTTGAACTTCCGCTTTCCATTTCGGTGCAAGAACTATTTATTATTTGACTTCCATAAATTAAGCCCTTAGACATTGGGTTAATTAAACTTTTTTTATCATCATAATTAATGAGTGTTTTCTTCTTCCCATTTCTAGCGTGGAATTGGATTTTAAACAGCAAGAAGATAAACTACAGCCAGTTTTGAGAAAACTTCATCCTATTGAGGAAACTCAGGTTGCACCTTTGCCTTATTCTCAGGAGAGCTACTCCTCTACTCCCAAGCAAAAATCCAAAACTGAATCAAAAAAGCATGGAAGATGGAAACTCTGGTTCCTTTAACCCAAGCCTATCACGTGTGGAGTTCAAGGCCTTCTTTGACAAATCTCTGGAGTTCTCTCCATCATCTCTGACAGGATCTTGGTGGCAGGAGGAGTGTCCTGGCCAAGGGCAGCGTCCAGCCCTCACCGTGTGTACCAAAAAGGCCTTTGTACCGACGGACCCTGCCCAGCAGCACGGGCCTGGGGGAGCCCCTGCCCTCTTCTACTTGCAGTTTGCCAATGTGGGATGTAAAACCTGAATGGAAATTGGGACAAAGGTGGGAAGTAAAACTGTTCCCCTCTCCCTCCTCAGATCCGACAGCGTCGCGCTCCGCCCCGTTAAAGTGCAGGCCGGCGTCCTGCTCCCACAGGAATGATGAAAGCCTTTTGGGGGGTCTGGGTTGTTGTCTTTAGGCAACAACGAGGGGGAAAAACAACGAGCAAGCCTTATGTTTGCAGTGGTGTTCAGTTTTACAGCTCCATGTTGATCGGGGAGTGCAGTTTTCAGCACAGAATTCCTGGACAAAGCACAATTTTTTCCCGCGGCCCAAAGGCCGCGCCGATCTCCGAGACGTGACTGTGGTGTATTCTCTGCCTTCATGCGATGTAGACTCCGACCAAGCTCTCACATTTCAACATCATTTCTGGTTTAGCTGTGTCCTCACCACCAGAAGAACCACTCTGCTGCTCAGCCCTGGCAGGGTAGCAGCCAGAAACCTCCCAAAAATCAGGCCCAGCCTTTAAGCACCTCCAGCTGACAGGGTCCAGGCCATGGGACAAGCCCTCAGTGTCACCTTGGAAAGGTCTCAGTCACACAGAAACAAAACCTGACCCCAAAACAGACCCATCCAAATCCAGATTGTTGGCCTCTGCCATGGGTTAGCATTTTTTTGTAGCAGTCTTTGGAAAATCTCTCCACTACTGCAGAAGGCAGCAGGAGATGTTGAGGCTGCAGCACTGCTTGGAAGGAGCTGGAATTTGAAATGCTATTTATTAAGCTTCTCAGATGGGTTTCCCAGCTTATTATAATTTATATCTCGATCTATTAATTGTACTCAGTAATTGAAACACTTAGGGGACAGATGTGAATCAGATTTTTCCTAATTTGGTTTGGGTTTTTTTTTTGAAATGGCACTTAAAATTTTGCTCTGACTTATAAACTGCAACTTTTCTTTTAAGTATTTACTACTGTCATTAAACTTGCATCTAAAATGACCATTGGTGGAAAAATTCCTCATGCTAGAAGTGGGAATCTTGTCTTTTGGTTTGGGATTTTTTCCCTAAGGATTTCAGAGAATTTGAGTGTCATGTGACAAACTGGGATTGAAATTGCATCCCCTGCAGCAGCAGGAAGGTACAAATTCTTCAGCCTTTAGGTGCAAGGTTTGTGATCATTAATTTGCACATACTAAAAATCTGGGGAAGTGTTTTTCTTTCACACTGTTTCTTCTCTTAGCTCAGCATCCAATTTATTCTTGAGAGGAAACTGGAGGAAAATAACTTATTTTTTTTCCTCCAAAGAGCAAGAAAAGCGAGTTAAAATGGGAAAGGAAATGCAGAAGATGCCTCTGGCCAGCTCAATACTTGCAGTAAACCTTCAAGAGGGCTACAAGCTCTTGCACAGAAGCAAATGTTGAAATCCTCTGGTGAGAGTTGGAGGATAAAGGAAGGTGATCCTGTACACCAGGAAGCAAGTGCCATTGTTCCATGTAGAAAAACCCCCCACGTTTCATGTATTTTATATTGTTTTTAACTAAAGTATAGAACTGTTTACAAGACAGCCCACATGACATGGCTTACTTTGAAAACCCAAATATTTCCAAACAAAAAAAATTTTTTTTTTCTAAGCAGAAAGGAATCTCAAAAAATGACATAAAATAGAACAGTATTCATTATTAAAATAACATTAATAACTAATGCACTCCTCCATGCTAACAGGCCTAGTGTTTGGGGTTTTTTAAAGAAATTAAACCAAGCATCTCTCCATGGCAATCAATTCCCAAATCCTCAGTAGCTTTTTGTGTGTGCAGGGACCCTGCCACAAACCCAACCTGTCTGTGGCTCCTGACTGACCCAGAGCTCCTGGAATCACAGGAAAAAAAGGGAGGAAACTCCAACTGGAGAAACAAAGAGCTCAAAGGGAAAGTTCTCATGGCGTGTTCTGTACATGTCCAGGCTATTTTCTTAAGAAGTTGCAAAGTTTTTAATTTTTTACATTTTTTTAAACCTGGGGAAAGCTGACATTACCATAGAGTCTTGCTTCCAACCTGACATCTGCTGTTCTTCTCCTACCCTCCGATGTACTTTGTAATAAAATGTTTTTGCAAGTGTGTAAAATGTATCATAATTGTATTGCCTTTAGAATCACTCAGGCTCAGGTTAGATAGACACCAAGAGAAAAAAAAACCAACCTAATTCTTTAGAGCTTTTAGTTCAATGTGACAGAGCTATTTTCACCCTCATGTAGAAGATCTTGGAGGTTCTAATGAGGAAAATGCATTTTTATTTTCAGTGTGGCTTTGCTGGATTCACTGGCAGTTCCCTGCACCTCATACACTGATTTTCTAGCTGAACTTCTCTCCCATCTCCTGCTTCAAAATACTTTTTAGCCAATAAATACTGCAGTGATTTTACATCCCTTGCTCTTTGCTGAGTCCTTATAATTTCCACACAGCAGCAGTTGCATTCTTTGGTTTAGAACTATGAGGAAAACACTATTCCTGTGAGTAGCACTTGGTTTCTTAAAGAATAAAAACAAAAATAACTGTAAAAATACTTTTAAAAAAACAGGATAAACTGAAAAAAAAACATGATTAAAACTGGAAAATCCTACCCTGGGTACAAAGTGTTTGCTTTTTCTTGCCTAAAAATGCAAAACCAGTGTTCGTGCCTTTAATTCCACTCGATGTTTCAAAGGTGGAATCACTTTTTTCAATCAAATAGGGTCATTTTTCATGAACTTCCCAACCAAGTCAGCTGTTAAGATTATACCAGGACCTGTGTATTACCACATATTACATATTGCTGCTGGAATTGAGCTGGAATTGAACCAGATTGCCACTAAAGATCCAACTGCACCGACACCATTTTGTCTGGGAGAAGGAAAGGGACTGCATGAAGATTTTTAATATTCCATAAAAGCCATCTGTGGTTCATTAAAATAACTGGAGTGCTACAAATGTGTCCATTTGTTTAGGTGAGTGCAGCTCGTTCCCATAAATGTTGGTGGGGGATGCAACAGGGATGGTTTGACACCACAGAAAAAGCTGAGTATTAGTGATGGAATAAAATCATGGCCACCATCCAAACACCACTTTGGTTTCAGTGAAATTAGCTTGCAATATATAATTTCTGATGATTTTAAAGGAGAAGAAAACATGTGACTCAATAAAGCAAAGTATTTTTACATGGAAGAAGTCTGGTGAAGAAAATGAGGTTTTTCTCCCCAGCATTTTGGAACCCATGAAGACTGACCTGGACAGATTTGAAGGCACAGGAAGATAATTTACATCCAGATTCAACTCCTGAAAAATTAACTGCAGCCCCAGAAGTCTCCTGTGACCATCAATAACTCCTATTTCAGGTTTGCACTTATATTTTACAGCCTTCTGGAGAGGCCTCCAGCCTGGAGGTGCCAAGAGATCGACAATCCACCACGGTGATTGATTGATTGATTATCCAGAGCTCTCCCATCAGTGCCACTCTGCCCTACATGACTCTTGTCACTCTCCTTGTGGCAGGTGTCACCTGCACCCCCCAGAGATTCCCCTTGAGGTTTCCTTCCAGAAACCTCAGACAGATTCCACAAATTCCTTTTCCTCCTTCTGATGGCTCCTGCTTCATTTCTGTTCTGGTTTCACCCCAAAGCACAGAGGGGAAAGCAGCAAAGGGGAGAAGATTCCATCCATCAGCAACACCACCAAATCCTGTCCAGTGCTTCCTACTCATCCCAACATCCAAAATAATCCATTTTCCCTGCTGACAGCACTGACTTGGTTCCCCATACACCTCTGGATGTTTTCCAGAGCCACTCTCCTGAAGGACACACTCTTGGAAATTAAAACCACAGGAGCATGGAATGGTTTGGGTTGGAAGGGACCTGAAAGACCATCTCATTCCAACCCCAATCTTCCCCTAGGCCAGGAGATTTCCTTTCAGAAATCAAAGAGCTTGCTCTCCTTGGCTTTGGAAATGAGGCTGACATGAGGACAAGGAGCAGCCATGGATCATTCTGGAGCTGCCACCGAGGCTGCTCTGCCCTGATTTACTGCAGGAGGCCGAGATGTTGCCTCACATGGAACCCAACGTTGCCCAAAAGCCACCAGGAAGGGCAAGAGATGGTTTAAAATCACCCTTCCAAAGGCTCAAGGAAGTTTGCTCCATTTCCTTTTTCTTCAGGCGTGTTCTTCAGTCAGAAAGGTTTTGGGGTTTGTTTTCCAGGTGACTTCTCACTGTGCCAGGAGCAGCAGCAGCTCGAGGCAGGAGCAAAATTAACCTCAACCAGGCAGTTTGGAGGAGCAGAACACAGCTCAGCACCCTCAGGATGCATCCTGTGCTAACAATAGAATCATTATATAAAATAAATATCAATAATAACAATAATAATAGTAGAATCTTCTACTCAGCAAATGGATCAAGTAAAAACCACCAATGAGACTTAAGAGGGAAAAATAGTCCAAACCAACAAGGATTAAAAATTCTTTTGCTACCAAAATTATCAGATTTTAAACTTATCATTTATACTTTATTTTACTTAATATCTGGTTCTTGTCCTTGCAAGTGGTGTCTTATTTCAAGGTAATTCTCTGTTAAAGGTACAGGACAAAACTTGCTTTTGATTTTATCAAGGAACTCACATTTAAGGAGATAAAAAAACCAAAAACCAAATGTGCAAAGCCAAAGGGGACTATTGGAGAATCCTTCCAGTTCAACACTGTAGAAAAGGCTCATCCTGTAATTAAAATTTCTCACTTGAGCATTTAAATCCTTGACATTCCTCCACTGCTCATAAACTGCATTGTGCAACATCAGGTTTTGGATGGAGATGGTGGCACAAAGTATTTTTCCAAGGAGAAAACATGCCAGCTTTAGGACACCAACACAGTTATAGTTATAGAATAAAAAATTGGTTATGTCTTGTATTTTATGTCCTGTAATTTAAAGAAATTATCACTACTTGAACTCTGTCAGATATTTCAAATTCCTCCCTTCCAGTCACCCTGTATGGTTAATTCTCCACTACAGGTAAAACTAAAAAAAGAAAAGTCACTGCATTGTTTCAACCCAAATTTGAGCCAAGTGAGGTCAGGCTGTGCTTCCTAATTATTATTATTATTACTATTCATTTTACTCCTCCTACTCTGCTGACACCACAAAAACGAGTTGTGGCTGGTTATTTAACAGGGGAATCTCTTCAGCAAAGGCTGCATTGTAAGGTAGGAGTAAGTACTCATTAAAAATAGCCTGAAATCTCAGTGTTCATTAGCTGATTATAAAGGCTGAGTGAGGAGGGATTCCAGGCTGTGCTCACCAGCACAATGCAGATCTTTAATATCACTGTTCTCAGTTCAAACACACACACAAGTTTTCAAATCTACTCTGCTAACTGCAAAAAAGGCATAATTAACATTTTGAAATATCACCTGAATCACGTTCATCAAAACAATAATTAACTCCCATTCAGCCTGCAAGTGAGGAAGTTAAAATAACACACAAGGCTCTCGACTTCCCTGCACTGTTACTGCAGCCCAGCACTGGAATACTCTGTAGGAATGATCTGCTTGGAAATTTTCCCCACAGAGGTTGTGGATTCCACCCCTGGAAGTGTCCAAGGCCAGGCTGGACAGGGCTTGGAGCAACGTGGGACAGTGGAAAGTGTCCCTGCCCATAGCAGGGGTGGAATAAAATGAATTTTAAGGTCCTTCCAACCCAAACCATTCTGGGATTCTGAGACTTCTTGCTCCAACAATGGGTATGGAGATCCTTTATCCCTTCCTTACAACAAAACCTGAAGTGAAAGACCAAAACTAAGCCAGTGGATGATGCACCAAAGAGAAAATGACATTGCAGCAGATTTGCCACCATGAGCACCCCCAAATGCCAAGGACAAGGGCAGCAAGAGGTAAGGGAGATGTGCTGAGGACACAGAGCCCTGCAAAAGTCAAATATCTCTGTGTGCAATTACAGGGAGAGTTAAAATTGAGAAGGAAAGAGATCAAAAATCCAAATTGCTGATGGACTCATCTATCTGATAACAATTAACCTCATTGTAAGAAATCAGTGTATTGAGACAAACTGACCCAAATTGAGCACTTGTCCTTTAGTTCTGCATCAGACACAGCACAAACCTGGCCCACTCTGACCACTTTCCTGGAGAGATCAGCTGCCAGGTGCAGACAGCTGAGAAAGAATACACAGAGAGACTCCCAAAAACACAGAGAGACTCCCAAAACCACACTCAGATCTATCCCCAGCTCAGATATCAACAGGCCTCACTATTTTTTTCATTATTTAGTTCAATATTAATTAATTAACAGTGGAAAAATTCAAGTGTAAGGCTTTAAAATCACAGTGTTAAGTCAAGAGGGTCGCTTGCATCACTCCTTCCTCCAAACACAATTCTGGGCTCTGTTCTTCAGTCATTTGAACACTTACCTTAGTTATCTCAATTTAAGTCAAAAAAGACAAGTAAATGCTTGTAATGCAGTAACAACAGCCAAGTCTCATTTCCACACTTCTCAGCTGGCTAATTACCAACACTACATCATTTTGGTGCACAAAGATATCAATCCTGCCTAATCACCTGCTCACAGATATATTTCAAGCTTTTTTTTTTTTTTGCTTGTTTTGCTCTTCCCCTGTGTCAAACCACAGCAAAATTACCAGGCAATGCTTTCCAGCTTCCTGAGCACACAGAGAGAGAGGGAGAGAGGATGTTTTGATTGCTTTGGGTCAGCTGGAACTGCAATCCCACCACAGACAGGCCCAGGAAGATGTGCCAGAGGTGTTGAGTTTACTCACAATGAGCTCGGAGTCCCGTCCCATGGAAATCACAGTTCTGTTCACTGTCCTCAGCAGGTTCTCCATGATGATCTGGACATGGCGTTGTGTGGGGCCCTGAGGACAAGGAATAAATCTGTGATAACCACACACAACATTTGTGTTGCCTTTCAACCCACCTGTCTGCTGGAAATTCACTAGAACATCTCTTGCTGTTGATTAAAAGGAGTCTCCCACTTTAACAAAGTGTTATTTTGGTGATACACCTCACTGATAAATTAAAATGTGCTGTCACAATGTCAATGAAAAGCCAAGACCTTAGAAAGGCAGCCTATGACATTTAGTTATCCATTAATTTTCTTCCTCCAAGTCATTTTTCCAACATCAAACCCCCACAGGCATTACCAGATTGGGGGGAGGGGAGGAGCTGCTCTGCCACAGCTCAATTAAAAGAGAAAAGCAAAGCAAAACTTTCATTAAAGAACTGCCAATTTCAGTCAGTATCAGAAGCCATCTACCACTACTTTTGAAAGAGTTAAAATGAAATATTTATTCCAAGCAGCTTTTAAGGACAAGTCCAGAAACTTCACACAGAATGATGGGCAAAAGATGAAGCCAAAAACACAACAAGGAGAAAGAAACAGATGAGCTTTGAGCCCATCTTTTTTTACTTTATGGATGAAAAATACATTTGCATCTTGGAAGGACGATCCATCACCAGCAGAAACTCACCCAGGAACTGCTCCTGCTGCCAGGATCAGCCTGGGAGAGGGTGGAGCTGCAGGTGAGCTCCCACCACAGAGAGAAAAAGCAGCCAACAAAGAGTGACAGGAGCAGTCAGAACCAAATTCCTCCTGTAAAACAACCCCCTCTCTGAAGCAGCCACATAGAGCTACTTCCAAAAACCAAACAAAAATCAGAGCAAAACCCAAAAAACCCTCGATTAAATAAGAAGCCAGAGAGGATGTGAGTAGCTGACCCCCGAGGTCCTTTCCAGCTGAATTAGTGTATGATTCTACACAGCACTGAAGGTTCAGGCAGCAGCAGCAGCCCAAATTTTTAGGAGAGCATCAAATCACTGCAGCTCTCTGGCAAAGCACCAATATTTGTACGTTTGTTGAGGTCAAGAGAAAGCAAAGAAGAGACTATTATGGAATAAAAAGGGATATTATACATGCTGCACGTCTAGGAACCACGTCAGCAACGATACAACTCAAATGCACAGTGCCCAAAATGCCCATGGGAGAAAAGAAAAAGCACCAAAACAAAACATTTTCCACCTGGAAGAGGCCAGGCCCAGTAAATCAGGAAGGTTTAACTGCTAAGGATATTTATTTCTTCACTATCTAAGCAGAAAAGCTGCACTGGATGTGCCTCAGAAACAACAAGTGCAGTGCTGGATGTGATGTGTGAGATGCCACACAACAACATATCCTCATCACTGGAAAATTAAGAGTAAGAAAAGGCTGGTTAGGAGGTTATATAAAAGAAAATTAAAAGAATAATAATAAAGCTTCAGGAGTTACCTGCTTAATTCACTTTACTAAAACAATTTCTGTGAAGTGTTGCTGATCACAGAGCCACCCTGCACTCACCACATCTTTCTTGTAGAGCACTTCCAGGATGTTACTCAGCAACTGGCAGCAAGCCTCCAAATCTTCTTGTCTCTCCAAGTGATACTTGAGCTGGTCTGTCATTGTTGGCAGCAAGATTTCCCTGCAGTCTGCACACAAAACACGAGGTTACAAACACAGCTTTCAGGGCCTTCAGGCTGATGTGCTTCAGTGCTTACATAAGACAAATCAAAAAAAAATATCAGGCAAAATAAATTAACTTCCAGCTTTTCAACCAAAACCTCACCTCACCAACTTCTGCCTCTGAAGTGCTCCAACCTTTGACCATTTGCTCCTACTAAAAAAAACCAAAAAAAATTCTTTTCCTTGCTCAAATATTCAGACTGTTCCTGATGGAGGGAATCACCAGGTCAGAATTAATTACTAATTATCCATATAAATGTCAGTCCAGTGAGCAGCTTGGCTCTGCAGAGATGCTCCTTGTGCCTCTGCATCTGGGAAACTTCAGGAAATGTTGCACCCTGAATTCTGGACTAATGTGGAAAGGAAAACAGCAGATTAAGCAAAACCCCCCAGAGCAGAGGGGTCCTATAATGTGAACTGCCCCCAAATGCAGGGAAGGGAAGAACCCCCAAGCCCAGCTGCTGAGCACCCCAGGAAAAGCACAGAACATGTTTTTACAAAGCCTGGCAGGTGAATCAGTCTTTAATAACTTAAAAGGCCCCTAATTAGAGGGTTGAGAATGTTCCAGGCCCCTGTTAAGCCCCACTGGTAGGGAGGGGGGCAAAGATCAGTTTAATATCTGAGTCACTCTGAGTTCCACTGGCTGGAGTGACTCTGATCAATGGGGGAGGCAGCCAGGATGGATTTCTGAGAAAGGGAAAACAAATTGATTTGTCCCAGTGCTCGGTCTGGAACTACACAACCAGAGCACTCCATTCCCCTTGGGTTGGAGGGGTTGGTTCTGCCAGGGCTCCTCAGCTCCCACCTGGGGCTGGTGAAAACATGGGGGGAAACAAAATGGGCTGGGAACTCCACAAAATCATCCCCAAGGGTGATGAGGAACAGATGAGGGAGCTGGGGGGGTTCAGTCAGGAGAAAAGGAGGCTCAGGGGGAACCTTGTGGCTCTGCACAACTCCCTGACAGGAGAGAATATGGAGAGAAGGACACAGGGAATGGCTTCCCACTGCCAGAGGGCAGGGCTGGATGGGAGATTGGGCAGGAATTGTTCCCTGGGAGGGTGGGCAGGGGCTGGGATGGGATTCCCAGATTTGCTGTGGTTGCCCCTGGATCCCTGGAATGTTCAAGGCCAGGTTGGAACAGCCTGGGACAGTGGAAGGTGTCCCTGCCACGGCAGGGGTGGAATGGGATAGGTTTTAAGATCCCTTCCAACCCAAACCATTCCATAACTCTGTGATGTTTCAACCACCCCAGTGCTGTGGTGACATCCCCTACAGGAAGATGAGACTTTTCAGTGCATTTTTGCCATGGATTATTTTGGAAAACATGGAGCTGATGGACTCTGCATTGATTACTCAGGAGCAAAGAGGAGGAAAGGTGAAACCTCATCACCCTGCCTGCCACAAACACCTCCCAGCCCTCAAAAATGGGGAACATTCATGGTCCAGAACTTCAGTTCCTGCTCCCAAACCAGCTCAGGATGTGCTGCACAATGATCACAGACAGTGATAATTCCACATCTCTTCTAGAGCAAAGCCCAGCCCGTGGTGATTTAATGTCACAGAGAAATCAAATATTCATCTGCACCAAAGGATGCTCAGCAGGAATTATCAATTAGCAGCACCCAAGGAAAGCCTTCAATGAGCACAAGTGAATACACACCATGAATTTGTGTCAATAAAAACATTTTGTTTCTTGGGACGCTGATAAATCCATTTATTTTATGGTTCATTTAGCTCATGCAGCCAAAAAAAAATTAACCTGTGCTCAGTAACTTTGTTTCCACTACACAGCTCGTGAGTTGAGTCATAACTGAACAATAAGAACTCTCATAAATGCTGGGTGTTGTCTACAACCATTCAACAGACTGCAATTCCTCATGGAAAAATCCCTGGATTTTCTCTTTCAAACTACAGCAGCTCCACAGCTCACTTGGCAATCAGCTGGAAGTCATTTGGAAAACAAAGCAACAGCAAATCCAAACAACTCCACAGGACAAAACAAATCAGACAAATCACTGTTTACACCAACCAAAACCTTGACCTTTGCAAGGATTGGACACTCCATTTAACTCCCAACCACGAGCACTGGAAATATCTACTAAATTATTATTAAACTGCTCCACACTCAGGGAGAATTTATATTTATGTCTTTTTGGTTAATTTTTAAGTAGTGGAGTGAAAAATATATAACATTATATGTATTATGTTATTATATAGGAATAAATGTTATTTATTTAGATATGCATTTACTTCTATATGGAAACATTATTTATTTGTATAATTATGACATAGTCATATTTGTGTTTATAAATATGAATAAAATACCATATGAATAAAATTTCAAAACCATAATTCACACCTTTTTTTTTTTCAAAGACACACAAACCCCACCACCAGACTCCATTCTGATCCAAGGTCCCAAACTCTCCACATTTCCCACTGAATCATCCATCACTAAAAGCAAAATGCTTCAGCAAACTGCTTCACACACCCACCCCTCTCACCCCCAAATCCTTCAAGCTTCACAAATTCATACATTTTGAATTTTAATTCCTCTGGAGAGACAAATAAATCTTCCTTGACCTCTCAAAGCACAGAATTGGAGCCTTTTTTTTCTCCACCAGAAAGAGGCTGATGAAATTTTCTGTGCATTTGCCTGCCTTCCCTAAGTCCACAATGCTGTAGTGCATATTGCTTTTAGAAAAGAAAATCTCATTTGTGCAACAGGATCCAGGATCAGCTGACAGCTTATATCAAAGTATTCCCTATCAGTTTAAAATTCCTGAATCAGTGAGAAGCAGGAAGGGCAGGGAACAACATTTTAGTAATGAACTCCAACCCAGAGAGCAAGGGACAGGAAAATCTAAACCTTAAAAAGGCTGTGGGTAGGGGTTTGATTTAGTGAATTTGAATGTTTCTGAAAGGTTCCCAGCACAACTGAGGCTTCAGACACAAACTTCTGAGATGTTTGAGAACGATGATGAGAACTTCAGAGAATGATGGTGATGTAGAACTGCAGTGAGAAGAGCAGAGGGTTGGAATCCCTCTGGAGCCAGGCTGGGGGAGCTGGGAATGATCACCTGGAGAGGAGAA
The DNA here is from genome assembly GCA_037834095.1 of Argya squamiceps. Lineage (NCBI taxonomy): Eukaryota > Metazoa > Chordata > Aves > Passeriformes > Leiothrichidae > Argya > Argya squamiceps. Next base: position 33,128,005 of record JBBMKD010000217.1, on the reverse strand, counting down.
GCTCCAGGGAGATCCCAGAGACCCTTGAGGGCTGGAGAGGGACTGGGGACAAGGGCTGGATGGAC
>JBBMKD010000217.1:33092080-33111019 GCA_037834095.1 Argya squamiceps | reverse complement strand
AGAGAGAGAGAGAAAGAGAGAGAGAGAGAAAGAGAGAGAGAGAGAAAGAGAGAGAGAGAGAAAGAGAGAGAGAGAGAGAAAGAGAGAGAGAACCCATCCACCCTCTTTTTGCTAAAACACTTTTTTTTCCTGTAGGAAGGTTTCACTGAGGTTAAACTGTCTCTCAGCACTTAATTCCAGGCTCAGTTTCCCATGGAGTCAGCACAGCTGACACACAGGAGTGACTCAGCCCCAGCAAGGTCCCTGTGCCTTCAGGCAGATTCCTCAGAGCTGAGCTGCCCACTGGGATCCCTCTCTCTCTCCCTCAGATGCTTTTGGGGGGGTAAAAACTGCACAGAGGCACCTGAGCAACACCAGAGGCCAAAAAAAATGCAGCCAAGGTGAAGAATTTGGGTCACAGGTACAGTGAGTGCTCCTGGAATTCTCTGGAAGGGTTAAAATCCAGAACCAGCCCTGCTCCAGGTGTGGGATGGCAAAATCCTCACTGGAAAACGAGGGGGACACGAGCTCCAAATCATCCTTGGAAACTTTCCCCTCCTCAGGCAGCACAGGGACTCACCAACATCAGGGATGTTCAGACTTAACAGGACCAAAAAAAGGGATCTGGAATCCAGATTAAATCTAACCAGGGGGGTTCTAAACATTACCTGAGGACCTCCAGGCCAGGCTGGACAGGGCTGGGAGCAGCCTGGGACAGTGGGAGGTGTCCCTGCCCATGGCAGGGGTGGAATGGGGTGAATTTAAGGTCCCTTCCCACCCAAACCATTCCAGGACTCTTTCCTCCAGTTAAACTCCATCTTTCCCCATCAGTCAGCTCTGATTTGCCTCCAAGAGCCTCATCCAACAACAACTGGGCTGCCAAAGCCCTCCCTGGTCCCTCTGGCTCTGATCTCCCCAAAAAATCTAGCACCAGGATCCATCAGAGCAGCTCCCAGCAAGAGTTCAACTCCCTCTCACTTTCCTCCATTTTCTCCTGGAATTAAACCCAGCAGGAAGGTCTTGGATGTAAATCTGCAGCCCAGAGAGAGAATTTCAGCCAGAAATTTGCTGTGCACAATCCTTGTGCAGTTGGTTCATGTTCCAAGATCACAAGATCATGGAATGGTTTAGGTGGGAAGGGATTTTAAATCCCATCAAGTCCCACTCCTGCCATGGGCAGGGACATTTTCCACTACCTCAGGGTGCTCCAACCTGGCCTTGGACATTCCAGGGATCCAGGGGCAGCCACAGCTTCTCTGGGCACCCTGTGCCAGGGCCTGCCCACCCTCACACCAGGAATTCCTTCCCAAAATCCCTTCTAAAGCTACATCATGATGGATCACACAGTGCAGCTGGAAACGGGGTTTTTTTGGGATAAACACAGAGTTCAGGATGTTCCTGCTGCTTTACACTGAAGTTCATGTGTATCATTCTTAATGCTGTGCTCATAAACCTTTAGAAGCTCCAGATATAAAAAGAGTTTATTTTAACCTGGACACAGAGGAAATAAATATTACAGAAAAAAAAATAAACCCAAACCACTAAATTGTGTTGTTTTGCTGTGCACACTTCCATTCCCCTTTTAGGCTAAACCAGGGGGTTATGCAGGATAAAAAATGTGTTAAGTCCCCATTTTCATAATGGATTTCTGTGTCCCCCTGAACAGATTAGGGAGGTGAAACTTTTACCAAAAGAAAGAGTAACTGAACTTGACAGCCCAATAAATCAAAGTGCTTCAGACAAAAAGCTCTGCTTTTCAAAAAGGAAGTTATAATGAAAATAAACAAGTTAGTCACAAATGTGCTCCTACTGTCAGTTAATAACATCTATTTATTTAATATATCAAAATCTGTGAGAAAACAAGGTTTACACCAGGCTGGTCCTTCCAGCACTGCCTGGAGGATTTTAGAACTGTGGTAAATACACCACAAGCACTGGGATCGTTACTGAGGAAATCAAATAAAGACATTTCCAAAGGTCACTTGTAATATTTTGCCTTTATCAACCTTTGCTGCAGTGAACAAATAGATGTGCCACCATGCTTTAAATGGATGAACTTCATGGATTTACCCAGAACTCAACTGCTAAAATGCTTCACCCATCCACTGAGCCCACTACCCTCTTCCTGAAGTTAAAAATAAACAATATTTTGGAATAAATGTTTCATCTTGCTGCTTGTGACTCCAAACCTTGCCACACTCCTGCATTTTAATCACTCCAAATCCCACCCCCAGGCAGGCCTTCAGCACAACAAATCACTCAGTAATTTTGCTGATTAATCCCTTGGCATGGGAGAGTTGGGGTTTCCCAGCACTGCAGGGCTGTGAATTTGTGCTTCACACAAGGAAATCCCACAGCCAGTCCTGGAGGGTCACACTGTCTGTAAATCCAATTTTTTTTTTTTCATGTTTTCAAGTGATTTGTAGGGCCTGCTCCAGCCCCAGTGACATGCAGTATTTTATGAATCTCACAGCAGGGCTCCTACAGAAATAAATTCCAAGCCCTAAATTAGAGAAGAGGGTGGTGGAGATGGTAACTGAAGAGCTCTACATAAATCCCTTGTAATAAGGTTGTTAACAAGCAGTAAAAGGACTCAATCTAAGGGAAGATCTCATCAGCTTTATAACATCTTGTGTATAAAAAACACAATACAGGAACAGAAGTTTTCCCCAAACAGTGCCAAGCTTTAATTGTTCAGAGACCTAAACCATCATCATTTCACCAATTCACTGCTACTGAAAATCCAGATCTCTGCTGAACAGGGAAAAAACCCTTTTCTCCTGAAATAACTTCTCACAGTTTCAAGTATTTCTAAAAGAGTGCAATATTGAGTTTTATTTTAACTGCTGGAGTGTAAAATTTGGGCAGTTTTGGGGCGTTTTTGGCAATGGGAGGGTTGGGCAGTGCCTGTACTCACTGGTTGAACAATATCCTGGAGCGGACGATGAATTTGAAGATGTATTCCAAGGCTTTCATGGCTTTGAAGAGCTGGTCGGTGATCCCACACTTCTCAGCATTGTCCACGTAGGTTTTTAAAACCTTGGTCAGTTTTCTGGTTAAAAACAAAAAAAACCATATGTAAGTTAGAGGTATTCTCACAGAATTTTCATTTTGAAAAGTTTAAAGGGAAAATTAGGGAAAAATTAGGGAAAAATTAGGGAAAAATAAGGAAAAAAATAACGAAAAAGAGAAAAATTAAAGAAAAATTACAGAAAAAGAAAAGTTAAAGGAAAATTAGAGAAAAATTAAAGAAAAAATTAAAGAAAAAATTAAAGAAAAAATAGAAAAAAAAGGAGAAAAAAGGAAAAAATAGAAAAAAAAGGAGAAAAAAGGAAAAAATAGAAAAAAAAGGAGAAAAAAGGAAAGTATGGAAAAAGTATGGAAAAAGTACGGAAAAAGTACGGAAAAAAAAATAAGGAAAAAAATAAGGAAAAAAAAATAAGGAAAAAAATAAGGAAAAAAAATAAGGAAAAAAATAAGGAAAAAAAATAAGGAAAAAAAATAAGAAAAAAAATAAGGAAAAAAAATAAGGAAAAATAAATAAGGAAAAATAAATAAGGAAAAATAAGGAAAAAAAGGAAAAAATAAGGAAAAAAAGGAAAAAAATAAGGAAAAATTAACAAAAAATAAGGAAAAATATGGAAAAATAAGGAAAAATTGACGAAAAACTGACGAAAAACTGACGAAAAACTGACGAAAAACTGACGAAAAACTGACGAAAAACTGACGAAAAACTGACGAAAAATTTCGTGCCCACACATCTACAAATTCATTCCTCAACCAATAAACTCGTTGTGGTTTTGTTTTGCTGATAAGGAGCTGTAACTTACTCTTGAGGAAAAAATGAAACATCACAGACCACCACCTCATTTAACACCCAAGCAAACAACAAATCTCAGCATGGCTGATTTTCTGCTGGATGCTCAGATTCAGATTTAGGCTCTGAGAAAGAGGCACCTACTGATAATAATCAGAACAATAAAAATAATTAAATGAAATACAAGCACACTGTCGGAATTAACACAAACTGTGAGTTCCTTCATTCAACAAGGCTTCCCCTTTAGAAAGCTCTCCCGTGGATTTTGGGCTGAAATTTGTAAAATTTATTTCTCAAAGCACACACCACCAGCTGCAAATTCTCTTCCTCCCCATTTTAAAGCCGATCAAACTCCAAAATGAAACAATTTTCAAAATAATCCCATTTCAGCTGCCTCCCTTCCAATGAATATAAATCAGGGCTTTAATGCGACCACGAGCAATTCCATTTTAAATCATCCCAGCTCCAGAGCACCATCCAACATCCCCACTCTGAGTAAACAACTCCAGGTTATTCCCCACTAACAGGAAACAACCCCCAGAGATCCTGCTGCATGGGGATTTGCTGGAGCAGGAGCAAACTGCCTGAGAATTCCAAGTAATTATTTAAATATTGCCAAGGCCACCTCTCTTTATTTCAGGGCAACAGCTGAAGGTTGGGCTGGATGATCTTGGAGCTCTTTGCTGGATGTTCTGAGTGAAAGCAGGAGGAGAGCAGGGATCTGTCACATCCATGGGGACACCTCAAACCACAATTCAGCTTTTCCTTGTTTCTGCCTCCCTGCACTTGAGGAAGGGAAGGATGTTCTCCATGCCAAGCATGAAAAGAGCACCCTCAGCTTTTCCTGAGAAATTCAGGTGATGCAGGAGAGGCTCCACACAGAGCTGCAACTCAGAGATCAAAATATCAGCGTTGAAGAGTGAAGGCTCAAATCTTCTTTGGGAATTAAAGGAGGATTAGGGAAAGGTTCTTTCCCCAGAGGGTGCTGGCACTGCCCAGGGTCCCCAGGGAATGGGCACAGCCCTGAAGCTGCCACAGCTCCAGGAGGGTTTGGACACCCAGGGATGCCCAGGGTGGGATTGTTGGAGCTGAATTCCTCCCTACTTGGGCAGCACCAGAGGAAAAGCAGTGCCAGGGGCTGCCAGTCAAGCACAGGGATGAAAAGCTTCCTAAATTCCAGTTGTTCTTCCCAGGGACAGCCAGGACTCCATGCACTGGAGTCATCCCCTCTGGGTCCCTTCCAGCTCAGGATATTCTATGATTTTATGATTCTTCATGATTTTCAATCAGTATTTTCAAACGTTTTCATCTCCCTTGACAGAGACTCTGCACCAGGTTTCCTGGTTTGGGTTTGCCTTCCCCCCAGCACTGCTAAGACATCCATCAGATATTATTCCTCCAACAATGACAGTCTAACACAGCAGCAAAGATTCCAATTGTCAAAAAATACTTAAGACAACAAAAACAATGGGCCTTTGGTTTTCTGTCCCTCACTGCTGCTTCCCCACACTGACAGTAATGTGGATAATCCAGAGTACAATGTCATTTAATGCACAAAAAACCAGTATTTGAAGCATCTTAAATGGACGTGATTTCCTTCCAATATGAGTGAGAATTGCTTTTGTTTTCCTTACAAAACAACTCCTGAAATTGTCAAATCATCCTCCTCTTCATTACAGCACAATCAAGACTTCTCTTTGTACAGGACTGAAAGTTTTACCACTTCATCTCAAGAAAGAAACAAAGACTATCCCCAGTCTTCTTCAAGATCCTCCCAAGCTCATGGGCATGTCCCTAATTAAGCCAGTAATTATAGTAATTAAGCCAGTAAAAAAATAAACAAGTAATTAAATGACATTACCTGGAGAAATCCTCCAAGTCACATTAGGAAAAATCAATTTTCCAACTTACGTGTAGGCCAAGGTAGCACTGAAATGTTTCTTGATGTAGGTCTCCAAGACAGGGTTGAAATGCTGGAATTTCCTGTCAGCAATCAGCCCAATGATAAATACCTGAAAAAAACCAGCATCATTAGTGTGCTGTTCTCAAAAAAAATCTTTAATTTTTGTCCATTCCCCTTTCTTCTCAGAGAAGACACATAACTGACATTAAAATTTCTGCTTCTGTCCTAAATTCTGCAGTTAATCCATTAAAATGACTGGATTTGAGTGCTTCCTTATTTTCTGGGAGGATGACACGATATAATCCAACTCCCTCTGGGTCTGAACCTTTAAATACAACTTTTAAATTAAATAATAACTCTCAGCTTAGATCTTTTCCTTTAATAAACTTCATTCTATCATTTATTCCCCACTGTTACATACATTGCAAACTCACCAAGGCATCAAACACCAGAGTGTCAAAGGTCTCACTCTCTGAGTTCTCCATCATGATGTTAAAAAGGGCATCCAGTGTGTCTTGAAGAAACTATAAAGAAACAACACAGCTCATCATGTTTTCCAGAGGAAAATTAAATTTAGATTCCACACAGGTTTATATAAATGCTTTTGCTAAAGTAAGGCATTTTAGAAGTTAGCCGAAAAATGGAAAACTCAACACTTTTCTTTCCAGCAAATGATTTTTAGTCAAGTTGATTATCTGTACACAGGTTATCACTCCAACAGAAAAAAAAATGAAGGCAGAAACCACACTTGGCACACCTGGACAAGGACTTCAATCTGTGACAGTGCTCCAACAACAAGAATTTCCAAACTGCAGATCCACCACACGGTCACCAGGCCCATGCATTGCTGAAAACTTGGCCGCTCCAGAGCACAAACCACACAAGCAACTGAGTCTCATGCCAGGAAAAGTGGGAGCTGAGGCATGGAGGGCACTCAGAACATCCCTGAGCCACAGATCCACAATCCCAGGGGGGATCTCTCATGCAGCCACGGGAACAGAGTGCTGCCCCAGCCCCAAACCTACACAGGAAGGGCTGAATTCCTCCCTGCCTGGGCAGCACCAGAGGAAAAGCAGTGCCAGGGGCTGCCAGTCAAGCACAGGGATGAAAAGCTTCCTAAATTCCAGTTGTTCTCCCCAGGACTCCATGCACTGCCAGAGATACTCATCACTTCTGCTGGGATGGGATTGTGCCTGAGCAGCTCCTTCCTCCAGCTGGCACAGACACTCAGGGGCTCCTCCAGGGCACAGCCAGGCTGGATCACAGCTCAGTTTGGGTTGAGAAAGAAGGGGTTAAATGTGGATGGTTCCAGCACATCTGTCTCAAATCATCCCAAAATGGTTTGGGTTGGAAAGGGGCTTTAAATCCCACCCAGTTCCACTATCCCAGAGTGTTCCAAGCCCCATCCAGCCTGGCCTTGGACACTTCCAGGGATCCAGGGGCACCCACAGCTGCTCTGGGCACCCTGTGCCAGGGCCTGCCCACCCTCACAGGGAAATAAAATGAAGAAAAAAGTTTTTGCCTTTAGGATGAGACAGGGAATTGGAGAAGAACACCTCAACAAGCAGAGGGGAACTGATCCTGAGATCCCACATGCTGTGAGAGGGGTGGAAAACCAGCCTGAGTCCCACCTTCCTCCTTTAAAAATGTTTGGCTGTGCCATGAGTCTTCCCCTGGCTCCGGCCTGATTCACCTGATCTCCTAAACCTACAGTCAAATGTCAGGAATTAACCCCCATTCACAGCTGAATGTCAAACTCCTTCAACCAAGTGAACACAGAGCCACAGTTTGTGCTGCTCAGGGTGAAAAAAAACCAGAAAAGCCAGGAGGACTCTTGCAGCTGATCTTAGCCCAGCCCTGGGCAAGAGCCAGCTCATAATTCCACTACAGGGGCACAAGAAAAACATCACCTTCTCACAGCCTTACTCATTCCATTAAAGAAGATGTGCAAATAAAGCACATTAAAGGCTGGACTTGATGTTCTAAAGGTTGAACTCGGTGATCTCAGAGGTCTTTTCCAACCTAAATGGTTCTGTAATTCCAAGTGATTCTGTGCCTGCTGCCAGCTGGCAGGGAGGGAAGTGCACAGCACAGCTCTGAGCCTTGACAGGAGAAGTTTCTCTCTTGCTCTGAAGAGAAGTTGCACCTTTGGGTGCCACACAGCTGAGTCCTTTTGAAGCCAAAGGATGGTTGGGAGGCTGCTCAAGCCTTGATTTCACATTCAGGCACCTCAGCCTGACTTTCATTAGCAGAATTCAAGCTTTAAATCTGTTCACCAGGACTTGGTGGAGCAAGCAGGAAGAGCACAGCAGAGCTGCTGCTGCTGCTGTGTGAAGGGGCAGGACATTTCTCAGGTAGCATGAATAATTCCTACACTATTAGTTTATATTCTCATCCTCCACAGACTCTGCACAAATGGAGCCAGAGCCTCTGGGGAAGGGAGATAACATTTACAGCTTCCACACACTCTGAGAACAGGCACAGAATGGGTATCAGGGCTCATCTCCACTCAAATAAATGAATACCAGTAGACCCAGGCTTTTTACTGGGAGTTTTAAAAACAGGCAATGGCTCAACAGGAAATATGAATGTATTTTATCACATCAATACTTTTTTTAAAGATCTCCAGACTGCACTGGGTATTGTAGCTAAAAACACAAAGGGCAAAGAAAGCTGGAAGGACAGAAAGGAACAGCCACAAACCAGATCCTGGAAAAGAGGAGGCTCCACAAGGATGGAACACTGCTGCAACAGATGGAGAATGTAAACACTGGCCCTCTGGAAAAAGGATAAAACTGGTGGTGGAAGCAACGTGAAACATTCCCTCTTGTGCTCTCTGCATGGTTCCAGCTGTGCTCAGGGAGGAGGGGATCTCAGCTGCAGAACTCACTCCAAAACTCCCTTTACTCATCTGTGCATCCTGAGGAAATCCCTGATCCCCAACCTGTGCCACAGCACCCTGGGATGTCACATCTGGAGAGGAGGGGGAATTCCAAGTGACAGAGCCATGGCAGGAGCCACTACCCCTGGCCAGATTCTGCTCTCAAATATCCCAGGACAAAACCACAGCAAGCAGAACCTTCCCAAAACACAAATCTGTGGGACCCCACCTTCCCCAACCTCCAAGGATGACAAAAATCAGCATTTCCAGGTGTTTTCACTCCAAGCTGAAGCTTCACTGTGCTTCTATTAACCAACTAAAAAATCCCCTGCAGTAAGGAAACAACTCTCCAGGGTCACCTGTCCCCAAGTACATCTTTTGACACTCTTTTGGATTTGATTTATTACAACACCGTCAATAAAGTCCCAGCCTCCTCTTCTGCACAGCTAAATCTGTCCTTATGTAGCTCTCTGCCATCACTCAGTGGCCTTGGCAAATGTAAATAACTTGGCTCAGCTAAATGCTTCCAGAAGTATTTTTTGAAAGAAAACAACAGCAGCACATACTGGGATTGCATTTCATATCCATAGATTAAAAATGTATTTAATATCCCCATGTTTTGGGGAGTTTTGAGATGGTCTGATCTTGCAAGGAAAACAACTTTTCTTCATGTATATAAAAAATCACCAAAGTGTCAGGAAAAAACAAGTTAATTTACAGAAATGTGCATTTTATGTGTGTTTTATCAGTCCTCAGACATCTGAAAAGTACTTGGAGGGCAGGGAGAGGAGCATCAGCACCCTGAAGTTTGAGATTCCAGGTTGCATTTTAATGTGTGAGTGCAGTGAGGTTGAGGAGGAGAGTGTGGGGAGCCAAAAAAACCAAAAGACACCACAAAATCTGGGATTTTTACAGACATGAACTCCTTACCTTGACCACTTCACCACCATCAACTTTCATCAGCTGCTTCAAGTTCTGGTGCAACAGGCTGGTGTTGGATCTCCACTTCAGCAACCCCAAGAGATCAACTAGGAATAATAAAAAAAACCCAGTAATTATTTCATGCAAGGCTATTTCCCTTTCCTCAAGCTCCATCACCATATACAGGACACAAAGTTTTATTTCCTTACTTCAGCCTTTTTCCCTGCACAACAACAACAACGAATTTCTGGTTCCCTCTGACACTGCAGAAACCTTGGACAATCCTCCTACCCTTGACAGAACTCTGAGAGCCTTTCAGAAAAGCAGCCAGCTTTTGAAATATCAGCAGGAAAATCTAGGCCAAGGAAGCCTGGTGCCTGGGATTTCAATGTGCTGTACACAACAACAGTTGTGTGTTTAGAAAAAGATGCCAAAATGAAATTAGTCAGCCACCAACACAGTCATATCTACAGGGCAGTGACTCTCCCAGCATTCATGTTTCCAGCTTCTTTTGCTCTCAGTGCATAAAGTGAAGAGAAAATAAAGCACAGTGCAGCACAAAGAGGTGCAAAGTAAATGAGAGTTGGAGAAAATTGGGTGATGAATATCTCCAGTGCCCACTCTGCTCTCAAGGGATGGACCCTCAGGGCACAGCCCAGATCATGCAAATGGTCTCATCCCCAAATCCTGCACCCTGAAGATGGTGTCATCTCTGATAAATAAAGGAATGTAGAAGGCCAGCTCTGTCCAGCAGTCATTGCAAAGCTCCCTGGAGGGAAAACTCCTGGGGAGGAGCTCTCAGAGGGGTTCTCCTGCAGCTCCCTGGTAAATCCCAAGGCCAGCAGTGGAACCCAGCACTGCCCACAGATCCCAAACCCACACTCCTCCTGCCTCAAGGGAAATTCTTCCCCATGGAAAGTCACTTTTCAGCACAAAACAAAACTCACAGCAACCCCTGCTTCATGAGAAACCTTCAATAAAAAGCTGAACTCAATGATCTTAAAGGTCTTTTCCAGCTTAAGTGATTTTATGACTAATTTAGAGACTCACTGCCTTCAGTTTGGCCCCTGGCCCACTACTGCACCTTACCCACCTCCCCACAGAATTCATATGATGTGAATTCTGCCCAAAATAACTCAAACCAGGCACTTTCTCCCAACAAATAACCCCCTCACCTCTTTGCTATTCAGACTTCCAAAGCAACCACCGTATTTACCAAGGCATGAATCTGCAGTGTTTATTCTGGAAATTATCTGCAGAGACTCAAAGCAGCTGCTATGCTTTCCTCAAAAAGTTTTCATTCTAAGTAATAAATGAAATTATTTCTAGTGGAAAGGACTGCAGCACTCCTTGGGAAGATTCCCCTCTGAGCACCACTCAAACCAAACCTTCTCATCATCTCTTTGTGAGGAGAAATCAAGAGAGTTTTACTACATTAAAGCTTTGAGAGACTTGAATCCAAGTCCTCCACTCCTTTTAATACATCCTACAAGAAGTCTACAGCCTGAACACAAAGTCTAAGGAACTCAGTATTAACAAAAAAAGAAAATTGCTTCTGGAAGCAAAGCAAAGATGCCTCCATGAGTTATCCAAAGTGTTTCATGGATATATTTATATCAGCTTTCCACCCCTGAATTTGGCTGCAGTCTGACTTCTAACAAGGCATCAGCCTGACAGAAGAAATGATCTGAACAAAAGCCAGCCCACAGAGGAGCTCTGAGCAGCATCATGGATTGCCCCAAGAAAACAAACCCACGTGGACTGGCAGCGTGATGGCACAGCAAATGCTAAATGAATATACATTTGTGAGCACAAAATGTCAGTGCAGGCCAGCTGAAAGGGAAAAATAACTCACAGGCTATGGGAGAAATGGGCACTGACTGGTAGGGCAAGCATTAATTAAGCCCAGCAAAGCACCAGTCAGGCACTTAATCCCACTCCTTTCACAGGGCTGTGGGTGAAGTAATGCACTAAAAAGGATGGAAAACAGTGTTTTAGCCTACAGGAAACAGGAATGCTGCAGTCAGCCTAGGTCAAGTGAAATGTGAGGTTAGAAAACATCAGCAGGAAGACAGAATGAGGTTGTCCAGAGAAGCTGTGGCTGCTCCTGGATCCCTGGGAGTGTCCAAGGCCAGGATGGAGCAATGTGTGACAGTGGGAGGTGTCCCTGCCACGTCAGGGGGTGGCACTGGATGATCATTAAGGTCATTTCCAACCCAAAGCAGTCTGGGATTCTGTGATTTCCCACTGAAAAAGGTTTAAACACCAAACTGCAAAGTCCCCAGCAGCAACTTGGCTTTATTAATGTGATCTATTGTTCTGTGGAGTGCATAGGAAGATTTTCTTTTACAGGGTATTTAACAGGAGGAAGGAAACAGCCCAAGTTCCTGCCTGCTTTCCTCAACCTGTATCTGTGCAAAAGCTTCCCTACAGAAACACCCAAACTTCCCTCAAAGCCCAGCCACTGAATTCAGTTAGATAATATTGCCCCTCTAACTAAATTCCCATCTGCTCTTTGAAATTCTCTGCCTTCTGGACTTTAACACTCCATTTTCCAGTCTGTATGATTTTTATTTTAATCCTGTGCTTACAGCTTCACTTTTTATGCCACTGTAGCACTTCCATTTGTCATATGTGTGTGTTGGGGTTTTTTTAAATTATCAACTGTGCTAAGTCAAACTCCTCCCAGCTGTTCTCCTGGTTTCTCCAAGTCCTGATTCCAGTGAAGGAACAGCCACTATTATCCAGAGATTTGAGTCCTTCAGGCAGAAAACAGAGAAATTCCTGGAATAAGCCTTAGAGGTGTCCTGGGTGCTTCCAACAGCAAATCCACAGGGACAGCACCAGCCAGCTCTCTGCCAATTAATTGATAACTGATTTTCCCAGCAAGGCCATCAATGCAATTCCAGTTCTGTTCCCATCACCCTGATAACAAAAGGACATCCTGGAAGTCTGGGAAGAGGCACCAGGAGGATTTACTCCCACAGGCACTGAGGGTTTTTCTCCTCCTCTTTGCCTTACATCACCAATCTTCCTCAAAATCAACTGCGAAGTCCAGGAAAAGGCCAGGGAATGTCCTGCTTTAATAAATCCTGCTCAAATCACTAAAAACTGCTCAAGTGTTAACTAAGTAGATGCTTCACACCATCACTCTCTCTCAAAGCCTCAGCAGTGGCCAAGTTTGCTATTTTGAAGACTTTTCCATGCTAAGGACATTGATTACTGATAGAAAAGCAACATTAAAAACTCACAGTTCATAGAGAACTGAAGTCTAGGGAGTGTTCAAAGAGCTCAGACACAAAAAAGTCTCTGCATCATCAAACACCAGGCAGAAAAAGCCAGATGACTTACTCACATACTTTCAGAATTACTAAAAATAAGTCTTAAAGCCAGTTCTAAGATAGTTATGGAGGGTAAAGGAAAACTAATATAGGTAACCAAAAGGAGAAAATTCTGCTTTGGCTCAACCATTTTGTAAGTGGGGGTAATAATGGATTGTTATTTACTTGTTTTTAAGAAAGTTAAAGGAAGACTATTAACCAACCATTTCACAGAACTTAAAATCAGCTTCAGAAATCACCATCTGAAAAGCACTGCCAAGTTTTAGATGAAAACTGATACTTGAGGGAGGAAGTTAATGATGATTTTTTTGTTTTGTTTCTTTTCTGCTCAACGAGACACGGTGATCTTGCTTAATAATGTCACAGTACTTTGAAGAGAGAGAAGAAGACTTCAGCAACTCCCAGGAAAAGTTTGCCAGACAACATAATTAACAGCAGCATTAAATAAAGATCAGGCCTTCAAAGCAAACAATATGTAAATTAAGCACCAAACAATGCTCAGGCTTAATTTTAATAGCAGTTCTGTGAAAGCCACATCAATATATTGACCACTGGGAAATACTTTTAACTGCTAACGAGCACTAGGGCAGGCTGAAGGGAAAAAAACAGCAGAGATTTTCCAACAAAAAGCAGTTTAATTCCAGATGTTGGCTCCTGCTCTCTGAGCCCCAACCCCACTGTGCTGCTGCTGAGCTGTGATCCCATCTTGGCTGGGAAATGCTACAAGCACATCCCAGTTTTTTTGCTGAACAGCCTGGCAGGCTGCAAGGCTGCCAGACTGCAGTGGATGTGATGTGCTCAGCATGTGAAACACCCAGGATGGGGCTGGGAATGACACTGGAAAACAGTGTTTGTGCACTTGATGAACACATACAGTCTTAAGGACTGAGAAAAAAACAAAGATTTTGAGGAGTGAACGTTGTTTTTCAAAACAAACTGTGTGGGGTTTTTGTTGTTGTTGTTTATTTTTAGAACTAGTTTTAAAGGTATAGAATACAGAACAGAGATTGGGGATATAGGTATTATAGTTACTTTAGGACATGTTACTTTTTATTATTACATTGTTAACTTACTAAAACCTGAGCAGGGACATCCCCCTGGCCAGAGGGGACTCATGAGTGTGGCAATGTCACCGTGATTCCCAGCACCTCCCCAGAGGCCACCCCTGAGTCACAGCAGCTCCCTGGAATGACTCACTCCCCACGGAATGACCCTCCCACACTCCCTGGTGCAGCCAGGAGAACAAGGGATGGCTCCATGGCAACTGAGCACAGGAATTACACACAGGGCACAGCCTGAAAAGCTGAAATGTTTGCTTTGGTGGCTGCCACCAGCTTGCCACAGCCTTGGGATGCACTCAGCCAGCTGACAAAAAACACAGAATGCAAGGTTTCAGAGGAACACACCAAGCCAAGGCCACTCCTGGGATGGTTTGTGAACATGAGAATGATTTCCAGGCAACATCTTCCCCTACCATCCCTTCTGCACACCAGGGGAAAATATCAGAGCTCTCCTCAGCCCTGAGACATGGATATTGCACCTTGGAATAACATAAACCAGCCTGTCTGGGAGTAGAACCCTGATGTTACCTACTCTTGAAAGCAAATCATGCCCTTTGTCAGCACTGGTTTTCAATGAAAAGTAAAATGCCACAGAACTTGTTTCAGTGCACTTCAGGAGAAGAATCTCAACTATATGGGAAATAATATGCCTGATTCCATTTAACTTGGGATTCTTCTGGTTTTTCAGAGACATCAACTGCTCTGGAGCAAAACACCAAGTGCTCTAGAGCTGTTTTTCAACGAAAAGTAAAATGCCACAGAACCTGCCCGTGCACTTCAGGGGAAGAGTCCCAACTATAAGGGAAACCACATCCCAGGTTCCATTTAACTTGGGATTCTTCTGGTTTTTCAGAGACACCAACTGCTCTGGAGCTGTTTTTCAATGACAAGCCAAATGCCACAGAGCCTGTTTTGGTGCACTTGAGGGGTAGAGTCTCAACTAGATAGGAAATAATATTCTTGATTCCATTTAACTTGGGATTCTTCTGGTTTTTCAGAGACACCAACTGCTCTGGAGCAAAACACCAAGTGCTCTAGAGCTGTTTTTCAACGAAAAGTAAAATGCCACAGAGCCTGTTTTGGTGCACTCGAGGGGAAGAGTCCCAACTGTAAGGGAAACAACATCCCAGGTTCCATTAAACTTGGGATTCTTCTGGTTTTTCAGAGACACCAACTGCTCTGGAGCTGTTTTTCAATGACAAGTAAAATGCCACAGAACCTGCCCGTGCACTTCAGGGGAAAAGTCTCAATTATAAGGGAAACAACATCCCTGGTCTCATTTAACTTGGGATTCTTCTGGTTTTTCAGAGGCATCAGCTGCTCTGGAGCAAAGCAGAGAAAAGGCTGGATGGTTCACACACTCACCCACACAAGCTAATCCAGCAAAAGGCACCAGCCAGTCCCATGGAGTGGGGCTGGGGAAGGCAGCAGAGTCAGCACCCAGATCCCCACCCTGCTGTGAGCAGCAGCTCTGGGCACTCACCGTTCTGGGTCAGTTTTGTTGAACACACCAGAGTGGAAATCTGGAAAGAGTCTTTGCTGATGGTGCAGCTCCCAAGGTTCTGCATGCTCTTGCCTGTGGCTGAGTGTCCCTTCTCCTCCAGCTCGATTTTTGTGGATGGCAGACTGAGATAGGTGGAGGCATCCTCCAGCTTCTTGGCTTCTGCCTACGGGGATGTTTGGAACACAGCAGGAGAAAATATCCACTCAAAATCTCAGTAATAAGAAAATGTTAACATTTAGCCTGGGTTTTCTTATGTTAGGAGCTATCAGATGCATCTTTTAACAACTAATTTAGCACTCATCTGTCTACATTAGAGCCAAAATGGGATTATTTTAAAAGGCTACAGAATTCACTTCTCCCAACACACAAAAAAACTCAACAAATGTCTTTGAAATTAAAACATATTAAAGGTTCAACACTCAATCTCCCAGATAAACCAACTGCTCAGGATTTGCTCCTCAGTTTGATTTAACAGAAGAGTTCGAAACACATTTTCCAGTGTAATTCTGGAACAGAATTCCCCAGAAGTCAGTCAGTGGAGCTTCCCTGCTGGGAAGTCAAAATTCTACCTTGTAAACAATGAGGTCGTGCTCTCCATCTCTCAGAGTTGTTCCATCATATCTCATGAGCTTCACAAATGCCAGAGCAAATATTTTCTCAGATTTATCTTTGGCTGTTACCAAAAAGAAAAAAAAAAAAAGACAAATCATCACAATGATTTCTACAGTCAGAACACCTAAATCTCACAGACATGGACAACCTGTCAGTGAGCAACCACAGCAAAGATTCTCATGGAAATTAAGTGTACAAAAAACTGGGGAAGTCTTCTAAAAGCAAGACAGAACCAAAAAAAAAAAAAACAAAACAAACCCCAAATGAACACATCAGCAGTAACCAGATGCTTCATATTTCCATATTCTGCCTGCTCCTTTTTGAAAAGCTTTATATAAAGGCAAATTTTAAAAACAAACCAGAAATGTGATGCACTGAGAAAGGCCAGGTTTTTAGAAGAATGGCAGTGTTTGGGAGCTGGAATAAAGATTAAACACCAGCACTGAGGATCTCATCAGAGCACAGAGCCCTGAGGACACTCATTTGGAGGGGGAACATTAGAAGCAAAACAGAAACTGGGCCCATAACTGCAGATGAAGTGCCTCAGTTTTTTGAAAGCTGCCCCATTCTGCAGCCAAGGAACTAGAAAATGCATTCAGCTTGTTTTTGCTCAAAACTGTTGGCAAAAGTTTAAAAAACAAAGCAACAGTTGAAGGAGAGATCACAAAGGAAGTTGAGAAGTGAAGCCAGAAGCAAAGTGCCATCACCTTGAGACAGCCCAAGGAGCCTGGGAGAAAGCCCTGAAAGGGGCTGGTTTTAATATTTAGGGATGAACTCTTTTAAATATTTGTGGCCAACCTAAATATTTGAGTCATCAAATAAACATTTCTGACTCTCAATAATTTGTAGCACATAATCATAATTCTGATAATAACGACACTGACTTTGGAACATTGCTTTCCTTAAAAAGTATCAGTCTCTAGATTATTTTATTAACTTTCTTAATCCTAAAGTCTTCAATTACTGATGCTAAGGCAACTGTAAACTTTCATGTTCCCATTTATTGAAGATCTTTACTACTCTGTACCTCTAAGGTACAGAATATCACGACCCTCTGAGTTATTAATGGAAAGCTTTACTCCATTAGTAATCTAATAGTAAAAATCAGTAACTAGTAAAAAAAAAAATAGCAAATAGTAAAAAAAATCCATTTATTCCCTTTGGAGAAAAAAAACTGGGCAGGGAAGGAGAAACTCCATCAGGATAGGTAAGAGTGAGGAAGATGTAAAGGGAAAAAGGAGCTGAGACATGACATGAAGTAAAGTGTCACAAATTTAATTCTGTACTAAAAGCAATGGCAATAACCAGTTCTGGGTTGGGAATGTGGGAATGTGGGAATGCCATCCCTGCTGCAGGACTCTGTGGCAGCAGGCACTGCAGGAATTCCCAACGAGAGGCTGAGTGTCTTGGGTTCAATGCAAGATGTATTCTACTCCCATCTGCTGAAACCTGTTGGGGAAGTGTTTGTTTCTTTGTCTCTTGTATAACCCATCCCTCATAACTCTGGGGGGATCTTCTGTTAATGGGCAGCCATTAAAACCAGGCAGGGAAGGGTTTCTTTATCCCTTCCAGGACCCATCCTCCCCCCAGGGGATCTCTGCTGTCCCTGGGCCATCCAGGCTCAGGGCAGGGCTGACACAATTCCATCATCCCACCCAGGGGAGGAGCCCAGCATTCCCACCTGGATCAGAGCTGGCATTCAGAGCACCAGCACAGTCTGTTTGGATTCCCAGAGAGAGCCCAGACCCAGCTCAGCCCCACTGGGCCCTTCCACAGGATCATCTCTGCTCCAACAGAACCACATCTGCCACTGCAGGAGGATTTGACTGGGTTGTTCCCAACACCCTGACCAACAACAGGGGGTCAGGTTGTGTTCTGACTCTGTCAGGGTTTGCTTTTTGTTTGTTTGTTTTTTGGTTCTATTACATTTTTGTTTTAATTTTCCAAGTAAAGAACTGTTATTCTTATTCCCGTATCTTTGCCTGAAATCCCCCTAACTTCAAAACTGTAATAATTCAGAAGGAGGGGGATGTTGCTTTAATGTTTAATGTTGCTTTTCTAATTCACCCTCCATGCCAAGGGAAGCTGTGGCTTTCCCCTGGCAGACTCCTGCCTTCCCAAACCCGAGTTACTCACAGTCCTGGGAGGAGCGGTGGCGGAAGGTGAACCTCAGGTGGCTGCGGTTCACGTCCTCGATGGGGATGGCCACCTGGCACCAGGGGAGGGGAAAGGAAAAGGTCAGGGGAGAGGAGGGAAAAGGTTTGGGGAGCACCTTTTCAGCCTCCCCAACCTCACCCAGACATCCCCCAGCACTTCTAAATGATCAATGCCACCCAGACATCTCCCAGCAGTTCTGAATGATCAGTGACACCCCCAGCAGCACATCCATCCTCAGCAGCCCCTTTCTGTCTGTGGGCACAACAAGGGCACCTTTGGAGGGAAAATTCTGGTGTGGGCAGCAGCTTCAATGCCCCTGTGAGCACACAGCCCCTGCTCCTGTAGACTTTTATTTTCTTTTCTGCCAGATTAAATACTTGAGACAGTATTTCAGGTTCGGACTCAGATGTTTATTAATTCTTATCATGTTACAGTCTCACAAGTTGTGAGTTTTACCTAACAAAGTGAAAAATGGCTCTGTCTCTATCTCTCTACAAGGCCTTTTAAGGACAAACTGTCCAATAACAAGATGACACCTAAATTATTTTTACTTTTAACCCAATAACCAACCACCCATGGCCCACAATGCAGATTTTTCTACCCAATTACAAAATACCACCCAGACCCGTGAAGAAGGAGGTGAAAAAGAAGGACTTAACCTATGTCCTAAAACCTCCATCTTGCTTTATACATATTAATATATATATAATATATATTCCAAAACCTTTAAGTTTTGCACCCTGTGATATCACACACTTCTATC
>JBBMKD010000217.1:33077697-33091980 GCA_037834095.1 Argya squamiceps | reverse complement strand
AACTCCACACCCACAATCCCAGTGCTGTCACTCAATTTTGGAAGCCTTTTCCAAGGCCTCAGGTCAATGCAGTGTTTTCTTGAGGGTCAGCACAGAAAGTCTGAAATTCTCAGTGCCCAGGGTTCCAACATGCTCCTGCTGCTGCAGAGACTGAATGGATTCCAGAAAGCCACCACCAACCTCCAAAGTTGGCAGGGGAAAGGTTATTACCCAGCAAAATGAGCAGGCTTAAAGCACAACCAGCTCCCCAAAGAGTGGTGAGTCCAACACAAGGGGAAGGAAATGGTCAGGACAGCACCTTCAGCCTCTCAAACCCCATCCAGACATCTCCCAGCAGTGCTCTGGCACTGCCAATGATGAAGGAGTGACAATCCCAGCAGCACATCCATCCCCTGCCATTCCCCAACAGCCCTTTTTTGTCTGTGGACACAACAAGGGCACCTTTGGAGGGAAAATTCTGGTGTGGGGAGCAGCTCCAAGACCCTTGTTGAGCACACAGCCCCTGCTCACAGACAGACTGCATGGATTCCACAATCAGCCTCCTCTGCAATCTCCAAACTTGGCAGTGGAGAGGTTATTACCCCACAAAATGAGCAGGCTTAAAGCACAGCCAGCACCCCAAAACAGTGATGAGTCCAGCACTATGGTAAATATGTTTTAGCTTTAATATCCTGTCTCCTCTAGGTCAGCTTCATGGAAATAGGGCAAACCATTCCTGAAGAGATGCTGGGGTTTCCCCACTACAGTCATCCTGAGCAATGGCTGAAATAAAATTCAATATGCAATAAAAGTCAAAGCCTTTCTTGGCTGAGCTATTCCTTGCCCTGCTGAACACAGGCCCCTGGATTTCCCCAGTTTTGTTTCCCACTGAAAGCTGTATTATTGGCACATTAACACCCAGAGAAGTAATTTTAACAGTTTAAATACCTTCACAGTCTCAAACCAGCGAGGCTGCTTTACTTGGTAATAGATGACTGACTTGTACTCGGAGATGGCTTCATCACCAGCACCAGGAAAAATCACACTCTGCAAAAACAAACAAAAGGGGAAACGTTTATGTCACTTAAACTCCACTTTTTCAGTCAAAGAAATAAAAAATAAATCTGTGAAGTAGGTCAAAATAAGAGAGAATGCTCCTCATGAAAGTGATATCAAAGAGCATGCATTGAAAAGGCAAGATGTATTTAATGGTGACAAAAGTTTGGTGGAAAATAAAAACTGGGACCTTGAGCTGACAAATACAGCTGTTGAAAAGGCTTAACATGATACATATCAAAACCAAAAAGCCCCCCGACATTAAATACTTTAATACCTCTAATCTTTTGCCATCTTCATCATAAACAGACACTGTGACTTCCACGTTCTTTGCTGTGGTTTTACTGCCTTTGTCAAAATCTCCCTGAACCAAGGTGACGTAGATGTCATTACGAACATCTCCTGTAAGGGGAAAGCAAACCAAAAAATAACCCACAATTCTCACAGCAAACCCAGGGATTTGGGAAGCCAATGACACACAGAAACAATGGCAAAACATTTAAAACACCATGCTTCTATTTGTTTTATTTTTACACAAATGCTTTCAGTATTCACTCGAAAGGAAATGTTTCCACACAGTCATTTATCCCACACAAAGGTATTTTGCAATTTAAAATATTTTAACAGCCTACAAGAGGTCTCTAATTTGTTACAGCAGGAAGAGGTTTGATGTTTTTGCTGGCTTGGGGGTTGCAGGGGAGGGTTGTATTGAGATTTATGTCTTAAAATGCTCCTCAGCTCCACCCCAATTCAACTAAAATTTTGAAAACAAGCTGGGGAAACAAGGAATTTCCAATTATTTTAAGAGCCAACACAGGATGCAAACAAGGTGCTGAGGCACTCACACATGGAGAAGAGACTGTAAAACATCTGACAGACATCTGTCAGCAGCCACAGGGAAACCTGGAACTGGGATGGGCTGTGGAAACATCTCATGGATCCTCCAGAGCTCAGCAATCTGCAAAGGACACTGCGGGTTCTGCTCCTGCTCATGGCAGTTTTTATTTGAAGAAACACCACGTTTTTGGGTTGGTTTTTATGGGTTTTGGTTTGGGTTTTTTCTTTGTGAACACCTGAACTGAGCATGCACAGAACAGATGTATTTAAGAAAAGATGATGTGGGCTCTCTTTCAAATGCATTATCCAAATCTGGTACCTAAGAGAGCTGCTATCTCTAAATCAGGCCTGTGCCTCAAAAACCTGCTTTGGATTCAGCACAGGAGGGAAGTTTTACATATGCCCTTGCTATGGGGATAATACAAAGTGTGTGCTTTGTGTACATCCTTTTAACTGGGGAAAAAAAAAAAGAGAATTTCCACTCTCAATGAGATTTTCTGTCTTCTTGATGGGGGTGGAAGCTTTATTTATTGATGCAGGTATTACCGAAGTATTTCACATTTATTTTCAATGAGACAACATCTTTTGATGATCCTTTTTTTTTTTTATGCATACCATACATACCTTAAATTCATCTGCAATTATTTTGCTCCTCTAAAATATTCCATACACACAGCCATTTAAAGCAGGTTAAACTATAACAAAGAGCATTAATTAAGTGCCTTACCAGGCATGATAATCTCAGGAAAGCCCATTTTCCGAGCCACTGCTGTTGACCTGTCCACTAAGTGTGGAAACTCTTTCCTAATCTGATGGATATCTCCTGGAAGAAGTTTCAAAGTCACCCACAGACCTGTTGTGTAAAAAAACCCACAATTATGAAACTGCTGGGATTTATTCTTAGATGCTACAGATTTCTTTTTACAAATTGAAAAATGTAAGAAGGTTAAAATAATTAACAAATGTTAAGATAACTGATCTTCCTTTACTAAAAAAAAATACAAAATGTTTTAAAGCACTCTAAAGATCTCATCACTTCACACAAAAACACGAGTACAGCACACAGAATTATTTCTGAGTATGTTCCATGTTCTTTGTAATGAGATGTTTATCTTCCATGGGGGAAAAAAAAGAAAAGGAGCAAGGATGATTTGCATGGAAAAACCCAAGGATTCCAAGCAAGCAATACCAGCAGATCCATACCCCAAACTGATTGATCACCACCCCATAAGGTGTTTTTACTGCTCTGAGCACACAAATCTACAGCATCAGCTTCACACAGCTGATATTTTCCTGCTCAGAAGCAGAAGAAGCCACTAAAAAAGCTGCTGCTTGCCAACTAACATCAGGCACATTTGTTACAGGAAAAAGAAAGATGCCAAAGTGAAAAAAAAAACACCCATAAAAATCAAAAAGCAACCCAGCCCAAAGAAGCCTTCCACTTGGTGAAGTGGCTGGCAAGCAAGTTTAAGCACAGAATAATCACAGCAGCAATTTGCAGAAGAAAATCCTAAAATTAAAAGCTACGAAAAACACCCCAAAAATATTCATCCAGGAAATAAATTGTGGGTTACCCTGTTAGAGAATTAACTGTACATTCATTCTGTGTACACTTGGCAGCTTGTCTCTTCCATGACATCTCTGTAAAGAGTTTCTGGGCTGATTTGTTGCCAGGGATGGTTCTGACAGCTGCTATTTCACTGAGATGCAATTGTACCTGCACTGACTGGCTAAGGAACCACCCTTAATCCTTTTTCTGTTTGCTTGGGCATTCTGTTTTAGGGAAAAATCTGGAATTAATTAAAGACACTGAAATGTTTCTTCCTATGGGACACACACTGGCCACAGGTGAAAACAAGGAGGGGAAGCAGAGAAAACTTTTCCTCATTAGCTAAAGGAGAATCTAAAAAATAAGGTTTATGTAAAATTTTGGTTGCTATTAATTAGTGCAGAAATCAGGGAAAAGCTTTCCTGGGGTTTGCTCAGCTATGGAGTGATACAGATATTCACAGAGTGTTTGGTGGAAACTCTGTATTAATCAGCATAGCTCCACATTAATCCTGAATGCCCAGAAAAAATTGAAGCCAGCAGAGGAATAACTGGGCACAGACACATCATGATCATGAGATCTCACAAAAAAATAAATCAACCCACAGCAGTGCCCTGGGGAAGGTACCAGGGAAGGTTTCAGAGGGGTTGCCTGGCTCTGGCTCCCTCCTCACCTCCTGTGAGCTCAGGAGGAGCTGAAGGAGTAAAATGTTCCAAGTGCAGCTGCAGAGTGGAAAAACAAGGGGAAGGAAGAGAAGGAAAGGAATATCCCTTCCTTCAGCATGGAGAGGCAAAAATTCACAGCTTGAGGACACAAGAGGTGAGTCCTTCAGTCACCACCTCCAGCAGAACATCACAGACATGGGATAGGTGGGGTTGGAAGGGACCTCTGGAGATCATCCAGTCCTGTCAGGGGGAGCAGAGGGCACAGGAATGTGTTCAGGTGGGTTGGGAATGTCTGCAGAAAGGGAAACTCCACTGGGAAGCTGTTCCAGAGCTCTGCCACCCTTCATGGCAAGAAGTTCTTCCTCATGGTGAGGTGGAACTTGCTGTGGTTTAGTTTATGGCCACTGCTCCTCATCCTGTCCTGGGGAACCACTGAAAACAGTGTGGCCCCATCCTCTGACACCCTCTGGATGTCTTTACATGGAATAATGAGATTTCCTCAGTCTCCTCCTCCCCAGAGTAACCAGGCCCAGCTCCCTCAGTCTCTGCTCATCAGGGAGATGTTCAGACCCTGTGTGCTCATCTTTGTGGCTTCCCCTGGACCCTCTCCAGCAGAAATAAAAAGATATTCAAGAGCTGAGCAATGCTACAATATGCAGAGTCCACACTGGGCAGGGGAAAAATTCTGGGGAAGGGGCAAGAGCAGTCTGAGCCCTGAGGGGTGGGGTGTGGGAAATGGATTTGTAGAGAATTCTTAAAGCCTGACAGAAGGCTCACAGAATCTTGTGCATGTGTATGTAAATTCTGAAATTAAAAATGCTGACTTAGAAATGCCATGGAATAGGACAGACATTGTTGAGAGAGGAATGGAACTAGAAAAAAGTTTTAAACTAGGGGTTTGCAAATAGATTAGGTACTTTGGAGAAATAAAACTGTGAAAGATGCACTGTAGTAGGACCCACGAGGGGTAATTTTAGATGATTGGCTTTAAGGCATTAGCAGCATTGTGTGGCAAAAGCTGATAGGCCAAAAAACTCTTATAATGTAATTATAATAACTGTAATTAAGAAATAGCTTGGCTTCTGATTGTGATGGTGTGAATTGTAACATCTGTACTGCCTCACCCTGCACATGAGACTGAAAATTAAGTAAAAATTTTAAAATGCCTCTCAGTTGCCCCATCTCTGGGTCAGAAAAAGGGACAATCCAACAGCGGGGAAGGGAGGAACAAACCACACAACCAACTCTTTGACCCCAAAACCAAACCCACCACCACACAAAACAAACCAAAGCACCCACGGGGAAGAGCAGTACCTACCCTGCCCCTTGTGGTTGACTTCTTTAGCAGCAATCACTTTGTTTATTACAGTCTGCAGGAAATCATTCTCCCCTGCCACCCTGGGTGAAAAACGGGATGATATGTTGAGCTGCTTGTGTCGAATGGCGTCATCCAACGCTAGCCTGGAGGATGCACATGACGACCAACACCAGGAGACAAAGGGGCACAGAAAACCAGGAGTCACAGTGACCAGGGAACACAAAAGATCAAAGATCGTATCACAGTCGTGTGACAAAGAGTGTTTATTAGTCGACGCAGGACAAAGGACAGGAAAGGTAACAAGAAAGACAGAGGGGAGATCATTAATCAGAAGATTTAATCTGCTGATCTACCACAGAGAGTCCAGCACAGCTGTGAGGGCTCTGCTCCCTCAGGGAGCAGGGGGAGATCTCCCTGAGAATCCCCATTTAAGCAGTGAAAACCCACACAGGCAGATCTCTTTGATATCAATACTGAAATATAGATAAAATTTAAAGCAGACTGGGCCCTGCAACACCTCCAGGGTCACCTCTGTCATTGCACAGGTGGAGTGCCTGAAGGAGAAGCTCCCATCAATCTCACAGGGAAAAGGAGGAGAAGAGCAGACAACCCAAACTGGGGGAATAAATGAGAAGATGGGGACGATAAATAAACAGCAGCATTAGGTGGCACTGAAGTCAATCTTGCCAAGTGCTTTTGACAGCCATTGTGCTGGTGGCCAGTGAATGAATACAAACAAAGATATGAAAACAGAATTGCATGTGGTACAACAGAAACAAAGCATGGGATGGATGAGGAGAAAAAAAACGTGCCTCATATACACAGCCCAAGTTTACGTTGGAAATAACAACACCAGCGTTCACCCTGAGTTTGTTTCCACCTTATTCATATCCTTTGGGATGGACTTTTTCAGGAAAATGTTTTCATTTATTACAGGGGAAAAAGAGAAATCACATTGTGCATCTTTTTAAGGCTCTGTGTATATGGAACAGGAAAAATGAATCAGTGCTAATGGAGCAGAAAACTGGATGTTCCATTAGCACCCCCTTTGAAAGGTTCATTTTCATTGCATACTGGCTAAAAAAACAACTTTGCTGTTGTTTACCACACAAGAAACGTATCCTTCTCTTCCCCAAACCCCATTTTCCTTCCAAAATGGAACTGTACTTTGATTTTGTCATTAACAGCCCCTACCCCTGCAGGACCTGCCCACCTTGCAGTGTGCAGCCCTACACCTTCAAACCACAAGGGCTTCCTGAATTATGCCTATTTCTCAAAACAAAATTAATTTAAGATTTTATTATGTCAAGCTTTTTTTTTAATATTATTAGAAGCCCATCTGAATATCCCTTAGTGTATTAATCAAGGAATTTAGCTCCCATAACCATGTTTTGTCTTTTGAAACAGATGGCAGTCCAGCATTTCCCACAATGGGAAACCTAAAATTTACTTCACATAAATTTTTATTTGCCTTATCCCTTCTAACTTTCCTCACTTTATGGAGGTAAAAACTTAGGATCCATGGATGGAACATGATCTCTACTGATCTCAGGCAGAGCTAAACCAGCAATGAACTTACTTTAAGCATTTCACCTCTTACACATTCTCCCCCTGACATGTTTAAACAAAAAGAAAACAAGGCTGCAGAACTGGGAACGCAAAAAACCCCCAAGTTTCTGGGAATATCACTGTTACAGCTAATGGCAAATTATCAGGGAAGATACATTAGCAATATTACTCAGGAGGAAATACCCCATGGAAATAAATTAACTTTAAAAATTAGCTTTTTTTTTTGTTAAATCAGTTAAAATCTTGTAACTTTGGAAATGTTTTTTTTTCACTCCTGCTTGTTCTTGCAACTGCTTCCTACTTACGGCTGGAATGGGATGAAGTGCTGCTTGTCCTCATCATCAACCTTCCCGTTAATGATGTCAGTAACATCCATCACTGCAAAGACAAACCAAGGGCACTGAGTGAGCTGAGCAACGTGGGAAGAGGGAACCACCCTGGGGAATTGAGGCCACAGTAACTCAGGAGAGGGGTGGAATTATCAGCTGTGGGATTTCAGAGTTGTCTGTGGAATAACACAATGGTGCAAACGAGCTTTGGCATCTCAGCCAACACAAACCGTGGGAGATACAGGACACAACAACCAGGCTGAGGAGATTGAATGAACTGGGCAACGTGGGAAGAGGGAATCCCCTGGGGAATTGAGGCCACAGTGACTCAGGAGAGGGGTGGAATTATCAGCTGTGGGATTTCAGAGTTGTCTGTGGAATAACACGAAGCAAACGAGCTTTGGCATCTCAGCCAACACAAACCATGGAAGGTGTCACCCTGAGTTTTCTTGCTTTCCAGTGTTTGCTGTTTTGTAGTGGAGATTCTCACCCAGCTTCAAGTAAACTATGTATATATTTAGAATTTATCTATTTTGTTTATGTATTTCTGCTCTGGGAGGAAAAATATGATTGACAACGATGTTCACCAACCAGGTCAAGAAGGTGGCAACGTGTGTAGCCAGTCTTTTGCCTTCTGATCAAAATGTATAAAAGATGGAGTCAGAAAATTGCCTGGAGTCAGAAAATGCCTGACCTTCTAGTATCTACCTCGTCCTTTGTGTGTCCAAAACTGACACAGGAAGGCACAGGACACAGCAACCAGGCTGATGAGATTTGGAACAACTCCTGAGTTTATACAACCTCCCCAGAAGTTAAACCACCCAATTCCCATGGAAGAATTGAAGAGGAGATGGAGAGATCCCCCCAGGGGTACCTGCCACCCCGAAGGGCCTGCGCAGCCCCGAGGTCAGTTTCCGCGTGTTGTTGTCCCGCAGCTCCATCCTGCCCACACGCACGATCTGACACACAAAACTGATCTTCTCCCTCTTCAGGTCCTTGCTGCCCAGGTCCTACAAGCAGTAGTAATATCAGGTTGCTTTCTAATAGCTGAATTTCGAGTTCCATTTCAGTAGGCAGAGGGTTTTGCTGCTCAGAATTTGCCTTTGCTGTGCAAGCCTCTAACAAGAAGTGGTCTCAGAGCAGAGCAGCTTTTGGAACAATATTTAAACACCTTACTGGAGTTCTGTGTCAATTAATTCCTTAGGAGGTCAGACTATTTCTAGTAAGTTAAAAGTTCAAAAATTCACTCTGGTTTTTCCCAGGTGTTGAGAATATTTAGCAGCAACTTAGGAGAAATGTCTCACATAAGGCTTCAGCAGCACAGAGTCACTGAATGGTTTGGGTTGGAAGGGACCTTAAAAATCATCTTGTTTCAGTCTCAGCAATGAGCAGAGACACCTTCCATTATCCCAGGCTGCTCCAACCTGGCCTTGGACATTCCAGGGATCCAGGGGTAGTAGCCACAGCTTCTCTGGGCACCCTGTGCCAGGGCCTGCCCACCCTCACAGCCAAGAATTCCTGCCTAACATCCCATCTAAACCCACCCACTTTCTGCTTAAAGCCATTCCTCCTTGTTCTATCCCTCCATCCCTTGTCCCCAGCCCCTCTCCAGCTCTTTCCCCCTGCAGAGGTGCCCCAGGCTGTCACACCCAGCTCACTCCCAGGGCACTCACGGTGAACACGGCCCGCAGGTTGTGCAGTCTGTCAATGTCCTTGGGGAGGCCACAGCTCGACCACCTCACCAGGTAGTTCTCACTGAAAAGAACAATATTTTGGAGGCTTTTTGTTTAAATCATAGAGCAACAGAACCACAGAATGCTTTGGGCTGGAAGGGATCATAAAGATTATCCAGTGTCACCCTCTGCCATGGGTAGGGAAACATTCCACTGTCCCAGGCTGCTCCAAGCCCCAATGTCCAACCTGGTCTTGGGCACTGCTAGGGACTGGGAGTCCACAACCCCTCTGGGAAACCCATGCCAGTGCCTCACCACCCTCCCAGGAAAGGATTTCTTCCTAATATCCCACCTAAATTTACCATCTTTCAGCTTAAAGCCATTCCCCCATATCCTATCACTGAATGCCCTTTAACATAAGCAGATAAAACCAACAGAATTTACAGGAGACTCTTCAACCTTATTTCCTTATCCCAAGGAAACAAATGTTGAGCAGAGAGCTGGCATTTCCCTTAGTGCACACAATTTTTACACAGAAAGCAGCTTCTCAGCAACCCAGGGTGGGAATTCTGCAGCTCAGCAAGGGCACAGCCCTCACAGGTGTGTTCACCTCTGAATTTCCATCTGCTCCCACAAGCACAGCACGACCCTGAAACGTGCCCCAAGTGAAGGGACCTGTCCCTGCCTTTCACAGCAATTTGACTTTGCTAAGCCCCCAAATTCCCTCCCTACCATCCCTGAGTAAGCACAGACAAAAATGGCACCAACCTGATGAATTTGGATTCCAGTGGGTCATACAGGGACATCAGCACTTCAGCATCTTCTCCTATTTTACACACCACATTCTTTAAATTCACAAACAAAGCAAATGAAGGAGTGGCAGCAAACTTGGCTTGTCTGTTGATATCAATATTCTGCTTCTGAGACTGCAATTCAAGAACAAAATAAAGTTGAACTTAGCCTAACAGACACCCAACTGCTATAAAACTTTCCTAACTTCCAGAAAGGAGGTTTCCATTCAGTGTCTGCTCCTGTGATCTTTTTTCTGTTAAGTTTTATGACAGGCAGCATTTTCTGGATCTGTCTTGAAGTGCAACACCATAAGGGAAAAGTTAAAAAAGAGAAAAAGGAGAGAAAAATGTCTTCACTTATTAAGTAGAGAGAGACAAACAGAAAAAAAAGAGCCTCAAATACAACTGAAAAAAAAAATCCAGGAACACACAACAGAAAAAGAAACAGAAAAGTTCTGTTTAAAAATAAGGATTTTGAACTGCAGAGGTGCTGACAATTCAAGACTGAGAAAGGCTTTAAGTTTCCCCTTTTATTTCAACAAGTTTTTAGGATTGGCACAAAGAAACCACACAAGAATGAGGATTTTATTCTTTGTGATTCTCAAACAGAAACTCTGAACACAACCTAACTTACAAACCTCTGATATTAACCTACAAATGCAGCTGATTTATCCAAACAGGTCTGAACCATAAATTCTACTAAACCCTTTAAAGGATGAAAAAAACCAGCCTAAGACATAAAAATTCTTACAAAAGGTTTAAGCCTGATAATTCTTCGTAAACACATCAAATCCCTCATTACCAATGCTAAAAATAACAGTCATCCAATTAGTTTACAGCCTTGTGTTTCACAGGGAAAAGCCACAGAGTCTCTTACTTTTTCCTCCTGCAGCCTCTCTTCCACTTGCTTGGAAGCAATTTCATGTGCTCTGAAAAGGCTGATGGTGCTGGTCTGCTCTGGGTCCAAAATGTTGCCATCTTCATCTCTGACCACCAGATCTAAATCCAGAATTCTAAACAAGACAGAAAAAAATATGTTTGTGGATTAACAGAGCTCAAAGCAGTGCCTGAAAAACTGCCAAGTGTTCAACCTGCACACCTGACATGGGATGGAAAAGAAATGATGTGAGACATGATAATGCAATTTAACATGTCACCAAGCCTGAAGATGCAAGTCACTCATCCCCACAGCACAGGGAGAGCTGATGGAAATGAAACAGCACAACAGCTGGGGAAGCAACTCCTTAAACAAATCAATTTGCCAGAGACTTGGTCTCCTCCTCTGATTTATCCCACAGTCTGAACAACCAAGTCCCACCACACACAGCTCGTGTCTCCCACTCCACCCTCTCCTCCAACTGCAAATTCATGTTTTACCCACACCCCACAAGATGAGGCAAAAGTTGTTTCCTTCTTTTTAAAGCAGAAGCCAGATCTCTGTCAGCACAGTGTTAACATCCATAATTACCTTCTGCAGAGAAGAAAACTTTCTGCCATAATCCAATCCAGCCTCAGGAAAAACCTTTCACATTTTTCCACGGTGCTGGCAGCAGAACCAAGGGTTAAAAAATCAGGTCCCTTCCCTAGGACTGTCCTTGTCACCTCCATCCCAATAAATGTGTCCCTATTTCCTTCTCACTCCGTGCTCAGCTCTCCCAGTGGAGCTGCTCTAACTTTACAGTTGAAATATGTTTGATCAAACCAAATTTGCTGTGGCTGGTAAGTCACATAGAGGGTTCATGATTTATCTGAAAGTAAATTCCCTCTGGGAAAAACCTGCCAGGACCTGGAACCAGGAGCTGTGGCACATCCAGACATTTCCATGAACTTAGATTCCTCCTCACCCCTCCCCACTCCTGGAAGTGTTAAACCCTTGAGTGGGGTCAACACCCAAACCCCTCCAATTAACTGCACTGCATTAATTGCAGGGGAGACAAAGACCTCTCAAGCTGCAGAGTGGAGGCAGCAGATTTTTTAAGCTTTGCCCAGGCACCACAAAACTCTCCAGCATCCCCAGAACATCTCACTCCCAGATGAATTTTCTGGTGAAAAAATGGTTTCATCACTGAAACCAAACAGAAAAGCAGCCAAAGTTGATTTTTTTTTTTCCCTCCCTCCTACTGTTCCCTGGACAGCAGCCACAGCAGGAGAAACACCCACAGAGCACTGGAACTGTCAGAGTCCTTCCATGGGAGAAACTCCCTGGGCCAGGGGAAAAGCTCAGAAATTCAGGGGAAGTCTCATAACCCAGACTACAACACTCCAATGTTTGCACAGGCTGTCAAAGGAGTCCAAGCAAACCCTCCTTTGATTCAATTCCTTTGTTTTAGCCTTTAACTTGCAAATGATGCTTGGGAAAAAAATCTGATTTTTTTTCCTAAGTGTCCCAGTTACAGATATTTGCAAGAGAACAAAAAAATAAAAAAGCATTTTCACAACAAAATTACCTGACCCAATTTCAGAAAGATATTAAAAATACAGATTCCTAAAGCCATTTTTGCTTGCTCAGTTATTCTGACAACATGCTGCAAAACTTCTATCTATATTTATAGAAGGAAAAAAAAAACCTTATTTCCAAATCAGTGTTTTCACCAGCCAGGAAAAGTTAGGCTATGATTAGGACAGAAAACATTGAGAATTATTTGGGTTGGGGACCTCAAAGATCACCCAGTATTTACAAAGCAGATAATGAATTCATTCTGTCTGGATCCTAAAATCCCCATTCATGCCCCTTTTAGGCACAAGTGACTGTGGGGTTTTATTAGAAACATATGTTATCTTTCAGTGGGGAGGATTTACTCAGAAGTTCACATTCACCTCCCTGCTGCACTCCCCAGAGAACATTCTGATCACTTAATTAGCCCATCAGAACATTACAAATACAAAGCACAGCACAAGATGTTCCACTGGATTTGAAGGCTGAGCATCTGGAGGTTATTCAGAGCAACTTTTACCAAGCCCTTGGGCAGATGGTGAAAAATCCAGTAGCCAAACAAATAATCCCAACATCTGGTTAATTGTCTGCAGAGGTACCACTGTCCTTATCTCAGATTACAAATGATAATTACTGACCAAACGCAGTTACTGATTGGGTTTTTTTTAATTCCTTTTTTATTAATCACAGCTTTTGCTGATAAAGTACACCAGTAGAAATACTGCAAATTTAGCAGTTCTGAAGGAATTAAACACAAATAGCTGAAATATGGTGAAATATTTGCATCACAAACCATTTAAAGACTGGGCTGGTGCAAACTTTTTCACTCCCCAGGTGTGAAGGACAACAGAATCCCACAAAATGGGCAGGACTGAAGGGAGAACATTGTCTCTCAGTATTCAAAATACTGCTTGAAATGATGAAGAGTGAGATTTGATTTCTCATTTTTGACCAAAATGCAAAAATCTAAATATAATAATAGAAAATAATAAAAAACATCTAAATTAATAAAATAATCTAAAATAATCAAAACCATCTAAATATAATCTAAAACTTGTATTTACAAAAAATGCCTTTAAACCCAGCCAACCATTTGGGGACAGAATACATCTGAGTCCCTAAAATATCCAACACACGTGACCTGCACGGCTTTTTAGGGTCAATATCTCCTCCCCAAATTCCACTTCCTTGTGCTAAATATCTCTTTTCTTTTATAAAATCTCCCTGCTCATCTTGTGCTACCCAGCTGGATCCTGTGGAAGGAGAGGAACCAAGAGCTAAATGGTGCTTCTGAGCCAAATCCTTCAACATCACATTACAGCTGAGTGACTCGAGGGCACAGGCAGCTGGTGGTGCTCACAGGGTGACAACTGTTTGTGCCACAGAAGCAAGTGGAGTTGAAAATTCTATTTTCAAGGCAGGCAATGCTTGCACTTTTGAATTGGCCTTAAAAAATTACAGCTTCACGCCACGATCAAATTGATGATACCATCAGGAGAGAGAGATGGATTCCACTTTACATATTATACCTTAAAGATGCTGCCTCAACTTCAATCTTTATCTTGCTGTAACAGAAGAGTGAATTTACAAATATTTCATCTACAACTACAGAGAAAAAAAATAAAAATCCTCCAAGAATTCACTGACAGCTGATGTGTCTCACAAAGGGTGATGTGATCTGGTTTCAGGCAGGGAAACGTGGAAAATGCTGCTCACAAACCTGTTGCCATAATCAATTTTGGCAGTCACTTTCTTTTTCAGCTCCTTGAGCTCATCCTGGGGCAGGGTCCCCGAGAGGATTTGGGATCTCCACTCGATCAGGTCGTAGATCATGTGCCGGACGCTGCGGAACATTTCCCTGTTGTCCTGCTGTTGTTGGGGGGCAAAAAAGGGAGGAGAAATCAGGTTGGAAGGCTTGGGATCACACAGGATAAATTATAAATTGGTATTTATAATTATAAATAAGAATATAATATAATTATAATATAATATATAAAAATAATGTGTAATGTGTAATGTGTAATGTGTAATGTGTAATGTGTAATGTGTAATGTGTAATGTGTAATGTGTAATGTGTAATGTG
>JBBMKD010000217.1:33062232-33074037 GCA_037834095.1 Argya squamiceps | reverse complement strand
AACATCAGGCTAAAATCTCTCAGACCCAGAAATATCAGGCTAAAATCCTTCAGACCCAGATATATCCGGCTAAAATCTCTCAGACTCAGAAACATCAGGCTAAAATCTCTCAGACCCAGAAATACCAGGCTAAAATCTCTCAGACCCAGAAGTATCAGGCTAAAATCTCTCAGACCCAGAAATACCAGGCTAAAATCTCTCAGACCCAGAAATATCAGGCTAAAATCCTTCAGACCCAGATATATCAGGCTAAAATCTCTCAGACTCAGAAACATCAGGCTAAAATCTCTCAGATCCAGAAATACCAGGCTAAAATCTCTCAGACCCAGAAATATCAGGCCCACACAGCACCACTAAACCATGTCCCCAAGTGCCACATCCACACAATTTCTGAGCAATTCCAGGAATGGTGACACCACCAGTGCACAGAGCAGCCTCCTCTGGGGAAATTTTTATCCTGGTATCTAACCTAAATCACCTGACCTAGAAATTCCTAAAGGAAGAACTGCTCATTTCCAAAGGGAACTGAACAGAACTGGGCTGGAATTAGCATCACTTGTTATAAATTTATAAACAGAAATGAGACATTATCAGATATTGAAGCACTGGACACCAGTAAAGCCACACCACATAAAAGGTGTTTTGATGTGCTCAGATTATGGAGTCATGGAATGGTTTAGGCTGGAAGGGATCAAAGATGATCTTGTTCTACCCCCTGACAAGAGCAGGGACACCTCCTGTCCCAGGCTGCTCCAGCCTGGCCTTGGACACTTCCAGGGATCCAGGGGCAGCCACAGCTGCTCTGGGAATTCCATCCCAGCTCCTCCCCACCTTCCCAGGGAACAATTCCTGCCCAAAATCCCATCTCTCCCTGCCCTCCTTCAGTTTAAGGCCATCCTCTCTTATCCTATCCCTCCACACCCTTAAAATTTTTCCCACCCTCTCCTCATTTCTACTCCCTCAAGGATACCAATGCACACCTCACTGTAACATTCATTACTTATTTATTTTATGCAAAACAACCAAGATAAAAAACCAGATGTGCCCAACCTACAATACCACCACGCTCCTCTTTAATTGTTCTTTTTTTTCCAAAATATTGGTCTTGAAACAAAAAATTAAGATTCAATTCATTACCACCAAGTTTCTGTAAGATTTGTTTTAAGCTGAGGTGCCATGGAGGTAACAAACACCAGCCAGGTCTTTGAATATTGCAGAAGTAGGGTACTTAAAGGCAGTTTTGCAATCAGCAAGGAAGGTGTCATTATGCAGCAATCTCATGATTAGCAGCTTGATCATTTACATATTTAACAGAGTATAAAAATAAATCAGGCACAAAGGAATAAAACATTTTAATCCTGTTTCACTCCATTTCATACCAGGGTAATGATTTATTAATTTCAGTCCACCTCCTTTTTCCTCTGGGATTAGGTTGGGTTAAATTTCCTGGTTTTTAATTCAACTTTTATACTCATGTTAGAGACTTCTACCTGCATGTCCAGCAAGCTGATTTGTCAGAAAAGGATCTGAAGAGCTGCTGAACAACAAATACAGCTCAAACTACTGCACATACCAGGGAAAGGAACAGGGAAATTACAAAATAACTTCTCAGTGAGGCAGGGAACAACCTGGAAACAAGTGTAAGTTTCCTGGTAATGCACTGAAATGATGTGGATAAAACAGGAAAAAGGAGTTTTGTTCTTTTCAAATTCAACTTACCCTTTGCCTTCAACGATTGCTTCTTTAAGATGGATGTAGGAGGCAGGGAATATGCCCTTGGAGAGGAAAAAAATGTGTTATTTAATCATTTGCATACAATACGTTGTGTTTATTACCTAAAATATGCCAAAACACTGCTGGGTGTGCAGAGCCATTCACATCAGAGGAGTTGTGTTTGGAACTTTTTTAATATATATTGAATTTGTGCGTTGCCTGTCCTTTCAAGATGTCATTGCAACCTTACAGCTTCTCTGAAAAAATATTCTGAATTAATCAAGAGGCCAGAAATAAAACAATTTTTTTAAAATAATCCAAGTGAAGCTGATAAAGCAAATTCCACCATCTCACCCTTCAAGGGAGGAATTCAGTTTTCTGATCATCTGAGAATGCAATAACAGAAATTCCTGGGAAGCCACTGGGGGAAATAATGGATGGGGCATTTTTACCCCAGTTTAAAAAAATATTTAAAAATCACTAAATTTAGTGGCAGCCAGACAAATGCAGCAACACGTGGAATTAATTTAAGGCAAGAAAAATGTCTAATTGCTTCCCAGACTGTAAAAAGCACGTTCATGAAATATGGTTTGTAAGAAATTCAATGTGTTCACACACACAAAAAAAAAAGGAAAGTACAAAAATAGAATAAAAACCCCAAGCTTGGTAAAGAAATGGGTGGGATGAACCACCCAACTCTCTTCTTTTAGACATGGAAACAACTAAAAACACACCTCTGGAGGCAAACATGGCATTTGCAGCGTTCCAGTGAAAAAACAGCAGCAAACCATGAAGTTTAATTTTGTTTAATTACTACTATGAAGCAAAAGGCTCAAAAAATAAAACCACCATGCTACAACCAGTGTTTGTGTGGTTTCCTCTCTTCTCATTTCAGCAAAGCTGCTGTAAATGCAGCCCTGAAATTCCACTGCAGGAGGAGTTTCCTCCTCCTCCTCCCTCCAAAGGGAACCACTGAAAATCCCCAAGGTCAGGCTCCATTTGCAACTGCATTTCACCAAGTGCTGCAGGCTGCATTTCAGCAGGAATGCAGAATTTACCAGCAGCAGTGCCAGCCTCTTCAGACCAAGGAGAACATCAAGGTCTGAACGTTTTACAGAGGAAAGGTTTGGAGCAGCAGTTACTGCACAAAAAAAAAAAGATGGTGCACGTTGAGATTTAGTGACTGATTTACCTTTAAACTGCTAAAAGTGGAAATCACAGAGATATAAAATAGCCTGGCTTGGAAGGGACCTTAATGATCACCCAGTTCCACCCCTGTCATGGGCAGGGACACCTTCCCCTGTCCCAGGCTGCTCCAGCCTGGCCTTGGGCACTTCCAGGGATCCAGGGGCAGCCACAGCTGCTCTGGGAATTCCATCCCAGCCCCTCCTCACCCTCCCAGGGGAGAATTTCTTCCCAATATTCCATCTAAATGTCCCCTCCTTCAGCTCCCCCTTGTCCTGTCCCTCCATCCCTTGTCCCAAGTGTCTCTCCGTGTTTCCTGCAGCTCCTTCAGGCCACAATGAGGTGACCCCAAAGTTTCTCCTCTCCAGGCTGAACAATCCCAGCCTTTCCTCCCAGCAGAGCTGCTCCATCCTCTGCTCATCCTGGTGTCTCCTCTGGGCTCTCTCCAGCAGCTCCAGGTCCTCCCTCTGGACCCCAGAGCTGGATATGCCACTCACCTCCTCGGCCTTGCTAAAATAAGTTCTTATTAAATTGAAAATTTCCCACTGAGGACACAGAGCAGCAGGGACCAGTGCACAGCTGGGATCCAGCTCCACCAAACCCACACACTCAGTGCCAAAATCCAGCTTATTCCAAGAGAAAAATGAGAACCACATTCTGGCCACACTCACCTTCTTGGATTTCTTCCGTAGTGTGTAACCCCTGTACCAACCTAGGAGAGGAAAAAAGGGGGAAAAAAGCATTAAAAAGTTCATTTATGGCACCTCCCAGCTGCTCCTTCCCAGCTCAACAGCACTGTAAGGTGGTTTCTGAACGTGCTTCAG
The DNA here is from genome assembly GCA_037834095.1 of Argya squamiceps. Lineage (NCBI taxonomy): Eukaryota > Metazoa > Chordata > Aves > Passeriformes > Leiothrichidae > Argya > Argya squamiceps. Next base: position 33,070,315 of record JBBMKD010000217.1, on the reverse strand, counting down.
CCCTGCACAGCCCACCTGAATTTCAGTTTTCCACAAGCTTAATATCCTGGATAAAACAAGTCATCCTGGAAGGTATAAAATCAGAATGATAATGGACAGAAGTACAGGGCAGAGATGGTGATTTACATCATGTGTTTAATTGCTGGGCATTTAATTTTAATTACCAATTCACCAACACAAACAAAACCAACTTAACAGCATTAACCTGACAAAAATTTACTGATAGACCACTTCCATGTCAAAACCCACTTAAAATTCCATAAATTCACATTTTCAGCTGTTAGCCATCTCACCAGGAAACAGGAATACTTTGGAATTTAGGGCATATATATTAACATATCAAAATACGAAAGCAAGGAGCCCTTTTGGAAAACAGAGTCTGGGTGCAACATGCACCCCTCCAGGCTGGCAAAGAAGGGTTTGAACAGCAAAGCATCCCTGTCCAAGGGAGGTCACAAAGATTTGAAATAAAAACTGCAGTCCCAGTCCTGAGAACAAGGAGAAAGTTCCATGAAATCAACACATGCTGATACATTCATTATGCACACTCTGGGACCAGAAATCCAAATTAAAGGCTGAAGCACAGGGGATTTTGCAGTCTGCTCTCCTGCAGCACAAGCCCAAGGGATTGATTCATCACCTTCTCCCTGCAGCACTTGGGGCTGGTTTAGTGCCACCTCAAAACTCTGGGCTCTGTAACCACCACACTGCACCTCCCAACAGAGGCAGCCACCGCCTCACATCCCACATTCCCACTGCTGCCAGAGGAACATCAAACTGCTGCTGAAACCAGCCCTGCTCAGCTGCAAAGGAGGCAAAGCTTTCCTGCCTGTGCTCACTCCACTGCCTGAAATCCTGCACAGACACCAATCCTAATAAAAACCCCTCAATTCCCCCAGTTTTAGATGAACAAACCAACATCTTGGAGTGCTGGAGTTTAAACTGCTGAACAACACAGCTCTGATCAGATGCACTGCACAAACTGAAGAACAACCAACCAATATTTCTTCTCCCAGCCCACCTCCTGTGCTGCCTCAGGACATCCCAGAGGAATAAAAACCCTGTAACAAAGACACCTCCCCTTCTGCTTCCTGAACTTTTGCAGCCAGAGCTGCCAGGATCATGGAGAAGACAGCAGCCAAAAGCTGCCTTGGAGAACTGGCAGCTCCTTGCAGAAGGGCTGATGTGGCCAGGCAGGTCCAACCAGGCCCCTGGTGCTGGAGCTGTGCAGGAGCCCAGTTTGCACCTGCAGCTCTCACTGGTTCAACTGGAGGTGCTGGGTCTGGCCAGAATTGTGCTCAGATGAGGGCAGGGTCATTTAAACATGTGAAACCATCTCTAAACAACTCCCCAAAAACATGGGAGAGCTGGGGGGGCCTCACCTGGAGAGGAGAAGCTCCAGGGAGAGCTCAGAGACCTTTCCAGGGCTTGAAGGGGCTCCAGGAGAGCTGGAGAGGGACTGGGGACAAGGGATGGAGGGACAGGACATAGAAAATGGTTTTAAGATGAAAGTGGGGAGACTTAGATGGGATTTTGGGCAGGAATTGTTCCCTGTGAGGGTGGGCAGGCCCTGGCACAGGGTGCCCAGATCAGCTGTGGCTGCCCCTGGATCCCTGGAATGTCCAAGGCCAGGTTGGACACTGGGGCTTGGAGCAGCCTGGGATGGTGGAAGGTGTCCCTGCCCATGGCACTGGATGGGATTTAAGGTCCTTTCCAGCCCAAAACATTGGGGAATTCCAGGAATTCCCTCCCTGGAAAGGAGGGGATGCCCTGGCACAGGTCGTGGACTCCTCATCCTCCTCATCCCTGAACCTGTTCAAGACCAGACTTTGTCCTTAAGAAACCTGGGACCAAACAGCTGGAAATGTGCATGCAAGGAAATGCTCAGCTAAGAAGACACCAATGAAATATTTCTGTCTGTCAAAGCTACAAAAGACACCCAAGAATTTGCTGTGGTGACCCTCAAACAATGCATCCATTTCTGACACAGTTATACTGCATTCTGCATTCAGAAACAAACAAACAAACAAAAAAAAAACTGCAACAAAAACTAAACTTCCCCATAATATCAAGAGTAACTTATGTGAAAATCCCCATTTGGGAAGCCAAATTCCCTCCTCATGGCAGCACTGAAAATTAATTGATGCTCCAGCAGTTAATCTTGGTTTTGAGGTTGATTTTCTGTTACATTTCCCAGCAATTCCCCTTAATGAGGACACATTAATTGATCACATGGCTCTATTTGCCCATTCCATCAAATAATGTCAAAAAACAGAATTAAGACAATAAAGATCTGGAAAATACTAATCTAGAATGTGGCAAATATTTGGGGTTTAGGGTATCTGTTAGAAAATGCAACCCTCCTCTCCTGCAGAGCAGGATATTTAGGAATTCCTATGGCTTTCCTGTTTGGCTTTTCCTCTAAGGCTCAGATTAGAAGGACAGGGAAAGTCTTCTAACTGAAAAATAAACTAAAATACTCCCTAAAAGAAAAAAAATTAACTTTATTTTTGACATTAATCAGTCTAAAATGTAGCTTCATCTTTACTTTGGTTCCTGGAAGAACACAAATTTTAGTATTTAATGGTGAAATGTGCACATTCATTTCCCATCTCCTCACTCCCATAAAAACAGGGGATGTTTTCACCAAGACTGAAACTTTACAGGATCCATACACTGAATTTATTCTACACAATTATTTTGCTTTTCAGAGAAAAAAAAGTTTCCACAATTAGAATTTAAAATGTCAATTTTTTTTAAAAAATGAACACGAATTCCAAAATAAGTTCTACTCATGGACAACAGAAGTAAATATTATTTTAAACATAAGGGAAAAGTTCAACTCAGAAATTAATTCCAGTACATGGTAGTAATAGATATCCTCCATCTGTCCTAAAACCAGACCTTCCAGACTATGGATGTGAGACTGAGCCCTTCCAACTCCTCATCTGTCTTCTGCAGAGACCCACCTCAGCAAGGATTTCCCAGGAGTTTTTCCTCGCAGTGCAGATTCAGAGGGAAAAAAACCCCTAAAAAACCAAATTTCTACCAAATTTCAAAGCCCACAGACACCCACCAGTCTCCAAAACTAATCTCAATTTGGGAATTATTGCAGAAAATTAATTTAAAATAGTATCAAATCTACATCAGGATGGGAGGAGCAGAATGTGGACTCCAGCAGGTATCCATAAAAAAAGCCCACAGGGAAAAGGGGCAGGAAAAGCAAAATCCCAAACCCTCAGCAAAAAGGCTTTTACTGACTCTTCCACCAACTTTTCTGTCCCAGGATTATTTCATCAGAGGGTTTTTCCTTTGGATGGGCCCATTCCCACCTCAGCCTGGCAGGGGCAGGTGAGTCCCAGGGATATACCTGGAAATTTGTCAGGTACAAAACCTCCCAGGGGCACAACCCACACCAATTTCATCCAGGAGATAAAACAATTCAAACAGTCAAGAGTTCCAGCATCTAAATCCCCATCTCAGCAGGTCAGGAAGGAACAATCAGTGCTGGGGAGAACAGGAATTTGCATTTCTTTTACCATGGACTCATCCCATGTGCTCCAAACCTTGAAAGGATGAAGGTTTTCCTAATATTTAAGTCCAGGGAAAAGTGGCTCATCCCCATTGTCTCACTGATTTGGGAACAAAAGTCAGCATTTGAGAGGATTTTAGCATCTGATTGGATTTAATTTGATTGAGTTTCACATTCCCTGCTCAGTTTCTGCCACATCCATGAAATAAATCTATTTATATATAAAAGTACAAAGCTGTGCAATGTTTGAATCGCCTCATTTGCATTTAAAAATTCTGCATTATTAGGAGTTTATTAAAGCATCAGCAGAGAGGGGAAAGATTCTTTGCTCAGAGTCAAACTTGGTATTGCAGCAGTAAAACTGAGCTCTAAGAAAAGGTCAGCCCAGGAATAATTAGAAAATTCAAAAATTCCACTTCAAGTGATGATCAACTTGTTGAAATAGCATTGCTTCAGTAAATAAAATATTTTTAAAAATCTAATTAAGCCAATAACTAAAATTAATTTATCACCCAGATCAACCAAAATATCAATGTCTATAGAAGCAAATTAAATCCATATATACATTATAAATAGATACAATAATATATATTTATATAATAAATATATTCAATAATATATATTTATATAATACAACTATATAAATCTAATATTTTTATATTATAGATTATAGGTTTATATAACATAAATATGACGTGTATGACGTGTATGACGTGTATGACGTGTATGACGTGTATGACGTGTATGACATATAATGTGAATTTACATTTATTATTTATTAAGTATCTTTATATAATATGTATTTATGTGTGCTATTTTATATATTATGTTTCATATATTTATATATGTTATTTTTATATAACATATGTTTATAATTTACATATAAATACATAAATCATGTTTCTACAAGACAAACAGTGTTACAGTTTTAAACACACAATTTAGTTCTGTGTTCCCCACACCTTCCCAAACTGAAACACATCACAAAATTCCAGCTCAAGGATATAATGGAAGAGTTTTACTTTGCTTGGATTAAGAGCTGCAAATGTTGTGACAATTTCCACATGGTGTTGATTATCAAGCTCAGCACTGAAATTCCCTTGTACAAGGATCAGGGAGGGAAGATTTTGGTGCAGGGGATGTTTGTAGAACACAAATATCTAAAGAGGTCCCTGGAAAAGCCTGAAATCAGTGCACAGCACTAACACAGGCACCCATCTCAGAAGAGAAACATCAATAATTTAGCACCCAGGTGACTTTCAAATTCAGATTAAACTTCTTGCTGCAGCAGGGTTTTTTTTGCACTACCCAAGGGTACCCAAAAAGCATCTCCCATTCCTCTAACAGGGGGGAGATGCTACAGCTGATCCCTACAAACCCAGCTGTGTGAAAATTCTTCTTCCCCAAAAAATCCAGTGCTTATTCACCAGCTCATCAACCACGTGTCTCCATTTGCCCCAACTTCCACTTCATCACTTTGACAGCACGAGAAAGTCACAGAAAAGGAATTCCCCCCCAAAAAAATCCTATTTGTCAATTAAATTGTTGCCATCTTACCCTCATAAGTCTCCAGGATGTGCACGGTGTCACCAATCTGTAGGGAAAGCTCATCTGGTCCCCTGGCATCGTAGTTGTAGAGAGCTGGACAGAGGGAACACTGCTGTTAGTACAGGCAAGGCAGCACAACTCCACCTGTCTCTCCACATCACTGCTTTTACTACTCATCATTCCCATTCTGAATCTTTTTGTAAAGAACTGTTGGACCCCTGGGCACTGAGAATTTCAGACTTTCTGTGCTGACCCTCAGGAAAACACTGCATTTCACCTGAGGTTGTGGAAAAGGCTTCCAAAATTGAACGACAGCACTGGGATTATGGGTGTGTATTTTGAATAAAAGTGCGTGATATCACAGGGTGGGAAACTTAAAGAGTTTAAGGTTTTAGAATATAGTAATAGATATAAATCAAGATGGAGGTTTTAGGGTGTAGGTCAGTCGTTCTTCACAGGTTTGGGTGATACTTTGTAATTGAGTAGAAAAATCCACATTGTGGGCCACAGGTGGTTGGTTATTGGGTTAAAAGTAAAAATAATCCAGGTGTCATCTCACAATTGGACAATTTGTACTTTAAAGACCTTGTAAAGAGATAGAGACAGAGCCATTTTTCACTTTGTTAGGTAGAACTCACAACTTGAGAGACTGTAACATGGATAAGAATTAATAAACATCTGAGTCCGAACACGAACTGCATCTCTTGAGTGTTTAATCCCAGCTCTAACAGAAAAGAAGGTTAAAAACCCACAAAAAATACTTTAAAAATCTTTAAAAATTCAGCCAAGTTCTTAAATTCATTAATATTTCCCTTTGTAACAACAAAAAAACAACAACCCACAAGTTCACCTGCTAAAGCTGTCCCTCACTCTGTTTATAATGCTTTGCTTCTTCATGGCAATACACTCAATTTTTGTTGTATTTGCCAGCCTTCCACAGCACTTTGTGTCAATTTTAGACAGTTCTACAAAGAACTGCTCTGTCTTCCCCTGTCAGCTCAACACACAGCAAACCTACAAAGTGTCTTTGGAAAGCTCAATTTGCCAGGCTAACATTAAAGGATGATTTCTCAGCCACTTCAGTCATTTTACTGCAAGCACAGGATGTTGAAAAAATATGATTTCAGAATTTCTGAGCGCCAGAGGCAACTGCAGCAACTCACTGCACAATAAACCACAACAAATCCAACAGTAAGTCAAAGATCACTCCTCCCTGCCACCCCCAACAGAAAATCTGGGCACTTCTTGAGCACTGAGATTGGCAATGGCCACAAATTCATCTGACAAAGAATTCTACAAACCAGGTTTGGTTGGGAAAAAAATACTCATGATCTGAAAAACAAAACAGTTACAACTCCTAAAACCAAATTTTTAAGTTTGATAAGGAGTAAATTCCTTGTAGGAGAAAAAAACCTCTTCCAATACCAAGGAGGATTGAAGGCAGAGACTGAAATATTTCACAAGATTGAAATTAAAGAACTTTAGTCAAGGTGGACAGAAATTTCTTCTTCAATTCACAACTGCAGCTACTCCCTCCAAAGAGGATCAATAATACCTGAAAATCAGAATTTCTCACTGTTTGCTGCAACTCTTCAGGAAACAAAAGCATTTTTAGAACATCATAATCACCTCCCAAATTCCTACCACCCCTCAGATTACCAGCACTGCTTTTCTCTCTGCCTCAGTTGCCAGGGCAGGACTCAGGGATGTTTTATTGGAACAGAAAGACCTGGAGAAGTGACACGTGGCTCTCACAGGAAATCTGCAGACCAGGAGCTCACAGAGCATCCACAACACTCTCCACACCCATTACAGGTAATAAAGCCCTTCCAAAAAACCCCTATTTATATTGTTATTACTATTATTGTCACTATTATTGTTGATAATAATAATATAATTATAAATGTATCAATAATATAATTCTATATAATTCTATATAATTATCATAATTATTGCTATAAATAATTATAATGATTTTTATAGAATTATTTATATCAATAATATAAAAACAATATTACAAATGTTATTATATTGTTTATATTATTTATATTATAATATATATTATTTATATTATAATATTGATGATTGTGTTATTATCATTATATTATTAATAGTAATATATTATTTTTATTAATATATATTATTATTAATTATTATTATCTATTATTATATAATTCCTGTTTGTTCTCCCCAGAACTCCTGCAATTCCAGCTCACAAACAATAAACACCAATAAACAAATCCATAATCCATTGGATCACCAATAATCCACCCAGGATTACTGGCTGGGTCCTTATCTCTGCAGAACTCCTCTGGCTTGACAGACTTTAGAGTTAAGAGGGAAATAAATAAATTTGAGTGCACAAGTGGAAAAAAAAACCATGGAGAAGCAGTCTGGGAAACACTGTAAAAAGGTGGAAAGTTATTAATGGAATAAAACCACACTACAGGGTAAAAAGAATAAAGAAAAAGAATAAAGGTCAGGTCACTACAGAGACCAACATCACCAGGGTTTAAATGAAGGTTTTAGTAAGTAACAGTTTCTATTGACATCAAAACAAGGCAAACTATTTGTGTTTTAATGTTTTCCTTAATTTTGTCATTATTTAGGGCAGATAAACCCTCCCTCCCAGGTATCTGGGGTGTCTGAAAGCCATAAATGCTGCCCTGCAGGAGAAGGGGTTCTGAGAACCACATGAAGAAAAATGAGCATTTTGAACTACTCTGGGCAGAGGGATGATGGCAGTGGTGAACACAGAGCACGTGGGACAGTCTGCCTGCAAACACTCCCCAGAAATATTCACATTTCAGCTCCAAGCATAGCAGGGAAAACAAAGTTATACAGCTCTAATTCCTCCAAATTGGTGTGGCTGGAGTGCAACACAAAAAAAAAAAAACAAAAAAAACCAAAAAAAACCCACCAAAAAACAAACAGACAAAAAAAACCACCAAAAAATACCCAAAAAATCAAAAAAAACACAAAAAAAACCCTCCCCAAAAAAAC
>JBBMKD010000217.1:33048117-33058911 GCA_037834095.1 Argya squamiceps | reverse complement strand
TTTGGAATGATTAAAACAGCCTTGAAAGCAAAGTAATACCAGGGAATATTACTGTGTAACATCTTCATGGTATCTTATGAGATCTCACCTTTCATACAGGCTGCCCAGGGAGGTTTGGAGTCCCCATCCCTGCAGGTGTCCAAGGAATTCTTGGAGGTGGCACTCAGTGCTCTGGGCTGGGGACAAGGTGGGGATCAGGCACAGTTTGGATTTAAAGACCTTGGTGCTCTTTTCCAACCTGAACAAATCTGGGATTCTGTGAAATGAGGAGTTCTGGACAAAGCCAAGATTTCCAAGAAACAAGTTCAGTTTCTTGCTTTCCTTCCTCCCCCCTTTCAAGCCAGACACTTCATTTTTAGGGAGCTAATGAAGTGAGATGCTCAGTCACCTTTTTAATAGCTCTCCCCCCTCCTTCTGGCTAATCTGTATTCAAAGAACTTCACCACCAAGTACTGAGGGTATAAAGCTGAAAGTAGTGCTAAAAATATATATATACATCATTATTGACTCTAACAGCATTATTAATGTGCCATAATGCACAGCTAACAAGAAGCACAATCAAGAACATCCAAATTGATTTTTAATATTAAGAAGTCCATTAAATGAAACACCCTGGATGCAAAGAGTAATCACATCACCCCGAGCCCTCAATGCTGGCTCTTGCAGAAAAAGCAAGATGCTGATTTAGACTAACACAAAAACATTATCCAGAGGCAGATGTTTTGGCATCTGTCTTGTGGTAAACTCAGAATCACAAAGTCAGTGAGTTTTGATGTTCCCTCAGACCTCTTACATTCCCCTGGGGGCCACTACGGAGCTGTAACTTGGCTCTTGCTCTGCCACCATCCTCCATGAAGGCAAGGACAGCATTGGAGCATTAGCTGTGCTCACCCAGGAAAGGATTTGTGCCTCAAGAAAGTGCCTCAGTGCTTGGAATTTAGCAAAATTCAAAACCACATTGGTATTAGAGAATTTGCCAAAGCTTCAACACTGTAGAAAACACCCCCAGGGGTCTGCTGGGCAGGAGAAAGACAAGAGTTAATGGCTGGAGGGGAGGAGAAACTCATCCAGCTTATGGTCAGGGCTGGCAGAGCATCAAATGTGCCTGTGCTGGGGGTGAGTCAGGCCAGATCCTCCAGCTGAGCTTCCCCAGGACATGAGAAGTGACCAGAGCTGGCAGAGCTGCAGCTGCACACCCACTGCTGCCTGCTGGGCCTCCACCATCCATCCCTGCCCTGCACCCACCCCACCCATCCATCCCTGCCCTGCACCCACCCCATCCATCCATCCCTGCCCTGCACCCACCCCATCCCTGCCCTGCACCCACCCCATCCCTGCCCTGCACCCACCCCATCCATCCTCAGCCTGCACTGCCCCAGGGCCAGCCCCCAGCACCTCAGGGACAGCAGCACCTCCATCAACAGCAAGGAGAAGTCCCAAGTCCAGCCACAGAATCCCAAAAATTCAACAGCAAGGAGCAGTCCCAAATCCAGCCACAGAATCCCAAAAATTCCATCAACAGCAAGGACAGCCTCAGGGGAAGTCCCAAATCCAGCCACAGAATCCCAGAAAAACAACAGCAAGGACAGCCTCAGGAGAAGTCCCAAATCCAGCCACAGAATCCAAAAAAAAACCTAACAGCAAGGAGAAGTCCCAAATCCAGCCACAAAATCCCAACAACTCCATCAACAGCAAGAACAGCCTCAGGGGAAGTCCCAAACCCAGCCACAGAATCCCAGAAAAACATCAAGGACAGCCTCAGAAGTCTCAAATCCAGCCACAAATCCCAAACCAGCTGGGGCTGGAAGGGACCTCTGGAGAACCCCCCACTAAGGCAGGGCCACCCAAGCAGGGGACACAGGAGCAGCCCCAGGTGGGTTTGGAATGTGTCCCTCAGAGAAGGGGACTACAGGCCTTCCCTGGCACTGCTCCAGTGCTCTCCCCTCATGCAAAGGAGTTGCTCATGTTGAGGTGAAACATCTCATGTTTTATTTTAGTTTTAGTCCACAAACACACACAGGGGTGCAACATCCCAAACGTCACCTGCTCACTCTTAAATCCAACCTGTGAAAGGGACTTAAAAACACCAAAACCCTTCCCAACACAGCACTCCAGGCTAAACCCACACAAATGATGCCAAAACTCCTCCAGGCCCAGTTTGGTGCTCCAGGAGGTCACAGAGCTCCCTGTGAACTTCCCTGAGGCATCAGCCCCCTAATTCTTCAAGCCTCTCCTTTGAAATTCCTGTTCCATCAACAGAATTGTGCTAAGAGGGTGTCTCTCACTAAGCATTAATACAGCAGTGAGCTTAATGGCACTATTATTTTTATACATTTTAGCTGTATTTTAATAGGTATTTCAATGACTATGAAAGCCAAGCCCAACACACTAAAACTCCTCTTGCACTGCTGTGCAAACAGGAAAAAAAATGACACAATTCACTGCAACACCAAGCTGATGATGCAGAGCAAAGAGCCTAAAGCAAGGAGGAAATGAGGTGATGGGAAGATGCTTTCATTTCCTACTGTTCTTCCTCCTCAGTATTTCTACAAGGGCAAACAAAACCAAAATTCCTCTGTTCCTTTCTCAGGAAAGCCTCTGGAATGAGAGGGAAAAAAAAGAGATTAAGGAGTTTGAGGCTTTTTATACCTCAAACCTTCCCTCAATTTCTCTTCTTTTGCCATCTTGCTGTCTCCAACAGCAAGAGTACAGACCCCAAGACAAATAAATCCTGAGGAACTTGCTTTTCTTTCCCCAAAAGCGAGGAATGAGCTGCTGAGAGCTCCAGTTTGACCCACCAACACTTTCCCCCTCTCTCCCACAACAGCAGCAATGGGAAACCAGCCACACTTCTCCTGAATTTGTCCCTCACACCGGAACAAGGGGGGGAAAACGTCACCATGGGAGCGACTCAAACAGCTCTGAATGCATTAAAAGATAAGAGCAGCATTTTGCTAAAAAAAAAACAAAACAGGGAAAAAATTGTTTTTCTCCAAACCAGGGGGGGGATCACATGCTCCAGGCAGCTTCCAGAGGACTTGGCTCGGCCACTGGCCCTAACAAAGGGTCACTGTCCAGCTCCCTCCCTGCACCAGCCCCTTCCACCAGCGCTGGGGCAGCTCCCAGAGAGATTTCACACCCCTGTAATTCCATTTTTCCCACCTCAGGGCACTCCTGTGCACCCACACCGATTTTTGCATTAATTCTGGAAGAAATAAGTAGCTGATTTGATCTCACTATTCATCAAAGATCCAGAATCATGTTTTACTCCATCAATTCACACACTTCTGGGAAGGGGGGAAAAAGCAGAGTAGAGGAACAGCCTAAAATATTTATTTCCAGACACTGAGCTCCATAATTTTGGCACAATGAGAACTCACCTGTATATTCACAACCATTCACTTTATCATGAGTAATTTAATAATTCTAAAGCCTTTTCTAGCCTAATCACAGATTATTCTGAGTTAGAAGGGACCTACCAGGACCAACTATTTATTATTGTCATTAAAATTTATCAATGATTTTTAATATATATATAGTCTAATAGATTAATATTTTAACGTGGGTGTAGCCTAATAATCAATCCCAGATGTACACAGGAATTCCCAGGTGAGAACTTGGTTCCCCACCCCTCAGCCTACTGAAACACATCAAAAATAACCCTTATACCTTATATACTCACTTCCCTCACTGCCCTGAGCCTCAAAATTACCCTTGATAATCCAGAATAGTTCACAGCCACAGCCCCTTCCTTCCCAAGCACAATCATCCAAGGAAAATGTATTTTAAAACCCCCCTGATGGTCACATATTAATGCCAGGAGGGTGATTAAGGTGCCACTAACCCAGCAGTAAGTCTCTAATAAATTAATATGAATCCTCTGCTGTAAGAAAGGGAGTATTTTGATTATTCTTTCCCCCTTTTTTTGGCAGGTTATTTTCCCAGCATCACGGGGAGAATTCTCTGAAAAGGGGTGAGGCATTAGCACCCAGCACATGCCTGCTGGCACCAGGGCAGAGCCAGCCCCTGGCCAAGGAGCAGATCCCTGCTGCTCCCAGCACTGCTCTGCTGGAAACAGCAGCTGAAGGGTGATTTCCCTGCCATCATTCCCAAAATTCTGCTTCCATGTCTCTGTTTGGAAAGCTCCAACAGGCAGCAGAAGTTTGTGCTAGACTGGACAGTGCTAACTCTCACCTTAAAATTTGCTTCCCTCGGTGAAAAAAATACTGCATTTATCTAAAATCAGTGCTTATTTCTCAACTATTCAACTCATCTCCACCTTGCAGCACCTCCACCTCGAAACAGAACTGTTAAAAAACCAAATTAATGACAGCCAACACTCAATTCAGGCTGGTTTTGATACACAAATCACATGTTTGCTCTGGCTACGTTTGGTGAAAGCATCCTTTGAGACACCAGGAGCACTCAGCTGTGGGATCTGTGTTGGAAAAGGTGGGGACACTATTTGTGCCATTTTCCTGGAGGAATCTAACTCAGTCCCTCTTGCTAAGCAGCGTTCAGTGCTCTGGAGAAAAAACAATTTAAACTTTCAAAACGTTTCTTGCTCCAGGAATGGCCCAAGAGCAAGAGGAGGGTGCTGATGCAAAGGTAACAACACAAACTCTGTCATGTGCAGATGCAGCAAGAGGGGAAATAATTATAGAACTCAAGATTTCATTAATGATCACAAATATTTTACTTTTCACTGAGTTTACCCAAGCATTTCACAAAGCTGTCACTACCCATCTCCTCAAAACCTAAGCTGGTACACATTTTATTCTAGTTCCCTTCCACAAAATTATTTTATATTCTCCAAACTTTTAATGTAAGTGTTATGGAAGCGTCCAGACAGCACTTTACAAATGTAACCCATGAACTCCTGGTCTTAAAAGTTTATACCTTGATTTAAGCACGCTGTGTTATAGATGGTATCACACCCAGACTGTAAAAGCCTCAGTTATGCCAATTTTTTAAATATTCAAGCCCTAAAAGTATTAAAACTCCTGGTTTTCAGCCAAGAACACGTTCACCTTTGTGTGCTCTAACTGTGGAAACTGCAGCTGCTGCAGGAAGGCCAAACTGTACTTTCTGTGTTTAAGGCAAAAATCTGAACCAGTTCCATCACTCATCAGTAAATAAACAGAGGCCTCCTCTGCAGCACAAGTGATTGATAAAAATCTGTTTAATAAATCACTTCAAGAATACATTCAACTAGCAAAATCAAACCAGAGCTGAACCCACACAAAACTTCCAACAATGTCAGCTGCATCAGAACTGAGTCATTCTCTCAAGGCTTTACTAAAATGTGCTGATCTGGCTGTATCCACTCTGTATTTTTTGGGAATAAGAATTCCCACCCCACAGAGCACAAAGCAAGACACTTCAGGCACTCCTTGAAGACTCAATTGATTCTTAAAGAAAGTTTGAGATATTTTTTCCCTAAAACACTTTGCTAATTTTAAAGGTTCTTTTCAACCTTACTGAGGCCAAGATGATCCAGCCCAACAGCAGCACCATGGTCACCACCAAACCATGTCCCCAAGTGCCACATCCATGTTCTGGACACTTCAGGGATGGGGACTGCACCACCTGGGATGGGACCCCATCCCCAGTGTGTGGCTGCAGCACTGGTTTAACCAAGCCTTTGCCATCATCTTGCCTAAGCACCACCTCCATCAACAGCCCAAAACTGGGATTCAGCAGGACCAAACAGAACCCAAAGTCCAGTTCCCATAATCAACACTTTAGAGACAGATCAAGATCTTATAAAAAAATTGCCTCAGCTACGAGGACCTCCTGAGCTCTTCAGGACAGCTCAGCATTCAAGCAATCCCACCTAAGTGCAGATAAACATCTAATGTGCCTTTTTAATCCTTTCAGAGTCTTAGTTCCAGTCAAACGCTCAAGTAACACAACCAACAAATGCAAACAAACGAAGTGTAGTGTAATAAATACCAAAAGAACATCTGGCTCTGTATCAAAAAAGTTTGGGGTTGGTGTTTTGTCCCGTTTGACTCATGCACTATGGAAACTTTTGGCCAAGAAATATCTCTGCACCACAAACAAACAAAAAAAAAATCTGTTCTCATCTCCAGCCACTTCACTGCAAGCAAGGATAACAATTTTCTCACCAAAAAAAAGCTCAATGACTGAAATCTCTGGGAAAAGGATCTTTATATCCTTATCCACTGCTTTGTCACATGTCACACTAAATTAATTTTAAAAAGGAGTCAATGCCAGATATCTGTGAGGCGGTCCCAGTGCTCCAGGAATTCTGAGCTGCTCCTGTGCCCACTCCTGCCATGGCCTGGACAAAAAGTTTGGTTCCTTGAGGCCCAAATGTCAGTGAGCAGCACCAAAAAAATGCAGCACAGCCCAGTGGAGGTGACAGAGAGGTGGGACACAGACTGTCAGCAGCTACAGAGGCATTGCTGGCAGGGAAGGACAGAGCTGGATCCTGCCACACCAAACACAAACCTTCTACAGATCAACTCTGATGTCAAACAGAAGCCAAAATACCTCCAAAATTAAAAAAATAAATAAATAAAATGCCACAAACCACTTTTTTTTTTACAACCAGTCATACCATTTACCCTTCACACTGGAAACTTCACAGATCAATCCACAGCAGGAAAAAAACCCCACCAAAAAACAAAAAGCAAACCCACAAGATACACCAGGCTCAGACAGAAGGAAATGAAACAGGCTCTCAAGTCTTCTCCAACTATAATTCTGGGTCAAAGAAGTGATGGATTGATGGAAACACCAACATCTACCAGTCATGGCAAGAAAAATCTAACAAGCAAGAGTGAGGCAGTATAAAAATGGGGAAAAGGGTGAGCAGGAAGGAAGAATTCCTGCAGGGATGACAAGGTGATGCCTGCAGAAAATCGGTGGGAATTTAGGTGTAAGGACAAAAGAAGAGACATAAAGGAAAAAAAAGAGGCTGGACACCAGGTAACATCACCACTACCCCAGGTTAGACAGAGCATACTAAAGGTCTGAGTGTAAGCATTATTTTCTGGGTTAAATGAGCCATAGATTGATGCAAAAGAACAGTAATTCTCCCACAGCACCCCAAAGCAGCAGGAAAAAGTCAAAGTCAATCAAACAAGAGCTGCTGGACACGTCCTCTTTCAACTCTTCCCATTACTTAAAAAGCAGCAATTAAAGTCAAAGATTTCTTGGCACGCTGATGTTACTTTTCACTCACACACTCCCATTTTGAGAGATTAAGCTCACATTTATCAGCAGAAACATTCCCACAGGCCCTTATCTGGAACTTTCCTGGCCCAAGTGCCACATTTCACCAGATCTCTGCAGGGCCATGGAGTGCAGTGCAAGGCCCCCCTCAGAGGACAGCATTCCCAGGGCATTCCCAGGCACTGCCTGGATAATCCCCAGCCGTGGCAGGGCCAGGGTTTGCTGCCTGGAGTCATATGCACAGCAGATTTTCTTCTGAAAGCAAAGCGTCCTTTTCAATCGTTCACCATCTGCCTCAGGACTCAGAAACTCCAATTCTCATCAGCAGCTTCCATCTGGCTCAGCACTGAGAGATTTCCTGTCTCAGGGTCTACTACAGGAGCATTTTTTTTTCCTCTTACCAGTTGCTTCCACTTCATTTCTGATACAGACACTGCACACACTGCATGAAGCAACTCCTCAATAAAAGCACCCAACTCCACACCCTGAACCATCCCCTGCTGCCAATATTTTTTTCCTGCAGACCAGCTGGCACTCTTAGGAGGATGCTGAAGGCTAAAGCAGCAGCTGGGAGGCAGAAAAGCTGCTGGAGACAGGTAAGAGTGGAGCTCTCCATAATCCTGTATTCCCAGAGGCACCAGGCTTTGCCATATTCTCCCTTAATTCTCTTTTTTCCTTTTTATTCCATGTATAAAAATGGGGAAAACCCTCCTAACACAGCACAGCTGAAAGTCTTAGAGAGGTTTGGGTATGGTGTGTGGCCTCATGTGTTCCTTGTCCTGCCAGGCCACTCGGGCCCCAGATGTTATTTTATTTTATTTTATTCCCTCCCAGCCCAGCGACGCCGGCACTTCCGTGCTTTGTTTGGATAAGCAGGAGGAGGAAGGCAGGGCAAACACAAACACCTAAGACTGCACTTCCAGAAGGCATCTGCGTGCCTCAGGAGGCTCTCAGGTATTTCAGAGGCTCTGGGCTCTCTCCAAGTGCCCAAATTTCCCAAATGCTCCAGGAAGCTCTGGCAGAACCAGCCAGGAACTCCCCACGTCAAGCCGGGAGGTTCCTCCTCGAGGAAGATAATTCCTGATTCCTCAGGGATAACAAGATTTTCCCAAAACCCCCACAACACCTGCTCAGCCAGGCAGCTGTTCCAGCAGGTTTTCCACCTCAACATTCAATAATTTGTGCAGCACATCCATAAAAATGGCACAGCTACTCCAAGAGCAAGGGATGTACAGAGAGCCTCAAAAGTGCCTACAAGCACAAACATTGATTATGTCCAATTTCGCTGCCATTCCCCTTCAGAAATTACACAGCAAATCCTGTTCCACTCACTTGTTGGTATTTTCTGCTGGGGAACACAAAAGACATTTTGCTACTCCAACACCCTCAGGCAAAAATCAGCCACCAAAAACCCGTCTGCAAACACGTTCTTGGAAAGGGCTGTGCTGAAATAATACAAGCAGCACTCGAAATCAGGCAGCAGTGCTAAAAAAAATCATAGAAAAAAACCAAATAAAATACAAATTCATGTGTGGCAGCCAATGGTTGCTTCAGTTCCTCACCCATCTGTTTGTTTGGTTACGTATATGGGACATGATTATACATAATAGTTCTCAATGCAATTATTTCAGTTTAGTTACAAAGCTATATGGAGCAGAGAAACATTTCCAGAGATATTTCGTGTTTCTGCTGATGAAACTGAAATGCAGCAACTGCTGCTTCTTGTGTTACAAATCTTTACATCAGAAATCAGATTTAATGCCCAAATTACATAAACACGGGCAGATAATCTATAAATATAGAAATGTTTGCACAACTACAGTCTGGAAAGGGAGAGAAAGTTTCAGAATTACAAGAATTATCTCTTATTGAACATTTTTTTTTGGTTCAGACAGGGCATGATTTCAATTTCCCCTCCTCCCCCCCAAGCTAAAGGAGGAAAGTATTCCAATAACTCATCAAGGAATTCATTAAAGCCTTATTCAGAAAATGACTATTGTCAGAACAGCCTTGGGGGCCACCACAGGCTAGAAAACAGAATTAAAAATGCTTTTAAGTTTAATTTAAAAAAAAAAAAAATCTGACTTGCCAGTGGTCCACCACCCTACCAAAGACAACCCAGAAGGAGGAGCAGCTCCACTGAGTATTTTGAGGAAGTTTTGGACTTGCAGGAAGTCAAAGAGAGGCAAAACTGATGGAATAAATACTTGAAAACTGGATGTGAGGCAGCTCCTGGTTGGAGTTTCCATCCCTCAGCAGCAGCCAGCAAAGCTGTTTATCTACAGCTGGACACATCCACAGGTGTTCAACAAGAGGTGCTGGATTTCAGTCCTGCAGGACCACACTGAAGGATTAGACAAAGCAAAGGATGTGCTCCACAGCCAGAAACACAAATATTCAAAGGAAAAATGATCCCAACCCTTATTCCTGTAGCTGCAAGCTGACAGAGAGGCTTCCTGGAGAAGGTTTAACTTCATTGCCTGTTTTTTCCCCCCCCCTTCCCTGAAAGCTTTGCCTTTGCAGAAAGGAAAATGCCTTTAACACAAAGAAATCTGTGCCAAGTGTGGCAAACAGCCCAAAATTCCCACTGTTTGAGTGCACCTAAGTCAGGCATTTCCAATAGAAGAGACAAAGGGATAATTACAAAACCCACCGAGGTGCTACCTGAAATCTGAGAATCCCAGAATGGTTTGGGTTGAAGGGACCTTAAAGCTCATCTATTTCCACCCTCTGCCATGGGCTGGGACACTTTCCACTATCCCAGGGTGCTCCAAGCCCATCCAACCTGGCCTTGGACACTGCCAGGGATGGAAATACCAAATCAAACACCTTCAATCAGTCCCCTGACTACTGTCACTGCCATTCCTGCAGACCATGTAAAGTGTAAACCCTCACTTCTCTACCTCCTCTTTTATTTTCTAAGATAAAGGCTAAAATCACCAGCTGAAAATTCCCTAAACTGACTGAAAACTTCCTTTGCAAAGTTAAATAAAAGCTCTGTACTATGGCCACAGGCAGCTGGCTACCTACTGAAGTCAGTTCGCGCTCCGTGAGAGAAAAAATACAATAATTCCTGGAAAACCCCATCAGGAATCATTTCTCAGAACAATCCCAGCCTGTAAGGTTGCTGCTGGCCTGGATGAAAACAAACAGGAGCCCACAGTCCCTTCCACTTATCTGCTATCGTTATCCCTCTCCAATCTGCTGTTTGCAACAAGTGTTTATTGACAGAGAACAATAGTGGCTGCGGAGTAAAAGGGGAGGAACCGAGCACAGGGCTGGAGTCAAACTCGGGTCATTCCTGCAGGAAGAGGTGTGGAACACCTGCCAGCCCCTTCCCTCTGCTTCAGGAGGTGCCAGGGATGGGGCAGCACAGAAATGCAGCCCCTCAGCAAGCAGAATTAAAGGGTATTGTAAAATAGAGCCATGGAATGGCTCTATTCTCCAGGCAGCAACTGACAGAATGAGAGGACACAGTCTTAAGCTGCATCAGGGAAAATATAGGTTAGATATCAGGAAGAAGTTTTTCACTGAAAGGGTGATTAAATACTGGAATGGTTTGCCCAGGGAGGTGGTGGAGTCACCATCCCT
>JBBMKD010000217.1:32994809-33042458 GCA_037834095.1 Argya squamiceps | reverse complement strand
CGCCGGCAGCGGGGGAGCTGCGGGGAACGGGCGCTGCGGAGCCGCCCAGGATGAGCTGGTTCAACGCCTCGCAGCTGTCCAGCTTCGCCAAGCAGGCGCTGTCGCAGGCGCAGAAGTCCATCGACCGGGTGCTGGACATCCAGGCCGAGGAGAGCCCCTGGCCCGACGCCGTCATCCCCGACTACGGTGACGGTAAGGGCGGGCGGCCCCAGGGGCCGTGCCGAGCCTCGTGGCCCTTCCCCTCGTCCGTCTCCTCCTCCCCTTACCTTGGGGAGGTTTAACCGGCCCCCCGCCCAAAGCCCCCCAATTTATATAATTCACAGCCCTCCAGTTTGTATAATTCAGAGTTTATATACACCCCGGTTTATATAACCCACGTTCTGCTCCCTCCCGTGCGGGGTGACACCGGCTCGGAGCCGGGGCAGGCTCAGCTCAGAGCCTGGCTGGTGTCACCAGTGTCCTGCTTTTATCGCATGGGTAGCGCTGAGCCTCATATCCCTGCTTCTCGAGGCGTTATTTATGTATATTCTTTTTGCTGATAGGCGAAAAACTGGTAAAAATTTGGTTAGTATTGGTAAAAACTGCTCAATAATAAAAAAGGGGGAATCATGCTCTTTTCAGAGGCTTGCATGGATTCGTTCTGTGCAACAGGAAGGGCAGAGTAGGAGCTGAAGGTCTGGTCCGTGTGCACCAAATGAAATGAACTTCTCGTGGCCCCCAGTTCATAATCCTTCAACATCTACTGAAAGGAATGTGCTCGGGGAAAAGTTGTCGTGGCTATGAGGAAATGTCTCCCCTGTACGTGTGCTAATGGAGAACCTGAGGGAATGGCCAGCCCGAAGCTGCTGTTTGGAAGGGAAAGAGCAAATAGGAGCCCTCTTATTAGAAAGTCCCCCCAAAATAATATCTTAAAGAGAAGAGTAATAAAAACATAGGAGGGGAAGCTAAGTCACCTGGAATCAGTGTCATTGTTGCAACTACGTCTAGAAGAATTATGTGTATTTGGAGGAGGTTATTTCCAGGTTGGTTGCTCAGCAAAGGTCAGTTTGGAATGTCTTTGTCCCTTTAGGGCTTGGCAGTCATGTGAGTAGTCGGCTGTCATCTTAAAATGCAGAAATTGCTTGTAGGAAACTCTGTCATGCTTAATTTCTCACAGCTTTAGACTTGTCCAATTGTTTTTTAAATTTGATTTATATCTTAGTATTTATGGTAGTTCTATAGTTCATAAGAGGAGCAGCAAGCATTAGCCTGCATCTGCTTTTCAGGGAAAACATACTTGTTTTTAAGAGATGCCAAAATATGTTCTGAATGTTACAGTTAACTCAGAGCTTTTTCTGAAGCTGTTGAATCATGGACAAGGTAGCAATAAGTCAGATGTTTGTAGTATTAAATCACATGTTTTGTAGTATTTTGGGCAATGAAGACAGTAATTATCTGAATTTGAGATTTGAGTCCAACAGCTATCAACTGTTCTGAAAGTGGAAGCCAACTTTCAATATTGTAACTCAGTGTTTTTAATAGATGCTGCTGTATAGAGTGAGTTTGTTTTTAAGTAGCCTGAAGTAATTATGTTACCCAGATTATGTTTGTAGGTACAAAATTGGATATTGTTTTTTGATTTCCCTTTCTTATTCAGCTGCTACTGAAATTTGATGCTGAAATTCTTGTTCTTGCTGTTGACAAGTCCTGGAAAATCTGGAAGAAATACAATAATTGGAATTGTTGATGTTGTTTTGGGACAGCTTCAGAACTGAACAATTCAGTATTTCTCCACAGAAGAAGAAAAATCTCAGCTGGGCTGCTGCTGATTTTTATTGTCAGCTCCATGCTGATGCTTGGTGTGTGAGGAAAAATGAAATCTGTCAGAAACCTTCTTACATTGTAAATTCTGCAAATACTTAAAACTTTTCCCCTCTGTTTTCTGTAATGGTGTGTGAAGTGTTTATGTGCTATTTGCAGATAAGACCTTGTAATTTTTCCTCCTTTTCTAATCAGTATAATTCTCTTAACTACAGCTCTTCAGGTTGTTTTGCCTGTAGTCCATTCACTGTAGGGAAGCAGGAGGCCACATTTGCTTTTGCATGTAGCCTTCAAAGTATTTTTTTTTTCCTATCTCCTTTTTTTCCTTTTTTTTTAGGAACAAACTCTCTTATAAGTGGAGGATGGGACACATCTTCCTGGGGCTTGAGCTCAAACACAGAACCCCAGAACCAGCCAGTATCACCCACAGCCATCACAAAGCCAGTGAGGAGGACGGTGGTGGATGAATCTGAGAACTTCTTCAGTGCCTTTCTCTCCCCAACAGATGTCCAGAGCATACAGAAAAACCCAGTGGTGTCCAAACCTCCAGCCAAATCACAGAGACCCAAAGAGGAGGTGAAAAGCACTTTAAAGGAGTCTCAGCACTCCAATCAGCTGGAAGGGGCAGTGACAACAGAGGCAGAAGTGAAGGACTCCTCCATAGCTGCCCTGGACTTGAAAAGCCTTGATACTCCCAAGGAGAAATCAGAAGTGAATGCTGTGCTTAAATCTGACGCCCAGCATGAAGCAAGCACAGAGGAAGATACTGACAAAAAGGTGTCTGCTCTAAATTTTGAGGAACCTGAAGATTCTCCTACTGAAAAATCCAGTGTAGGAGGGGATGGAGCAGCAGGTGCACCCGAGGGCACTTCTCAGCCCCTTGGAGCAGGCACAAAGGACCTGGCTTTGGAGGGGAAGGAGAGAAAGACTGAGGACAGACAAAGCAATACCCCATCACCCCCCATCAGCACCTTCTCCTCAGGCACTTCCACAACCAGTGATATTGAAGTTCTGGACCACGAAAGTGTGATAAGTGAGAGCTCAGTCAGCTCCAGACAAGAAGCTGCAGATTCCAAATCCAGCCTCCACCTGATGCAGACGTCATTCCAGCTGCTCTCCACGTCTGCCTGTGCGGATTACAATCGCTTAGATGACTTCCAGAAAATGACTGAGAGCTGCAGCTCCTCGGATGCTTTTGAAAGAATTGATTCATTCAGTGTGCAGTCCTTGGACAGCAGGAGTGTCAGTGAAATAAATTCAGATGATGAGTTGTCAGGCAGGGCTTCTGCCTCGGCCTCTGTGGCTGTCAGTCCTTCCGTGCCAAAGGCAGAAACGGTTGACGCCCTGAAAAATAAATCTGAAAACTTGAATGATGCTCCTGTGCTGCATGCTGAGGAGGCTGAGATGGAAGAGAGTGGGAGAAGTGCAACCCCTGTTAATTCTGAGCAGCCAGATGTTGTTTTGGTTGCTGCTGTGCAAACTGTTGAAGAACAGGTTGTGAAGGAGGAGGCCGAGCCCCAGCAGGATGCTGGGGAACAGCTGGTAGGAGAGGACACTGAAAAGCAAGAGCTTAAAAAGGTAACTGAAACATGTGTTGCAAAAACACCTTTCAATTACAAATGAAACTCCTGACATTGTCCTGTATCTCTTATATCAGCTTATTTGAATGAATTAATTGGTGCTGAACTGTCTGACCCTGTAGAAAACTGTCCTTGATACCCTGCAGTGGAAAAGTACTGGTGAAATTGCTGGTCAGATAGTTGTGGGTTTCACCTGATCCACCTGGTTGTCATTGTTGTGAGTTGTATGTAGGGGTGGCAGACAGGAAGCCTAATAGGTCAAATGTGTTAGTTTAATTCTTTGGTGTTTATATTTGTATATTTTCTTACATGGTTGTTGTTTATCTATATTGAGCTTTCCAAAATCTGATATTAAGAAATTATTTTGAGGATGTGAGCTAGGAGCTTTTGACCTTGAGTGAAAGTTTTCTTCCCTCATTTGAGGCTGTTCTGCTGCTTTCTGTTGATATTTCACAGAAGAGACCTTCCCATGGAAATTATTCTGTAAAAAGCATTGGGAGTCTTAATGCAAGCCATAGTTTTGTAGACTATCAGCTCTAGTTAAAAACTTCATGCATAATTAAATATCACTGTTGATGTTTCTATTGAGGAACTTCCTTGAGCCACATGTGCTGATTTAGTAGGATTTGTGCACCTGTAGAAAAGAGGTGTCTTTATATTCAGCTGTGTGGCAGAAACATGGTAATCCTCACTGACTTCTGCCTCAAATTCCTGAAGACATTGAAAAGTTCAATTTTAAATAATCTTGTGAGGGAATGGGGTGGGGGAAAGGGAAAACCTGCCCCTCTTGTGTTTTAATTGTCCCATTCACCTGATCTTTATCTATAAAACCTTGTCCAGATGATTGATTCATTAACTGAGAAGCTGGAGAAGAGGGAAATACAGTTGTTAAGTACTAGTAAAGAGAGGGCTCGCTTGGAAGAAGCTTATGATAACCTCAAAGAGTAAGTATGAAAATACACTCAGTGCTGGAACTGTGACTTTGCTGTAATAAAATCTTAGACAGTAGATAAAACAAGGAGCTTTATGACTGGAACAAAGGTTACAGGGGATGTGCACTGTTTGGGAAAGGTGGAAATAATGATTCCATGTGCTGTGATGGGATTTTTTTTAAAGACATGTTGTTTATTAGAGCCCAGATCTCTTTTGGGAGGGGACTGGGGAAGGACTTTTCAGTAAGCAAGCAATAGGAATGACAAATGTGGACAATAAGTCTTGGTTACTAATGAAGATCTTTATTATAAGACTGGATTCAGCTATTAAGAGAGACTGACTTCCCTGATACAGAGGGATGAACCTGATTTACTAAGTAGTTTGTTGACTAAAATGTAGGCAGTGAAAGTATGGAAGAAGGGCTTGTTGTAGGGAAAAATGTGAAATTATATTTAATTTGGTTAAAGTTAAAAGGGAAAAAAAGTGGAAAGTTGTGTTTACCACCTCATTGATTAAATATTGAGCTGTAAAATTTACAGATGTATGATGCTGTTGTTTAATGACTAAATGGTTCCTAACTTAAAAAAAGAAATAATTTACTCAATACAGATTATGGTTAATTAGAAAGGACTTTCTCAAGGGGCAAAACAAGATAAATCAAACATTCAGTTGTTTTCATGGGTAAACTGCTGAATTAAGATCTTTGATTAGGACTTAATACAGATGTGAGTATGATGATTTTGCTTATCATGTGTTATACAACTAAAATACTTTTTAAAACTGTTTAATGATGTTGTTTTAAATGTCTAAATAAGCATTTAAGACAACCTGTTGCAAACTGTTTGGAGTGCCACATAACTGTGCAACTGTTCTGAAATGTTCATTTTAAATGCAGTGAAATGTTCAGAATGAAAGAAGAGAGCAGCAGCCTTTCATCTCTTAAAGAGGAGTTTGCTCAGCGAATTGCAGATGCTGAGAAGAAGCTCCAGCTAGCCTGCAAAGAGAGAGATGCAGCTAAAAAGGTAATTTGGTTTTTTTTATGAAATTAATATTTATTAGTTTATGACACAGTTGAATTTCTTGAGGAGAAACAATAATCATTAACCCAGGGAAAAGCATGAGGCTGTTAGTAACCAGCATGAACTGTTTCCAGCCATCCAGACTGCTTAGTGTTCACATTTATGTTCTTGCATCCATGCTGTGAACCAGCTTGGGGAACTCATTTAAATTTGTCTGGTTTGGGGAAAAGAAGAGATTTAATGTGTGCTCCCATTCACCTTGTACCAAATATGTATTTGCTTTGGGGAGGGAGAATGGCCTGGGGATGGGAGGAAGGGGTGAAGAGTGGGAATGGCTTCTTTAGAGGATTAACTGGTAGGAAAATTAAGGGCTGATGACAGATTGATTTGGAACAAGCAGAGAAATCTACAGCAGCAAAGTTTATGGGGTTTAAATGTTCTTGACCTGGTGTCACAGCATTTCATTCTGTTAGCTTAATGCAAAAAGGAAACTCAAATGTAACTGGAAAACAAATATTTTTCAGCTGTCTGTCACTGTGTTGACACAGCAGTGAGTTGAACTAGAAAAGTTATTCAGGATCTATGTGTAAATAGGACACAGGTAGGACACAATAGGTTGGGTTTTCTCCATTGCAAAAGTTTCAAGAAAATTAAATGGATGGGGAAGTTGGAACAAATTGTACAGAGGATTTACAGAGTTTCAATCCTTGGAGGCTTTTAAAACTTGATGCAATAAGGCTCTGAGCAATCTGTTTTGATCAGATAATCTCCAGAGTTCCCTTCCAAGCTAAATTGTTTTCCAAGCAAAGCCTTTGGAGAGGAAGGGCAGAAGAAAAAGGTGATCAGTGTAACTCACTCTGTGTTTTTCCTTACATGTATGGTAATAAACAGTCCTAAGTATTTTATCCTATTGTTTAGGAAGTAAAGACTGTTAAAGAGGAATTGGCTACTAGACTTAATACCAATGAAACTGCTGAATTATTGAAAGAAAAAGAAGAGCAAATCAAAGGATTAATGGAGGAAGGTGAGAATTAACTTTTTTTTTGTAGTAAAACGTGTAGAATAGTTTGAAATGTACTGGCTTTGCATACAAGCCTTCTTTGTGTGGGGAAAAAGTGCTAAATTTGGACCATGTTGGATGTTTCTGAAGGTTTGAAACATTTAGTGAGTAGCAAAGAGCAACAGGAGGGGTCAGGCTGGTGCAGATGGCTGGAGAGGGGCTTCCTTCAGGATGCATTAAAAGGTGCTGAGAGGAAAAACCAGAGTGTGCAGGGCAACATTCCATGATGCATTCAGAAGAAATCTAATGAGGGCATTGTTCATGGCATTTCTACAGTGTCTCCTTTAATACTATTTAATTTTGGAAGTAAAATATAGATACTAAATGAGAGGGTAATTTTATTTTTTTTCTAACCTGATGAACTGGCTTTGTTTTCAAAGCCTTTTACATCCTATCTTATCTCACTGTAGCTCAGTGCAGCAAGGGTATCTCAGAATAAGATAGATTTAAACTTAAGAACTTGCATGAAAAAATGTAACAATAAATATTTCCACATTTACTGGAGTATTATTTTCATGGGACTAAAGAGCAAGGCTGGCATGAATAGAGAGAATCCACAGAATATCACCAACATGCACTAGCTTCATGTTCAATTTCTTCACAGGAGAAAAGCTTTCCAAACAGCAGCTGCACAATTCCAACATTATTAAGAAATTAAGAGCCAAAGAGAAAGAGAGAGAAAACACTAACACAAAACAGAGCAAAAAGATTAAGGAATTGGAAGAGGAGTTGCAGCATTTAAAACAGGTGAGGTTTTTTTTTAAAGCTTTTTGTATTAGCTGCAAAATTGCCTTTTGGGAGGGCTCTTGATAAATTGACTTTTTTGTTTTCTGGAGACTTCTCTATTTCACAGATTCCCAGGATGGTTTGTGTTGGAAGGGACCCTAAAACCCATCCAGTTATCCCCTTGCCATGGCAGGGACAACTTCCACTACCCCAGGCTGCTCCAAGCCCTGTCCAATCTGGCCTTGGACACTTCCAGGGATGGGCAACCAGAGCTTCTCTGGGCAGCCTGTGCAGGATCTCACCATTTGACATTCTTGGAGCTCTGAGTTGTGATTTATGTGTGTATTCCTTGTAAAACTGCAGTGAGGGATCTTCTCCCTCCTGCTGCTTGTTTGCACTTGCACTGCTGTTACTGTGTGAGCTGGAGAACCCGTACCACGAAAATTTGGGTGGTTAGTGATTGAGTCAAGACCTTACAAATTTCAAACTCAGGATGTGGAGCTGTCTGAAACTGTGGTGGAGAGCAGCTCCCTCCTCTGGGGAAGGCAGGGAAGCAAAACCTTTCTCATTTTGCCAAGTGTTAGATGGTTTAGTCACTTTATCCCAAATTTGCTGCCACTGTTGTCACTGTTTTCAGACAGTGTTGTCAGCCCCACGTCCTGGGCTTTGTTTCATCTCTCTTGTTTGCACTGGCAGGTGCTTGATGGCAAGGAGGACCTTGAGAAGCAGCATCGAGACAGCATTAAACAGCTGAACAGTGTTGTGGAGAGGCAAGAAAAGGACCTTGCTAAGCTTCAGGCAGAAGTGGAGGAGCTGGAAGAAAGGAACAGGAGTGTGCAGGCAGCACTCGACAGTGCATACAAGTAAGCAAAGCAGTCACATCTTCACGTTGTTGCTCTCCCTTGTGCAATGTTGTGCAATATTTAAATGTAACAGAGTTTCTGGCCAAGTTGGTGTTGGCATTTAATATCCTGGGGTTTGTTTATTTGTTTGGTTGGTTTTTTCTCCCCAGGGAACTTGCAGATCTTCACAAAGCTAATGCTACCAAGGACAGTGAGGCTCAGGAAGCAGCCCTGAGTCGGGAAATGAAGGCCAAGGAGGAGCTGGGGTTAGCCCTGGAAAAGGCCCAGGAGGAGGCTCGGCAGCAGCAGGAAGCTTTGGCAATTCAGGTGGGTCTGAAATGGAGTCAATTAGCTCTTTAATTCAACAAATGCCTGTGCTGAGGTGCTGTGTACACCTGATGTAATGAACTGGGTGGAACTGGCTTTTGTGTACTTAGCAAACACCCAGGGGATTTCTTCCCCATGGAACTTGTTCCATGTTACAGGGTGCTTGTGCTAATACTAATTTTATTCAAAATTACTTCTAATTTTACTTTTCTAAATGAAATTAGTTTGATTGGCTCTGTGTTAAGTTTGTAGTACTCTTACCTCTTAGGATTTTTAGTGATAAATAAATCAGTGTAACTCTGTGTGCCTGCAAAAGTGAAGCCTTTACTTGTAAACAAACATATCCTGTCTAACACTGTTTGAAAATGGTGTGGGGCTGTGGCAAGGAATAGGTGATGATTTTGGCAAGAGTTTAGTAACAATTTCGTGTTTATTTAGGTGGCAGATCTGAGGCTGGCACTGCAACGTGCAGAGCAGCAGGCAGCCAGAAAAGAAGATTATTTACGGCAGGAAATTGGTGAACTACAACAGGTACTATAACAGACAGATGATGCCAACCTGCATCTGCAAGGAGGACTTCTGAAAACCCAAAAATAAAATGCTACCATGACATGAACAGTCTGAAAGAGAGGCTTTATTTTCCTTGTTACCTGCAGTGGTTTTCCTTTACAGAGGAGCAATAAAAATATTAATGGAAATGGTTTTTTTAAATCACATAGTGGAAAAAATGTCATAATTTTTTATGATGCCTCTTAAATAGAATGCTGCCCTTTTTAAATACGAGACAAAATACAGACATTAATTTTTGTGATAGTTGTCTAAAATTGCTGGCAAGTACACTTTTGAATGACTTCCTATCTGCTTCTTAAGAATATTTTTATTGTTCTTAAGGGCCAGAATATAGATTGTTGCCAAAATGTTTCAAATTATGTCCAGAGCTCTGGAATTTCTGGCCCCTTGCTCTATTATGTATCTAAAAATATTTAACTTCTCTCTTGGAATTTCACACTTTACCCTGAGTTTGAACCACATGAATGTTATATTGTAAAGCAATAATTTTAGAATGCAAAGCAGCTGCTATTTATTTAGATGAATTCTGTATGAATCTTTCCATCCATCTTTTGATTTTAACAATATTTAATCTGTGATTTCAGAGACTCCAGGAGGCAGAGAGCAGGAACCAAGAGCTGAGCCAGAGTGTCACCTCTGCCACACGGCCTCTCCTGCGGCAGATAGAGAACCTGCAGGCCACTCTGGGGGCACAGACCTCTGCCTGGGA
This sequence comes from Argya squamiceps, assembly GCA_037834095.1. Taxonomy (NCBI): domain Eukaryota; kingdom Metazoa; phylum Chordata; class Aves; order Passeriformes; family Leiothrichidae; genus Argya; species Argya squamiceps. The sequence continues at coordinate 33,032,892 of JBBMKD010000217.1, read as the reverse complement.
GAAACTGGAGAAGAACCTTTCTGACAGGCTGGGTAAGATGCTTCAGCTGAGGTGAGGTTAGAGCTGTGAGCCTCTGGGTGAAGGTGTGAGATGCATGAAGGGAAATGTAAAGGGCTGAACACTTGCCCAGAGTGTAGATGGTGGATCAGGAGAGGTGAGCACCAAATGCTTTCCTGTAAGGAAATGGTGTGGGGGGTTATGCCAAGGTTCTTGGATGGGTTCTCTGTAAAACACACCTTAACAGAAGATTGGCCAGAGTCTTGTAAGCTGGGTGCTAATGTATCAATCTCTGAGCAGATTGATTGATTGATTGATACATCACTGTCTCCAGCCTTTGCAGGGAAGTGGCTGAGATTAATTGAGCAAGACTGCTCTTCAGAGGTGTTTTGTAAAGCAAAAGAAGAATAGCAGAATAACAAATGTTACAGAAAACAAATGATAAGCCGAGCACAGGTGTCTGAGAAAGCCTTCTGACACCCTGCTAAAACACTTCAAAAAGCCTTTTTACTTCCTTAGTGCTCCTTGCAAAAATACTGAATGTTCTAGGAGGGATAACCTGGCTTGCAGCCAATAGAGATACAGGTTTTGAAGAAGGGTGACAAGGTCCAATAGATGCTTCTCTCTTGGCCCTGAGCCAATTACAATGAGAAGAGAACAGAACTTTCTAGCTGAACTTTTTAAAATGTCTAAAGGTAAACTGAAACTCTTTCCCTATTTGGCAGCACCTGCTGGGGGTGTGGGGGATGCTTTACTACAGAGGGGTTTAGGTGTACAGGTCCTTACAGCATCTGAGGGCATTGAGACACTGAAAGTGTTCCACTATGGAGCCTGATGATGAGATTTCAAATTGTAAAGTTGGGAGTCACTTACCTGACTGCATAGGGGATGGTACATATATTGTTTGATACAGTAGTAACCTATTGTTTTAAATTAAAAATACATTAAAAGCCCAAAGGTGGACCCAAAGAAATTATTTCCTTTCTGGAGGCAATCTGTAGTTGTATATTGCATTCTGAAAGAGTTTGAAATCTCTTCATTCTGCATTGCTTTGATCCTCTTGTCTGTGTGTGGAAAATATTTAATTTCCTTTACAAAAGAAAACAAAGTGTATTTTTAAAGGAAGATTAGTTGCATACTAAAAAAAAATCTCAAATTCAATTTTGATGTATAAGTAAATGGCTCATGTTCTAGATGTTTGAACAAAAAAAGTTAAATTCCATGTTTTTTCTTACTATTAGGTGAGTCTCAGACTCTTCTAGCAGCAGCTGCTGAGAGAGAAAGGGCTGCTACAGAAGAACTTCTTGCTAATAAAATTCAGATGTCGTCTTCTGAATCTCAAAATAGTCTTCTAAGGCAAGAAAATACCCGTCTTCAGGCTCAGCTGGAAGTGGAGAGAAACAAATTGAAGAAAATGGAAAATGAAAACAGCAGGTGAGTTCATTTTTGGTTAAGAGCATTTCTTTGTAACTGTAGTGAAATGGAGTGTTGATATGACTGTGTAACATGTTGGCAGAATGTTACAGAAATGTTGTTAAGGATACTTTGTTTCATGCCGAAGATTTAAACGTGTTACATTCATAACATTTTGTAGCCTTGCAGCTGTGTTTGTTTTAAAAGCATCTGAATGTACAGACAATACTTATTTAGTGACTTTGCCTTTTCCCTTCCTCCATGTAGGTATGAGGTTGAACTGGAAGGGCTCAAAGATGAGTATGCAAAAACCCTGGAAGATGCAAAGAAAGAAAAGGTATTGCCTAGTTCAGCTTTAATCTCTGTTTTCTGGTTGAAATCTGAGCTAGCAGGAGATTAACAGCTTGTATTTATCTTTGCAGGCCCTGCTGGCTACTCAGTTAGAAATGGAGAAGATGAAGGTTGAACAGGAGAGAAAAAAGGCTATTCTTGTGCAAGAAGCAGCAAAGGAGAAGGTGCCAAAACCTAACCTTTCTAAGTATTACTGATACTGTCTTTATTTTAATAGACACCTATACCTGAAACTTTTAGTGTCTGGCAGTATCTGTCCAGTGAAATAGATGTTGTGTTAGACTCATTGAAATAAGTTTTGAATAATAAATAGTCTGTTTAACCTGAGAAGAGGTAAAATATGGATTGCTGTCTTAATCCTGTGTTCTTTGAGCACTCTTGGATCCCTTCTCTTTTGAAGCTACTTGTTTTCTTTGCTTAGACTACCAGCATTGCTTCCACTGGATTCCTGCTTTGTTTCACATGACTGTGTGCAATGTTCCTCATGCTTTCCAGCTGAAGTCACAAGTCACAGAGCAATCCTCAACAGTCATTAAATTCATTACCACTAATTAGCAGCTAGTACTCAAGTAAAACTATTTCTGTTGTTTGTTTCTTACTGTCTCCAGTCCTAAAATCTAAGTGCTTTCCCCTTCAGAGGTTAGCCTGCTTGGAGATGCTGCCTGAAGAAAGGGTTGTCTGTTTTGAAGAGGTATCAGTAAATAATTAGTGTGTGAAAAATCCTGGAATTTACTTCATACACTTTATTTAATATGAAGAAAAAGGCCTTGACATTCATTCTAAGAAGAGGTGGTGTTCTGGCTGTGAGATATTCTTTCTGTGGTACATTTGAACATACAAAACTGCCTCTTGAGTCTATCTTGGCTACTTGAGAGAACCTTTTTTCAGTGTAATTTTCAGCTTCTGTCTTAATTTCCTGAAAGGTCTGAGATAGGCTGTGTTACAGCACATAAATTCTTTGTTGTTGAACTTTCATATGTTTTAGGTATGGGACAAGTAGAAAATCTGTCACATTGTGTCCTATAACTGTTGGTGGAAAAAGGGAGGCTATTTCTAGAATCTTTTAGCATGTTGTGCACGTTTTTTCTTTCTCTAACTGGTGATATTGGATGTGTTTGTTTTTCAGGACCGAAAGTCGTTCACGGTTGAAACTGTATCAAGCACACCCTCAATGTCCCGCTCCAGTTCCATCAGTGGGGTGGACATGGCAGGGCTTCAGACCTCTTTCCTCTCACAGGTAGGATAGATCACCTATAAGGGCTTTTTTCTTCTTGACAGACCACCTGCTTTCCTCCTTAAGAACTTCTAGTAACGTAGAAAACGACTCTTCAAGAGTGTATTAGATGAGGTAACATCCTGTGCAGAAACATCTAAAATCTCCTTAAAGATGTCTGTGATTGTAAAAGGTATAATTGATTTATTTTTACTTGCACTCCTGGTTTAGGGCACACCCCTGCTCCCTAGGCAGCATCACTGGCTGCTGTACTCTGCTGTCTCCTGCTGCTGCTCCTTCCCTGTCAGTCCAGTTCATGCTGCCAGCATTAAATGGCACCTGTATAAGCCTCAGGAGAACTTGCCAGTGGGGAGCTATCCCAAATTGTATCTGTTCACCTCAAGCTTTTAGCATTGAAATGCTTGCCTAACACAATATAATTTTAAGTCTTAAATGATGTCACATTTAGGAGAGGGAGGATTCCAAACTGGGCATATTTTTGTCTAATTTTCAGCTTCTCTAACCTCCTTTTTGTAGGATGATCCTCATGATCACTCCTTTGGACCAATAGCTACCAGTGGGAGCAATCTCTATGATGCAATAAGGATGGGTTCAGGTTCAAGTGTGATTGAAAACCTTCAGTCACAGCTGAAACTAAGAGAAGGAGAGATTTCACATCTACAGGTATCTTTTCAGAAAGCTTGGTCAGTGTTAGGAGAGTTCTGTGAACCAGCACAGCTGTGTAGGGATGAGCACGAGAAAGATTTATTGGTTCCTTTTTTCTTTTGGCAAGGACCTATCCAGAAAACCTATCTGTCTGAAAAGGAAAAAACCTCAAGACACTGAGTTTTGAGTAGAAAGAGTGGATCTGAGATGTGCTGTTTCACAGTCTGGCTTAAGAATAGGCCTAAATTACTGTGTATTTTGATACAAAATTTTATAAATTTTATAAATTCTTTCTTTCTACTTGTTATGTGTGTTTACCTTAGCTGGAAATTGGAAACCTGGAAAAAACTCGATCAATAATGGCAGAAGAGCTGGTTAAATTAACAAATCAAAATGATGAACTTGAAGAAAAAGTGAAGGAAATACCCAAATTACGCACACAGTTAAAGGTAAGTGCATTTCTGGTGTAAATCCATTGTAAAATGTAGATAATCTCATTTCTTTAGGAACAGTCCAATCATTTTGGGAATATATTCGAATCTGTCTCTAAGCATAAGTGACTGAGGAGCCTGTTTTTTGTTTTGTTTGGTTTTTTTAATATAGTACAACCTAAAAATGCCCACTCCATGGTTAGGCAGTCACTTCAGAACACAATTGTTGGAAATGTGTGTTTTGCATAAGACTGTGTGCTGAGTCAGGGAGAAACCATTTTTGTTTCTATCATTTAGGCACTTGTCTGGAACTGGATTTTTTGGTAGAGGGAGTGTTTTTGATAAATAGCATGGGTTTATGAGGTTGATGCAGAAGCTGTCCAGTAGAGATACAGGGAATAGGACAAAGAGTGGAATCCTATTGAATTGAAACTGAAATATTTGAGAAAGTTTTGGAATCATTTTTGGATACAGAATGTTCATTTTTCTCATTAAACATTTCACAAACTGGTCATTCCTGTAGTCAGTGCACTTTTCTAACTGATTTTAATGCTTATAGCAATTGAACTTCAGGGTGCTTTGGTATGTCCTCTGAAGCCAGCACTAACTCTTTTTAGGATCTTGGGAATTATTTCCTTTAACACTCAGAATATAAATCTGACTGTATTCAAAGCACAAATTGCTTTTGAAGAGTTTTTTTACTGTGTGCTTCACTCTTTGACAAGATAATGCTGCCCTTATTTCCCCTGGTGGTGTCAAACCCTGTCCCAGCAGCAGCTTGTCTGCAGCCGGACACCAGTGAGATAACCAAGTGTGTCCTTGCAGGATTTGGATCAGAGGTACAACACCATTCTGCAGATGTATGGGGAGAAGGCAGAGGAGGCTGAGGAACTCCGGCTGGACCTGGAAGATGTGAAAAACATGTACAAGACTCAGATAGATGAACTTCTAAAACAAAGACAAAATTAATTCCTCATGGAACTCTTTAACATTATGTGGTGACGGACTGTAAAGATAACTGTTTATGTAAATGCTGCATTTAAATGTCTTGTAAAAAAACCCTGTATTATAGAAAATGTGATTATATAATAGAGCTCATATGTTGACAGAAGAATCAGTGCTTTAAGTGTCCTGTTCTGTCTGCAGTTAAATTATTTGTGCAATATTTAATTATTTTTTCTTCAGTCATCCCTTTATTTAAGTTTTTGCTAAATGGTGGGTCATTTTACATAAACAGCAGAAATTGTGGTTGTTACCTTGTGAGACAGAACTGGAAGGCATGAGTAGTACTAAAACAGCCCTTGATTCATAATCTTTGTAAAGCTATGAAAATCACATTGGAAGTCTTTCTCAAGTATTTATATGAGTCTTTCTAAAATCTCATCAGGTAATTTTTAATAACTAAGTAGCAGGACTTGCTGTCTGAAGCATAATTGGTGGATATTTTTGTGACAGGAAAAAATCTTAGATTTGTGATTACAACATCTGAATGTGTCAAGGTGATTATTCTTAGACAAATCTGATTAGTCTGACTACTTTACACTAATTCCTCTAAGGCAGAGTGTGAGACTCAGATGAGACTTCAAATTACAGCTTCATTTTGTATATTGCTTGTGTTCTCATGAGCAGTCTGGAGACAGCAGCTCTGCTTGTAATGATAAATGTGCTCAACTTCTAACACCAGAAATCTGAGCTATTAAATATCTGTTCTAGATTTAGTAGCTGATTTTTAACAGTAGCTAGAACAGTTCAGAAGAATGCAGGAAACTGATTTTTTTAAAAAATAAATTGCTGCAAATCTCATGGTTCCTTTTATATAAAGTAGCAAGGGTTAGACGTGTTGTAAAATTGAACTGTGGCTTAATAATAGTTTTCCAGTCAGTCTCCAGTGGCTGCAGAGTATTTCTCATGCCATTCCTCAAGCAAGGTATTGGTCAAACAGCACTCACATGACTTGGAGTTGGGCTGCATTTTTGGTAATGTCAGAGGAAATGTTTGAATGGGACCCTTGGGAATGCTGAGAAGAGCCTTTCGTCTTCCCCTCTGCATTCCAGAGAGCAAATGTTTTGCTGCATCTCAGAACCTACTCGTGTGAAATACTGGGCAGTTGAAATTCTTTGCTTATCACACCAGTGCCTCTGTTGGGAGAAGGTTTTTTTCCCAGACCAGTGCACGTTGTTATTTGGGAACTCTTTTCCTGCTGGGGTATTCAATGGCCTGACAGACAAAGGATGTGAAGGATGAGGAGCTGCTTCTGGAGAAATGCCTCTTGGTAATATGATTTTACTGTGGGTGTTAAGGATTTATTCCTCACTGGGAGAACAGTTAGTCACTGAAGTTACACAGGCAAGGGAATGTTCACGGAAAATCCTAGTCTGATTTCAGATCCAGGAAGTTACTTTGTGAGGATTTCATTAAAACCATAGAGCCAGAACACTTACATGTGTTACAACTCCCCATCTGTCATAGAATCTTCTAACTGCTTTAATAAAAAAACTGTTTTCTCTTCCTTTTTTTTTTTCTTTTTTTTTTTTTTCATTGGGAGGTGGGAGGGAATTACCCTCTTGTTGTCTTCATTTCAGTTTTGGAAACCATGGTGATATGATTTTTCTTCTAAAAACCTCAGAATTTAACATTTTACCTTCATATTAAAGCATGATTGGTTGTTCTAAGTTTCTGAAAACCCCAGACCAATCAAAGATAAGCAAAAATCAGTCCATAATAAAACACTTGGTAGCATTTTACTGATTTTAAAATTACCATGTACAAGTTCAGGCTTTTCTTAAGAAAACAGCTCTTTGTGATGGTCAAAGATTAGAAATTCTGTTCAGCTTTTTTCTACTACAGCAAATCAATAACTTCCTGGTTTTCACCTTTTTTTACAATCTTGGCAGGCAAATGCAGCAGCAAAGAAAAATAAATTATCCTTTGAACTTTTATTGGGATCTCTTGCTGCCAGTGCTTTTGAAGGTAACATTTCCTGTGTAATGTGAGCAGATGCTCCTGAAGGGCTGACAGGCAGTTCTGAGTATGTCTTGGGCTATCTTGGCTTTCAGGAAAAGCTTAGGTAAAAGGGAAAATTTAACATGCAATCAGCATTAACTGTTTTAGATGTAAAAATGCAAAAGGTGTTAGGTTTTTAAATTTTACTAAAGTAGATGTAAATATTTGTATTGACTATTTTTGGATTCTATATTCCCTTGTAGTTCAACCTTTACTATCACCTGAGAATCAGATGGCCTTCTGTGTCTTAATCATCAAAGCCTTAGAAAACAAAGTGGCTGTTGGAAGGTAACATAGACTTTAAAGTATCCTGGTTTGTTCATCTTTGATATAATTGATAATTTGATATAATTGTGTGCTTGTTTTGAAGAAACATTAATGTCTGTTTGGACACAATTTCTTTCTCTTACTGAGATTGCCTAGAAGAGTGCAAAATGAAAGGAATTAGGTTAGAATTCTAGTACTCACTTTTGTCTAAATTTATTATTTTAGAACATTGCTTCTGAAAGCAACTAATTTAGCTCTCATTTTCACTGCATATGCAAGTATGAAGAAATGTTATTTAAAGATTATTCAGTGTAAGTGTTCAGAGGGAGCTGAATTGCTGATGGAAAGGCCTCTGTGGATGTAGGTGGGTTTGGATGAGGAATAGATTTCTCTGGTACTCACTTCACACCCCATGTTCAAAATCCCACGTCAAAATCACATGAGAGAAGGGTTAGTTCTATTTATTTTTTCCTGCTACACGTTTGTTCTAATTTATGTGCTTGCATTTTACTAAGGGCTATAATGATCCTTAATATGAGGTGAAATGGTTATCACAGTGAAATTAAACCCCCTGGTTTCTAGTTGTAAAATATGTATAAACTGTAAAAAGCACGGGTCAGCGTAAAATAAAATTTTCCGCTAACAGTGTGCTCTCGTTCTCTTTGAGAAAAGACTTAAAAATAGTTCTGGGGAGGGTGGGTGGGTGTGAACCGAGTGCTGTGAAAGGAAATTATTTAAGGTAGAAGACAGCAGATGTAGTTGGAACGCAGTTACAGATGCCAGCTGCAGTCTGGCGGTACCGTGGGCATTTATGTACGAGGGGCTGATTTATTTTTAAATGCACCGCAGCGATGAGCTTGTGGATAATGTGACATTTAGACTAATTTCCTTTAATCAGGTAAGCGGTGTCAGCACCTCTGCCGGCGCCCGCGTTCTCTCGCAGGTTTCCTGGCTCGGCTGAGTCTTTTTTCCTCGTTTCCCACCTGGGAACGAGGGGAGAAGAGGTGCGGGTTGTGGTGGAGGATTCAAAGCTGTTGAGTGTTGGCGCCTGTGCCTCCCCCGGCGCTCGTCACTGCGGGAATTGGGTCAAACCGAGGGAGGGTGCGGGGTGCCGGTGCAGGCAGGAGCGCTGCCGTGTGTCGGGGACAGTGGGACATCCATGAACCTCCACCCTTGCGCCTGGGGATGTTCGTGAGCGCGGCGCTCCCGGGCCGGCCCCGGCCCCGCTGCTGCCGGCCGCGGGAAAGGCTCCACACAAAGGCAGCAGCACCCTCGTCTCCCTGATTTTATTCCCTGTGCATCCCTGCCTCTCCCCGGTTGTGTCCCAGGCACACCCCGTGGTGTCTCCCCGCCTCTCCCCGGTTGTGTCCCAGGTACACCCGGTTGTGCTCTGCCGGGAAGTTTCTGGCTGCGTCCTCCCCGCAGATGCGCCTTTAAAATAAAGGGGGTTTTTTGCGAGTGTTTAATAGTTGGAGCGAGATGCGCGTTTGGAGGTTGCCATGCGGGAGCTGGACAAGCAGCAGAAGTGGGGTTGTAACAATATTACGGGGTTAAAGTCAAGTGCGGGTGTTGTAGCCGGGTCGGGAAAACCCCCGGTACCGATCCGGGCTGGGGATGAACCGATGGAGCAGCGCTGGGAGAAGGGCTCGGGGGTCTGGCGGTCAGAGCTGGACATGCCCCGGCCACGTGGGAAAAAACCCTCGAGTCCTGGACTGATCCCACATCACCATGGGCAGTACAAAAGAGGGGAATTCTGTCCTTCTGCCCCACTCAGGTGAGACCCCACCTGCCGAGCTGCTGCCTCCAGCCTTTGGATCCAACATGGCAAGGACGTGGAGCTGCTGGAGCCAGTCCTGAACAGGCCATGGACACTCCCCAAGGGCTGGAGCCCCTCTGGATCCAGGCTGGGAGAGCTGGGAATGATCACCTGGAGAGGAGAAGGCTCCAGGGACACCTCGGAGCCTAAAGGGGCTCCAGGAGAGCTGGAGAGGGACTGGGGACAAGGGATGGAGGGACAGGACACAGGGAATGGCTTCCCACTGCCAGAGGGGATATTAGGGATAAATTATTCTCTGTGAGGGTGGGCAGGCCCTGGCACAGGGTGCCCAGAGAAGCTGTGGCTGCCCCTGGATCCCTGGAAGTGTCCATGGTCAGTTAGGATGGCACTTAGAGTATAAAGATCATAAACTTTCTGATTTCTAGACCTAAGTCCAAAATCTTGTCCAAATCTAGCATCTCCTCGCTAATTAAGGAATAAATGATTACAAAAGAACGAGCAAGGGAAATGAACTTCCTGTTCCCAATCCATGTAGTCTTGGAGGCATCCAGGATGGTGATTTAAAAACAAAAAAAAATTAAAAGTCTTTAGGAAAACAGAAGATAAAGTGTGTAAAAGTCAAGAAACAGCAGAGGGGATAACACTTGAATAAAGAGAAGTGAAATGACTGACTGACTGTCATTTGGTAGGATTAGTTCTCTGCCAAAGGGGAAGCCCTGTAGCACAAATTTAAGGACTAAAATAGATCCAGGGTTGAATCCTTTTTCTCCGTATATTCTTGTGTTGTGCGGATGGCAAAGGAACAATTTCTGCAAGACCTCTGCAAGTAACTCAGGCCTCAGAATGAGCCTGCACCTCTTTCCGTGGACCTTCCCTTCTCCCACCCTTGGGGTTAGTTTCCCAGGACATCACCCACATGTTCAAACTAATGTAGATTTTATTTTAGCTGTCCTGCAGAATCCCACAGGACTGTGATGGAGCCAGCTCCTGCACCTTTGTTCATTCTGCCCAGGAGTGAGGACATCAAAAGGTTTCCAAAGTCACAGCTTGTTCTCGTTATCCTGCACTAATGGATCAATGATTTAGAGCCTTCCCAAAGACAGCTTACAAGGGAGCTCTTTGATTTCACACCTTTATTTTCATAAGGGAAATCAAAGTGAATTGACTGAAATACTGGATGTGCTTGCTCTGTGCCTGTAGTCACCTTTGGTTTTCCACGCCAGGGAAAGTGAAAAGCAATAATATTTATTTCCAGCTAGGAATGTTACACCCTTTTATACAGCTGATGAGTTATTTTTAAATGTATGCAGCAGAACTGCCAGAGCTGCTCGGGCCTCAGGTGCTTTAGGGGTTTTGGAGGCTATGACTGGAACAATCTGTAAATCTGGATTGGCGTTTCATTTCCATCACTGATAACCAGGAATCACTTCTGTGGAACTGTGGTGGCTTTGCAGGTCCAGGGTGTGAGCAGGGGAACACAAAGCAGGACACTGATGTTAATTTAAACCTGTAATTGGTTAATAAATGAGTTATTGCTGCAGTCTTGTCCTTTCTGGGCCTCAAGGTTCACAGCTGAAATGTGTTTGTTTCTGTTTTGAGGGAGGCCAAGGGAGGGCTCATGTTTCCCTTCAGGAGGAGAAATGTGCTGCTGCCAAGCTTTCTTCAGGTGTTAACCAAGAGTTAAATTAAATTCTCCCAAAACTTGGCACTCCTTAGTCCCAGCTTACCTCTATATCTGCTCTAAATGGAAATTATATGGACACCAAAGATCAAGTGCAAGCCTAAGGCAGGAAGCAGCAGGTTCAATAATGAAAGTTAAAGAATTACTTATAACTTCTACATATTAAATCCAGTCAACAGCACAATTTATGTTGATGCCAGTGGAAGAGTTTTGTCCTGTTGTCTGATCATGATCTGTAACAAATATAACACAGCTGATCCCGTGACCACCATAAAGCCTCACTGCTACTGATCAGGGTCTGTATTCATTTTACTGCTTTCCACATTCTCATTCTAATGAAAATGTGTTACAAGTGGAGCTAATGCCATTAAAATTTTGATAGCCAGTAAAAAATGCTTCTAATTCACAATGCATAAGTATCCCAATGCTGGGGTTTTACAGCTAGGAAAAAATGGTAATTTTTGGACTGTGACATGGAGAAAATAAAAGAGTTTTATTTTTTCTGCAGCAAACGTAATATAAACTGTCCTGAAAAAAAGCATTTTTCATTAAACTGCAAAATGTTCAAGCTGACATATTTTACATGCTTAGGCATAATATATTTCTTTGAACTGTGCATGTGTGGTTTTCATTTATTAAGAGGAAACTGAAAAATGCTTCTTGCCATAAAACCTGAAAGTTTTATCACATCCTTATGTCAGCTCTTGGGGTTCTCATCTGATTTTTTTTAATGCATCACACAGAACTGGAGACACTTCTCTTGGAGCAAAGGAACATTCCTTTTCTCTTCTTAGTTCCAAGAAATCCAAATGCAGCATTTGGCCATGAGTGATGTTTGAAATTCTTGTCACAGCATCTTTTCAAAAGGATGAATGGAAAACAGAGCTGCTGCCCTGCTTCAGACAGATTTACAATAAAAAAGAGCTATTCCATAAATGTACAGATATAATCAAGATTTGTTTCATGGTTATTGCAGATGACTACACCAGGGGAATGTTTGTTCCATCTCAGTTAAATATCACAAGTTTTTGTAGTAACTTCTTTTCATTGACAGGCCTCGTAGGTAAATTCAGCATTTTCAGAAAAAAACCCACATAAGTAGTTCTTGTACACCCACAGTGGAAATTCTTCTTGGAAATATTCCTCCCAGGAGGAGATGGGTGGACTTACAAAAAAAATAATGTAATCACTTTTTGGCTTTTCTGTCTGCACTAAAGATATTCTGTTGGAAATATTATGGCTTCCATTCCAGCTGCTAATCATCTATTTTTGCTGTAATTTCCATGAGGGGTGAATGACCTCTGTGTCTGTGACTGGCTGCATGTGCTATGTTTGGGTATACACAAAACAAGAGGTTTTTACACCTGGTGGGAAGAAGCTTTTAATGGATGCTCTGGTTTACAATGTATTGCAATGAATCAGAATGGAAATAAAATTAAATTTGTGTTTGTGTTACAAAAATGACTTCAGCCTTGGCTTTGCAGACAGCTGATACGTGTTTGATTAACTTGGGGGTTTCTTGCAGGTGAACATGGACCACTTTCAGGGAGAATAAAGAAGCCAAAACTGCATTTTATTTGTCATTCCTGTCGGCTCCTGTCAGCCAAGGTGTGGCCTTTACAAACCTGCAGAGTTTGAAAAGAGCTGGAGAAAAGTTCTGTGCTTTTCCAGGTTTTACCCCTGATTTTGAAGGGTGCTCAGTAATCTTTCCTCTTCCTCTCACTTTCATGGAAGCATTTTGATTATCTCTGGGTGTGTCTTCAGCTTTTCTTCCAGCAGGATGACATTTGGAATGCCCAACATGCTGCATGCAGAGCTTCGTTTGCCAGCAGAAGTGTTCAAAGGCAACATTGAATTTATTTAGCTCCTGGGATGGACATTGCAGTCATTGCACTGGTTTAGGGGCTTTGAGAAGGGTTAAAGAGAACATTTCTCCTTCCATCCTGCTGGCTCCATCAGCAGTTTCTGCCTTCTTGCATTTGAATTTTTATATTCAGAGATTATGGGGCTGTTAGGGATTTAGAGGGTGATTAATTATTTCTTTCAGAGAGAAGTCCAGAAAGGAGCTGAAGATACTAATTTATTAAGTAATATTATTTTATTAAACTGTTTATGTTTTAGCCTAAAAAATGGGGCTGTACGTAATGAAAGGGATCATTTCCTAAATTATGTTCCTTCAGACTGTGCTGCTGAAAGTGATAGAATGAACAAGGAATCTTCAGAGGGGTTGGGTGTTTAGATGCAAATGTGTGAACATCTCCCAGGTACTCTTTACAAATGCACTGGGGTTCCCAAAGTGATGTGTTTTTGGAAGGGCTGGAATTATTATGGATACAGCTTCGTTTATTTTTACCCTGGTATTTCATCCTGTGCTCTGTGATAAAAAGTGGTTTGCAATGCCACAATAAATGGGAGCAGCTTTTGCTGGGGAATCTGATTTCTGACCATGCCAGGGTGTGAGGTTTTACATTCTTCAGGGAAAAAGGGCAGTGAGATTTTATGGTGGGTCAGTGCTATCACCATGTGCTCTGAATAAATACCATTTACATGAAGAGCAGATCTTTGGTCAAAACCATCTCAGGCATCACCTTAAGAACATTTTATGTGATGTCTTGGACATTGGCTCACGAGCTTGTTCCCTACAGGGTTATTTTTACCCCTCACCCTTCCCAGGGTGTTCATTCCTGCAGGGCTGAGGCAGCTGAAATCCTCTTGGCAATTGCAGGTTTCTCCAACTCTCTGCAGCCAGGAATTTCACCAAATCTAAATAAACCTTTTATTCTCAGGTGAAGTACTTACTAACAGGAGGAAGATACCTTCACTCATGTGTTATGTTATTAACTCCAAAAGCACACAGAAGTTAATTTTTAGCAGTTTCTTGCACAAACTGGCCTTTAATTCTTATAAACAGCAACAGACTCAGGAATATCTTTGCAAATTTTACTGTCAAGCCCAAAGCAGTTAAGGGAAGGGGTTGTACAAATTAATCTAAAATACAAGTCAATTTAGAGTTCACTGTTGTGGCAACCTGGTCCTCTTTGCAACACCTGTGAATAACCAACAGTACAAGGGTTTATGTGGTTGTGGGTTTTTTTTCTGTAGGTGTTTACTGGTACATTTTTCATATATTTGATATCTACACTCAAAATGAGATTATGAACTCCATTTACAAAAGTCTCTGACAAATTCAAATCTAACTGGCGAAACAAAGAGCTGGATAATAACAAGTCGGGGATGAATAATTCCCAGAGAGTCAGTGAAGTTTTAACTATATCACCTCCAACAGATCTGTGATTTTAAATCTGTGTTCAAGCTCACAGTAAAAATTAAGAGCCTTTTCAAAGATGTTTTCTGGGACTGTATTCTGGTGAAGCTGTTACTTATTAGAAGCCAAATAATGATTACACAGAAGAGTGCAGGCTGGAGTTGCAAACATCCATTATTTCTGGTAATAAGGCTCAGCACTCATGTTGCACTTAACATTTTGAAAGCACTGAACAAATATTAACTCTCTCTTGTGATCCAGGGAGCTTTCAGGATCTCCATTTGCAAAGGGGAGACAGCTGAGCTGTAAGGCCAGCTTTTTAAAATGTGACAGGCATTCAGAAATTGAGGGACTCAGAATGCCAGGCCACTTGTGTCACCTCCTGATGATGTGATTTTCCTGAGGCCAAAAGTGACACGTTAGCTGGGGCAGGGTTAGACTGGATGATTTCCTCGGCCTGCAGACTATGTTCCCTCTCATGCTTTGATGAACGATACGAGATGACAATGAGAAATGACAGAGAGGGAACATGATGTACCAGCACCTGTTAGAAGGTTTGAAAAACTGATTACTGGAATATGGAGTGTCTGAAGCAACGAGGAGACCGAGTTTGTGGGAACAAAGAACCGGGCAGGATTTGCAGAAATGGCCTCCACATATAAAATGTTAATTTCTGAAGGAAAAACAAAAACATCACAATGACTCTCTGCCCAAATTTTATCCATCTGAGCCTTGGAAGACCAGGTTAGTAATCCAGACTGATTACTGGAATATGGAGTGTCTGAAGCAACGAGGAGAATGAGTTTGTGGGAACAAAGAACCAGGCGGGATTCACAGAAATGGCCTCCCCGTATAAAGTATTAATTTCTGAAGGAAAAACAAAAACATCACAATGACTCTCTGCCCAAATTTTATCCATCTGAGCCCTTGGAAGACCAGGTTAGGAAGGGATGGGAGGATGCCCAGGAGAATGTGTGTAGTGCAAGAAGCTGACATGGCTTTTGACAACAGATTGATCCAAAGCAGTCGGCGAACCCTGCTTGGGGAATTGTGCAGCACTGACAGGGTCTGGGGGCAAGTGGTGCCATTATCTCTCCCTGGCTGCTCTCCAAAACTGCATTTCTAAATGGATTTCTCACTGCAAACTCTGGTAGGCTTTCCTATCGAGCAGGATTGGCTTCTTAAAGTCTGTTAAAAGACTTTATCAGCCGTGCCTTAGGACAAAGCCTTTGCTGTCCTCTGCCTTTAGATGGAGTCTTCTTTCAGGGGAGTTGATGGGGTTGCAACTCCCCACCTTCCAGCTGGGTTGCCATGGTTCAGGTCCAGTTCCTTTTGCAAAATCCCAAATAATTTTGTTTAACCTTGTAGCTCACAAGTGACTGAAGTAGTTCAAACTGGCTTCTCCAAAATGAGGTGTGGTCTTCAGCTGGGGGCAAAGAGCCAGCCGGGAACTCAGCCACTTGTTTGATCTTCTGTAAATCCTCCTCTGTGAGGGTGGGGAGGCCCTGGAAGCTGTGGCTGCCCTTGGATCCCTGGAAGTGTCCAAGGCCAGGCTAGGCAGGGTTTGTAGCAACCTGGGATAGTGAAATGTGTACCTGCCCATGGCACGGAGTGGAACTGGATGATCTTTCCAGCCCAACCCATTCTATGTTTCTATGAAACCAGGTGAATTTTTCCTTCCCCTCAGGAAGATCCAGGATTCCTGGAAAGTGAGGACAGGTATTTGCTGTGCTTTGCACGAGGCTCAGTCTCCACGTGGAGCACGGAGCTGTTTGGAGTTGGCTGCCAAACATGAAACAGCTCCTCGTTCCTCCTTGGAAGGAAGACAGGAGCTGATCTAATGCTCAGTGCCTTCCTTTTGTCTGGCTTAGGAAAACATCTCAAAATTCTCTCCTGTCATGTTGGAAAAAGTCACATTTTTGTTTCCAGCAGGCTGCTGCACCAAGATGAGTCAAACATAATAAAGCTGATATCTGTATTCCTGAGCTTGCTCTGGCTCTGCCCAAACTTCAGCTTACAAACTATTTATGTGGAGTTGTTTGGAAATGGAAAGTTGTGAGTGCTGCTCCTGATTCTGTAATCAAAAGTTGTTTGTGTCAGCCACAGGAACTACTCACCAATGTCTGTTGACAGTGGTTGAAATGGAAATACAGAAGCCCTTGTCTGAAAATGAGAAAATCTTCCTCTTCATCAGAAGCCTCCACCTGAAAAACAATGATTTAGTTGTTTGACAGGGAGAGAAACACTGATAAAATAAACCATGTTCCAGGCCATTTTCAATGTTCATCATCTATCTGTCTATGAATATGTACTTTTATCTCTAAAATACACATATTTCTGCAATAAAAGTATTAATATGCTGGACGGGAATCCAATTTTATCTTTAAGCAGCATTTGCCAGGGATTGTTAAATCATATAATGGAAGCTTTGTCTAGACACATTTCTCAGTGGCCAACTTGATTTTTTTTACTTTGATTGTTTTTAATGTATTTCTCGGAAGAAAAGGTCCTAATAAATTTGTTTACAACCTTTTCTGGAAACTCTGTCAGTTTTACAATGTTCAATTCTGGCAATAATTTTTCTAACCCAAGCCCCCTATTCTTGGAGTCTGAGTGTTCTCTGGGAGAACCCTCAGCTGAAAGTTTCCTCAGATTGTTATTAAAAAAGTTATTAGTTTTTGGGGGTTTTTTTTGCAAGTGAAACATTATCAAGTGTATTACTTGGAAAGGAGCAAAGCTTTCTTTCAGTGACTACAGGATGTTTCCATGTGATCATTTTTACTATTAGTTATTAACATAAATTGCCTGGGTGTATTTCACAAAATAAAAAAATGATGGAAAATCCAAATTATGACCATTATCAAACCCTGAACCGCCTCAGCACCCAGGCAGGGACCAGGATGTGGCTTTAAAGTCTCAGCAGTGGTTGTTGGAACAAAGGGCAAGATATTTTTGTGCAGCATTTTTAAAGCTGCTGCCTTTGTCCTCTGGCCCCTGGCCTTGGTCCAAGCTCCCTGAAATCAATGGCAAGGCTCACGTTGATTTTGGTGGGATTTAGCTCTGGCCCAGCTCTTTTAGTGAACAGGTTTCAGGTTTTAGACCTCTCAATCACAAGCATTCAAGCAAGCCTGAGAAAATATTCCTGCTCTCCTCAGGGCTGCAGGTGCTTTTCCTGAGGCTCATAATGTCACTTTTTTCCTTTGTTTCTCAATGGTCTTTATTAATGATGTATTATTTTCTTCCACTTGCCAGGTGTGCACCTCAATCACCTCAAAGCCGTTAAAAAAAGAATGCCAGGATGGTTTTAAAGAGCCAAAGAAGCTGCATGAAGCTGGATTTTCACCAAAGGCCATGAGTTCATTTAGGACACATTTCCTTGGTTTGGGTTGTTGGGGGGGGGGGGTGTTTCAGTTCATTTTTGACTCTTCCCCTGCAGCATTATCCTGTTTTAAACTTAATTCTGTGTAAATTCAGTCTGTGGTCTGAGAACTTCTGCATTCAGTTAGGGAAGGAGAAGTGAAACTCCTTAATTGGGTGAAAAAAGCAGAAGGATTCCTTCCAGGATTTGGAGCTTTGGGGGATGCTGAGGGCTGTCCCTGCCCTCCACACTCCAGGGACAGGGGACACGAGGTGCTCCTTGGGGCTTCCCAAACCTGCCAAAGCATTCAGAGGGAAAAATGTCACTTTGCAAGGCTCCAGTCACCCCATTGTTCCCTGCTGGTGGCTGCTGGGGAAGGCAGCAGCTCCAGGAGGGTTCTTGGATTGCTCTCACCCTCTGGGTCCATCTGCTGGGACACTTCCAAGGACATTCCATGGATGACATCACCTCTGCTTACAGGAGGGAGTGTGGTTTCCATGGCCACACTCCCATCCCCTCCATCTCCCTGCCTGCACTGCCACCTTAAACACAAAGGATTCACTTTCCAATTTAGAGAGGTCTGAGCTCCTGCATCTCAAAGCTGTCACACTTTGATTGTCCTTTCAGTGCTGTAAAAACTCAACTTTTAGCTCGGCTGCGGAGCGAGAAATATTTCTTCCTTGAACTCTCTGCATTTATACAGCCCTCTGTCTTTAGATTAGACAAGCAGATACAAGAATTGTCTTGTAAAATTGTAGTTTCCCTTTAATAAGCCACTCTGACAGGCAATTATTCATGCAGTCTGCTCGGTGCTAAATGTTTCTTCATGCTGTGCACCCCTGTCTCTTGATTGCAGGAATGCACTCCTGTGAATTATAATTATGAGTAAATATGAAGTGGTGTGCAGGAAATGATTTACCAGGCCTTCCATTGCTACATGCTATTGATTCTCCTCTTGGAACAAATAACATGTATTTTTTTTTCATTCTGTGGGTTTTTGAGTATTTATTGCAAGTTATTTTGGCAGAAGTTGGTGAAACTCTGCATCAAGAATCTCTTCTGTGACAAGTTGTTTGCTAATGTTTAAATTTCAGGACAAAAATGGCAAGAAGGTGTTAAAGTTTGGTGCTGGAATATTAAATATTATACAGACATAACCATGTGGATCCAATTCACCTTGATAATTATCCCATTTTCAGATACTTTCAGACAAACCACGGGCTTGTCATACTTAATAAACCAGATATTCCCTCATGATTAAAAAGAAAAGAAGTCTGATCTCACTCTTTATAGATCTGTGTATATGAGGGGCATAGAGAGTAAAAATCTAAACTATATAAAAACTATGTCATAATAACCATTTTGCTCTTTGGCTTCAAATATGAGCTGTGTGATAGAAATACAGCAAGAAAGCCCAAAAATAGACAGAACATCGTGAGCCTTTCAGGATCTGAAGTTTTCTTCCTCTCCAGGCAAATCCTGTTGACTGAGATGTCATGAATCCTCAGAGAAAACAGTGGAGGTTCTGTAAGGTTCAGAGTTGTATTTAATTTTGGAAATAGTATCACTTACGTGGGTATGTAAAGAACAAATCCTGTCGAGCAAAGATGACTCCTTCTTTAATTAAACCCTAAATTAGTGGAAGAAGGCGAGGCAGAGCACGAAAACATCCAGAATTTACTAAAGCATTCCACACAGCCTGCCTCAAAATTGTGTTTGACAAATGAATCCGAGTGGATTAGGCAGAAATGCAATTATGAGCCCCAGTAATTGGCTAAAGAATGTTCTGAGGAGTGATGATCAACAGGGGAGTGCAATCCTGGGCCCACGCAGGACATTATTGGGATTTCACTACACCCCCAGGAAGGAGGTTTGTGGGGATAATGTTGCAGAAACAATTTAACTCGCTTTGTTGGGGCTGTGTACCTGGCAGAGATTATTCAGGGAGTTAGATGAGTATTCTTTCCTTTGTTCCTGTCTGGCTGAAGGTGTGGTGGGCAGCAGGCGTGAGCAGCGTGGCTCTGATCACAAACAGATCTACAACTTGCCTGAGTCAGAATTATTTCTCTGCCTCACAGAGAAACATTTCAGCCCCCAACATCACCTCCTGTGCAAGGCTGTTCACCTTTTGGGGGCTGTTCCCCCACAGCTCACCCATGAAAACACCAATTAAACCATTCCAGCTGCAACCCACAGAGCACAGGGTTTTCTGCCCAGGCATATCCCTGATGGCTGGATGTTGGGAATTACAGAATCATTTAGGTTGGAAAAGACCTCTGAGGTCATGGAGTCCAACCATTCACCCAGCCCTGCCAAGGCCACCAGTGACCCATGGCCCTAATCATGAGGAGAAGGAAATTCCCTTGCTAAAAGGACAAATAAACTGAAGTCCCTGTGTGAGCTGAGCAATTGCCTTCCCTGTGAGGCACAAATCCTAAACACGAGCTTGGATCACACATCAAGGAAGCCACAGGCTGGGGTGAGAGGAATAATTGGCCCATTTCCCAAATTCACCTTCTGTGTTCAGTTCCAGCCCTGAAAAGGGAGGGCAAATTGCTGCAATTTGGGGTTGTGTCCCTGTTTCCCCTTTATCCTGCTTTGCTTTCCACAGGTGCAGAGGTGGTGGGCTTGGCTCTGCCAGTGCAGCGTGTTTAGATGAGCAAGGTGGGATGTAAAAAACCCCAAGTCAGCTCTCTGGAATATATAAATAGATGAAATTGAAGCAGGAGCTCTTTCTTATTGCTCAGACATTGCAGCACAGAAAATTGGGGAAGTTTATCCAAGAGCTCCATCAGTTATAATGGGGAAAATGAAATTCTGCAGCCAGTATGGGATGGGGTGAGGATTTTAGACCCTCATTCTGCTCCAAGGGCTAAATTTCCCCCTTCAGGGGAATTTTATCATTGAATTCCTTCAGGGGAATTTCTCAGCCTTTGTGGGAGCACCTCTGATTGGAGAGGAAGGGCCAGGAGTGTTCTCCCCGTGTCTGTCAGGACAGTTTGGCCATGGTGTAGCTCATCCACCTAAAATAGCTCCAGTGGTGAATATTTAGTCTGTGTTTTCATCCAGCCTCCCTCAGCAATCAGTGAAGGGAGGATAACACAGCTCATTTTTTAATATGTGCAGAATAGGTCACGTAGGTAGAATGAGAAAACCCTTCTTTTTCTGCCAGATTAAACCTGGACAAAAAAGCTGTGCCAAACTGTGGGCAGGTCTTCAAACCTGACAGTTCTGTTACCCACCTCAGCTCTGGTTTATTTACAAGTAAGTTTATAACCTCTGGCACATCCTGTGTTGGTTTTTCCCTACATTTTTTTGTCCTGCCTGCACATCCATTCTGCCATTCTCCAGAGCAGAGAGGGACACTGGACTTCAAGCAGACCTGACTCCACTGATCAAACTTCAGAAATCAGTTAAAACTTTCTTTATGAAATAAAAAAATATTTTTTTTCTCATGCCAGGCTTTTGCTGAGGAAGTTTGGACCAGATGATCCTCGAGGTCCCCTCCAACCTGGTATTTTTATTTTTTTCCACCAGTATTAAACAGGCAGAAAGAAGCCTTCCAGCTGAGAATGTTTTCTGTATATAAAAGCAGAGTGTTTAACCAGAATATTTCAATCAATCCCATGAATATATTTCACTCCAGTAATCCAGGCTGATGGAAAAGCTTTAGGACTGGGGAGCTGATTCCCAGGAGTGGAAATCAGTTCCAGCTGCCCACAGTTGAGGCTGCCTGGGCTGGGAAACTGCAGAGAGAGGCCTGAGCTGACTCACACAGGTGGATGTTGCCATTCCTGGGATTTAAAATGATTTCACTGCCTCACTATCCCATAATCAGGGGCATAAGGAGCTTTAATGTGCCTGTATTCTTCATTTTTATTTCTAGATCAAGCAGCCACCAGCACTGAGAGCAAGGCATCGTCACAGTTGTGAGTAATGAACCTGAAAAGTGGACACTTTGCTAATTTGCTAAAAATAAGGTTTTACATCTCTATAAAAGCTCCCTCTCATCCCTTTGGATGATGAAATGCAGCACTGAGGTGTTCTCTTGCATCAGTGGCCAGGCTGGAGAAGGCTCTGTTTCAACAAGGCTTCCCAAAATTCGCTCTTTAATCCTATTTCATGTGTGGTGGTCTCACAGGGAGAATATAAAAAGGTGAATGGTGGAATCACAGTCATAAAATAAAGAAAGTAAAAGGGCTTAACACTGGGACTATGAAAGCAGTTTCCAAGCAGTCCTTATTGAAATTAGGTTTTAATCTGGCAAAAATAGAACATACATTTACAAGCATCCCTGTCAATGGAGTGAAAATACTGCAAAATAAAAAGCTTTGCAGTTTATCCTGTGGGTTACTGTTTGCTTTTATGAGGATTTTGTCAATGACAGAACAAATATTGTAAGCATTTCCTGATTATATTTTTTTTTCCCCTCTCTCTGCTTGGGAAAATAACAAAACAAAGAAATAATTCTTTATTTTTTTTTTCCCCCTGCCAGTTCATTCTGATATCACTCTTCAAGCTATTTCTCTTCAGTCTTGGTGATAAATGGGGCTTTGCAGGGAGCGGCCATAAAGCTCTCACAGTTTGTTTGTTGCACGTTCCTCGTGTGGATTTTAAAAGAACATTTTATCGTCATAAACCACCATGAAAAATTATGTATCCTGATCAGTTGTACTAACAAGTATTTGTAAAATAAATCAGGGAATTCGGGTTTGTTTAGTGCTTTCAGAGGAGTCTGTTTGCCCTGCTGTCACGCAGAGATTTTATTTCATTTTTCTTTTGTTTTCTTTCATTCAGCTCAGGTGTTTTAGACTTATTTTCCCATATAATTTGAAAACATCTCTGTCCATCCATCATCCATCCCTCTCTCCTTCCAATGGCACTAAAAATAGGATTTCTAGATCTGTATTCCTCCTGAATTCCAGAGGATTTCTTTTTTTCTTTTCCTGACCTGTGAGGAAAACATTTAAACAACTTGGCCCTGAAGTCCAGTCATTTGGAGAAGCCAAACAAGAAATGTTCTATCAACACATTTCTTTGTAATGAAATTAATCTCCATTTTCCAATTAGGCTTCTCTTTTTTTATCAGCTCCCACACTTAATAATATCTACAATTACTAACAGAATTTTTACTTAATCGTGTCTATTAACAACTGGCTTTATAAGAATTTATCTCCCATTTAAATATCTGTGGTCATAGTAACAGAAGTAATTGAGGACTAAATGAGTTTGCAGCCTTGAGCGTTGGATAAATTGCATTATTTCCCTTTTTTGTTATTTATGCAGCGCCACAAGTTCAGGTGAAGAGCCCTTTGGTGAAGGAGTTTTCCCAAATATCCAACCTGGACCTCTCCTGGTGCAACTTGAGGCCATTTCTTCTTGTCCTGTCCTTTGTTCCCTGGAAGTGAAGGGAAAAAATGATGGTAAATAGAACAAACTCCTGAAGGTAAATGGTAAATGATAAATAAACGATAAATGATCAATGATCAATGACAAATGATCAATGATCAATGATATTGATTGGGTTCTTCCACACCCCAGATTTCTATAACCATCCTTTTTAATCCCCCAAATGAAGCCTAGAGCAGAGCCTGGGGAATTTCCTGCCAGAGCAAGGCTCCAGTTCCTCTTTTTGTTGAATTTCTCCTCACTGGAGCCAGATCTGGTCCCAAACAGCCTCTCTCCATCTCCTTCCTCGCTCTTACAAGTCCTGAGCATTTTCTCAATGTCTTGGGGTTTTTCCTCCCCATTTTCTCTTTGTCTGTGCCTTCCCTTTGCTTTTTTCCTTACTCATTCCATTTCTTTTTCCCTATTAGTGGTGAATGTAACCTACATAATTTTCCATTTTCCAGGGGCATTCTCTCTATTCTCCTTTTCCCCATTTATGTTTTTCTCTTTGCCTTTTTTTTTTTCTCCTTGGTAATTTCCATTTTTTCCCCTCTTCATAGGAAGATGACATTAGGTGACAAGAATAATGTCAAATAAATGAGATTATGTTAATTAACAGATCTTGTCGCATTTCCATGATTCACAGGAAAAAATATTCACACTGGCTGATTTTTCAATTAAATCATTTGCTCTGTTATCTGCCCAGCATATCTTTATGAATATGCAGAACTGTAATGCAGTGGAATTGTTCCAGGGTCCTTGTTAACCTCAAAAAGCCACAAGGTGCCTACTGGCAAAATAAGGGATTAGTTGGGGTTTTTTTTGCCTTTTTGGGTCAAAATCACAATTCTTTGTTTTAGCCTTGGTATCTTTTTCAAGGAAGTACAGGGGATTAAATGTCTGAAAAAGCATCTTGATTCTTTCCAAGGATAACAGGCTCATTCTTTTCCTTACTTCATCTTAAAAGTATTATTTTATATTTCTTTGTGCCTTTAATATTTCTCATAATGTTTCTTTGTCCCATGGGGACTCTCACCACCAGCAAGTACATCCCAAAAAACGCCTCAGAAAGGATCTGTAGAGAATTAGCTGGAACTTCAAAGATATCAGAAGCATTAATTCTGAAGTGGAAGATTCTTCCTGCCCACGTACAAAAGGGAACCTTTTGGGAATAAATTGGAGTTTCCTGAACATTCCTTTATTACAGCAGGGAAGGAATTACAAGGTCTGGTGACGTTGGTTAATGGCAAACACCAACATCTCTGATCTCAGGGCCTGTGACAAAGCCTTGTGGAGCTGTTGCAATTTGAAAATAAAAAAACTTCTCATCATCAGCTGAGAAACTGGAGTGTCACGGGCACCTTCCCGGGGGGGTTCTGTGCTGAAATTGTTCAGATTGTTTCTCTGGTGAGATTTCACTGAAAATAAGATAACAGAGCCTTGTGCCATGGAGGAGAGAGGAGATCTCTGTCCCCTGGAGGCTCCAAGACAGGATAGTTTGGAGGAATTACAAGGAACAAATGAAATGAGCTGGTGGTTGTTTACTGATGGAAATCACCCAGGACAGACATTCCCCCTCTCCAGGTTTGAGGGCTTTCCCTTTCAAAAGCTTCTCTGTGTTTTGATTACTCAACTTGGGACCACAGAAAAACTTTAAAAATAGAGAATTAAAAAATATATATTAAAAAATACTATTAAAATATTGCAGCACTGCATGTAATTCAAAAATTATTATTATTATTATTATACATGCAAGAAATTCTACTATGCTATGTAATAATGATTTTTCTTTTCTACAAGGTTAATATCCTTTCAAACTTACAGCCTTTGTATCTTTCTATGTGTAAAATAAGACAATTTGCTCATGTGGAAAATATTCTTTTTGTAATAAAAAGTGGTATTTTATGTATCTGATAAGTCTGGTTAGAACAGGAAAAATATGAATAACAATCTCCAGAATATTTTATTTGGGGTTTTCATAGAATTATGGAATTATGGAATGGTTTGGGTTGGAAGGGAACTTAAAGCTCATCCCATTCCACCCCCTGCCATGGGCAGGGACACCTCCCACTGTCCCAGGCTGCTCCAAGCCCCAGTGTCCAACCTTGGACACTTCCAGGGATCCAGGAGCAGCCACAGCTTCTCTGGGCACCCTGTGCCAGGGCCTGCCCACCTCACAGCAAAGCTGGTTATAAAAACACTAGAAGAAAACATTGCAAGGAATATTCCACCCTATACTCAGGAATAGTAACTTCAGGATTAGATTTTAGATGGCTGAATATAATCTGGGATAAGGGATAGAGCCCAAGGTGTCACAAGGCTCCCAGGGAGCACAACCACAACGTTCCCTTCATTTTCTCTGCTCCTGGTTGAGAATCTCCTCGTTCCCCAGCAGACCTGGGCAGGGCAGGTCACTGTGCCCTCGCTCTCCCTCTGCTCAGGATCACAAGTTTCCACTTCCATCCATCACTTCTCCTTTTCTGCCAGGGGCAGAGGGGTCTCCCATTGCAGTGACCCCTTTTACTCTCTGGGGTTCAG
Organism: Argya squamiceps; assembly: GCA_037834095.1. NCBI lineage: Eukaryota > Metazoa > Chordata > Aves > Passeriformes > Leiothrichidae > Argya > Argya squamiceps. The sequence continues at coordinate 33,007,544 of JBBMKD010000217.1, read as the reverse complement.
CTCATTCTTCCAAAATCTCCACAGCAAAACTGCCCTGCACATTCCAGCCCTAATTTCTACGGGTTTTTTTAATTAAAAAAAAAAACAAACAAACAAGTGCTCAAGGACAGGAGCTCAGTGTTCCCATTTTGTGGGTTCAGTCTGGTGGGGAAGGAGGGAAGGCACGATGAGTCTGTGAGCCTGATCCACCTTTGCCATGACAAAATTCAGGTTTAACAGATCTTCCCTCAGCCCTGGAGTTCCTCTGAGTGTCCCTGGATGTTGTGGGTGCTCCTCCTTTTTGTCCCAAGTTTACTTCATCCAAGTGACTGCTCTGCCTTTGTTTCAGCTCATACTATAATTAGTTTGAACATCTCTGCCTTTTGCTGACTCTCCTTGTTTTATCAGAAATAAATGTCCCTAATCAATATCCATTATTCTGGTAGATTCATTATTCCTTAATTGCTGACAGGGTTCCTGCCCTGCCCCGTGCTCTTTGCTGAAAATCCCAATAATGCTCCTGGAGGTGATGTTTTCACCCCACTCCATTCCCCTTCAGGATGGATGTTTTGATGGGAACCAAAACCCAGTGGCTGTACTTCTGAGAGTCGTATTTTAAAAAAATACAAGTGGAATTGACTTTTTGCCAGAAGTTTTTGATTTTTCTGGGAGTGCTCTTCCCTAAAATGCTCTTCAACTGGCACCCTCAAGGGTTTAAACAAAGGAGATAATTAAACAGATCCTTCAAAGCAGAGACTTACTGGTGTGCAGGAAAATGGTGCTTAAGCACATTCTTTTATTTGAAAACTGTAACTTGGTGCAGAGCTCTTTTTATCTTTCCTCACCCATCTTTTTTGCTGGTGCAATTATCGTGGGCTAATAACAGCTGACTCCATTTTCAACTTCAAATGAGAGATATGAGAGATCCATTCCTTGGGTTCCATCTCAGCACTCACATCCTGCACAAGGCCAGCACAGTCCAGAGTTTTCTTTTGATCCTGAAAAATAAAAACCCTCTTCATGTGGCAGGTGTGGAATGGGAGCATCAATGAATTTCACCATTCTGATGCCACCAGGCTGTGGGGCCACTGGGAATGTGGTGGTTGTCCCTAAAGGTCACCAGTGGTGTCACAACCCCCTCGTGCACCCCTTAGAGGCTTTAACATAGTGAAGGGTTTAAAAATTCAGTTTTTTGAAGGCTCCATTAGGACCCCAGTACATTCCCTGGTTTCCTGCAGGAAGGAGAGAAAGAGAAAATTGGGAGGGAGGGGAGAGTGATTGTGTACAAAGTAAAAGTAAAGTCAATTTGAGCAATTAGCTGTGGGAAATTAACTCTGTCAAATCCTGGCTGCCTCCTTTTGAGGGATAATTATCTATATTTTGGAATTAGGATCTTTAAATTCGTTGTAAATGTTTATTGAGAATAACTGCATCATATTACGTTGCTCTTTTGCGACATTCTGAGTTATGGAAGGAACAAATCCCCTCATCATCAGTGGAGTCTGTGGGCTTTGGATTCCCAAATTTCCCTTGTCTCCCTCCCACACACTGCAGGTATGACACAGGATGATGTCACACTTTGCCAGCTTTGTTACTGTTTAGTCAGAATGCTGTTCAAACAAACCCAGATGAAGTTAAAAGATACCTGCAACTCTCCATGTTTGAGCACTGCTGGTCACAGCTGGGCAAATAAATAAGAATTTGCACTCTTTAATTGTTGTCGCTCTAATTATGGAGTTAATTTAAACCTGAACTCAGAGTTTTTTTAGAGGTTACCAGGAGAGATGCAATTTATTGCCTCTGTTTAAATAGACTTTAGTGGAGCTGAGGAATGACAGTGGGTTCTGGCTTCACTGGTGCCAGTGGGAATCTCCCCCTGAGATTTCCCACAGATCCATGGAGCAGCCCTTGGAAAAAGCTCTCAGTATCACCACAACCATAATTTCACAGAATCATGGAATGGTTTGGGTGGGAAGGGACCTTAAAACTCACCCAATGTCACCCCTGCCATGGGCAGGGACACCTTCACTGTCCCAGGCTGCTCCAAGCCCCATCCAACCTGGCCTTGGACATTCCAAAGATCCAGGGGCAGCCACAGCTTCTCTGGGGATTCTGTCCCAGCTCCTCCCCACCCTCACAGATAGGAATTCCTTCCCAATGTCCCATCCAACCCTGCCCTGTGTCAATTTGGATCCAGTGGGAATTTTCCTAATGATTTCTGTGCCACCAAAGGGGACCTGCTCAGCCATAGAAACCATGAGATATCATTCCTCACCTTTTGTCAGCCTCCAGAGCACAGTGGGAAACAAAACCAGAAATGAAAGCTGCAGGAAGCTGGGTTTGGTTGGATTTCACCATTCTCATATGATCTAATCAGTGCTGGGATTGAAGAATCCAGTGATATTTGGAAAGTGCCCACCTAGAGCTGTCAGACAACATAAGGTGCTGTACATGATTATTAATCTGTTTTTTTCCTTGGATTTTGCCCACATGACCACAGAGGAACCTACTGCAGAGTCAGAAAACCCTTGGTTTTCTTTACAAGTGAAGAAAAAAAAAAATGAGCTGGAAATTTAAACATAAACCAAGAGTTACACGGAAAGAGTGAGAGAAAATGGGTGAGGAAGGGAGAGATGCAAGTTTGCAAGAGTTTGAAGGAGCTGTCTTTGAAGCTTTTTATGTTCCACTCATCTTTCCTCCTGCAGCCCATGGGGGATTTGAGGATGGAAGTTCAGAACTCGGTGTTCAGAGGAGATGAAAGGCAGAGTCATTCAGTGGAGAGAGATCTCTGGAAGTGCATCCAACCCCACGTAACTGCAATTAAATCACAGGACATGGTGTTACTGGTTAAGGGGTAACATGGCCCTCAGTGCTGTACGAGGTAAAATGAATAATAACTTCTGGAAACAGCCATAGATCACTGAACTTTGCAACGTTGGTGGTGGGGGCTGAAAAATGAGTTGCTGGGGATTAATTGGGAGAGTGTACTGCTATAAATTACAGAGACGTGCTCAAGTTCATCAATAAAGGTTTAAAAAAGGCTCTTTAAATTAGCTTTCTAATTGATCAGGAGCAGTTCTGAGAAAAGATAGCAAAGGGTTGGAGCAGCTGAGGTCTGTGAGCACAGTCTGGACCTTGAAAAATCCCGGCTGTCTTTGCAAATGAAGAGGTATTCAGAATATCTGTGGAAAACTGACTCACCTTGATGGATGTCAGCTTCCAGAGAGGCAGAAGTCAGTGACTCAGGAGGAGGAAATGGTAACTCGTGCAGTGTGTAACAACAATTGAGATGTTTTCTTTCATTTTTGTAGAGTTTACGAGATGCAAAATAATGCACAAGGGTTTAGGATTGCTTTTGTTTGCTGACACTCCTTACCTTTAGATTAGCAGGGAATAATGGTATTTATTCAGCAGCAGTGTCTGTGTGAGTGCCTAAGACCTGGAAATACACTCCTTATTTTGATCTGAGCTTCTCCCAGCATTGCAGAAGACAAACCCAGGGAGGTTTGCTCTCTTTGGGTTTGAGTGTGTGTGTTCCTTCCTCTTTCATTCCAAGCAGGGGCAATTTCCCTTTACTTTCAGCTGTGCAGGATATCACAGTTTAATTCCAGGGTGCAGTCTCCATGATTCCATGAACTCTGGAAGCAGCCTGTGTGCTGTGGAGTGGGAAGGCTGTTTTGGGATGTTGGTAATCCCTGGAGTGAGCATCATCTCATCTTCACCCTGGGATCAGCTGGGAGGAGCTGGAGCTCCTGCTGCCAGTGAAGGCTGGCTGAGCTCCCCCAAAATCCCCCCCAATTTCTGCTGAGGCTGCTGGTGCACAATTTAAACACCAGAAAGGCTCAAATAAACCCCATCAGCTGTTAAACAGAGGAAGATAAATAGACCCAGCAAGCACCAGTGGCTGCACAGTTGGGCTTTTTCCATCTCCTGAGTCCTGTCATCCCATTGAAGTTTTCAGGCAATTCCAAAGGAATCATGTTTAGGATTTCTAGGGAATAAGCCTGTAAAGGTTTACAGCTCCCTGCCTGCCTTGAGGTGGCATTACACAGTGCAAGCAGCAGGGATGAGCCTTCCCCCCCTGGTTTGGATTCCTTCTCTCCCCTGCCACTCACGGCCTTCTCAAACATCATTAATCATGTCACGATAAAAGCTGGCTCTGCACATGTCTCACTGTGCTCACAGCTCCTTCTGGAGCTTGTTGCAGTTAACTTCTCCTGGGTCAAACGATAAAAGGAGATGAAAGGGCAGGTGCTGAGGATGCCTCCTCTGAAAGGGTTCTCCTATCTCTCCATGTCCTGCCAGCGCTCATTTCTGCTGGGGAGAGCAGGAGATAATTATAATCTCAGAGTGGGAAAATAACTGTCTGCCTCCTCACTGCCACCCTGGGGAGCGTTTAAGCACTACTTAACCACAGGTTAAGCGTTGCTGGCTTTGCAGTAAAGTTTAAGTACAACTTGCTTTGAATAAGTACAGGGTCTGCTCCCCTGGAAGCGCTTTGAGGGCAATCATCTCCTCAGAGACATCAGCTGTTAGGATGGGCTGCCACCTGAACTGCCTGCAAAAACTTGTGCAGCACTTGAGTTCCTGAAGAGTTCAATAATTTAAAAGTGGGAAAGACGTACCAAATTATCGAGGTAATTTTCCTGAATATGGGTTTAACTTAATTTTCTGTGTCTGCGGCAAAGCAGTGCCCAACATTCCCCTTGGGAGCCATCCTAATGAATCTCATTGCCAACGAATTTTCCCTTATATTCAACCTAATTTTTCCCTGTCTTAATTTAATCCCATTACTTCTGCTTATGCTCCCTCTTGCTGCACTAAATAATTCAGTGTCAGTAATTAGGTGCAATTAGAGATGCGTCAATTAAGGTTCGTTGGCATGGCTGCAATGCCAGGGGAAGGTCCAGGAGACCTGGCTGGGTTTGTGGAGTTCCAGGAACTGCTGAACGTGGATCTGGTCCCTTGCAGGCTTCCATCCCATTCCCACTCCTCTATATTTAGCTGAAGTTGCCGGGCAGAGCAGCTCAGATATTCTTATCAGCTTTTCATTATTCTGGTGACACTGAACACATCCATCCCCCAAGCCAGTCAGGCCAATAATTAGCAAAATTTATCAGGGATGGGAGTGTGGATATAAAACCACAGACACATCAAATCATCACGAGTTGTAAGAAATATTGGAGTTCCAATTAAGCCATTAAAGTGTTGAAAGAAATTCAGTTCATGTCCTTGTTCCATTGGTGAGTTTGTGCTACCTGGAGAGGGAGTTTTTCCCTGTAAGATTTGGAGTTTCCTTCCCTTAGACTACAGAATATTCCCCTTGTTCCCTGGAACAGTTGCTGTGGTTTTGTAGCGATGTGAACTGCTGAACACTCAGCTGGAAAAGATTGACTGTAGCAGTTTGGATAAATATATTTGATGCACAGATGTTCTAAGAACCTATTTTGCATGCTTGCCTGACTCGCTTCCCTTTCCATCTTAAAGAGGGATTCCACCTATTCCATCCATCTGCAACTGCTCTCCCTGGCCTCTAAGGAGAATAACAATTCCTTACCTGCAGATTTAAAGAAGCACAGAGTGGTTTGGGTGTCTGGTTTGTAAAGACAGGTGCCTGCTAAGGAAGGCGGGAACCTCCCTTGATAAGGAGAATGTAAACCCCTTCCCTCTGAATCATTATAATTTTGAAATTAAGGGGATCTCAGGCAAAGATAAGGGAATAGGAGTAAGAGCTGTTTACTTGGAAAATTAAAATAAAAATGTGGTAGTATAAAAAAAGCAAGCAAACAGAAAGAAAACACTGACAGAGTCAGAATTCACCTGACCCCCTGTTGGTCAGGGTGTTGGTGTCAGCCCAATCCAGCCCTCCTGCAGTGGCAGCTGTGGCTCTGTTGGAGCAGAGATGATCCTGGAGAAGGGCCCAGCGGGGCTGAGCTGGCTCTGATCTCCCTCTGGGAATCCAAACAGACTGTGCTGGTGCTCTGAATGCCAGCTCTGATCCAGGTGGGAATGCTGGGCTGCTCCCCTGGGTGGGATGATGGAATTGTCTCAGCCCTGCCCTAAGCCTGGATGGCCCAGGGACAGCAGAGATCCCCTGGTGGGAGGATGGGTCCTGGAAGGGATAAAGAAACCCTTCTCCAACTGGTTTAACAGCTGGTGATAGAATACAAACTGCTGGTTACATCTTGCATTGGAACTCAAGACATTGGGTTGGGAGGGACCTTAAAGCCCACCCAGTTCCACCCCCTGCCATGGGCAGGGGCACCTTCTGCTATCCCAGGTTTCTCCAAACCCCATCCAACACCTTGGACAGCTACAATTAATGTATCCATGGAAATCCAGCTCGGTGGGTGAGCAGTGTACAGAGAGAATCCATCCACACAGGAATTCAAGACCCTTTTCAGATAAGGAGTGTTGGGATCCTCGGGACTGCCTGCCTCAGGGATGTCCCTGCCTCAGGGACAAAGTTCCCTGATCCCTCCCAATTTTGGGTGGCATGAAACTGCTGGAACTTCCCCAGGAAGTGCCACAGGAGCAGCACTGGAAAGGATTGTCCCCAGAACTGTAACGTGGGTGGTTATTTCCTGACCTGGTCCCTGTGTTCTGTGGTTTGGGGGGTACCAGCCACAGATGTCAAAGCCTTTCCTTACTCCAGCTGATGACCCTGGATCTTCCCAGAGAATTCTTGGGCTTTATCTGCTCCCGTGGGCAAAATTGTGCCTCCAGTTCAGCCACAGAACCAATTCTGTAATGCTGTTATTCCATGTAAATTGGTTTATTATCCTTTAGAAAAACCTAAAGATCTGTGCTTACCCCTGCTGATGTTTCAGCAGAGATCCACAGGAACTTGCTTCAATAAATTAAAATAAAAAAATAAATCTAAAAAAATCCCCAAATAGCCTGTGTCAATGAACAGGAAACAACTGTTAATTTTGGTTTTTCAATTTAGGAAAAGAAAGCAGCTCCAGCTGGAAAGAAAGGAACCCCGGGGTGATTTTGCCAGGGAGGTTTTTATGTATCTTGTTCTGTATCCTATCACCAACATAACAGACAGCCTTCCTGACCTGCAGGGGGAATGAAAAGGTGCTTAAACTTAATGCTTTTTAAAATAATTAATCATCTGTTATTATTATATATGGCCAAGCTGAAGAAACAGTAAATTGCTTTTTATCTTTTATCAGTGAAAGCCAAATTTCAGGCATGGGAATGGATAAATCTAGGTCAGTGGCTGGATTTTCTGTGGTTTCTCTGACATTTGAATAAATTAAAACTGCATTTTGAACACTGAATGCATCAATCACTAAGCACTCAAAAATGGAAAGAAATTTAGGGGTTGGTCCTTCAGGAGTTTGCTTCCCAAGGCCTGGGTTCAGTCACCATGTCATAACAAACATATTTTTAATTGTATTGTGCTCTCTGCTCTTATTTTAGTTGTGGCTTTTGGGCATGTGAGGAGATCATTTCTCTGGTAGAATTTATTTTCCCTTTTCCTTCCTTCAAGCCAGACTGTGGCTGTTGGTTGTATTTTTCCTTGCCTCCCTCTGACCTTTGGTATGAGCATCCTTGTCCTGGTCAGTTGGAATTAAGTCATAAATCCATCAAATTTCAGCAGGGTCAAACTGTGCTATTCCCTGAAAATCCTCTTCCTGCTCCTGGCCCTTGTAATTCTCCATCTTTTCTTCCTCCTGGTTCCCACCCAGCACAGGTGACGGTGTCTGGGGCTGTTCAGCAGCACAACTGATGCTTTTCTTCTTATTTTATGGCATTATTGGGCAAAGATCTGTCAGGTGAAAGGATTCCTGTGGATCTGGAATCACCCCTAGGCCTGCACCTTAAACTATAAATTATTCACAGTGGTATCAATAAAAGGTGGAGTGGAAGGCAGAAAAATTTTGGGAATTTTTTCCCTTTTTGTTTAATCAGCACTGGTTTTATATGTTCTTATCTCTTCTATTTCAGATTTTATCCTTTGTGAAGTGTTATGAATATAATCTTTGCTCAATTAAGGCAAGGCAGGTAGAGATCAATTTTCCAGTGAAATATGATGGAATATTTATCCAAAACTAGACTTGGAAGGAGCTCCCACAGCCCAGATCAGCCTCCAGACCTGCCCACTCCTCCCTGAGGACACTGGGGTTGTGAGGCACAAAAAAACAGACGCAGACAAGGAAAGACACTGTTGGTCCTGCATGGACATCCATAAATCTGATATTAGGAAATAATTCTTCACAGGAAGGGTTGTCAGGCTGGAATGGGCTTCCCAGGAAAGTTAAAGATTCCTGGAGGGATTTAAAAGCCATGAGATGTGGCACTTGGGGACGTGGTTAACTGGTGGCCTCAACACTTCATGATGGGACTCAAGGATCTGAGAGGTCTTTTCCAAACTTAGTAATTCCATGATTTTATGAGTGGAAGTGGATTTGGCCCAAACGGGAAAGAAAATTAATCTGAATATTTTCCAAGCATCTTTCTTATCCTTGGCTAAATTGGAGCAAAACAAGGAGGAAAACTGAAGCTTCTTTCTCATTTGGAGCTCACAGATTGCATCATTTCAGATGGCAGAGCATTGGGAATTTTAAGACAGATTTCCTGGGAGTCCCTAAGGGCAAACTTTATCCAAGCAAAAGCAGAATGATAGATGTGCTATTTAGGACACCCAGCTCCACATCTGTGGCTGGTTCAGCAAACTAAGATTAAATGAGGGGAAATTCTTTCAATTCCCTTTAGGTTTGGTCAGACCTCCAGGGACAAGGAGCTTCTCTGAGGTTTCAGATGACTGGGAAACAATTCCACCTCCCAGGTGGGAAAATGGGACAGCACATCTGCACCTACAGCTTCCTTGGTGGGACAGTGGAATTTGGTGAGGGGTGGGGCTGGCACAAGAACTGGAAATTGAGGAGGACGTTGCTGTTTTGGCTCCTGTGCTGGAGGGTCTCAAATCCAATCCAAATCCAATCCAATCCAATCCAATCCAATCCAAATCAAATCAAATCCAACCCAGTCCAATCCAATCCAATTCAATCCAATGCAATCCAAATCAAATCCAATCCAAATCCAATCCAATCCAATCCCAATCAAATACAATCCAATCAAACACAATCCAATTCCAATCCAAATCCCATCCAAACCAAACCATCTTGCTTCGTTGAATGTCTCCACCCATAATCATAAAGCTACAGGATGGTTGGGGTTGGAAGGGATCTTAAAGCTCCTCTTAAAGCCATGACAGGGACACCTTCCACTGTCCCAGGCTGCTCCAAGCCCCAATATCCAACCTGGCCTTGGGCACTGCCAGGGATCCAGGGACAGCCACAGCTGCTCTGGGCAGCCTGTGCCAGGGCCTCACAGCCAAAAATTCCTTTCCAGTATCCCATCTCTCTCTGCCTTTTGTCAGTTTGAAGCCATTCCCTGTGTCCTGTCCCTCCATCCCTTGTCCCCAGTCCCTCTCCAGCTCTCCTGCAGCCCCTTTAGGCCCTGGAAGAGGTTCTGAGGTGTCTCTGGAGCCTTCTCCTCTCCAGGTGAACATTCCCAGCTCTCCCAGCCTGGCTCCAGAGGGGCTCCAGCCCTTGCAGCATCTCTGTGCTCTCCTCTGGAATCTCTCCAGCAGCTCCACATCCTTCCCATGCTGGGGATGTCAGAGATGAATTCAGAGCTCCAGCTGGGGTTTCACAAGAGCAGAGTGCAGGCCGGGAAAACCACCTTTCCAGGGAGGAACTCCTTCCTTGCCTGCTGCAGCAAATCAGAATTCCTGCCAGTGTTCCCTGGCTGCTGATTTCCCCAGGAATCCAGGGGGGAGAGCTGAGCTGCCCCTCAGCAGCTCCTGGGCTGCCCCTGAGGGCAGGGGAGCTGAGCAGCAGCCTGGGGTGAGGGGGACACTGGAGCCACTGGAAACAATCTGCAGGCATTAATATGGATTCCAGGGTCATTTTATATTTCATGAGCTCCTTTTCTCTTTCTCTTCAAGCCCCCAGGAGATGGCAGATGTTTTCGGGTATCACGTGGAGAGCAATGTGTCTTTTTTTATTTTTTTATTGTGAAGATTGCTCCTCACTTGAAGGGATTAAGAGAGGAAAAAAAATCTCTCTGCTGGGTTTGTTTTTTTATTTTTGTTTTCTTCTTGTTTTGTTTGGGGGTTTTTGTTGGTTTGTTTGGTGGGGTTTTTTTTGTTTTTTGGGGGTTTTTTGGATTTTTTTTTAATCAAATGCAATCAGCATTCCTGAAAAGTTTGCAGTCTCTTTTCCTCTTAAAGCCCTTCCAAAGGGATGAACTGGGTTTCCAGAAAGTTTGGATCCTTCCTCTCCTTCAGGGATCCAGCTCATGTGCAATAAAATACCAGGAACAGTGACACCACAAAAGGGTTTTACTACTTTAGATTCTACATTTATTACATATTGTCTCCATCTAAACCCAAATTCAGAGTGAAACACCTTGTGAAATCAGATCTATAGATAATATTTGCAAAATTACATCTAATCCTGAAATCTGTAACTAAGGGAAGGCATTACAAATGAATTGCAAAAGCCACATTGAATTTCTTCTGGCAAAATCCAACAGCAGCAATGAACCACTGGATCAATGAGCAACATCACCCATCAGATCTCTATTTTCCTCTCTATGGAATTAATCTCTTGTGGCATTAAATCTGTTGAACTTCTCTATAATTGTGCCTTCAGCTCCTTTCTCTTGATTTCATGCTTTCCTTTAATAATAACAAAATTTTCTCTCTTTTGCATACAGGTGGGAAGATGAATTTGTTGGGTTTTGTTTTTTTTTCCAGGAAAAAAATGTAGAAATTGCAGAAATTGTAATTCATTGCACCTAATATTAAATATGGGAATATCTGACATAGGCTTTCCATCATGGATTTTTCCCTGATTCCTTCCCTCAGTACCTGCCCAGTGCCTTTGTGTAGAAGATCTGCACCCTCCCAGTATGAAGACAAGACCTGTCCACAATAATTTGGAACCAAAAAAAAAAAAGACTGGCTGTGCATCCCTGATGGATAAATGTGCTGGAAGTGGAACCTTTTCCCTGATCTGCTCCAGGAGTGGTTTAAAACTGCTCCAGAGCATGGGGATGGGGACTGATACTGGAAATCTTGGCTGCATAGGGGCTGTTCATGCCTGGTTGCTGCATTGCTGCCAGCTGGCAAGGCTGGAGCATCCATGAATTCCCTTTAAAACATGGGAATTCCATGGGCCAGTGCTCAAAGGCTGCAGATGTAAATCCAGCAAAGGAACTCCGGAGGAAATGCCAAAGTTCTGCCAACTCTCCTCCCTCAGCCAACTTTTATTTTAGCTTGAAACGTAAGAAATAATTTACTTCTTAGAAAATATGGAGGGCGACTCATAAAGAATTCATTTCCCCTTACCTTGGTGATTAAGGTGGCTCTGTTTTTCCTTCCTGTTTCCAGGGAGGGGAACAGGCAGCCCAAACTCTGCTGAATGAAAGATAAATGAGTGATAAAATTGCTGGAGGATCTCTAATGTACGTGCTCAAGCCATCAGGGTTCAGCTCTTATCAAGTGTGAGCAGGGACTGGGACTATTCCTGTGCTTGACTGATGTTGGAGGCTCTAAAAAATTTATTTTAAAGAGCAAAAGCTTAAATAACTTTCAGATATTTCGCTCAAAGTAACCAGAAATATCTTGCAGAGTGTCATGGTTTAATAGTAATAAAGAAGAGAGAAGAGGGAGTGGGAATAAAGCCCCAGGCAGAGCAGTGATGCCCAAACAGTTGCTCAGCATCTCTCCCCCAGCAGTGATGGGTGGCTCCCAGTTTCCCAGTTTATAAACTGGGCACTGTAAGGTGTGGAATGTCCCTTTGGTCACTTCATGTCACCTGTCCTGGCCCAAATTCTTGGGCAGCTCCTTGCTGGCAGAGTTTGGGACACTGAAAAGTCCTTGACTCCAAAATTCCAGCATGTTCTCAGCATTATTCCCTCCATCCCAGCCAAAACCAGCAGAGAGTGGGATGAGGATCACACTCCCTAAACCAACAGGGAAAGGTCCCCCATGCCCAGACCTCTCAATATTGGCTGCACAGAGGGGAAAAAACAAATCATTTTTATGTTCCTTTGCAATTTCACTCTGCCTTATCTCCTTCAATTGATGGTCAGGAAAATAAAATGCTTGTGGAGGTAGCAAAAAACAAAAAAGAAAAGCTTTGAGTGTTTCTCATAAAATGAGATGTATTGGGCTCTCTGAGCTTCTCCTAATGGCTGAAACAGACAGAGGCAGCCTGAAGGCCCAGACTAATTTTGCAGTGGGTTTGTTACACAATGAGCCAGGGAACAAAGAAAGAGCTGGAAGGAGGGGAAGATGATGATGGAGCCCTTCCTCTGTCTGTGATGTGCCTTTGCCCATTCCCAAGAAACAAGGAAGAAAAGTCTGGTAAAAATTGTCAGCAATATGAAAGTACATTATCTGGGACACCAAAGAAAAAAGATCATAACTTTTGCTCTGTATCCTCTCTATTCCCCTGGTGTCGAGTGATAGAACCTTAAAATACTCCTTTTTTTTATTATTTTTGTTTTATTACTTGGAAAAGTGGAACGAAGTTATGGATCTGAAGTTTTAGAGCACTGTATTTTAAAAGAAACTTCTAATGGTATTTTTGCCTGATGTGCAATATTGTCTTTTATAATCTCTTATATCTTATAATCTCTTATAATATTTTGTCTTATAATCTCTTCCTGAGCATGTGGAGTAAAGGGATCTCCTGGAATGCTCAGGAAAGTTCCCAGGAGATAAATTGA
>JBBMKD010000217.1:32981713-32992289 GCA_037834095.1 Argya squamiceps | reverse complement strand
CCTGGATCCCTGGCAGTGCCCAAGGCCAGGTTGGACACTGGGGCTTGGAGCAGCCTGGGACAGTGGAAGGTGTCCCTACCATGGCAGGGGTGGGAATGGATGGGATTTAAACTCTTTTCCAACTCAAACCATTCCATGCTCCTCTGGCAGGCACAGACAAGTGGAGAGGTGCAGGGAGTGTCGACCACTCCAATAAATTCCACTGAATTTCCAGGCAAAGCTGAGGATGGAATGGCAAAACTCATTTAAACCTGTCTCCCTGTGTTTCCAGTGGGGAAATGGAGTTTCCAGGATGTGAAGTTGGATTTCTGGGCTGTCCACAGGAACAGAAATTTGCAGGTTACCTTCTCCTTCTGGGCACCAGAGAATTAAATACTTCTGCAATAAGAAATTGGGGAACTAGGAAGTGATTCCTGCAAGGCAAAGGAAAATGAGGAAAGAATGATTTGGAGTAAATATTTCAGTTTTGGAGCCAGTCCCACACATGATGCTTTTCTGTGCCCCTGCTGAATGAAGGGATGGGCCCCTCTGTCACAAAAACAGCCAGGGAAGGTCTCCCTGAAATGGGTTTTTACAAAGAAAACTCTTCCTCAGCTACTTCTCATTAGCACTTTTTGTCTTCCACAATAGTGCTAATTACAGTGAAGGAAACCTTTCTTCAAGGGATGTGGCCACGGACCACAGATTAAGCACACAGAGATCAGAAATCTATCTCAGGATCTAAAAGAAGGGTTTTAAGTGTAATTCATCAGCCAGCTTAACATATTGTCTGAGTTCTTTCTCCTTGAGGACAATTTAATGGTTTGTGGTTCTTTTAACAAATAGGGACATCCATATTTAAAGGAAAAAAAAAAAAGTGAAAAAAGCATGCTGGAATTTCAATTATCTTTTTACTCCAGTTATTATTTTTTTAATATATACATGAATACTTATTTAAATCCATAAATAAATTTTATGAGGAAAAGGTTCTTCCCCCAGAGGGTGGTTGGGCACTGAACAGGCTCCCCAGGGCAGTGGCCACTGGAGGTCTCTTCCAACCTTAATAATTCCATGATTTTTCTTTGCACAGAGCAGAATAAAAACTCCAGGTTGTGTTCTCGTGTTCTCCTCTGCAGAGACAAACACGCTGGACTGTGCCTATAATAAGCACAAGTTCTTGAGCTAAAAAACATCAACCAGCATTTGGGAATCCAGTTAATTATTAAACGACCCATGAAGATTTTGAATGCATGGCTTGCTTTTGTGAGCTTATCTGATAGACTGAGTTTCTCTCTTTAATTTCTACACATAACTCCAATTTCTTCTCTTCTCTCAAAAATACATCCTTACAGCTGGATGAGAACATGTGTTTGGGTAAGGGGTGCTTTGGTGAGGCACAACAGAGGAATGAGAGCTCCAGAAATGTTAAAAGGAGGAAAAGAGAATTGCAGGTAAGTCTGGTCTCAGCGCCAAACGAAGGTCAAATTCAATTATCATTAGAGGTCATTAAGAAAATGCCGTAAGGCAAAATAAACAGTGGCTGACACAGCAAGGAGAAGCAGGTGTGTGATCAGATGGACCTCACAACCAAACCAGGTTTTTCCTAAGGTTTAAAATCCCCACACTGCACATTGTGTAGACATTTCCCCACTGTCCAAACCCAATCCCAAGGAACCAGTTCAGGCGTGTTCTCTCACTTTGGATCTCTGGTGGCTTTCCGTATTTCTGTCACGGCACTTAGAGCAGAGTGATAATCCAGGGAAGATATTCCTCCCACAGCTCCATCCATGTGCCAGGACCCCAAAAAGCTGCTGCTGTTGCTGCCCGTGCCCTGTGCTGTCCCTGGTGGGGCACAGCTCTGGCCCGAAAAGCGCGGAATTAAACGCGCGTTAATTTTTCATTTCCGTAACGAGCTTGTAGAATTCTGTGCAGAGCACCAAGAAAACGTTTCCAAAATAGAAGGGATTTCCATGGCAGGCCTGGCTGGGGACTGATTGCCACTCTGGTAGATGAGCAGCAGCCCTTGAGCACAGAATCACTCAGTGCTGCTCTCGCAGCCTCTGGTGCTGCTCCATCACAGCAGCTCTGGCACAGGGACCCTTTTCGGGGTGGCTGAGGAATGAAATCTCTAATGACAGAAGAAATGGGATAACTGGGTTCTAAAGAAACCCATTTGAGACACTTAAGAAAGTTTAAACCCTGGAATTAGCTGTCCAAGAAAGGAATTATTATTTCTTTAGTAACTGGAGGCTGCCAAGTAGGGAATAACGTGAACCCAGGTGCTAAGGGTCACACACAAGCGTGGTCACCACAAGTGTGGTGAACATCATGTTATGATTTAGAACCCTAAAGTAAAAAGCCATTGAACTTTTAGTTGCAGTGGATCACAAATAAGAAAATAGCCCCTGTCTTCCTATTCTTAAGGAGGAATGTGGAAGAGAATTTTTGAGAGAATCAAAAGAAATTTAAATTTGCAGAGTTGAGTGCGAACAAAATAACTTATTTGGCCCTAAATTTGGTTGGTCCCAGAACAAATTTGGGAAAAAAAACAAAAAAGGAATGTGCTGAAAGATTTGGTTAGAAATTAAGGATGAAAAAGAAAGTACCTTAAATCAAAAAGTAACCAAAGAAAAGGCATGAAGTTAGATCGGGTATCATGTACCATCATCATGTTCATATCTTATTTTGTTTGCCTTCAGCAATGCAACCTTACCTGTCAATCAACCAAAAAACAAAGTTTAGGGATCAGTAGTATTGTAGAATTCCTTTGTTAGATGATAGCCTAGGGGAAATATGTAACTGGCACGTGGTCACAGTTATTACATCATTCTACTCCTTTTATTTTGGGGGGTTCATGGTCAAACACCACTCCAAGCTCCCCAAAGCCCTGCTGAAATCAGTGAGTGCACTGCCAATAAAACATGAGTGCACTCCAAAGTCACTGCTGGGAGCCACAGTGTTAGTCAGGGATTTTAAGTGCTTGTTTTGATGCAAGGAATGTTTTCAAAGGAAGTTATGGGAATGAAATAGTCCATGGAGAGGAGGATGGGTTATTTTTCATCATAGCTACTTCCAAAAAAATCAATTTCTGAGAAAGTGCATTACGCTTCAGGAAACGGGTACAAACAGGATGGAGATGTATAAAAATGCTCTGCTCTCTTTGGTACAATACTCTGACTTTACTCATCCCCAGCAGATCAATAGGCAAGTTTGGTCCTCATCCTTTTACCACATCAGTTGTTATTATCCTCTGACTCAGGTCTTAAATTTTGAAGGTTTAGGAAAATGTACATATAAGTTTTATAGATATAAATGTATATAAGCGTGTACATATTATAAAGTATAAATATATATGAGACTTTGAGTATAAGAATTGAGTTCAAAGATGTGTGAGGAAGAATTTTAAGTTCATTACAGATGTTTTTAAATAGCTGTAGCTGCCCCTGGATCCCTGGAAATGTCCAAGGATGGGGCTTGGAGCACCCTGGGATGGTGGAAGGTGTCCCTGGATGGGCTTTAAGGTCCCTTCCCACTCAAAGCATTCCATGACTCTGTGATTTCAGTACCATAATCCTGCACCCTTGGCTGTAAAATTCCCTCAAAGCAATGTAAAAATTCTCATTTGGACAATAAGACTAGGAATTTGTAACAGAGGAAAAAAATTCTGATTTTTGACCCTAGAATTTACCAGTCCAAATGTGAGTGATTTTACATTTGTGCCTCAAGGTATCCTCATTCTTCTCAAGCAAATACTGAAGTGTAGTTATAAAGGAAAGAGAGCTCCACCAGTTTCCTTAATCTGCTTTTTCCCCTGCTTTTTTTATTAAAATGATCATTTTAATGCTCTTTAAACACTGATCTTCTCTTCGATTCGCCATTGATCCTAATGCCTAAATCCATACCTGCTTTGCTGAGGTATATCTTGCTGTATATTGATAAATCAATATTTTTATGATCCGTTATCTGAAAGAAAACAAAATTGAATGTGATGCAAGGGTTGATGTTAGATTTTATTTCTGTATAAATAACAGTGGAGCTCAGGGCAATGCTCTTAACTCACCTGTGGGCTCTAATTTTACAGTTGTGTACAGACATCACTCTGATGGGTTTTGTGATTGATTTTTCTGTACAAGGAGATTTTCTCCTCCAAAGGAAAGACCAAGGAGGTTCCATTTCAAATGTCCCTGGGAATGCTTGGCCACCGTGGGCCCTGACAGTCATCCTCGTGTGGCCCAAAGAAGGATGGTGCCCTCTTTCTTTATTCCTTGTGAGGTGGAACAGTGAAGATCTGGCAATGGTGGGGTTCTCTCTTCTCCCCTTTTGTGCTGTAATGCCTCACTGTGTCAAGCTTTATTCTTGGCAAGAAACAGTTTGCACACCTGAGGCTGCCTGACATTTTTGGCACATTTGTGCACATTTGTCCTGGTTTGGAAAGACAGGTGTCTGCTAAGGAAGGCAGGAGCTTCCCTTGGAATGGAGAATGTAAACCCCCACCCTCTGAATTATTACAATTTTGAAATTAAGGCGATCTCAGGCAAAGATATGGGAATAGGAGTAAGAGTTGTTTACTAGGAAAATTAAAATAAAAATGTGGTAGTATAAAAAAAGGCAAGCAAACAGAAATAAAACGCTGACAGAGTCAGAATACACCTGACCCCCTGTTGGTCAGGGTGTTGGGAGCAGTCCAAAATAAATCCTCCTGCAGTGGCAGCTGTGGCTCTGTTGGAGCAGAGATGATCCTGGAGAAGGGCCCAGTGGGGCTGAGCTGGCTCTGATCTCCCTCTGGGAATCCAAACAGGCTGTGCTGGTGCTCTGAATGCCAGCTCTGATCCAGGTGGGAATGCTGGGCTGCTCCCCTGGGTGGGATGATGGAATTGTCTCAGCCCTGCCCTGAGCCTGGATGGCCCAGGGACAGCAGAGATCCCCTGGAGGGAGGATGGGTCCTGGAAGGGATAAAGAAAACACTTCCCTGCCTGGTTTTAACAGTTAATAACAGAATACAAACTGCTGGTTACATCTTGCATTGCAACTCAAGGCAAATTTCCATATTAAATTTGGGAAGAAACATCAGAGCTGCAGTTCCTGCTTCACTCCCCAGATGCTCCTGGCAGAAATTCCCAGCAGCTCAGAGATGGGTTAGTGGGGATGAGGAGTTTCCTGTGCTCTGTGGCAGCTGGATAAGAGCTCCTTGGGGACTTTTTTTGTCACTGTCACTTGCTGCTGGTGGTGGGGGTGGTGGCAATAAATGACATTTCATCTGCTCCCAGCTCACAGAATGATCAGTTTGGGGACAGAGGTGACAGTAGGGAGGCAGGTGGGATTTGGGATAGGAGCCCCAGCTCCAGGTGTGGATTTGCCACTTCTGTCAGAAATCCCAGAGCTGGGGAAGAGCTCTGCCCTGCCCAGCCCTGCTAAATCAAGGCATCCAAACTCTGTGAATTCCTGTTTGAAGCTGATTAGGTTGTGGCAAACAGCCTCAAACCCCAGGGAGGAAAACCCTTCTCTCCCTCACAGCCCATACAGCACCTCTGTAAATGTTATCTAAGCTCAAGATGTTAAACAAATTGCTTTTCTTTTTCTTTTTTTTTTTCCTTTTTTTTTTTTAATTGCCATCTGGGTGCTAATTAATTCAGTTGACTAAGGAACAGAGATTTATTTGATTGACTGGCATTCCTCTTTACATCTTGGTTTTAAATCTGTGGCTGCTTGAAGATACATTATTCTACTGAAAAGTAAATTAATTGAAAAGATTAAACAAACTAACAAAGACACCTGGAGGATGCAGGAAAGGGAATATTTAATGTCCTCAACCTGGGGAAACACAGACAGGTTTTTGGCTCCCTGGGGAATGAAGGTGGGTGTAGGAGAGGTGTGTGCAGCCCCATTTCAGGGCTCCTGGAGATTCCTGGGGAATTCCAACTTGCAGTGGTCTGTCCTACATCAGAGACCTGCTGGGTTTTTACAGGGAGAGCTAAATAAACCTAAGGAAACACAGCACAAACGATGAATTCTATCTTAAAGACTCAACAGAATTAATTCACCATTTCCATTATCTGAGTTAATTTACCTGGAATCAGATTTCTCAGGCTGTGCAGTGTGAGGGCTCTGCCAGCAGCAGATCAGGAGTTTCTCATCTGTCTTAGAAGAAGTGGCAAAAATCTCTCACTTCTGGCTGATCATCTTTGAAAATCCCCCAAACCACTCTGCAAATAATTTATGAAACAAAATATGAAAGGCTGAACCAATTCCTCCTTAAATTACAATGAAATTTTAATCTTTATGCTTGTTTAATGAGTAATAAAATCATAATATTGAAATATATTCATTAATTATCAAAGTTAATGACTATTTCCATCTTTTAGTGGTTGGTCATTAAAGGTAAATTTGTCTAGAGAGAATCTTTGGTTTCTGTAACTCATTTACCTTCATGTAGCCACGTGTGGTTTTCTGTTTGTGAGACCTTAATATTTTTATAATGACAGAAGTGTCACATGTCTGTTATTGACGCAGAACTGGAGTTAATGCTGGAAATCCAAGATCCCTGGGATAAAGCACAGCCCTGCAGGGGCTCTGCCACATTGCTGAGCATGTTTAACTTGCTCTGAGTCCTGAAAATTGGTATTTTAGGATTTGTCCTGGTGGATGCTGTTGTGCAGCAGGTTTGGTGCCATCAGTGAGACCCAGAGTGGGGAAATTCTTTTTCCAGAAGGGGCACTGGATGTCTCTGTGCTTCTGATGTTTCTGCTGATGACAGATCCATTGCTGACAGATCCATTTATAGGGAATCTCCCAGCAAATCTCTTGGTGGAGAAAGTGTCCTGCATCCCCAGAAAGCTTTGGCCCAGGCGAAAGTCTTCATGGAATGGTTTGGGTGGGAAAAGACCTTTAAAACGATTTCATTCCACCCCCTGCCATGAGCAGGGACACCTTCCACTACCCCAGGTTGTTCCAAGCCCTCTCCAGCCTGGCTTTGGACACTTACAGGGATCCAGGGGCAGCCACAGCTTCTCTGTTCTCTTAAGAAAGAAATCTCTGCCAAAAGGAGAGATTCCCTCCCACAGCTTTCCTGCTTTGGGGAATCAGGCTGCTCCTTCACAGCAACACCCCCTGGAACAACACTGGGAATTGGAGGGTAAAAGGATGACCTGGAAACGTGCTTCAGCATTCAGGCTTGTATTGATGGCACCTCTGGGCTCCAGGCTGTGATCTTGTGGTTGTTTCTTGATTATTTCCTTCCACTTCTTGGCTTTCTTTTCTCTTTCCTGATGTCCTACAATTTGTGGAGCTGAAGGTCTTTATGACTCTGAGATTCCCAGGGCTCATTGCTCACACCCTCACACGTTTTCCAGAGGTCTTTCCCCAAGAGCAGGGAAAGATGGGTTGATTGGGTTTAATTCCCACTGGTTGGTTGATGGGTTTAATTTCCACTGACCCTGCCAGAGTGACCCCAGGATGGATTAGACCCATCTGAGGCAGCAGGAGCAGGTCATGCAGCACACTTGGCTCAAGCACTGACTGTGACAGCAATTATCCAACTCATTTTCCACCTCAAGAGGACATTCCCTGCCGTGTTCCCAGTGTGCCCACACAGGAAGGTGGCCCAGGGTGGGGAGAGGTGGGTGCCTGCTTTTATTTAGGTGCAAATGGGGCCTAAACTGCAGCCCAAAGGTGTTTTGAGGAGTTTGCTGCACTTACCTCTCTCTGAAATAAGTTTGGTATGTGTGCTTCTTTCTAGTCTTGCGACTTTTATTCCAATAAAACAATTTCCACCCAGAGCAAAGACCTGCAGAGGTTTTTCTCTCTCCCAGAGAGATTATTCTATCAGCCTAAAACTTCTTTATTGATAACATGAAATTATTGACTAGCAGGGTTTCCCCGTGTTTTGACAGTGTTGTTACAACTTCAGTTTCTTGTAAGAGAAAGAAATAATTGGCATTCAGCATCATTTCCATATAAATGCCAACATCTGTGCAGTTCCCATTCACCTTCCCATCCTCCAAACCCCGAGTTGTTTACCAGTCTTTAATTGTCCTTCACGAACGGGGTTTTACAAAACGCTGAAAATAATCTCAGGAAAAAGGAAAATGTTTATCCTGCACGAGATCTGATCGTCACCAGAGCTCTTTGAAGACACAGAACCTGCAGCTCTCAGGCAGCCTTTGTGCTGGGTAATGGGGACTGCTAAATTTTTGAGAGTGCTAATTAGTCCAAGATAGACAACTCTGCCGAACAAATTAGAGATCCCACTGTGACGAGCTGAATAGAAACAATGTTCAAATAACTGCATTTAAATCTCCAAAACCGTAATGTAATTACTGCAGTGACAGGACTACCAGCTGTTTATAGGCCTTTAAATCTGCATAATGAACAGCCCTGTGATCTTGGTGTGCACAGGCATTTTCGGAGGTTTAAAGCCATTTCTCAGGGACGTTTGGGGTTTTTTTCCTACCTTCCCTTTCCCTGCCCTTTGAGGGGGTGGTTGTTCTTTGGAATTGCCAATGGAAGTTGAAGGTTTACCCGTCAACCTCACCGTGGAGCCTCTGGATTTGCATCCAAAGCCTCGACCTTTAGTGATATCTTGAAAACAATTTATATCCCCTCAAACCTTCCCCAAAAGTTGGGGGGTTTTTTTTAGAGCTGTAGGAGCCTGGAGGGTGAGTAAAAGAGCAGTTAAATTAGAGATCCACCAGCAGCAGTGCTTTGCTTTTCACACACCCTCAAAGGCACATTTTTAGCTCCTACCAAACTTTGAGAATTCACATTCATGTTAGAAGAAAACGTATCCATATTATGTATATTTTGATAAATTTTGCCACTGTTTTCCTCTTTTAAGTGCTCAGTGATTTAGTGCTAAATAGGAAGTCAGGGGCTGGTTCCAACACAATCATTTTATCTGTTCTCTGTCTAAATATTTACAGACTTGCCAAGCAGGAGAGTTACTCATCCTCTTGGAGGTGCAGTTTAGCATTAATTAAAATGTATTACAGGGACGAGCCATTTACATTTATTTACAGCTTGCTTTAGTGGAGATGTGAGACCACTTGCAAAAGCCAGAAACTCAGGAGTTTCTCATGGTGTGAATAAAACACCACCGAGGTGATTCAGCCCTCTCTGCCTAAAGCTTCATTTAAGTGTGGTGCATCCCTGGCCATGCTGAAGGTTTGCTCTGAAATCCTTTCTTTTCCCTCACTCACAACTGTTGTCTCCAAAAGTCACCCAAGGCTGTGAAATCTGATAAGAAATTTTGATAAGGAACAGCTAAAACACAATTTGGAAGCCTGTCAGCTTGGGGAATTGTCCACCTCGTGGCCCTTTTGATCTTTGCTTGCCAGGAAAGAGTTTTAATTCAGGTCTCCACGATGAGTTGGGCAGGTTAT
The DNA here is from genome assembly GCA_037834095.1 of Argya squamiceps. Classification (NCBI taxonomy): domain Eukaryota; kingdom Metazoa; phylum Chordata; class Aves; order Passeriformes; family Leiothrichidae; genus Argya; species Argya squamiceps. The sequence continues at coordinate 32,982,933 of JBBMKD010000217.1, read as the reverse complement.
TTCAGCTCTGAGTGTTTGCTGCCCTTCCCCTTTGAAATGCACTTCCTTCTCAGTGTTGAGGATTAACAACTATTTAAATGCACACACGACTTTTGTTTTCTCATTTCTACCAGTTTGTTAATTTATTTCTCATTTAACTTTTGAATCCTAATCCTACAATCCATCAAGGATTAGCCTTGATGTTTACATGTGGGGATTTTTTTCTTGTAAACAGCAAACTGGGAGATGCTGCAGGAATGTTTGGCCATGAGAATTAACCTCGTGGCTCCACAAAGGGCATTTTTATAATTGAGGTGGATTTATTTATTATTTTCTTGGAGGACTTTCCCCCAGAGTCTCTTTTGAATCCATCCCTTCAAAGCCCTGCACAGCCACACCTCTTGTTCCAGAGCAGTGATGGGTCTGATGTTCTGTGCCAGCAGGAAAGGATTATTCTGGAGCACCAGCACCTGCACAGCTCCCAACCTCTGTGGTGCTTCCCAGAAATTGAAAATAGAGGCCACCCTGACTTAGGGACTTGCAGGAAAAATACATTTTATCACTTTATCATGCTGTATATGGAATAGGAAGTGGGTCTGCAAATCCCTGGATGGGTTTTTCCTGTTCTGGTGGCTACACACAAAGGTCTGGAATGTTCATGTGTCATCATGCCCATCCCTGGAGGAATTCAAAGCCAGGCTAGACAGGGCTTGGAGCAAGCTGGGATGGTGGAAGGTGTCCCTGGGTGACAGACAAGCTGCTCCCTGCTCTTTCAGAGTTATTTGGACAGCAGCAGCATGCAAGTGTTTATTCCTTTTCAGTGAATCAACACGTAAAGGAGCGTTGGAACACTAATAAATAAAAGACAAATGATGTTTTCCTAGCAAATCGAGCATGTGGCTCGTGTGTACTGAAGATTTAACAAGGATGATTAAGTGTAGACAATTGCTGAGTGGGGAAAAGTCAGTCCTGAGGCAGAGGAGGCTTCAGAGCCTTTCTCCTTCCCCAGTTTGTGCTTTGGAAACTGCACAAGTTCAGAACTGAAACTCAGTTCTGAATTTTTGATTTTTGATTGGAAGGATGAACATCTCTGCTACAAGGAATGGCTGAGAGATTTGGGATTGTTCAGCCTGGAAAAGGGTCCAGAGACCTCAGAGCCCCTTCCAGGGCCTAAAGGGGCTCCAGGGGAGCTGGAGAGGGACTGGGGACAAGGGATGGAGGGACAGGACACAGGGAATGGC
>JBBMKD010000217.1:32953621-32967824 GCA_037834095.1 Argya squamiceps | reverse complement strand
TGGATGGATGGATGGAGGGATGGATGGATGGATGGATGGATGGATGGATGGATGGATGGATGGATGGATGGATGGAGCAATGGATGTGTCCCCCTTTGAAGCAGCCACACAACCTGGATGCAATTTCCTGCAGGGAAACTCGGCCTTGTTCTTCTGAAGTGGATAAACCAAGCCTTGTAAAACTGATTGTGGGGAGGTGCTTTGACATGAGGAATGAAAAGGCCAGGCCTGGCCTCTCCCTGCACATCCCAGTGAAGCAGGGACATTTCCCATTACCTGCCCTGCACCTGGGGGGTCTTTATTTTCCCAAGAGAATTTTGAAACTGAGGTGAAAACTGTGCTGTTGCTCTCCAGCAGTAGCTGTAATTCACCATCCCTACATGGATGTTGTTAATAAAATATTTGGGGCTCTTTTGTGATAAATTATTGATTTATCAACTTCAAGCCCATAAAATCAGAATGGTAAAAGGCAACAATTTCTTTTTGGGGGAGGAGGAACTCTGATCATATCTACTTCATTCACACTAATGAATGACCAAGATATAACTGGCTCCACATTCTCTGTTAGCAAATATTGTTACTCAGATAAAAGTACTACCACTGTAAAGAAAAGCCTTGTGGGATTACCAAAACGCTATTTAGAACTCTCTAATTCCCTTTAACTCTTTTTTTTTTTCATTTTAATGGGAAAAATACCTTCAAAGACCAAAGATCTCTACATGGCTTTCATGGTGGCCTTCCACAAAGGAGTCCTCAGTTTGAATTTTAATGTTTTTAACCAATGTTCTGTGTGGAGCACATATGTCCTTAATGAGAGAGCTGATGCAGTTCATTAGTTTATATTTGAGGGATGAAACGTTGCTGAGTGTAGCTGTTAAATTGTAATTGATAATGGCCGAGTAGGGAAAATTTAGCATTTGGCAGTTTAAAGTTCCACACAGGCTAATCCCTGACTGCTCCCAAGGAGAGGGAATACATGGGATGAGGAAAATGTGAGTTGTAATTGTAGACAAAATTCAAATTTCAGAGCAACTGGAGGTGAGTCTGTGGGTCTGGTTTGGGCAGAGGGGTAAGAGGTGAAAGGTGCTGTTTAAATGTGATGTACAGCAGATGATGAGAGCCCTTCCTGCACATTCCTCATGATCCCAGCCCTTTTCCAGGTTTGTTGTGCTGGGGTGACCTGGCACTAGCACAGTTAGCCCTGAATGGCTCAGTGATGCTGCCAGAGCACCGTGCCAGGCTCCAGATTGGGAACCACCAATCCACCAATTCCAGGTTGTACCCCTGGAATTTCTGGCTCATTTAACCCTAGAGCTGGTGAAAAGTTTAGTCTGGATCACTGGGAATAATCAGCATCCTCTGCTCCAGAACAGCCCCAAACCTGTGCTTCCAAACACCATTTTTCAGCGGGATTTCAGGGCTCTTCTGCCTGCTGGCCCACAGACACATCTGAGAACATTTGTGCCAACTCTTTCATGCACAGGGAACATGGAGCCAAGCTGCAGAATTCAACATCCAAACTGTGAGATTTGGGAAGAATCTTAGTAAATTAAAGTTAAAAACGGCACAGTAAAAGTCTGTGAGGATCTTCAGGATTAGATTCTTTTTTTTCCCTGCTGCTCCACAGCAACATGTGGGCATTACATGTGTTTTGGTGGTACATTAAGGAGTAGATAATCTGTATTTGGTTATTCTCCCAGACAGTCAGTAATAATAATTTGAATGAGGGAGATTTTAAAAAATGCATCTGGCAACTCTGTGGGTGTGTTTTGTCGTTTGTTTTCTTTTTTTTTTTCCCTTGCCTTTCTTTTAAAACCCCCACAATATAAAATAAGAAACAACACCAGAAACAGCTCTGAAATAATTATGAAACCAATAAATAACCCCTGAGCTCTAACGTACACAGATGACTTTCCAGAGGCGGCAGGCAGGCTTGAGTGTGGAGTTAAAAAACAAAACAAAAAAACCTGGGAAAAGTCCGGGAGCAGGGATGGGAGGGGGGACTCCGGATCCCCCCCCGGGGCTGGGACCGCGGGGCTCAGATGTTCCAGGGGCGCAGGATTCGCTTTGCTCCTTGCCAAAACAACAACAACAAAATATGAAATAACCGACACAAACCTATTTAAATAAGGAGGGAGGAAAAAAATAAAAAGAGGAAAGAAAAAGAAAAGAAAAAAATCTTTCTCTTTTTTTTTTTTCCTTAAGCAGCCGAGCCCAGCTCATCATCAGCAGCTGAGGCAGGAGCAGGAGGGGTTTTGGAGTTAACTGCATGCAGGAAATCTCTCACATCCTGAGTCCCAGCTCGCTCCTCTCGGTAACTGTATATTATGGGGCTGCTCTCCAGCCCCAGCTGATGAAAGTTTGTCTCCCTCAGTCTGGGCTGCGATGTCAAAGCGCCTCCAGGCAGCGCAGCCGCGCTCCCCCCGTGCGCTGCCCCCGGCCCGGCTCCCCGCGCTGCTGCTGCTGCTGCTCGGCCCGGGCTGGCTCCTCTCGGCATCGCCCCGCGGTAAGTCACACACAGCCCCCCGGGGCTTGCCCCCAGAAAGGATCCCGAGCCCCGCGTTCCGTTTTAGCCGGACATGGAGTAAGGGAGATGGGTTTTTAGAGCGCCGCTCCCCCTGGCTCTGCTGCGGGCGTGGAGCGGGAGGTCCCGGCTGGGCACACGCGGAGCTGCGGAACTCCCGCTCCTCTGCGCGGCTCCGTGGGGATTTCCCCGGGAAAACTCCGCTGTGCTGTGCCTTCGGCACCCCCAAACCTGCCGGGTCCCATCTTCCGGCACCCCCAAACCTGCCGGGTCTCTTCTCTGCACCTCTGTCCTCGTGGGGTTCCATCCCCCGGCACCCCCAAATCTCCTGGTTCCTTCTCTGCAACCCCATCCCCCGGCACCCCCAAATCTCCTGGTTCCTTCTCTGCACCCCCGTCCCCGTGGGGTTCCATCCCCCGGCACCTCCATCCCCCAGGACCGGAGCTGATCCCGGGGAATCCCCCTTTTTGTGTATATTCGGGAGTGCCCTGCAGGATCCCGGGGAGAGAGAAGGGGGATGTTGGAAATTCTTCTCCCACGCATCCCCTCCAAACAACCACCCCCCGGAGCTGAATTCAAGGGTTTGGGAGTCTTGTCAGAGTTTTGGGTTCTGTTTCCAGCTGGGGAAAAATTGCGCGGAAAAGCCAAAATAGTGATGGTAAAAGCGTCTCCTGGCTGGGGAAAAGTTTTCTCGCCGCCGCCGCTGTGTTCATTCAAAGTGAGCTCCAGGCGGGGAGCGGGGATTCGGCTCTGGAGCGCTGTGCTATCCGTGTTATGGATGGGGAACAGCCCAGGAAAGGGATTGTCTCTTCCTACAGCAAGTTTGGGGTTTATTCTGGAATCCTCAGAGCGCCCGGGTCTTCTCCTCTTCGTTAAGCAGCAGCTGACAGTGCATATTTTATGTGAGAGAGGAAAAGAGATCCTCCTTTATGAATACATTTAACAACACCGAGGGGTGCCTGTGTCCCTGCGTGTTACTACAAACTCGTGTATTTGGTCTTTTTTGGTCTCCTTTTTTTCCCCCCTCGTTGTAACTTGAAGCTTTGTAAATATTTGCTTATCTCTAAATTTATTGACAGCGACTTTCACCGGGACTTTGGCTCTGAACTTGCTGAGAGCAGAGATGGGGAGATACTTACATGAAAAACCCAGAGGGGGAAAGGACAAGGTGTTGCCTTTGATCAAGCACCTGGAATTTATTTTAGTGGATTAACAGGAGTTGTAGTTAAGCCTTTGGGAGGGCTCTTGATTTCTCTTTGCCAATGAGTGTATTTGCACCAAATCAGTGGGTTTGGGGTAAAGGCTGCAGAAATTCCCTGGCAGATGAAGAGAAAGAGGTGCCCTGTGGCTGTTCCCTTTTTGTGGGGTGAGGGAGGGTTGGTTTGGGTGGGGGTTTGGGTCCCTGCTCTGAGTGTGGGAGCTACTGTGGCTGGCCAGCCCCTCCATGGTTTGGAAGTTCACTTGCAGTTGGGAAAATCTGAGGCAAAATGCTTCAAAGTGTTTGTCCCTACAGTACTAAGAGGGCAAACTGTGGGTGACTTGGCTCTAGCACAGAGATGAGCGAGCAGAATGGGAAGAGGGGGTGGAAATCCGGTTTCTCGTGGCTCAGAGTTCCCTCAGAGCCCAGCTGAAGCTCTAAGGTTACTCTCACACTGATGGTTTGAGCTCTGTGTAAAGTCTGTGTCAGCTGCTCATCCTCTCTGGTGTCTTTATGAGGCTTTAGATGTCTACATTTGGGCAACTATGGCGGTTGCTGGCCCTTGGATTTGCCTTCCTGTGTCTTCCTGCTCCTCTTCTTTCCACACCATGTCTGTAATTTGCTCTTTTCCACCCAGAATATTCAGTGAGCCTTAATTCCACTTTTTCCTGAGGAAGCAGAGCACAGCTTTAGCTTGTGCTGCTTTCTTGGTCACGGAGGTGCTGAAAGTTCCAGCGGCACGTTTCCACTCTCCCAGTGACAACAAGGGCTCTTGGCTGGGCTGGCACGGGTCTTTCTGGGCATTCTGGAGCCCTGCAGGACATCCTAAAGCTGCCAGGACATCTGAATTTTTACATAAACTCCTGCTTAGTGATTAAGGCAAGCTGGAGTTGTGATAAGCCTTGAGGAGCAGGTTTGAAATGTGGCAATAACGTGTGTCTGCCCAGGTGACAGGTCTGGTATTAAACAGAAATTATCAGCTTGTGGGCTAGACAACTTAAAAGTAGCCTTGTTGCTTGCTTTGAGTGTGTTTTCCTTCCATTTTTTGTGGTTTTATAATTGCCCTTCTAGTTTTCAGTCTTGTGCTGGGTTTCTGCTTAAAGGGCCTCGTGGACAAAGAGGAAAACTCAGCCAGGCCAAATGAACTTTGTTGTCCTTGTGGAGTGGGATATAAAGTAGGATCAGATCTGATCTTACAGTCTCAGTCAAGCACCTTAAAATCTACACCTGTACAAGGTTTTTGTGGTCAAGGCTGTACTGTTTCTGCAGGGCAGGCAAAGTAATGCTGTGGGTAGGTAAAGTCCAAATTACAGAGTGTGTGTGTGCACAAACTTCTAAATTTCTTTAAAATATTGTGCATTAGCTGGGAAAATAGCAGGAAAAATATGACTCTCAGAATGACAGAATGGTTTGGGTTGGAAGGGACCTTAAAAACCATCTTGTTCCATCGGCAGGGACACTTTCCACTGTCCCAGGTGGCTCCAAGCCCTGTCCAGCCTGGCCCTGGACACTTCCAGGGATAGAAGAGCCACAGCTTCTCTGAGCATGAAAAAAATGCAAATCCTAAAACTGCAGCCCAAAATTCTTTACCTTCAGTTAAAATCACTTTTGCTTAGATTTTAATTTGCTACTGATTGCAGCTTTCTTGGGTCTAATGGATATAAATTGCAGGAGGAGAAATCTTGCCTTGTCTTGTGCTCTAAACCAGATTTCTCCATCACCCTCTGTGTTTTAGAGCTCATTTATAAATCCTGTCTTCTCTCAAAGTGCATTTTGGCAGATACTTCTGGTGTGTGTGTGTAATCACCTCCTGTCTGATGATTATCCCCTTCATGTCCCCTGCAGACAGCCTGGCACGAGCTGTCACTGCCCATGGGGCTCCAGAGATCCACCCCAAAATCCCTCAGCAGAGGAATTTTATTCCCACTCTTCAGCAGTGTTTGCATCCTTGCCCTCCAGCTCACTGGGGTCTTCCCTGGTGTTTCCTTGGGTCTCCATCTCTTGCTCTGCTTGGGATTTTTGGGAAGGTCCTGATGCAGATACAAAGAGCATCCCTTGAGCTCCTGATTGTCAGGCTGTGTTTTGGGTGGCTTTGCACCCTGCTGGGAGCCCCAGTGGGGTTTCTCTGATGGCAGGTGGGTGACTGCAGCAGATCAGGGCTGTGTTTATCTGTTTATCCCACTGAAGATCTCTCTTTATCTGTTATTCCCACCAAGGCCCTCACTCACTGCCCATGATCATGAAATTCTGCTCTAAAAAGACTCAACTCATGCAAAGGCTTATTTGGTCCTGCAGCAGCCTTCCCCAGACCTCACATATCCTCCTCCTGACACATTTATCCCTGCTGCTTCCAACAGATCTGACACTGCCAGGCCAAACTGGCCAAGGAGCCCAGCTGGGCTGTTTGATTTGTGCTCCTGAGCCTCCTTTTGGGCTGTGGCAGAGAGAAGGGTGAGCCCTGAGCTGCTTTGTCAGAGTCACTGGGCTCTTGGGGTGGGTTTCTCTTCCCTTTTGCTGTGAGAGCTGCTCTAATCCAGGAGCTGACATTTTTAGGGTGTTTGGAAATGGGTCTGGAACCCTGTCAGACCAGCAGGCTCTCCCCAGCTCTGCCTCACACCATCCCATCCTGCTTAGGATGCCAGGTTGTTCACATTGCAGGCATTTTTTTTATTTAATCCCTTTTTTCTGATGACTTTCCTTCCTCTGCAACCTCTAATGTTTTACTGCACCTCACCCTGGATCTCACTCTCCCATTGCCTGAGCTTTGTACTTACATTTCAAGCAGCTCCTCAAATTTCTCCCTGGACAAAAGCACATCATCTGCACAAATTCTGGAGTGCTGCAGGCCTGAATCACACCTGCAGAGGCTTCTCTTAGGTCCTGCTGAGTCTCCAGAGCAGATCCATGACAAAGTAAATTAAAACCCCACAGGCTGAGGGTAGCAGTTGATTCTTCATAGCACAGTGCAGTCCAAGAGCTCAATCCCTTTTGTTTCTGCTTAACACAGAGCAAAGTGCTTCAAATGTATTAAATTTTTATCCTTTTGATACCCCACTAACTAAGAGAAGGGATTGTTTCTTAGCAGAGCCCTGCTCCAGCATGTTGACCCTCTCTTTTCAGGCTCCATGCAGGATTTTGAGAGTAGGTTGGTATCAAGTGACTTGAACTGCATCATCTAATCAGAAATTAATCTGTTTAATCCCTTCAGGATGTTCCACTAATTTTTTTACACCCCATACAACTGAATTTGCTGCTTTCCATGACCTGGAGCTAGGATAAGAACGAGTTTGGAGGCAGGAAATTGTCCTTTGACAAGGTCAACTTACTAAAAGCAGTGATCAGAAGAACAAATTCTCTCTTGTCCCAAATCTATGATGTAATAAGGCAAGGAGTGAAATGTGTCATGGCCTGTGAGCCATGCTGGATAATGCACATCAAGGCAGAAAAATCTGGATGCAGAATTTGGCAAAAAAGTATCTTTTAACTAGTTTATTTTGAGGTATTTTTTAAGAGGAACTGTGTCATCCCCTGGGAATTTAGTTTAATAGTATGTATCATATGCATTAAGTGAAAAACCTCTTCTGCCAATGGTGAAAATTTGCTGTTTTCTTGCTTCTTTTAAATGTGTACTAATCCTGAAAGTAGCTGAGAGATAAACCTCATGTGTGATTGCTTACCTCTGAAAGAATATATTGATACAAACTTCAACAAATTCAATATTTATGGGATTGTTTTGGTATAGTTATGCAAAAAAAAAATTAAAAATTACAAAATCTGGACTTTATAATTTACTAACAGGATCATCTGGAGGCTTGGAGCTGAGCATGGCCAGTGTTTTATCCAGCAGTGGTGGTCTGTTCTTGACATCCTCTGGTACTTCAACAATTAGAAGGTGTAAGGAGGATAATTCAGTCCATAAGGTTTATATTCCATTCCTTTTCTGCCATTGAGAGCAGTGTGATGATAGAGAGAGTTGGGAATAAATTCCCTCCATCCCTCTGGAGCACACAGGGGTGGACACAGCACCTCACCCATGTTCCTTTTTGAACTGGAGATCATTCAAGGAGCTCCAGGTTAAAATCTGCATGTGGATGTGTTTTGAAGCATGAGGTGAGCATCTCCAGAGAATGAGGATTTATTCCTTCATCTCTTGCCTCCTGAGTAAGGCCCAGACACACTTTGGGTGAACACCAAGGTGAAAGCACAAGATTGTTGAAGAAGAAATCCCAGAACGGTTTGGGTTGAAAAGGACCTTAAATCCCATCCAGTGTCACCCCTGCCATGGGCAGGGACACCTTCCACTGTCCCAGGCTGCTCAAACCCATCCAGTCTGGCCTTGGACACTTCCAGGGATCCAGGGGCAGCCACAGCTTCTCAGGGAATTCCATCCCAGCCCTTCTCCACCCTCACAGAGAGGAATTTCTTCCTGATACCCAATCTGAATCTCTCCTCTTTTAGGTTAAATCTTCACACTTTAGAAAAGAGGAGCTATTTGCTCTGCATGTTGTGTTTGCCTTGTTTCTGTGCCTGACCCTCTTTTGACATAAATTCCCTCCCCTCCATGGCCCTGAGTTCTTTGTACAGCTCATGTCCTGTGCTGGAATTTCAGATCCTTTTTGCAGCACCAGAGGATGTGTAGAGCAGATGAGCAGAGCTGTGGTAGTGACCTGGGGACAAATCCTGCCCTGAAAAAAAACCATAAAAATAAATGTTCTTTGCTCCTGTAGCTCATCTGCTGGAGGAATGTGTGACACTCAGGAGTCATGGAGCGACCCAGAGCTCATGGTGACACTTTCTGCAAGGTCACACTCACAAACCTGGCCAGGAGAGGTGGCTTCAAGAACATAAAGTAACCCCAAGCTTTCTTTTCATTCATGTTTTAAAAACCAGCAGGGAGATTCAGTGGCAGCTTGTGCTGGAGCAGGTGCAGTTCATTTTGCTCTCCCTGCTGTGTGCTGTGAGGATCAGGTATTCCCCACACAAACAGAAACTCCTGATGGAAATCAACTCCTCAAGCCCAGCAGCTCCTTTTCCAGGCCTGGGGAAGAACTACAAATCACATGCTGTGCCTGCTCACCTAAATTAATCCTCTAGTTCACCTGAGCTGTGCTTCCCAGAGAAATCTGAAGGGATGATTGGTGTGCCTGTGAGGAGCACAGCTCCCACTCCCACTCAGAGGTGTTTTTCTCTGCTGCTTGTACACAGGAAGGAACATCCCTCAATTCAGCTGTGCTGAGGATTCCTTGTACTGGCTGAGGCAGGTTTAGTAAATCACTGCAGAGAGGGGTTGCACTGTACCTTTTGAAAAGACCAAGAGGAAATTGTATTTTGGAGAGTAATTTGAACTTCACTCGGTGAAAGTAGCCTTTCATGAGGCTTTGGAGGGGAGGAGTTGGAGAGGAGCACTGGACCTGGATTTTCACATAATTATGTGGACTCATTGCTGAAAAGTGAAGATATATTTAGTACCTTGTTCTCTGCCCTTAGAGCTGTGTGGATTCCTTGTTCTTGTCAAGCACAGGTTTTTATTTCTCTGCCTCAGTAAGTGTTTTTGGTAGGTGCTGCTGGTGCAGAAGGGTGCAAGGCTGAGTTCATAATCAAAACAAAGACCTGTGGGACTCTTTGGGGGAAGAAGCAGCAATGCAGGAACAAGCAGACGTGTGCCAGTAGCACCTGTGCTGAGTTGGGATGGGATCCTTCACTCTGGCATCCTGGAAATACCTATGGGCAAGGCACTGTGCAACCCTTGAGGGTTTCCATCCTTTTTTAGCCCTGTCCTGCCTGTTTTTCCAAGAGGGAATGTCTGGGCCAATTGATATGGTGTGGATCAGGGCTTGGAAAAGAAACAGCTGAAAGTGGGAATTGCAGCAGGAGGACAGAAGTTCTCCTAAGCTGTTGTGCCATGGACTTTGCAAAGCTCCTCTGGGTTGGAATCTTGCATTTCTGACTTGCCCTCCTCTGTGAACTCCAAGCCCTGAGCTCTTCCATGGAGGGAACCTCTCCATCCACCCCCATGACCTACTGTTCTGAAATGCCCTTTCCTTCAGAGCTTCACTGCTTTATTTCTCTATATTTCACAATGTTCTCTTCTAGGAAATAAAAAGGAAAAAGACAACTCTGTCTTTGGACTGGTCGTGAATAGTAATTCCTCAGTCAAACATAACAGCATCCCAAATGAGGCTGGACAGCTGTTTCCCAAATATATCCCTGTATATATTCTGTACACATCATAAAGCTGGGTTTGGTCTATTTGAAACGTTCTGCAGGCTCCCTGCCCCCTCCTGCACTCAATGGCAAATGTTGTTCTCCCAACTCCACTTGTCACATTTTGTTCTGGAGAACAGGGAGGATATTGAGATATACACTGGCTTCTCTCCTTGACTGCATTTCAATATGTATTTTGTATAATGAGAGCCCAAATCCTTGTGCCATTACTTATGCTTTAATCACACTGTGCTCTCCCCAGATTGCTTTAATGGCATTTGCATCAGCAGGAGTTGCTGTCTGTGATGAGCAATATTTCATCTGCAAACAGAGGAGACACATCTCGGGCACTGGAGGAGGAAGGATCTGCCTGGCCTGGGTTTGTTGCAGCACAGCTCTCCAGTGAGGGATGGTGCAGCATCCTGATTGGAGAAATAGTTTTTTCAGGAATTAGAAGGAGCAAAGCTATTTTTACAGGGTTTTTTTTCTTTTTTTGAGGACCTGTCAAGTGTGATAGCTCCCTTTTAATTTTCTAGTAAATGGCTTTTTGGCATGTGTTATCTGCCGAGGAACGCCCGGTGCAGAGACATCATTTTGTACTTCAGCCATGACATTACTCTAGATGAGAACTGAAAAGTTATATAGATATTACACCAATATATAAACCATGTGTGTTAGGAAGACAAGTTCAGTTCTGAAATATTTGCCTTAGCTGTGCTTTTCACTTTCAGTCTGTGCCAAACATGTGCTTGAATGACTGATGGAGTCATATGGTTCCCTGAATAAAGCACTTTATTGTGCTCAGACTTGGAGCCTTCCAACAGTTGTATTACAGAAGCTTGGAGATTAAGATGATCCAACTGCTTAGGGGGTATGTCCCACAAGGAACATTTCAGTTTTTCTTTTCTTGTCCCCCTCCTTCTCTATTTTTTTCTCTTTCTCTGTGTCATCAGTTTGTTCAGCTGGCGGGGCAGTGACATTGGCCACAGAGAGTTTGGTGGAGGAGAGCAGCAAGTCACCTTCAAATTTCATCTCTCCCTGCCGTGTCCACATGAAAATGTTGAACACATGACATGTTCCAGGCAGTTTATGGGATTTTGTGGGGGAGGGATGATTATTCCATCAGCAGAATCAGATTTAGGGCAGGAGTAAGTGTGTGCACGAGCAAGTGATGACAGGAGGTAGAGCTGAGAATTATAAACCCCAAAAATTGAAAGCCATGTTTTTAATGCTGTTCAGTTAATGGGGATCAGGGAGTCTCCATTTCTCATCCTGGTGATGCTGCAGAGCTTCATCTTTACAGACCCATCAAGCTGGAGGCAGGATCTTTTTCCATTAGAAGCCAAAAGAACAGAAAATTAAATTCAGAAATGCATGGAGTCTTCTTGCTGCTGCCTCTCCTCAGGCTCATCAAAGACCTTTGCTGACTTCTCGTGTTTGAAAAATTTTTGTACACGAGCAGTTACTTTGCAGTGTGAATAAATGACAAAATTCAAACTCAGGAAGATCTATGGAATTAGTTGCTTTCCAAGGGTTACTTGTGCTTAAATGCCTGAGGTCTTGGGTTTGGGAATTTGGGAGAAGGGAGAAAACAAGTAAAACTTTGTGTTTAGTTTTTCCCTTGGTTTTTTGGTGACTTATTTTCCAAGCAGGCCATGAAAGGACTAATTTTCCTGGGTTTTGTAGAAAAAAAATCAATGTACTCCTTGGAGGAGCAAAGGCTAGCTGGGAAAATAATTCATGATTTGGAACTAATAAAAACTTTACTGCAAGAGACAAGAGTTTTACTTATGCACAGTCAAATCTTGCCCAGGCTTTTGTGCTTATAAATGAAGAGTCTGGTGCTGTGCTGCCTTTGGTGAAGCTGTGGAAGTGCTGGCAGTGGGATAATGGGAAGCACCTCAGCAATGTGGTGATTTTTGTGCTTTCCTTTGAGAGAGTCTCTGTGTCCTCAGCTGGTGCTTATGGAAAATTTAAGCAGTTGCTTCTTTGACCCCTGTGCAAGTCACAGGGCTGGCTTTGTTTAACCATTATGCACTGGAAATCTGGTACTGGTTTATTTTCTAGCATTTTTACGTTTATTATGAGATATAATTATATTTTGGATTTTTTTTTTATTAGTGCCCAGGGAGGTTGTGGATTTCCATCCCTGGAAGTGTCCAAGGCCAGGTTGAACCCTGGGACAGTGGAAGGTTCCCTGTCCATGGCAGGGATGGGATGAGTTCTATGGTCCCTTCCAAACCAAACCATTCTGTGATTCTGTGATTTTATTAAATACCAATTTGGTTTTCCTGTCTCAGGCAGAACAGGCACCATTTTAGAAGGTGGTTTCAGCAAGGCCTGTGCCTGAATGTTTAATTTGGGTAATGGTTTGGCTTTGCTGGAAGATGGAGTGAAATAGAGGACTGGAGTCACACATCCCCAGGCCTTGGCCACATAGTTGGATAATTGACACTTTTTTTTCTTTTGAATGATATAATCTGACCCCCTACTGATGACGATTTCCATTTAAAGCAAGTTGGTTTTCTTTTTCTTTTTGTTTTCCTTGATGGACAAGAGCTGGATGTTATCCTCTGTGCAATTCAATATTGGAATCCTATCTCACTTTATGTATAGGCACTTTATACTCCTGCCATCTATAAATATATCACCACTGGCAAGATAAATACCAAGAGGCACAGAAAGCTAAGGGACAATCATGGGTCCTGTCACCTTTGGTTTTCTAGATTATGTAAAATAATTCTTTCAGTTCCCTTCTTGTAATTCAGTCTTTCCACTTCCCTGCTCTCCCTGGCAGCCTGTCCAAGCCACCAGCTCCAGGCTCAATTCATCTTTTGTGAGTGCAGGTGAGGAGAAATGCCCCCAGCATTCCAGATGTGCTTCTCTCACCACCTCTCAGGGCAGACTTGGATCTCTGGTATTCCCTGGAACCACCTCTTTTGGTGCAGCATTGTCAGTGTTACCCCCAAAACCCTGTGTGGGTCATTCTGGTGTCACCTGCTTTGGAGAGCAATGATTAGAGCAGAAATTTTAATGATCCCTAAGAGTAAAACTCTCCTGGGTTTCAACCTCTTGCTGCAGCCTGCAAGTTATTGGGATCTTTGTAATATTCCTGTCCTTCTCTGTGCAGTCATATCCCACCTCTGAGCACTGGATTTCAGGAGGACTCTTGAGTAGAAGCTGCTGATAAAAATACAGACTGATCCTAATACATTTTTTTACTGAATTGTGGTAAAACCTTTCCCTTGCCTGGTTGTGGGTGCTGTGTTTGTGTGCAGCTTCCAATTCTTACCCTGTTTCTCCCCTTCCTAAAGTTCCTAAGCTCACCTCCATCCTGAAGGAGAAGACTTGGTCCTCCCCTCTCAGTGTGTAAGAATGGGAATTTTGGACTAAAAAATTCTGGTTTGAGTTTGGAGGTGACAGAAGAATCATCCCAAGTGAGAGAAAAGCCCCTGCTGGGGAGGATAAAGCTCTTTGCCATCTGATGGGCCCCCAGGCAGCAGTGGAGGCTCCAGGGAAACCTCAGGAACTGGCCACAAACCCAGTTGCCAATGGGTGAGTGAGTGCTGGATGCAGCCAGGTGTAAATCCCTTCCTCCTCAGCCAGGAATGACCCACCCAGGCCATGGATCCCACAAACTGAGAGCTAAACTGAGGAAGCTGATGAAAATGAGGAGGGAAATGGATAAAGGATGTCCTTCCTGACTTGCAGGGCATTGCCTGTGGCACAGAGCACTGCCCTTAGGTGATTTCAGTTTGAAGAAAGATTACTCTGTTCTGTTATTCTTTTCAATCCAAAGATTATTCCAGTGCTTTGGGTGTTTTGTTGCAGAGAAAAACGAGGACAGGCTGTGACTCTACAGTTTTGAGCTGGTTTGTAGTAGGAAAGGTAACACGAGGATAATTTAATTTAATTTAATCTTTCTTTATTCCCTCCCTTCTGTAATTCTCATATCTCAGCAGTAAGTGCAGGGGGGGACATGAGGGGTGTTTGGGGACAGTGTGAGGAGACAGAGCTCCAGTCAGGGATGGAAATGGACATCCCACAAATCACTGGGACCTTGGCTGGGCTGGGCTTTTCTGAGGCTCTGGGTCTGTATAAATCCTTGAATACCTTGTGAGTGATGGAATGCTGGAGCCTCTCTCCTGTGAGGACAGGCTGGGAGAGCTGGGGCTGTTCAGCCTGGAGAAGAGAAGGTTCTGGGGAGACCTCAGAGCCCCTTCCAGGGCCTAAAGGGGCTCCAGGAGAGCTGGAGAGGGACTGGGGACAAGGGATGG
>JBBMKD010000217.1:32924933-32953468 GCA_037834095.1 Argya squamiceps | reverse complement strand
AAGGCCAGGTTGGACACTGGGGCTTGGAGCAGCCTGGGACAGTGGGAGGTGTCCCTGCCCATGGCAGGGGGTGGAATGGGGTGATTTGACAGTCCCTTCCCACCCAAACCATTGTGGGATTGTCTGAACCACGTTATCTGTATATCCCTGTTGTTGTGTGGGACAAGAATGGGCCCATCCACAGCAGGAAGGAAGCTCAGCATCACAGTTGGCTTTTCTGTAAATCTCTGTGTAAGAGATGGATGTTGTTTATAAAGCAGCCCAGGTCTGACTCCTGTCCTGCTCTGTGCTAGGGGGGCACAGCCAGCACTGGCAGGAGGGTTGGGGTATGCATTTAATGGCATATATTCTATTTTCCTTGCACTTAATCCCATTTTATCCAGAGCTACTCAGCATTGGGCACGTTCACCTCTTTGTTTGTCATGAGGACAAATAAATTGCCCTGCCTCACTAAAAGCTTATTAATTCTAAGGAAATGCAAATCTGGAGAGTGTCTGGGTTTTTTCAGGAGGCAGTGGCCGCTTAGCAAAGATGTCACATCACATGCTCAGGGTTTATTTTGCACAGAGCTTGGGGGAACTGAAATAAAAAAGCAAAAAGATGAAAACCATTCTTAACTTCTTTGCCAACAAGCCCTTGTACGATGGTGTGCAAAGCAGAAAAGTTGTAGAAGTACATGGCAGATGAAAAATACTTAAGCCACACAAAAGTCACTGACAGGTAACATCTACTCTTCTCACTATTTGTACAAAGTAGCTTTTATATTACTGGGGGGAAAAGAAAAAGAATAAAGGGCTCTGCATCAGCTTGTGGGCTGCTTGTGGATCAAAAGCATTACCTTCAGTGCAGGCTGAAAATAGAAAACAGACACAACTGTGAAGTTTTTCATGTGAAAAAGTGGGAGATGAGCTTGCGTCAGGAGGAGCTGGGCAGAATTTCACTGAAATGGAAAATAAGTACGTGAGTAAGTAGGTGCATGTGACACAAAAGATAGGAAACCTGGGTCTAATATAACTTTCTGGTATTGCAGATGGCCTGATTTTCTTCTCCTCTCATGACACATTACCGAAATTTCAATTCTCTGATTTCAATTATTACCCTATTTATACTGCTGTAGTACCAAGAGTCCCTGTAGAGAAGAGGCCTCATTATTAATGGAACACAGACAACTCTTAATGGTTCAGCTTCAAAGAAATCCTCACAAAAATGGGGAAGGGAGATGCAAGAGTGGCAGAGAGGAAATACCAGCATGTCTGAGTGTGTGAGAAACTGCAGCTCTGGGAGCTGGGGGATGTTTGGGGTGATGGAAACCCTTCCCCAGCACAGAGCTCTGGGCCCATCCCTCCTGGGGGATGCTCCTTGGGAGGGTTTGTGCTCAGAGATGGGGTCCCAGGGATGCCTCAGGAAGGCTGAGCTGGAACAGAGACTGGACAGAGCTGGAGAATAAAGTAGAGATTTATTGAAAGGCCTTTAGGATATACCTTGGGCAGGACAGGGCCTGACCAGGGCTACACCCAAGGTGGACTAAGAATGGTCACAGAAATGGCTGACTGGTCATGAAGTCTTACATTTTTATAAGTTTTGGTCTATTTGCATGTTGGGCTTTAATTGTCCAATTACAACTTTGGTTTGTGAGGGCCCATCCTTGTTCCTCCCTCCAGCCCACCCTTGTTGGTGCTTTTGGGCCTGAAAGTTGTCCTTGGTGTGCAGCAGGAAAAGGATTTGTTTTGTGTCCCTGCTGTGTGCAGAGCTGAGTGACACTGACTGTGAGCTCAGAACTGCATCCATGGGCAGCACAGAATCTGAAATATAAGAAAGCTCAAACTTAAGGCATCACCAAAACCACTAAAACCAAGCTGGGGATGTGTTTTGTTCAGATGTTGTGCAAGGGAAGGGGTGAAGTATCCCTGACTGGGGTAAATTCCTTCGTGTCTCCAGCTGAGGTGAGGGCCGTGCAGGCCAAAGGCTCTCTGAGACTGCCAGGAACTATCCAACCTTCACACCCACCTGGGTTTATCCCATTTTTCCCAAGTTTCCTACACTATTCCTGCTTTGTCTTTTTGGCCTGACTCTCTCTGCATTTTTTGTGGGTTTTTTTCCCTCCTGATTTAGAATATGCCTCTCCCCATGTCTGTGTCCCATTGCCTTTCACATCTCTCCTCAAGATAAGGGTGGGTTGCCCTTCCCTGGCTCTGATCCCTTATTTTCTGCCTTGTGTTCTTCAGAGCTTTGCAATCAGGCTGCAGAAACCTATTTAAATGATTTACCTATTTATCTTCCCCATACCTTTTTTTTTTTTTTAAATTTAAAAGCTGGGTTAGAGTTTATTTACCAGCTCTACAGGTTTCTTTATTTTGCAGTCTTTCAGAAATATACCCAGTCCATAAATATAATGAAATTTCATTAGAAAACCATTATTTGATATACAAAAGACACCGTACTGTGCTTATATCACACTGAGGGAGTTAAGCAAGTGCACAATTCATGTGCCCAAATTCTCTCCAGAATGAGGCCCAAAATTGGGCTGCAGTGTTTCCTCTGCCTTCTGCAGGAAGCTGTGATTTTTATCACACCCAATAATTTAAATAGAAACATTCAGATAAGCAGCCAAGTATCTGGCTCAGGGAAAGCAACGAGACAGAAATTGATCTCGTGTTTTTTAAATGCTGTGGCTTCAGAAGAGTTTGCAAACCATGAAGCTTGTCTGCTTTGTTTCCCCCCAAATAAATTATCTTCTCCAATAAAGCCATAACTGCTGCCTATAAACCTGTCTTGATGTCTGTCTCCAGACCATCAACACTTCTGCACAATGAGTGTTTTCAGCAGATAAACGAGCACGTGTGGAAGATTAAATTTGCTCATTGTAACCTTGCTTTGCCATGCACCACCAGCATCACTTCATTGGGATGGGAGAGACGTAGGAGTGGCAAGACTGAACAAAACTGTGTGTGGATTTTCCTCTTTTTTCCCATTGTGTTTTTATAGCTGCTAGGCTGTCTGTTTAGGGAATAACACATCTGTGCACAAATGCTGATCCCCTCCCTTTTTTCTGCTGTTTTGGGTGATGCTGTGAAGTTCATGCTTTGCAGAACGAGCAGGAAAGGCACAAGGAGGAATATCAGAGAGACTTTGATGTTTCCTGATATCTCCGTGGTGTCAGACTACATGGAAGCTGTGCAGATAATGCATCCAGGGGAGGAGAAAGATCCCTCCAAGGGGCTCTGAAAACTTAGATCTCATGACACTTTCAGAATGCAAATCCTACGAAATAATAGAAGGGCCTGAGTCATTTAATTTGTGTGGTTGAGATTGGTCTGGTGAGCCAAGGAGAAAGGAGAGCAGGGCTGGAGCCAAACTCTTCTCATTTTGCTGAGATATGCTTCATAAATTGCTATTCTGAGCAGGGAGCTTCCTGCCTGATAATGAGAATAAAGGGTTGGAGGTTCTGTCTGGACCCTCCCAGGCTGATGAGATGGTGTCTCATGTGCCTCCCCAGGGGAGAACCAGATCTTGGGCCAGGTTTGGATCATCTCTTCTAAGGGCTGACACTGTGTCCTGCCAGCCCTCTGTCACCTGGGCTGCGTTAAAGGGTATAAGAACTTTGTAGAACAAACAACTTTCCTCTCTCCAATATATTTTATCTTTTTCTCTTGTTTGTTTGGGGTTTTTTGGGGATTTTTTTTTTTTGGTGTGTTTTAGGTGAAGTGTTGTATTTTTTAAAGCGTGTTGAAAACCACCAGACTTTATTTCTGCTCACATTGGCTTAGCCATAATGACAGCACAGATGTTTTTAAGCTAATCCTAACAGTGACTAAATGGGGGTAATTCTGCTCAGAATATGACTCTTCATCCTCTCAGAGCATTAGGTGAGCACAGAGAATGTGGCAAACCCCACCAGAGTTTTGACCATCCTGTGGCACCTGGGAGCCATCCCTGTCTTCTCTTTGATTTATTCTGTTATTTTTCCAGCTCTTGTCTTGTGATATTGGTTTTAGAGCTCTGCCTTGACAGGCACAATGCCATTAATATGCTTAGGGAGAGGAAAAACACTTGATAAATGCTGCATGCAAACAGCTTTTTGACCTGGTGGTATGAATTGAAGTCATTTGCCTGTGTAGGAGTAAAATGTTATTTCAATGAGAGTTTATATTCTCTTTCTCTTCCAGACCTTTTTTTTCCCCCACTAATGAGCCTGTGCATCCTCCACGATGATATCCTTGCATCCTGGTATCTCTACTCTTAATGTGCAGGCTTTGTCTTCTGCTGCCACCATCTAATCCCCCTCCAACTCTCCCCCAGCCCCAGCTCCCTCTGAAATTTGTGCAGGTTTTGACACTGACATCACAAGCCCACGGTGGTTTTGTCTTTAATCCTTTTCCTGAATTATTTCCTTCTCAAACATGCTGCCAAGTCCCTTAAATAACAAGGTTCACCTCGACAGATGCTCTTCCCAGCTAACCTGAAGTGCTTCTCCCTGTCCTTAGGTGAGGATGTGGACAGCAGAGTGGAGTCCCCGAGGCTGCAGATGCCAAACCACCAGTCCAAAGATTATGAGATAACAATTCCCTTCCTTTTGAATGGAGAGCAGTGGAGACCAGTGGATGGCATTTATTCAGAGGTTAGTCTTCATTTTGCCTATTTGTTTATAACAATTTAAAGGCTGCAGGGAGAATTCAGTGCACTTTCATCCTACAGGTTATAAGAGTGTTTTTATATTGTTGTTGCCACATATCTAAAATTGTGGCTTATTTGATTTAAGGAATGGATAAAGCTTTTGGTTGAAATGAATACCTTTTTCCTGCAGAGGTGCATTGTTCTTTCTGATGGCAGAAATGAAAGTTTAAAGTGAAATAATCATAATTGCATTGCTTGAGATTCTATCATGCAACAGCAAAACCAAAACTGAGGGTGAGGCAAGCACACCAAACAGGTTTGTTTGAGTAAATACACTCTGACAGCAAGAAATTTAGGGACCAGTGTAAATACTGTTGCTGTGCTGGCTGCAGCCTGAGGCATTATCTGGACTTAATTATCTCAGGGGAGACCCCAAATTCTAAAATTCCCAAATTCCATCCCCTGTGCTGTGTTGGGAGTGACGGGTGACCCTCCCTTCACACTCTGCATTCCCTTTGCCTAACAAGGGAAGGATCTGCCACTGCCTCTGAGCAAGCAGAGCTTGTTTCACCCTCCTGACAGCCCCTGATAAGCTTCACTCCTTTTTTCCTCTCAGACATTTGTGAACAATATAGGAAGCTGCTTTTAGGAAAAAAAAAAAAAAAAAAAAAAAACTGGGTTTTGTCTCCTCCTTGAAATATGAAGACAAGTTTGTTGTTTCTTATCACCAAACATACCATGGGAATCTTTTACCCAGCCTTTTAACTCAGATCCAGTTTGATTCCAGCTCACTTTTTATGTCATTCTTTTAATTATCTGAACGAGGAGGGGAAAAAGTAAAGTTTCTAAACAGTTAAAAAAGAGGAAAAAACCAAGCAAAAACCACAAAAACAAAGAAAAAAAAGCCCAGAGAGCCAATTAGAAACAGCTTTTTTTGCTGGATTGGGAAAGTGTTCCATGGAGAAATCCTGCTTGACTACTGCCACTGCTTGCAGGACATGGCTTTGGATCATGTTGCTGATTGACACAAGTAGGTGTGAAAAGACATTTCCAAACAAGGGCTCTGACTTTCAAAAAAATCTTGTCTGGATTAATTTTTTTCTTTCTTTTCCTCTGTCCCTTCCTAAATAGGAAAGAAGGGCCAGGCCCGGTTCTGAATCTGTGCAGTGGTGAAAGGGATATCAGAGTGGGTGTAGAATGGCTTATCTTGGAGAGATAACACAGATGGCTTGGTCCTAGATGTATGTGCAACTCTATTTTTAGATCATTTAATTAGAAACAGGCGTTCCCCATAGAGAGAGGGGCCTTTTAGCTACTCACTGGAGCTCTCTGAGAGAATTACAACCGAGTATCTTTCTGTGAGTAATGATAATGTGATTTATGTCGTTAATTTGTTTCCCAGAATTACTTTCAGTTTAAGATGAACACTAGAAAAGATTTGTGGCTTGGTAGAAAGAGCCACGTGCTGTATCAGCACTTTTTTTTTCCCCTTTTGAATACTTCTTTTCCATGGAAACTTATAAATTAAATACACAAAAGTGCACATCAGGCTGTGGGAAGAACAACAGCTTCAGTGGTGGAGGAGAAGAGTAATGAATAGCTTGTCACATAAATATTGATCAAAAGCACAAAAGTTAAATACTGCTGTATTTGATGGCTAAGTGGGATCTATTGTTCTTCAACTCGTTTCAAAGTGTTCCTCTGTTTTATTTTAATCGTATATGAAGTCAAAAAAAAGTATGTACTTGTAAGAGGGGAATGGTATTGCAATAGAATATATGGTAAAATAAATAATGGAGTGGCTATAAAAATGCCAAGGGATTAAAGTTATTTGTGTACAGATAATTGCCTGGCAATGATGGCCCCATTCCCCAATCCTTTAACTGTAAATACTCCTGCTTAACAATTAGTCCCTGGGAAAGCACACTCATCATTTAGTGCAGCCTTCTCTCCCATCTTGGAGATAAAACTGTCCTTTTATTTACCCCAGGAGTCGCTGCAGTATCTGTTGGAATCTCTCACTTGGAATCTGTCAGGAATGATTATTAAGCTAATGACTTTCTCGTTGAGGGCCCGACTACACAGTGCGAAAAATGTGAGATAATTCACACTGTCTAATGGCACAAACACACAGAACTGCTCAGCAGCAGTGAGAAAATTCCATTTACTGAGGGGAAAAAGGAGAAAAATTGCTTACCTCTAACCAGATTTCACTTTAATACACTTGGGATGTGCTTTTTCAAGGACATCTCATGATTTAGGTGCTTCCTATAAAAGCTTAAATAAGTAAGAGGCAAACCCCAATTTTAAATTCAGATATGTAATTAAATTATATTTCAAGAATTTGGGGTTTCCTAAGTGTAGATTAATTGTTTTGTGTCTGGAGAGAACTGATATTTTACTGGGCAGATCAATTTTTCTCTTCACCTTCCCCAACTCAGGTCAAAGCTCTATGACACCAATACCAGGATTTCATGGTGGCATCATTCCAGAAATGTTGATGGTTTTTTCCTGTTTAAAAGATGCCCATGCTGCTGCCAACACTTTCTGTAGAATCATGGAATCCTTTAGGCTGGAAAATACCCCAAGGTCATCGAGCCCAACCTTTGGGCCCCACCTTATCAATTAAATCACAGCACTGAGTGCCACGTCCAGTCATTTCCTTCAGACTTCCCCTCATCCTATCAGCATCCTGGATAGAGAAGAACATTTAAAAAATAAAATATAGATTCTTAAGAGAAGCTACTATGGAAAATACCTCCATGTTTTTACAACTGTGTGATGCTGTTTGTTTAGTTGGGGTTATTAACATTTCTCCTGGCATCTTTTTTTTTTTTTTTCAATTCAGAAAATGCATCATTTTCAGTAGGAATATTTTACTGGTACCTAGTTAAATTCTTTTATTAACTGGCTATAATATTCAGCTGCCAATCCTGAGCAGGCTGCCAAAATTAGTGGCTGCTGTTTGGACTGCCCAGTTGCTGCTGCTGAGGGGAAAATGCTGCATTTGTGGCCGTGTGGCAGCAGGATCAGGCCCCTGAAGGGTTGTGCAACATCACCCTGTGCCTCAAACAATAGCTGCCCATATTCCCTGCAGATGTGATTTCCTCCTTGCCTGAAATTCTGTGTGCATTGCAGCATGTGTTGATAGGTCATTATACATTAGAGCTCCAGTTGTCCTTCCACTTCTCTTTTTTCATTTGCTCAGCACTTTGTGTTCTCTGTTGATTGCCACCCCCCACCTCAGTGCTTGCTTTAAACACACGAGGGTTGGGTTCTGTTTTTCTTAGATATTTCTGAGGTTTGAACAAAGTTGTTTCATTTTATATTATTTAAGTGCAGCAAAAAGCCTCTTTCCCCCCCCCCCAACATATTTCCAGCTGAATATTTTTTTTTTCTTCCAAACTTGGCTCACGATTCCCAGATCAAGCCAAGTTTGATGAGAGTTTGGGTAAGTGATGTTTTAGTACACAGAACACTTTAGGGAAGAGATTTTTTTTTGAAGACCATCTGTTTGGCTTCAGCTTTTATCCTCACACCCTGTTAGGGACACAGAGGGCTTGGTGTGTGCCAGATCCCTGCAGCACAGGAGCTCTGGGTCAGGTAATATCAGTGGTGTTATTCCGGAGCCTTGCAGCACATCCCTCCTCTTGGGGAGACAAGAGCCAGGCAGGAAATGTTTCACATGGGCATTAAGGGGCTTTTGGCTCTGTTTTTAGGCTTTAAAGGTCATCGCAGTGGGGAAATGCTGCCTGGCAGGGCAGGAATGGAAAAGCTGGAATGCTGGGGGGGATCCCAGTGTGGCATCGCCCTGGGCTGACACTTTCCCAGGGGGACACAAATTAGCTGAGCTGCCTTTGGACTCAGGGTTTGGTCCAGATTGTAAAATTCATGAAGTTCTTTAGAAATGGGAAGTATTTAGTGAGGATTTGATGTGATCAGCTATGCAGGTAAACACAGAGAGCTCAGGGTGTGGCAGCAGTCACTCAGCTCTGGGGTTTTCTCTGCCCTCGTCTGTGTAGGGCCTGTACTGCCATTGCTGGCACCTGCAAGGACTCCAAGAGAATCAGGACCAAGTGCTTTGAAAGGTTTAATCCTCTCAATTTTCTAAAAGCCCATGGGCCAGTTAGATGCAGCTTTCCTTACTGGGGGATATATTGCACATTTTGATGGGTGTGGATCTCCTTTTGTACTCCTACCTGTCCAAGTGCAATATTAACCTGTGTGTGCTCCAGTCAGGATGCAGCTGCCATTCAAAAAAACAAATGGGAATGCAGCTGAATCTGGGCAGGTATTTGAGGACCTGCAGCCTGGAGCTGAGTGTGGTTCCTAAAAATCCAAATGAGCAGCTGGAAAGCCCCAAGATGCTTGAACTCGATTTGAGTTTGCAAATTGCCAGCCCAGGTTGCTTTAAAAGGATGGGATTCCAAACAGAGAATTTGAGTTTTGATGTTAAATTTGGGGGATGTGTAAATCAATGAGCAAATTTTGCTGTGTGACTTCTTTAAAATAATGAACTGTTGGGAAAGTAGCAGCACACAATCTACCTGTCACTGGGTTAGACCATTAATCCACCTGGATCACCGTGATCCTCACATGACTCTTTTAAAATACTGTCACTGACCTCAATATATAAAAATAAATCAGAAAATCTACTTCTCCCCCAGCTTGCAAAGAGTGAGACCTCTTGTTCTGTGGCTTCCCACACCCCAAGAGATTTGGGGTTGTGTTGGAGTTACAGACAAGCAGAGGAAAAGAAAGGTGTCCGTGGTGGGCAGAGAGGATGGCGAGACCTGCAGGACATTTCCAGCTCTCACTCCAACACCAGGGACTTCTAAACCCAAACAAATCAGAAATTCTTCTCCCCTTTGGGGAGGGGGCAGTGGATTTAGGGAACAGTAACACTGCTTTGCCAAGCTGAAGTTTTCAAGGCTGGATTCTGAGCTTGTGTGAATCCGTTTCCTTCCTTTGCCTGGGCTGGAATAAATCAGGGTTGCAAATTGAAATCTTAAAGAAGAGCTTTAAAAAAAAAAAAAAAAGGGAAAAAGAAAGATGAGAAGGCAGAGTTCCTTTTTTTTTGTAGCAACACTCTTTTTTTCTTTCCTGGTGTTATGTTATGCTTTGAATATAAACTCTAGCAATGAAATGCGAAGATAAAGATGAAAGTCAGCTATAAAATATATATTTAGACCATATTTCTTCTGGTTTTTAAGTGTACACTTGTCACAGCTCTAAGATTCTGCATGTGAAGTGGCAGAGGATTACCATTTCCTGCTGCTTAGCATGCACTGCATCTCCCTTTGCTCCTGGAGCAGCTTTTGCATCCCTGCCTGCCCCATTCCTAAGGATTGTGCCATGGCTTGTGTTCAGGAGCAAACATCAGAATCTTGATTATTTGTGTGGAATTCTGGGCCCTGATTAGGTGCATCTCAGTGTGAAATTCTCTGCTATCTATAAAAGTATCATCAGCTCTGACAGTTGTTGGTTACCTTTATGATTCTCCAGATTTATCACATCTATTGATGATTCTCCAGATTTATCACATCTATTGGGTGTTACACTGATGCTTTTCACCTTTTCTGGTATTTTTTTATATCTTACTCTAAGGCCCTAGTTCAACACCTCCTAAAACAGGGATTTTTTTTTTTTGCCATTGAGACAAAATACCATTGGCAGGAAGAGGAAATAACTTTAAATTTGTTAAAAAGCCACTGTGATAATGCTGGAGAGTCAAGAACACATTGGGAGCTACAAACTCTCAGGGGCAAAGGCAGTCATAGCCAGGGTGTTATCTAGAGTTTTGGTCTCCACACCAGTTTTATGAGGAACTTCTTGGGGCATCACAGAATCCTGGAATGGTTTGGGTTGGAAAGGACCCTAAAGTTTGTCTTATTCCTCCCCCTGCCATGGGCAGGGACACCATCCACTGTCCCAGGCTGCTCCCAATGTCCAGCCTGGCCTTGGGCACTGCCAGGGATCCAGGGGCAGCCACAGCTGCTCTGGGCACCCTGTGCCTCCCCACCCTCCCAGGGCAGGTCCCTGTGCTGGTTCCCATTTCCCCTCTTTGCTGCACCTCTCACAGGGTTTGATGCACAGCTCACTCTGTCAGATAATTAATTTAGAGCTCAGGGTTTCCAAGAGCAAACCCATTCAAGTTTATTTCATAACTGGCATAGCCTTCGTGCAAGTGATAATTGTTTATATTCCCTTCAACTGAGCCTCCTGCTGCTCCTTTTCATTTGAAATAATTACCAAAGTTTAGACTTGCAGACAATTGTATTAAGGGGAATCATCCAGTGCTGCTTAAACAAGGCTTTGAAGGCTGAGAGGACAGCTTTCATAGCTCTTTTACATGGTTGTTTTACATATCTTGAGAGAGAGAGGCATAACCAGAATTTATAGTGCTCTCCATATTTTTTATGACTCATGAGCATCGACTGTGAGAGGCAGAGCTGTGCTCTCTGCACAAGCTGTGTCATCAGCTGGGAATGCAGCTTGGCACAGGCAGAGGAACAGCACTAATCCTCCACAACCTTCCCTGGGAGATCCTCTCCTTGAGCCTTTAATTAATAACCTGGAAGTCATTAATTTAATAGCCTGGTAAACAATCTGATATTTCTTTTGCTTTTCCTTATACCCATACTCCTGCCTTGTAGGGCCACTCTGAGGAGTAATTAGTGCAAATATGCTTTATTAGTTAGTAACTCTTCTGTGTTTGTTTAATTTGGAAGCAGTGTAAGTTTTGCATGGACACAATCAGGGAAGGGAGCGTGGCACCTCCGCTGGCAGTCAGGGAATTTCTGTGTCCCACTGAGCCAAAGCAGCTCAAAGCCACCCCTCTCACCTCACCTCCTCCAAGAGGAGGAAAACATGTTCCCTTCCTCCCCTCCAACCTCCTTTAACCAATTGATCCAGCTGATAATTTAATTCATGACCTTTTTTTAGAAATGCTGGTAGGTGTGTCCTGGTTCCAGGGACTTGCTGGAGCTCACACAGCAGCTCCAGGGCTGAGAAATTCCTGGAGCTGGGACCACCAATAAAAACTTTTTGCTGGTGATTGAGTGGGGAAAATTCTTTTCTCTGTGTGCACTGACTCAGTGCCCTGCTTCCAGCTAAGATACACCAGGATTCATTTCCTGCTTGGGCATACTGGGAAGTGTTAAACAACTGGGATTCATCCCAGAAAAGAATCCATTTCATTTTTTAGCTGAAGTGATGCAGCGTGTTAAGTTTGCAGAGCTTTGTTTGAGTGTCTATTGCCCAGCTGTTGCTGGAAGTGCTGGGTGTGTTGGAATGAGCAGAAAATGGAGAGCTTTGTGTGGAGAGCCCAGCAGACACCTTCTGCTCCCCTGTGGGGGGGGTTGCAGCCTTCCACAGAGGGAAATTCCCCTTCTTGAGCTGGTATCATGCTGAGCTGCTGGAGGAATTCTGTCATACTTGGCCAGGGGAGATCCCCAGTGATATCATGGTAGGGAGAGCTCTGCCTCCCAGTACCAGCCCTCGTGGCCAGGGGCTCTGCAGAGGGTTTGCTTGGGACCCACCAGCTATGAGGTAGTGTCTCAGAGCTCCAGCAATCCTTCAAAAGCTGATGGGGCTGAAGCAATCCACTTTTACTTGAGTTTTCAGGCTGGTATTTAAAAAAAAAAAAAAATCACCAAAAAACCCACAAACAAACAGATTGGGCTTTCTGCAATAAAATGGGGGGGAAAAATATTTTGATTTTAATGATGCAGTTCATGTTAGCGACCCTTTAATGTGGGATTAAAATCTAAACCTAAGTTCCTGCCTTGTGCTGGGTTTGTAAAGTGCTTGTACTGAGGCATTTTCATATTGAATTAATTTAGCTTAGACTTGGCTATTTCACGTCTCTTGCAACAGATCTTGTGAGTGTAAGGTATGAATTTTGGTGTTGGATTAAAAGAATGCTTTGCTTTCCAGCTCTGAGCATGTGATCTTTTTTGGGGTTTTTTTTTCTGTTTAAAGGCAGGAGGAGAATCTCCCTTGTTCTTAACTCCTGTTGTGAGTGCCTTGGGTCAGACTGAGCCCTAGACTAGAGCAGGTTCTCTCTCCCACCAACGCCCCTGGTACCTGCAATGTGCAGCTCCTGCAAGGAGCCCTCTGTAAACTTGTAACTGCAGCATAACTTGGGGCTTTTCCAAGGACTGAAATCCTCTGAGCAGGGGAAACCATGACCTGCTGACATATTTTGATGATGAAGACCCTTATTTCAGAAAGCCACAGAAAATCGAGTTGTTCTCAGTGCATATTTTAGGGGTGAAGAAGTAAATTGAGCTGGTCAATCCGAGTCCTACAGCTAACAAGCCCAGTGCCTTTGTTGTTGAATTATAATTCTATTTCAAAATGATTTACTCAAGCCCCAGTTGATTTGCCTGTTCTATAGGAATATTTCTCGTTTTTCAGAATTGTAATGAGGAGTCATAGAGGTTATATGCAGTTTAAAGCCTGATAAAAAAATAATTAGGATTGATAATAAGGCTTTTTAAAATGCAGCAGGAATATCTTGACAATAAAAGGCTTTCAAGGTGTTGGTGTTTTTCTAGAAATAAAATGACTGCTAAAAAAACTCTGCCAGCTGCTTTCAAAAAGCTTGTGTAGATGAGTTAAAAATTGTCTGTATCATTTTGATATTGCAGCAGAAAGTTTGTGTTCAGTTTTCATCTCGTGGAAATCGTGTGTCCCACTTGTGTGGTGTCTTTCCTCAAGGACACAGTTCTAAAGCAAAATGGGGTTTTGGAGCTGAATATTGCAATATCCAGCCTGGTGGAAATGGTGGGGTGATGGAGCTTGGAGAGGCTGGGGGTGAAAATCATTTTGAGATGCATTTCCACTGAATATTGTGTGTGTGGTGGGACTGCTGCAGAGCCTGCAGGGTTTTCCTGGACTTCATCAAGGATGTGCTGGGGCTGTTTCTGCCCAGTGTCCCCATAACTGCAGGTGACAATTCTGGGGTTGTTTCTGCCCAGTGTCACCGTGACAATGCTGGGGCTGTTTCTGCCCAGTGTCCCCATACCTCTGCAGGTGACAATGTGCTGAGGCTGTTTCTGCCCACTGTCCCCATACCTCTGCAGGTGACAATGTTGGAGCTGTTTCTGCCCAGTGTCCCCATAACTCTGCAGGTGACAATGTGCTGAGGCTGTTTCTGCCCAGTGTCCCCACACTCTGCAGGTGACAATTCTGGGGCTGTTTCTGCCCAGTGTCCCCACACTCTGCAGGTGACAGTGCCTGCTGTGAGGTGTCTTTGCTGTCACAGACACAGCAGTTGCACATGCCCATGGCTCTGTCACTGGGGGCCGGGAGGGGTCCTGTCCCCTTTCACACCAGGATGTGTCAGGCTCCATTTAAATCCCCAGCTCTTTCATGCTCTGCCCATTTCCAAGCCGTGGCTGTGTTGTTTCCTGTGAAGCTGCAGTCACGCTCAGGAAATGAGGAGCTCCTCAGTCCTGCCCTCACTCCTCTGCCCTTTGTGTTCTCCTGCCTCAGGATCAGCTTTATTTGGCTTTGCTGCACGACCTTGTTCCCCCCTTCCTCTTCTGGCCCTCTCCTCCACCAGGGTGGTTCCTTGGCAGGGTTCATCTCCTTGTTTGTTCCTTCTCTCTCCACTGACCACATCCTTTGAGGAGCATTCCCTGCATAAAAATGGTCTTTTTGGGGTGAACCTGCCAAGCCCTTCCCAGCCAGCCATCGTTGTCTGGAGTGATTCCTGGAATCACAGAATGGTTTGGGTTGGAAAGGATCTTAAAACTCATCTCATTTCACCCCCTGCTGTGGGCAGGGACACCTTCCACTATCCCAGGCTGCTCCAGCCTGGCCTTGAACTCTTCCAGGAATGGGGCAGCCACAGCTCTGCCTCCTCCTGAGGTGGCAGCATTTTGCATTCTGCATTAAAATTAATCCTATAAATAATTCTAATATTTACAAGGATTTTATTACTCGAGACCAGCTCAATGAGCACAGGGCGCAAAGATTTTTTAGGCCAAAGCTGCTGCCTGGGGATGGGAGGGTCAGATCTTCTCTGAGATGCCCAATTTTTGTTGATTTTTTTGCTGGATGTTACTTTCTGGCACGCTTCATCCCTGGGGGTGTTGGGCATGGCAGGCTCCTCCAGGCAGCAATCCTGGATGCAATCCCACTCTGGTGTCTTCCATTATTTACTTTAGCTTCACCCATTCCCTGCTGTCTGCCTCGATGTTTCCCTGTGAGGTACAGCCTGTCCTGGGACAGAAACGCTGCTGGCCAGGGGCAGGGAGACAAAAGATGTGAGAATTGGGACAGCCAAGAGCCTCCCTGCCCCAAAAAAGGGCCCTTGCCCTGGCAGGGGCTGAACCTGCCTTGCAAAGGAGGTTCTGGACGTGGATCTGCTGCAGGAAAAGTCAACAAGGGGAATTTTGTCCTCAAAGCAGCTCCGAGCCCATTCCTGTGTTAGCATTGCCCACTCCCTCCAGGAGAAGGAGTGGGATCCCTAAATTCAGTGTATCCAACAGAAACTGCCTCTCTCTTGGTTTCAACAGACAGAAACGTTGTTGAAACCAGACTTTTTTTGGCATTTACTGGCATTACTAAGAAAGAGTTGGCCCGGAAAGCTGGCAGAAGGAGATGAGTTGGAGAAGCTTTAAAGATTTTTTTTTTCCTATAAAATGAATATCCAGAAGCTGTGTAAATGTAATTTTTTCAGTTTGAAAAGTGTATAGAAAGACAACATATACACATTTCTGACTGAAATACCATCTAAGCTGGCTGTGCCCTCCAAATTCTTTTCCCTCAATTAAAAAGATGGGGGGAAAAAAAATAATAAGAAATGACAAAACAAAACAACACCTCAGGAAATCCCTAGAATGTTTATTCAGGAACAGAGCAGCCTGTTACAATCATTAGCTTGCAAAGGTATTTCTGTTATAGTCAGAGAGCAAAGTGAATTTTAACCTTTTATTGCCATGAGATGTCATGTTTTTAGTGGAGGAGCTATTGAGGTGTGTAAATCCCTGAGAATGAGTGAGTGGCATCTGGAAAAAGCCCAACCAAAGCCCCAAAGCACACCCTGCAGAGAGAAACTAAAATCAATTTCAATGGCCACAGTTAAACATAAAGTGCTACATTTCATGCTTTATTGAGTTTCTATTTATTACTTAATTTCTGGTTCTAAAAGGCTTCAATTGAAACAAAAAGATACTTCAAAATATTTGACTCCCTTTTTGCTGACGAGCTCAGTGTGGGATCGCCAGCTGCTGTGGGGTTTTGATTATAAAGGGAAAAAAAGGCTGGACTGGTTTAAAATGTGATCTGTGGGAGCCCTCCAGAGCAGAGAGGATCTTTCCCAGGAACCCCAGAGGAGGGAGAAAAGAAAGGAAAATGCAGCCCCAGGGAGGACCAGAGTCAGGAGCCTGGGAACGCTGCTGGTCACAGGGGCAGATTTAGGAAATGGATGGAAACAGTTGGGATTCTTAAGATGGAAACCTGAATTATTTGCTTTGTGCTCTCAAACATCTCCCCTTTTATTGTCCTGTCCCTTCCCATCTATAAAATGGAAATAAAGTTTAACCCAGGCAATGGGGCATCAATTTGATTTTTGTAATGGCCTTTTCCAGGCTAAAAGTGTTAAAATTTGTGTTCCTGCTCTGGCTGTGCAACCTTTAGGAGCCAGGAATTTGCTGTTCTGGGGGAAAGAGGGACGTCTTGCACGTGTGGAAAAATCCCATATGTGTTGTTTGAACAAGGGAACAGATATTTTCAAGATTTTAGGTCCCAAGGAATGAAAGAGGAGGAGTGGTTGCAATGCTGAGCGTGAGGATTGTCACTGTTGCAAACTCAGAGGCAATTTGAAAACATCTTGTAAATATTGTCAAGAACATTAACTGAGATTTTTATAGGGTATGATGAGCCTATAACTCAGTCCAAGTTTAGACAATCACCTTTCCTTGATGGAGATCAGCAGGGACATGCAAACACTTGAATTTAAGAAATATTTTGATTATTAATATTTTGGTCCATTGTGTACCTCTCTCTTATTTGTATGTTTTTCCTTCTTTCAACTGTGCAATTTAATCACCAAGCACCAATTTATTTTCAAAATTGCATTTATCAATATCATCCCACTTGCTTACATCTTCTATTAACCAATTTAAAAAGAAATTGCGACGTGTGGAACCGAAATCAGCTCTAATTTCAGAGCCTTCATGGAATTAGTGTTTAGCATTTTCCCTAAATCTGTGTGAGATGGAGACAGCAACAGCTGGATTTGAGTAATTTCTTTTGCAGGAAGAACCACACTGCTGAATTTTCTTTTATTTGTATCAACGTAGTGGGTATATCAATATATATATCTCTCAATATATGTGCATATATATCTATATATATAGAGAGATCTTTATCTATACCTATACAACTGCTCTGCTTCCAACTTTATCTCAGAATTCAGCTCTCAAAGCAGGTTTTGAATTTGTTTTTGCAAAACTCTGGGAGGGAAAAGGAGCTGAAGAAGGCTACAGCAAGATCTGGCATTGACATCAAATCACAAAATCAAGCAGTGGAGAGGGAGGATGCACAGCATGGAGTGAAACTCTTATCAGTGCTCTGCTTTCCTAGGGCAGGTTATTAGGGAGGAATTTCATTTAGGAGCAGAGGCTTTATCAGTGTGTCCTTGTGATGGGCTCACCAATGCCATAAACTTCATATATGGAGATGGAGTTGTTCTAATTTTAGGATAAGGCATTGAAGGGGGGGAAAAAAAACATAATGTAAAAGAAATAAAGGCTATTCCAAGCGTGGATATTATCTGTGCCATCACTGCACAGCTTCAAATTGCAGGATGATCAGCTGCTGCAGATATTTTGGCTGATGTGGATGAAATCAGTGTCTTCTGGAGCTCCCCATTATTGTGCACAATATTTCCTATAATTCAATTACTTTGAGGCAGGTAACAAAGGGAGACTATGATATTTCTGTGCAAAAAAAGAAAAAAAAGCATTTGAAAATTCTTCACCGCCTTATTTATTAAAAAGTTTAGACAAAGAGTCCACTCTCAATTTGAAAGCTTCAAAGGCAACCTTGGCTTCTTTCTCCAGCTAAATCTTTATTTTTCTCAGTGAAAGAAAAATCAATACAACCCTGGTAACACAAAGCTGTGGCTTACCAAGGTGTATTCCTTAAGCTTAGTTTGAGTTCTGACACTGGCCATCACACTCAAGCCAAATTATTTGGAAATACCAAGATGTGCTTGGTTTTTTTCAGCAGCCACCGTGTCGTTTGAGGGTTTTGCCTTTTTAATTTTATTTTTTTATATTATTTCTATTACATATTACATATTATATATTATATATTGCATACTATATTTTATATATTGCATATTACATACTACATATTAAATACTATATATTATATGTTATATATTATATATTATATATTATATATTATATATTATATATTATATATTATATATTATATATTATTTAAGGTGTAATACATATATATAATATATAATATATATATTTATATATAGCTACATATTATATATATAATATATATTATATATATTTTTATATAGCTACATATTATATAGCTATAATATGTTATATATAAAATATAATATATAATATTATTTAATTAAAGAAATAATATATATTATAATAATATAAAATATATATAAATTTTATATTATATATAACTATTTCCTTGCAATGAGAGTTTCTAAAGTTCCTCATGAGCCACAGTGAAGTTGTTTTCATGCTCTGTCCTTTTTTGGTGTGCTGGCTGGCACCTGAGCTGGTGAGAAATTTACTCAGCATAAAATGAAGTCGTAGCCATTTATTGCTGTCTTTGCCTATCCCACAAAATCGTTCCTCTGCATCCCTTGGAATGCACAAATTTGCGCCTTCAATTTTCGGGAGCTGGTTTATTGATGCAATGTCACCGTCACAGCCTTGCTGCAGGGAGAGAAAATAACTTGTATTTAGCCTCAGGCAAAGTTTGTGTGTTCAAGGTGTTCTTATCTGTGAATTTTGATTTGCAAGCGACAATTTGATGGAGTTGTTTTGTGGAGGGGAGGGTGCAGCTGCTGTAAGTCCTTTATCAAATGCATCGTGAAATTTAGGTTTATTTGAAAACGTCCTCGATGTAAAAACGAGTGTTGGTGGTCTGAGGGGAATAATGCAACATCTCTCAGCTCAGGAATCCCTTGGGATGAGTGCACACAGGGCATCTCTGCCCTTCCCAATTCTCTCCCTAAGTGTAACCAATTTATTCAGTCCTCAGATGTTATTTTCTTGTGCCCCTTGAGGAGCTGTCCGAGTTCCTCTCTGAATTTCTTCAGTCTTCTGGTGATGAAGGCTTCTCATTGAGGCTGGGATCTGGCCCTGAAACACTCCTTCCCTCATCACCTCAGGAAATCAGCGCAGTGGGGGGAACCCCTGCAGAGCCCTGCTCTATTTATATGTTGATGAGCCTGGAGGAAAATTTCCAGAAATGCTGGATATACTTTTAGACCTTCCAGAAGGCTCTGCCTGGGCCCTGAGCACACCGTGTTCACTGACATTTTGGGATACAACACCACCACCCCTATCTGGGAAGCCACCTCCTAGTTACAGGGACACTCCTGAACCTTTCCAGGAGCTTTTCTCTTTTTATTCTGCTAAAATATATGGTTTGGCAGCATGAAAACCTTTAGTCTGGTGCAATGTGTCAACAATATGTTATTTTATAACAGCAAAGTTTTATACACTGGTGTAGTTGAATGTCACTTGAATATGTAAGGAGTGCAGCATTAAGGGGTTTTTTTGTAAAGGAGTGGTAGTTCAGTAGTTTAGGTGCATAGCTCAGTGAAAAGTTGGACTTTTTGCTGTCTGGAAAAACAAAAAGCAGTGTTCAATGGCTCAGGGGCAACAGTGGGGTGAGACTTGTTCACTCCATGGGAAGTGGTGGAGTGTCATTATAGGACACCAAATGAATGACACACACACAGTAAAAAAGAGAGAAGTTTATTTTTCTACTTCTCTTTATATAGATTTTGGACAATGACCAGGGATTGGAGGATGAGGTTGCCACCTCTCCAAGCACACTGGTCAAACTAGAAGTCCATCAACTGTCCCTCCTCCAGAGAGGAGTGAAAACAATCACTTTGTTTACATTAAAATCTGTGAGAAACTCCACTACAAAAATGCAAACATCAGAAGGCTGGAAAAGATCAGAGTGACAGTGGAGTGCCCATCCCTGGAGGGATTTAAAAGCTGTGTGGATGTGGCACTTGGGGACATGAGGCTGTGGTGGCCTTGGCAGTGCTGCATTAAGGGCTGGACTCCATGATCTGAGAAGTCTTTTCCACTCTAAAGGATTCCATGAGTTGGTCCCGTGACCTTTGGTTGGTCTTTTCCAACCTAAACCATTACCAGGTTCAGTGGTTCATACCGTGGGGGCTGGAGGACCCAGGAGTGCAGGTGGGAGGCTGAGGATCAGACACCAGGTGTTGGATCTCACAGGAGCCTCAGCCCCAGGGACTGGAGATGTTTCCTTGAATAATTACTGGGAAGGAAAAACAGTCATTAAAATAAATGAGAGAGATAACTCATGTGGGAGAACACGGGGAGGAGAGCCAGGAATGGCTGGAGAAACCATGGGTGTGGTGAGGAGCAAGGACCTGGAGGAGGCTGAGCTGGGCCCTGATGGATCCTGCAGGGTGGAAATGGCTGCAGGGAAATGAGAGGCAGTAATTAGTCTGTGTGTCACTGTTAGATGTGCTCCTGTCTGGCAGGGACAAGAAGAATGGCCTTACAAGGCAGCCAGGAAGAGCTCAATAATAAAGATAATGAGAAAAGGATGTATTTACATGCATATCATGAGGAAGGGAGGCTTAAAGGTCTCTGAGTGCTCTGGAGTTTCAGAAAAGCCAGAGACAGAGGTGCTAATGAGAGTGGTGGAGTTGGTCCTGACATGGGGTAGGAACCTCTGAGGTCCCATAAAAGCCACATTTTCTGTGATAGGATGCAAAATGGAGACCGTTCTTCCTGCTTCATGAAAACCTTCTTTGTGAACTTTGCCATCTCTCTGTGTTACAAGGGATAAGATTCATATTTTTCTGGATTTTTAAATACCTGAAACTTCACAGAGAGCACTTTCCTGCTGAGGGTGAAAAATGGGTGCCCCACAGCTTTTCTTTCTCTTGTAATTATTGCCTTTGTACAACTTGGAACCAGACTAAATAATACCTAGACAACTGAAGCATTAACTCCTTTCTCAGCTGGGTGAAGAGAAAGAAAACTCTTCAGCAGAAGTTCAGCCTTTTGTTCTATGAAATTTTGTTTTTAATTCCAGGATAGACACTGAAATCAGAGGGGTGGATCAGGATGCCTTGGAGGATGGGATATTTAATACTTGAAGAGGTTTGGTTTAGGGTGGCAGCTAAAGGGCTTGTTAAATTCTGTGTTGTGCTGCAGTTCTCTCCTACCTGTGCCAAGTCATTGGCTTCTGGTTTTGGGGATGGGAGCAAAAATAGAGCAGGATTATACAAATAATGGAGAGAAAAGAGGGGGAAACACTGGAAATACAGGACTGAAGGGCCTGTTAGCACCTGAAAGCTGCACAGGATGGTGGGTAAAGAGTCCTCTCTCAGGATGGGATGCTCTGGCAGCCCGGGTTTTGCACAGGAAGATCTTGGGAGGAGATCTGATTCCATAAAGAGCAATTGAAATGAAGTTTTTAGCTTATAATTCTGCTTTTTACTCACCCCAGCTGCAGGGCCACTGCTGCTTTCTCCCATTGTTCCCAAGCTCCTGACAAGTCCATTTTCCCTCAGTCCCTATGGACACAGAGCTCTGTTCCTGCTGGTTCTTTTTGTGATGCTCTGCTCCATGGGGCTGAGGGTGGGAAATGGAGACATTTCCTGAGCCTTCTGCAGGATTGCTCCCTCTTTCCCACCCCTGTGCAGTCAGTTCAGAGCAGGCTCAGGAATATTCCTGTTCATTTGCACTCTGAAGGTGAGAGCAGACTTTGCTTTATGTTTTTATCACATGTTGCAAATGCCTTTGAGATGTTTCTTTCTTTGTTATCTCCAAATTCTGTGCTGTATTGATTTTTGAGTTTTCTTAAGGGGCTGAAAATTTCAGCAGTAACCCTGAAACCAAGTGAAATAATTGATTATCTGTTTTTACCTCCTCTTCAGTTATTTACCTCGTGCCCTTCGATGGAGAAAGGCTGTCCTATTTCTCCATGATTTACTGTAAAGCAGATCTTTGCTGAGCTTTAATATCAATTTATATAACCTTGATCCAGGGGTTATTTTTTGAGAGCCACAGGTTTATCTAATGTGTCATGGAAGAAGTTGTTCTAGAAATATTTTTTTATAGCTTATTCTTGTTGAA
Organism: Argya squamiceps; assembly: GCA_037834095.1. NCBI lineage: Eukaryota > Metazoa > Chordata > Aves > Passeriformes > Leiothrichidae > Argya > Argya squamiceps. Next base: position 32,931,491 of record JBBMKD010000217.1, on the reverse strand, counting down.
CAGATGGGTAATGTGAGAAGAAACATATTTTCTATAAGCTCAGATTGCAATTGAAAATACTTAATTATCTCCAAGAGTAATTAGATGCCTAATGGACTCTATAACCAATTTAGATATCTTAAAATACATTTTATCACGAATAGATATTTTCATATACAGGGGTTTTTTTCTTGTGTGGATATTAATGGTAACAGCATTTTTATCTGTGTTTTGTCTTTGCCTTTGTGGCAAGAAATATACTGGTCATTAATACTTTAAACCTGGGGGTATCAGTCAGAACACCACATGTGTTTTTGTTCTAGGATGAGCTTTCTGAGATGAATTTACTGAGCTTTCCACACTCCTTTGTGCCATTTGTTTTCTCCAAGAATGTCATTCTATAGGTGGGGTATCTCTGGGCAAAGTCTCTTTCTAATTAAGCAGAAAAATGTGAGATGCTGCCCCCAGGTTTCAGGATAATTTACTTTCCAAGGAAATCTTTGGATCCTTCTTTTTCTTAGGGCGCATTCCAGGATATAAAAATGATTCATGTGTCTTGGAAGTACAGCTTTGGGAAGTTTGTCAAGTTATCTTGAGTAGCCCAAGAGTGGGGTGAAATCGCCCTTTCCATTAGTTTAAAAAATATTAATATTTTATCTGCCTTCCTACAACTCATTTGTCACCTTCAAAAGACCATCAGAGGCGAATTGTGGTTTGAGAGAGTGGAAATGAGCCTCCTCTGTCCTGCTCTGCATTCCAGTGTTTGGGATGCAGAAGGGAACTGGAATCCAGAAGCAAATCGGCGACTGCAATAACAAATTAGCACAGAAGATTTAATCAGAGCCACAATAACAGGGAAAGATGTTTAGGGAGAGCAAAGGCTGAGCTCAGAGATCTTGGCACAGGCCTGGTGCAGTGGAACCGTGTGATTGTGGAGGGGGGAGAGGGAGGTTCTGAAAGTGAAGAACAGCATCTAAATTAAGCCAAATAAATTAAGTGATTCAAGCATTAATCTAGCCAACCCTCCGAGTTCATTCAGAGAGGCAAAACATCTATCATTGCTTCTCTGGAGATTGTAGCATTGTTGAGGATTCAGTTTAGCCAGGACATTTAGACCAACCCTTGCATTCAAAAAAAAAAAAAATTCTTAATTTTCTCATTGTCTGAAAGCGATTGTATCTTTTTGCCTTTCAGTAAGTTTCACTTAGTTGCAATTACTTCGGCTTCAAAATCGAATGAATTAATGAAAATGGAAAATCAGAACTCTTTCCTAATTAAGAACTGAGCTTTTCAAGGAATATGAAAGGATTTAATTTAGAGAGAAATGTTTGGAGAGCATGAAATGTGGCTTGAAGGAGATACATGTGCATTCAATAGAACTCACTGAGCCCAGCCAGATTTGTATTGACGGGAAACAAAAAGCATCTGAAATCCTCTTTCAGTGATAGGATAATTTATGGGCTTTCTTGAAGTGCTCTGAGTTGACTTTCAGTTCAGGGAAATGGGTGGCCACCTCTGTTTGTGTCTCAGTGGACACAATTCCTACTGAGTTCCTCATTATTTCTCTCTGTGGTAGTTTGCTGAACCTTCGGAATGGGATTTTGGCTTTGATTTTCCATGGCTTTGTAACCCTTCCAGATGGGTGGGGGGAAACCTCTGTCCTGGCACTGCTGCAGGTGACACTGAGGAGTGTAGGGAGTGCCTCAGATAATGACTGACAGTTCAGAATGGATTTTATGTTGTATTATCCCTGAAATCCCATTATGTTCTGCTGCTCCTTGGGTCACAATCCCTGTGTGACACCTGGGGCTTGTCTACTTGTGCCCTCCCCAGGCAGCTCCCACTGAGGGGAACACGAGCAGATAGGACCTGGAGGACAGGCCATTTCTTATCCCTGGAAATTTAGTAGTAATTATCATCATAATTCTCCTCCCCCGCAGCACACAGCACATCCTGGGCTCCTCACAAGTGATGGCTGCAATAATTCCATGTGTGGAAGGAGAGATGTTTCCAAGGAGGGTCAGGTTGGCTGCTCAGCTCCAGCTCTGTTATAAAACAGTGGATGTGTGGGTGGGAAAATGCAGGGCTATTAGCTGGGAATACCCTCAGGAAGCATGCTGGGACAAAGGGAGTAAGGTGCAGAAAATATAATTACCCTGGGTAACGAGCTGACGAAGCCTTTGACATGGTCCACGCTTGACCTTGGCTTTTTGAGCACATGGGGGGAATGTGATGTTGTAATCAAACTTCTGGTAAAAGGAGGTCACAGCCCCCAGTGTCCTGACAAAGAGGAGGAAATTTACTTTTCCAGACAGAAAAAAAGAAGTTCTCAAAGAAGTCCACGTACATTTCAAATTGGCAAATATCAACAGCTGCTCACTCCCATCGTAATTACCCAAATTGCAAAGGACCGTCTGCAGCGAGCTCTGTTCCATAACTAAGGCAACCCAGCCCCAGTGCAATTGCTTCCTGCCTGCCAGCACTATTAAGCTGTGCTTTGTGACAATTTTCTCCAGCCCAGGCATGTTTGTTTTTCTTTGCACAGCCTTGCACCAAGCATTGTTTAAGCAGCACATAATGGATTCCAACCAAGAGGTGCTTTCTGCTCCCATCTGTTTGATGGCACAGCGAACAGTTGTGATTCATACGTGCAGTGTAAATACTGGGTAATGACTGTGGCTTTACTTGGAGCCAATTCCAGGTTGTTTCATTTCTGGCCCAGCTTCTGGGCCGGTTTTGAGGCAGGGAAAAAAATGTCTGATCCTGGGCTTGAAATTTTCAGGTGTTAAATATCTCTCTTAACAGAGTGAGCCATGTTGGTGCAGAGGCAACAGTAAAAGCAGGAGCTGCCACCAACTTCTCAAATCTCTAAGGCAGTGTGGTGTCCTTTTCTGAATATAAGGTTGCTTTTTTTGAATATAAGTTTGCCTTTTTTGAATATAAGGCCACCCAGACACTCCCCCAGAAACTTACAGGGTATTTCCACTTGAAGCTTTTGGGGGAACATCCCTTGAAGTGTCCAAGGCCAGGATGGATGGGCCTTGGAGCACCCTGAGATAATAGAAGGTGCCCCTGCCCATTCAAGGGGGTGACACTTGATGAGCTTTAAAATCCTTTTCCACCCAACCCAAGCTGTCATTCTGTGAATACAATAAGGAAAAGAAATATAGGGGAGGATTAATTTTTTTAGCCATTTTTTAACCAGACTCTTCAACAAGGTTTTTTTGTTTTGCTTGGTTTTCCTTTTTGTTTTTTTTTTTTTTTCCACTATTAAAAAGATTTTTTTATATTTCCAGATCTTTCAAAAACTCCAATCTGTATTGGTGCAAACAAATCAAGCGCCTGGCCACCCCCTCAGGGTGTCAGAGGACAGGCAGGGTCCAGCCCTTCCGGCCAATTTAGGGAATGGGATGGGAGAGCAAACACACCCTTCCAGCAGGCTGGGATTCAACTGCTCTTGACTTGTTTCCAAGCTGAGATCCTGCTGCTGGTCCTGCTGGGCTGGGTGGGAAGTCCTGCACTCCATGGAGTCACATCAGTACCTGGATGAGCAGATTTGGGGATCTTGGATAGGTTTGTGGAAATGGCCCTTGACAGGGACGGTGCATTTGGGATAAACTGCAACAAATGAGGGCTGGCTAAAAGACCACATCTTTTATTATTATTTTTATTGCTTGTTCTTACTACAAAATCGAGTTCACACTTCGGTGCAGTCATTTCCATTCAGTCAAAACCATATGCTCTTGCATTTTCCTTTCTTCCCTTTTTTTGGTGGCCTGTGAATCCAAAGCATCCCCCTCCCTCAGATGCAGAGCAGACTCCTCTCAGATCACCAGTCACTCAGGGAAGGGCAATAAATACCCACCAAAATCAGCTTTGGGCTGCTGTGCACCCACCCTGCTGCAAAGACTCAGGAAAGGCTCCCATGCCTCCCCCTGGCTGGTTTGTGTTCCAGCTCTCATCCCTCTCCCAGCCCACATCCTGAGCTGGAGCATCCCAGAGCTCGCTCCTCATGGTCTCTGTCAAAGTGTTGGCAGCACCACTCCCCTTTTCATCATTCACCCGTGGTTGTTTTCTCTGAGCTTGTTTTTGAAAACCTTTCAAAGATTTTGTTGTTGTTGCAAGGTTTGTCCTGAAAAGGGAATAGTGATTTTGACCCATTTTCAGCCGATATAGTTCAGAGGATTATTGGAGAGCTGCTGTAAAAACCAAGGCTGCTCTATTTGCACTGCTTAGATTTAATTAAAAGGACAGAATTTACTTTACTGTGTTTTTTAAAGTACAAAGCTGAAAATTTTCTCCTAATCCCTTTTTAGCTGGTTAAATGCACCTAAATATATTTTAGTGTAACCTCAGTGCTTGATAATGAAAATATTGTGTAAAGGTTGAATTCAGGTTTTATGCCTGACTTTTTATTGATACTGAATAAATTCACAACGTAACTCTGCCTGACAAGGTGCAGATTTCTTTCAAACATCAAACCAGTTATTTTGGATCTGCTCCTGAAATATTTGCTGCCCGGTGTTAGGACATTTTGAACATGTTTTAGCCTGGTTATCCTTTGATTTTTAAAAGAATGTAAATCAGGAGTAGCTCACAGAAAGGATGTAGCTAAGTTGTAAGCATGTTTTCCCTTTCCAGGAGCAGTCATTAGCTTTGTATTCCTGCATGGAAAGCAGGAAATGGGGAGCTGGAGCTGTGTAATTTTATTGATTTTGGTCTGGCACAATGAACTTCTCAGTTTCCTCTCTCTTGAGCGTTGTTTGCTTGGATTTTTAACTCTGGATAAGGGTCCTGGGACACCAATAGTGAGCAAGGAGCTGGGAATTTAAACAGAGATACAGAGATTGACAGGACCTTCAGCAGATGCTCCAAACAACTGGATGGGCAGAGGCTGGCACTGGCACTGCTGTAGAGGCAGCACACAGAAATAATGAGATTTTTCATTTTAATTGAAAGTGGTTTTAGCTCGTGAAGAGAAGTTTCCCAAATTAGGGTCGTTCCCAAGTGCTCCTATTTTATCTGCATCCCATGAGCTCCATGGTGGGGTTTTCTGTCAGCTGGTGGAAGGTTTTCCTGCTCATTGAAGGGAGTTGGACTGGATCATCTTTAAAGGTTCCTTCCAACTGAAACCATTCCATGATTCCAGTAAGGAAGCCAGGGAAGGAGCAGAATAGTTGCTTTAGGGCTTCATCTGCCATGGGTTCTGCCACGTTGTGTAGGGCAGAAGGTTTTAAAAAACATGTAAATTAGATATTTTTATCAAGATTTTCCATAGATTTATAATATGGCAGTGTGGGAAGCAGAAGAAGAGGGTGGAAAACTCCAAGCAGCAGTTGCAATTTGCTATAGGAGAGTTGAGAAAAAAGAGGACTAAAATAAAATAAATAAAATAAAGAAGAAAACAAATTTAGCTATTGTGTCTTCCAGATAGAGAAATCTTGCATCTCTCTGTACAGTCAGCAAGAAAGAAAAAATGTGATCATTCTGCTTTCAAATGATCACTAAAATAAACTCGGGGACAAACTTGGAAGTTCTTTGATTTCCCACATTATTGGACTGGCTCAGCTAATTTGTTAAGGGCTTGGGAGTCTTTGCTAAGCCATTAAAGCAAATAAAAAAAATAACTGCAAAAGGCTCTGTTCTCTTAGTTGGTGCTCATTATAAGCAGCCACAGGGATAGATCCTTCTCATCTGAGAGCAGGCAAAGCACAGCTGAATTTGCTGCCCCCAGGAACCTGCAAAACCGTAAGAATTAAATGTTTATGTTTTTCATGTCCTGCACATGAAATATCACTTGGTCTTGGAGGTGTTTGCAGAAAATGTTGCACTTTGTGTTCACTTCTAAACTGAAGCTAAAACGAGGAAATATTTGTAGATTTAAAAGCATTGCATGCAATTCACAGGGTTTGTTGCAGGTTGTAATTATCTTAAATGTATATATTTTGTAGACAGCTTGCATTTATTGGATTGAGTTCCAGTTTCCATGGTAAGATTCCCTCAGTGTCTTTATTTCTTATAGATTTCCCAGCTTCTCCCTTTTTGTGTTTTATAGACAGTAGAGGCATAATATCAGCCCAAAGATCTGATACTGTAAATACACCTTTTAGCACTAATGCAGAACGTCAGTGTGTGATAAATGAGGGAAATAAACAGTATTTTCATACAGATAGCAAAAAATGGCATGGAATTTTTTCCCTACTGGAAATAATGGACTCTTTCCCCAGTCATGCAGTTTCTAATTCCTGGTGTTAACTCTTCTAGTACAAGAGAAGACGTGTGTGTGTGTGTGGAATGTGACTAGCTTGTTAAGGGCTTGGGATAAATCTCAAAAGTCCTTAATTTCCAGAGCCTTGCTTAGGAGATAACAAATTCACAACTCTTAATTTTTGTGCTGGAATTTCTGGTTTGAAGAGCACAGAGGAGAAAGTAAACAGGATCATGGAATCACGGGAAGATTTGGGTTGAAAGGGATGTTAAAGGTCACATGGGGAACTTAAAGGCCATGGGCAGGGACACCTTCCACTGTCCCAGGCTGCTCCAAGCCCCAATGTCCAACCTGGCCTTGGGCACTGCCAG
>JBBMKD010000217.1:32887301-32923973 GCA_037834095.1 Argya squamiceps | reverse complement strand
TCTCCCTGGAGCTTCTCCTCTCCCAGTGAGCACCCTCAGCTCTCCCAGCCTGTCCCAGAACAGAGGGGCTCCATCTCCCTCATCACCTTTGTGGCCTCCCCAGGAATTTTTCCAACACTCCATGTCCATGTCCTGCCCCAGAGCTGGACACGCTGCTCCAGGTGGGGTGTCTCCAAAGTGGGCCTCCCTCTGACAGCAAACATCAGTGGTTTTTAGCACAGTTTAAAGCTGTGGATGAAAAAAATGCTCCCAAAATGACTCCTCTTGGTGGAATCCTTTGTCTCTCAAATCATTGAATCTAGTTTGACTTGATGTAGTTTCTCTGTCTTCGAACTGGAGCTAATTATGAAACGTGACACTCTCTGAGGGGAGGGGTTTTATTTAGCTCCCTGTGGAATGTCAGGAGCCACGTTGCAGACAACTAATTACAAGCCACAATTCTCCTCATAATTATTATTTTTGACTTTCTGTCTCACCAATTTTTACCCATTTCAGCATTGCACGGGCCTAGGTCACCTTGGCCACAGGCAAAGCTGTGCCTGTTGCAGGGCTGGCTTTAGCAAAGTTAATGCCAGCTCTGGAGGGCCTGGAAACCACTTTGCTGGATTAAACAAACCTGCCTATTTCAGTCTGGCCCTGTCAGGATATAATTTAAAACTCTGAAGCCAGAGAAGCAAAATGACCCCTTTTGGTTCTATTTCTTGTGCTGATCTCTATCCTCAAACAGTGGATTTAGACACTGGATACAGCTGAAAATTTCTGTTTCCAAACAAATTAACGCTGCTGGTTTGAGTTAATTTTCACTCTTTCCCTTATCTGTAGATATTTCCCTTTATTTCTATGATGTAATTGCTAAAATTTATTTAAATTTTTATGTGCTGATCTAACTGATGTATCTTAATCCAATAAAATCCTTTATTTTTATAGGGAGGGAGCTGCAAAGGCAGATGTGTTAGGACTCTCCATTCCATCAGTTTTCTGCTTTTCAGATGTAATAGGAAATGACTTGGAGTCTTCTCTCCCAGTCCCAGTAGGGAAAAGCTCACAGCCCTGCAGTGGGATCACAGCCCAAAGGAGAGGGGGATCCAGCAATAATTAAGATTTTGCTCTATGACAACTCCTTTGCATTCAAATTTCAGAATGGGCATCCCACCAAGGTGAATAAATCTTCTCCACAAGTGTTTCAGGAATAAAAATGGGTTATTTTGAGGCTAGATATCTTTATTATTATTAGACAGTATTCCCAACACATCCCCACGTTCACAGGGGAAGCCCTTAATCCCTAAACTATCCTTCTTTTTCTCAATGAGGATCAATGTGATTTAAAAAGGAAAAAAAAAAAAGTAGTACTTAAAAAACATGTACTATTTAAAGCAGTTTTGCTGCAGAACTTTTCTGACTCAGAAATAGGCTGCTGTCCCTTCATCTTCTGGTTAATCCAGTACTGACTGATTAATTTTAAAAAAATCTTAATCTGCTTTATCAGTGAGAATTCTGGCTTGACCTTGACTTAACGTTTCACCAATTTCCTTCAGAATATTGAGTTTTACTAACATCAATTCAAACCAAAACCCCTCAGCTCCAAGCAAGGAAGAAGCAAATTAAGGGGGAAATGCTTTTCCTGGTTTTTTGATACAATTTGATGCAGATTTTGGATGCAAATCCTCTAAATAAGAGGGGAAAGTTATGGAGATTCCTACTTCAATTATCCTGAAGTTTGGCCTCTTAGGATATCAGGGAAAAGCTTGTGTGCAGTGATGAAATCTTCTCTTATGCCACCAAAAAAACTCCCCAAAAAACAAAACCAAAACAAAACCAACCAAACAAACAAAAAACAACAACAACAAACAACAACAACAAAAAAAGAAAACAGCAAACTGCAGTTTTAGGAGAGAAGCAGAAGATACTTGAGTCTGTGGAGAAAATAAAATAGAACCATAAAAAATTATTCATTATGGTTTGAATAATGCCACTCGCATCAGGTCCACTTTGCTTCCACAGACGAGAATTTTAAAGGGATCAATGTGGGAATAAGTTGTGGCACCAGAATAGAAATTATTTTGTGGTTCTTAAGGAAGACTTAGAACAAGTGGCTCTTTCTCAAACATTCTGAGCAGGAAGCTCTGTACCCCCACAAGGTGCTTTTTTGATTATTCTCAGTGGAAAATATAAGGCAGTGCTGTAATATCTGTATTTATAGGCATTCCCATTTCACCCTGCCTCTCAGTTTTGAAAATATTGATTGTAAAGGGAGGGTATCACAGTGTTCCGTGGGATTTAAAATGAACTTTTAAGGATTTGTGGCAGAAATGTGCAAAAACTTCAGGGAAGACTCCACAGCCACTGCAAGAAAAACCCAAAAAAAGCCCTAACGAACAAAAAATCTGAATTAATTTCACAGGAGTATGGACTTAAAAAAAGAGGAGGAAAAACCAAATCACAAACCTCAAATGCCCTTTCTGAAAGAGACTCATTTTTTCTTTACCATTAGAAATTTATAATTTTGAGTGTTTCTCTCTGTAGTCACCCTAACACCTGTGCCGTGAGTAATTTTTTGCTGTGTTTGTGCTTATGAATTCCAGTCAGTCTAAGGAAAAGTATAGCCTCATCTCCTTGCAGATGGAAAAGAAGGAAATGAGCCATTTGTTTGAAAGAAAAATTGATGGTGAAGCAAGATTCTGAACCTGGGTCTTGTGCAAAGCAATGCTGCATCCATAACTGGGGCCATTATTGTGCTCCATGAGAAGAAGTTTCAGCTTTAGGAATTCTCTGAGAGATGATTTTGTCTTGTAACAGCCTGTTCTATTCTGCAGCTGCTTTTTTAACTTTGCAACTTTACCAACAGCCATTGACTGTCAAATAAGTACCACTGTGAACTCATGAATAAACATAGTTGTCATTTCCATATTAAGAGGGCCTTCAGCTGAAGAGAATCCATTTGTGCCACTGCAATATCTTAATTATTTACTGTGTTATATTGTAATTAATTGTGGTTTACTCTCTCAAAACTCCATATTCTGTAGATCTCATGGGTTTTGGAAGCGATGCACTAATATTAAAGTCATAATCAACACTGCTTCTAAATATTCATGCCAATAAATGACTCCCATGTGTTTGCTGAGTGCCAAGGATAGTCTGAAGCATTTATTTAGCATTCTAGTGTGATCTGGTTTCTGCAGAGTTCACAGAGATGCAGAATTTCAATGCTGTTGCTGGGAAAGCACGTTTGGATTCGCACGAGCAGGACACTTTGGATAAAGCAATGGTGTCTCACTCCCAGCCTGGGCTCAATAAAGCCTGAGAGCACTGGGGACTTCTCAGCTATTTCTCATTTTGAACAATTTTGTTTAGTCTATGACAGCCTCCCAATAATGTCACTTTTTAATAAACATCTCTAATTTTTCAAACAATTTGAAAATCGCTGCATTCCAAGGGTGGGGATGCTCCATCTGTCACAGAGGCTCTGCTGTAGCAATCACAAATTCAGACACATTTCTCAATAAATCAATTAAACACCAGCAGAACCCTGAAATGATTTCTTGCTGCAATTGGCTGACACAAATCTCCAGAAAAGCATCTTGAGTGTACGGGGGGAACAGCTGATTTATGGAGCTACTGTTGGAATTTCAAACAAGGAAATGCTGTCGCGCAATCCAGTGAGTTTGTTTAATGAAATGTAAGTTAAATGTAAACAGTTTTAAAATATATGTGAGCTGAGTCTTTTGGATCAGGGGTAGCCAGCATATTGCAAACTGTGCTTTTCTCCTTGGAAGTGCAGTTTCCAGAGCTTCTGTAGGTGCATTGCCCCTTCCTGCAGGTTTTTAGGCCTCCACTGCTCCAGATTCTATCTCTCAGCTCGCCTGAAAAATTATTGGATTTACCTTTGGATGCTTGAGATGAAAAAGAACTTGGTTTTTATAGTCAGGGGAAAGGCAGAATGAAGATTGCACACAGTCATGATGGTGCTTGAAAATGCAATCCAGATGTCCTGATCCATGCTGGAGTCCCAACTGGGATTTCTGTGAGCTCTGTTACTGATGTCTTGTTTAGAAAGTTCTCTTAAATACTTGTATATGCATAAATACTTTATCTGTTGTTGTCACAGAGATACTTGATAATATTGTTGACCATATTTTTATTGATATTTCACATTTTTTGCACTTGACAATCCTTATGCGTCCCTTTCAACTCAGGATGTTCTATGACCTTAATTGCTGCAACACCATTTTTTTTTCTTTTAAGATGAAACGTAATTATGCCTTATGAAAAAGCTTGAAATGCATCTTAAAAATTTGAAATAAATCTTGGATATTAGGAAGGAATCGTTCACTGGGAGAGTGGGCAGGCCCTGGCACAGGGTGCCCAGAGCAGCTGTGGCTGCCCCTGGATCCCTGGCAGTGCCCAAGGCCAGGTTGGACACTGGGGCTTGGAGCAGCCTGGGACAGTGGAAGGTGTCCCTGCCATGGGAACTAAATGGTCCTTAAGACCCTTTCCAAGCCAAACCTTCCTTTGATTCCATGATGTCTCTGTTTCCCTGGCAGAGCTGGGTGCAGCATGATGGGCTCTGGGTTTGGACTCAACCAACTGTGTTTTTCTTTTTCAGAACCACCCAGCACTGCTGCAGTTTGTAATTCAAGCTGAAAATAAACATCTGGTCATCGATCTGGAGAGGAATGAGTGAGTACCCTGCTCCATGGTCACTTTGTGTTCTTGTAGGAGGGTTATAATTTTAAAATTGATGGTTTAAAGTTACCCTGGGGCCAGTTTTGCTACTGGTCCCCTAAAATGAGTCCCCTAAGAAGAGAGTTTTGTTCCAGTTTGGATTATGGGTATTTGTGCATTGCTGATAGAGCAAGAATCTCCATGGTTGTGTGCATTTATGTGGGGCTGAAAATGGACATGTTGCCTCTCAGGGTTTTCCTGGGTATTTCTTTTGAATTTGTCCTCCTTTCCTGTGGTAAGGCCTTTTATTTATAGTAATCTGGAATATCCTACAGTCTCTGGAATTTTTGGGGGAGGACTCATCCCTCCTAAATGCTGTGTGCAGCCATGATCTGCTCCATGCAGTGTCCATCAGGGGTGATGAGTCAAGACTTTGGGATTAACCCCTGCTGGAATGTTAAATGGAACATTTTGGGTTTGCTGGCAAGGGGTTGATGATGGGGTGGCTGTGCTGTTCATGAGGCCCAGGACCAACACTGGGCTTGAGCCTGTGTTTGTGGGCATCTTTTTCCATGTGCTCTTGGCAAATCCTGCTCGTGTCCATGAGATTTCAGAGAGAGATCAGGGGCTGCTGCAGATGTGGTCCAAGAAGGGACACAAAACCATCCAGGAGTGAAATCACTGCTCTGGAAGTCCACGACAAATGGAAAAAGTCATCAAATCTTTGTCTACCCCACAAGTGTTCAGTTTTTCTCTAAGAGAATCTCAAGGTGGGAATCCAGATCAGGACAACTGTGTGCTGTTTGTCAAAGGCAAACCAAAGACCACTCTCAACCCAGGGAAAACTTTTTATCAAGTTCCTGAGGATCTGTCAGTTCTGTAGGTTCCCCTGCTGGGGAATCAAAGGCACAAAGGTATTTTTTTCAGTTTAATACAGAGAGCATGGATGTGAGCAGTGCAGTTTGATGTGTCAGGAGGAAGGAATGTGCCTGTGAAAGCAAAAGTCCAGGGGAGGCCTGGGACATCCTGCCTCGGGCTGGGGATGGACAACATCAATGGGAAACCACGGGGCACCTCTTTAAGTCCTCTGGAGTAAAACAGTGTAAGATGCTTTTTATTCCCAGTCATTTGGATGAACCCTAACGTTACCCAGCTGTGATGAATTCCAGTTCACTTTATTATTCCACATCAAGCCCAAATCTTGAGCTTCCTTTATATTATTATTTTTAATGCTCCTTGGCTGTTGAAAACCTGTCCTTGAAGGGTGTGTAGATCCCCCATGAGCAGGTTGCTGTGTTCCAGTAACTAGAGGAGAATTTAATTCCTTTAGTAAACAGGGATTTCACTTGATATTCTCTTAATCTTTGTCAAAGGGTGTGCCTTCCTGCAGGAATGGGAAGTATGCAGAAATTGAGGAAACTATTTACATTCCATGTCAGCGATTAAAAGAACATAAAAACATAAAAAAGCCATAAAACTGCTAATACAGGCTTTGCTGAACATACCAAACTCTCTTGTACCTGTAATAAAGTCAGGTTCAGAAGACTGTAAGATGCAATCTCCACCTCTTTGAGAAGCAGGACAGGGAAGTGCAATAAATTCTCTCTACAGGCGTCTGTCTGACTGTGTGGATTTGGAGATGTGGAGATCTGCTCCTTCAGAAATACATTTATCAATGATTATTTTTCAGTTGGGGTAGACTGGGATTATTTTTACAGTTTGGTGGGGTGTCCAGCTGAAGATTTGCATTCTGGAAGAGCTGTGTGTGGTGTCAACAACATGAGGTTCCTCATCCCGGCAGGAGCTTTGAGGCAGTTTTGTGGAGTGGGACAATCAGCCTTGCCTGGGCCTGGCATTTGTAGCACACAAGGCAGCTCACAGATCCCAAACCACAGGAAAAATTTGGTCATGGTCTTGCAAAATCATTTTGCTCTTTGCTTCATGATTTCTGACTTTGATTTTCCTACGAGATTGTGGTCTGAGTGTTGCAAGTCCATGCAGGAGTTTTTTCAGCATGTCCATGTGTAGGTCAGTTTTTATTTCTGTAAATCACACCAGGCACTGGTCTGCAGGACTGGGCTCTGCTTCCCAGGGAAAATAATCCCAAGCTCTTTGTGCTTGTCTGTGGAAGTTGTGGTTGTGTTTCTTCTGCCTGTAGTGCTGATGTTGGGTTTGCTGTCACTGGCACAGGAGGTGAGGGGGCACGAGCATCCTGCTGCTTCCAGGGGCTCTGCAGGGGCATGGAGTGGGAAATAATCCCCAGGAGAGGAATGAGAGCCTGCATTTCTGCAGAGCAAACATCTGATGGCAGCAGGCCAGGTTGGACCTGTGGGTTTTGGACTCCAGAGGTGGGAAAAACTCATCAAAAACCTGGAGAAGGGAGCAGTGCTCCCATCCCTGCTTCCAGACCTTCAGTATTGTGTCCAGTTCTGGGCCCCTCAATTTAGGAAGAATATTGAGATGCTCAAACGTGTCCAGAGGAGGACAACAAAGCTGGTGAAGGGCTTGGAAAACAAACTATATGAAGAACTACTGAGGGAGCTGAGATTGTTTAGCCTGGAGAAAAGGAGACTCAGAGGTGACCTTATCACTCTCTACAACTTCCTGAAGGGCAGTTGTAGACAGCTGGGGGTTGGTCTCTTTCTCCAGGCAGCAACAGAACAAGAGGACACAGTCTTCTCGTCAGAGGAAATATAGGTTGGATATCAGGAAGAAGTTTTTCACTGAAAGGGTGATTAAATACTGGAATGGTCTGCCCAGGGAGGTGGTGGAGTCACCATCCTTGGATGTGTTTAAAAAGAGACTGGATGTGGCACTTGGTGCCATGATCTAGTTGAGGGTCAGGGCTGGGTTGGACTCGATGACCTTGAAGGTCTCTTCCAACCTACACATTCTGTGATTCTGTGATGCCTGGGAATCTCCAAGGATGCAGATGAGCCCCTGCTCCCTCTTTCTGATATTGGTGAGGAATGTGGAGCTCAAATGCCTTACAAGCACTGAGCCATCACTCCCTGCTGCAGGTAGGAGTGGAGAGAAACAGAAACATCTTGTCTGGAGTAAAAAGTGGCAGCACACGAAGCTCTGAGATGTGTGCTGTTATCTTTCTGTGGTTTCATGTAAAGTATTGGGGGTGGAGGTGCATGGGACCCCTAAATGACATAATTTCTACATTGGGTCATGCAGAAAAAACCTGGATGTGATTTTTCCATGGTTAGGAGGAACAGCTGCTTCAAGTAGTCTTGACATTAAACTCCATTTATTGAAAACCTTAGAGATTTTCCAAACCTTGAGTTATATTTCAAAACATGATTCAGATGCATTAGGCAACCCCAAGTGGGGAGCAACGTGTGAAACCATCTGTTATCTGTGGAAATATTGAATGTCAGTTTGGTGTTTTCTGATAGTTAGACTCATCAAAAAATGTGTTCATATGTCCTGGGCAGGATGTTCTGAGTGACTTCTGGAAGAGTTACTGGTACCTGACTTTGCAGCCCAGGGCTTGAAACCTCAATGGCTTGCAGCTGTTGAGATTACTTTTGTGGATATTCATTAAACACTTTGGTGATTAATTTCCAGGCACTGCCCATTTGTAATTGCAACCCCCAAATTATTTGTGGTGGATTCAATCTGTCACAGGCAGAAAACCTGCGAGCCAGCTCACGTTGCAAGTACATTCCTTACCATGATTTAGCTGCAAAAGATGATTGCACTCTTGAGAACCTCCAGCTCTGTAGTACCTTAAATGTTTTAGAAACACTTGTCATATGGAGAGATTTCCAGAATCAGCAAAGCATCCATCAGCTGCAAAATAAACCACTTTTTTGGAGCAGCTGACTGGGCTGGGGTGCATTACATCAGTAATACTGATGCTGTGCTGGTGTGCAAGGGACAGTAATGTATGCACTCAGAAATCCCTTGGAAGTTGATTGCAGCATGTGGGTCTTACAGGGAAGCAGTTCATGACTGTGTCAGTGAAACAGAGCCCCTGTAAGATTAAATCTGAGCTGGAGAGGGGAACAGGCTGTGGCTACTGGCTGTTTGTCTGTGACTGGAAATGTTTTGCACTCTTGTCAGGGCTGGGTCTGTGCACAGCAAAGCTCTGAAGTGTTCTTTTAACTTTAAACATGTGAGTGATCCAGGTAAAAGTCAGCGGAATTACTGGATTTCCAAAATTAATTTCATGCTTACATGGTCTGCTGACAAAGGTCATAATTATGAATGTCAGAGAAGTGTAACTCTGAGCAGATGCTGGGGAACTTTCCCAGTGCTGACTCCTGTGTGTACCTGAGGCTGGGGATATCACAGAAGGATGAAAAGCTGAGATCAGTTTAGGGAATGTGAGGGTGAGTATGGAGGGGGGATGGCTTTGCCCCTGAGGACATCAAGAACATCCCAGGTGTGTCCTGGACAGTTTTCCTCTGCCAGGATTTCATTGTCCAGCTTTGCAGAGGGAGCAGTGAGGGTGACATCAGTGTGGTTGTGGCTGGTGGGCCACTAGCAGTGTGCACTGGAACATGGAAATGGAAAGAAAAAGCTGGAATATTTTAGAGGAGCTGACTTCACTCTTCATTTCCTCATCATTCTATGCTCCTTTTTGTCAGGTTTATAACCCAGTCTTAACAAAGCAATATAAAAAAGGCAATATATGAGGTTACATTGCTGCCTTTTATTCCCTCTGTAAAAATTCTTCAATTTTATCAGGAGACAAAATCCACCTCAGACCACAGTATAATCCTCCATTTTTTCCTATAAATCCCAGGGATCTCCAAAGGTTTAGGTCATCTCTGATTGTTCCCCTTGCACATTTTCCACTTCATGGAGACAGAGTACCCGGGATGGGTTGGGATGTAATGGCCCAGTGTTGGAGATCACTCTGAAAGCTTTTCCCCAGGATTGAGGAGGCTCCAGCAGAATTCCCTGGGCTGGAAATCAGGCAGTAGCCATCTTCATGCACAGTGCTGCAGTGACCAGTTCCAGTGAGGCTTCAGAGTTCAGCAATATTTTGGTTAGAAGAAAAGAAGTTGAACTTTCCACTTTTCTGCCTGACCTCCCTGAATGGGAACACTGCTTGGTGTGCAAGTGACGTTGGAGCTGGATTAATTTATCAGGCAAACAACCCGTTCCCAGTGCCAAAGAAAATAGCTGACAGGATTTGTTAATGAACTGACACGCTTCTATAGAATCAATGGCCTGAAATACAGAGGGAGAAACAAATCTAAACAAACAAACCCCAAACAGAGAGCTGGGACCTGTCAGAATATACTTGCTATTATAATTCTGTGCTGTGTCTTAGCCAAAAAACTGTGACCTCAGCCTGGTTTATCTGCAAGTGCTGCAGCTGGCAGCTGTACTGCAACATTTCAGCCTGAGCTGACAGTTGGGATTTCACTAGAATTGAAATAAAAAGTTTCACTTTACTGGAAGGAAGGGTTTTTCCCCTTCTGCAGTGGCATCAGTCAGATGGTCTAAACCATACCAAAATATGGCAATTCAGCTACCAGAGCTACAGTAAAAATGGAATCAGTCTGTGGCTCTAAGGGTACAGGTATTTCCCACAGGTTTGTGGTATAAAAATGAAATATTTAGGATGGGCATTGAGAAACAAAGGTTTGCTCTATGTTTTTTGGCAATGGCAGTCGAGGTTGTGTGGTCAGGGCTGCCTCTGGCTGTGTCATTTTGGAGTGAAAGGGTTCAGCCCCATCAGGAGAGAACCTGCTGCTTTCTTGGTCTGGTTTTTATCTTAGAATCACAGAATCATAGAAAGTCTTGGGTTGAAAGGGACCTTAAAAATCCTCCAGTTCCAACCCCCACAAACATGAGAAGTTCCCCATAAGGAGTTGCAACTCCTCACAAGAATACCCCAAAAGAAAGGAGCAGTGAAAGAAGATATTTATATGCTGATATAACATGCTGGAAGGGGAGAGGATAAAAAGACTCAGAAATACCAATTCTGAGACATTTTTATGGCTGCCATAATATCTATCAAGCTCAGCCTTCTCTTCCCATGCCCACAAAACAGCAGGATAATGGGGCTGTGCCAAATTCCCTGGAGAGAAGAGAGGGCTGTGTCCTCCTCATACCCCAAACCCTGATTTTGGGGGCACACTTGGGGTCAGGGTGCTGCTCTGTCCCCTGTCCTGCAGCCTGGGCACCAGAGAAAGACTGAGGGATCAAACCCTTTTCTCTGGGAAAACTGAGCTGTGGGAAGTTTCACGCTTGAGCATGTTCTGCAGAACTCCAGGCCTTGTTCACACAGCAAACAAAACCAGTCTGATGGCTGGGACAGGTGCTGCTCTCTCTGCCACCAGTGTTTTCCTGAGTTTCCAGAGTGTCACCAGCTGGCAGCTTTGAGCCAAGTGAACCCCAGGTTTTTACTTTTTCACTCTGTCAGTCAGAGCAATCCTGAGCTGTCCCTTTCAATTAAAGGTGTAAAAATAATAGGCAAATGCTAATAAATTTAATATGGAATCAGCCTGCTTTAGGTTCCACTCTCTGAATACACAGCACCAGGAGACTCCAATCTTTTCTGAGCTGTGTTTTAACCTCCCTTTGCAGTGCAGAATGTGAGGTTTTCAGCACTTCCCTATGCAGAGAGGTTGGGAGCAGGGCTGGCTGTGGGGAAAGAGCAGGAATGTTTTCCCCTCCCTCTGCGGGCAGCCAAGCTCAGCCCCAGCACCGTGACAACGAGCACAGGGACACGTGCAGTCCTCCAGGAGGGAAAATTCATAACCAGGGGGGGAGGCAGGAGATAAAAACCTTCTGGAAACCTCCTAATCTCTTGCTGATAGTGCAGCCCACGTGGCGAGGAGCGCTGCGTGTCCCAGGCCTTTCTGCAGGTTGGCAGGAGAAGGAGGGGAGGCTCCAGCTGGAGCCAGGCTTGGCTCACAAACCTCCCCAGGGTTCCTCACGTGGTTTTTCTATCTGCTCCTTGGGCAGGTTTCAGAATCCTTGTGCTTGTTGGGGTTTTGTTGTATTTTTTTCTTTTTTTTTAGTTTGTTTCTGACAAGAGTGAGCAGTGAGGGGGAAATGCTGAGCTCAGCTCTGCAGGCCCAGCACAGCCCAGGCGGTTTGAGCTACAAACAGCACCTGAAAAAAGACCAGGATTCTCCTGATTTTCAGAAACACTTGTGGATATTGTTTTCTGGCTTCAAAAACACAGGGAGAGCTTAAATAAGTTTTCAAATCACAGCTGAGGGTGGGCAGGCCCTGGCACAGGGTGCCCAGAGAAGCTGTGGCTGCCCCTGGATCCCTGAAGTGTCCAAGGCCAGGTTGGTTGGAGCAACCTGAAATAGTGGAAGCTGTCCCTGAATGAGGTGATCTCTAAGATCCCTTCCAACCCAAACCATTCCATGCTTTTATGATTCATGGAATTGTCCCTTCCCTGAGTTTGCCCACTGGGATTTTAGCTGGGGGTTGGATTTAGCAGAAGGGAGATAATAGGAGCAGGAGGAGGAAGACCTGGCAATGTGTGTCCATGTCAGAACAAACTGGGGAGAGATATCACAACAGAAAAAAAAATTCAAAAAGCAAGATGCAGGATTTAAGGTTCTTTTTATCACATTCTTCATTCTAATACTTTCAATTCATGTCCTCAAGTTTTTTTCTGCTTTGTCATGTTGTTTTTTATAAAACAACAAACCAACCCAAAAGCAAACCCCTGATAATATTGTCTCAGACATGCTTAAATCCTAAGGTTTGGCAGCTTTGCCATGCTGTGGTCATGGAGTTTAGATAAAAGTCTTCCCCTTGTATCTGCCCCATATGATTTGTGTTTTGAGCTCCTGGGATATGGTTCTTCTAAGGCTGTATCCCTGTAGCTTTAGAAGAACAAATTTGTATCACAAATTGAGTGCAGGGATTTTTTTTAAGGGGCTAAGGAGGCACTGGTCATGATGTTCTCATGAAGAGTTCATACCTCAGTTTCCTTTAAAGATCTCAGTCAGGAACTGAGTGCAGGAACTTCCACATAAATGTTCATCTAACCTGTCATTCTTTTATCTTCTTTTTCTTTCTTCCTTCTTTCATTTTTTCTTCTTTATTTTCTCTTTTTTCCCCCTTTTCCAAGCTCCCTTGAGAGGGATTTCCTGGTGTGGATGAATTTCCATAAGCACAGTAGGGCAACCTTCAATATTTCAAGCATTTCTTTCCTGCCAGGGCTGCAAGGGAAGGTGGCCAATGTGCACAGACCCTTCTCTAAAAACCTCAGGGTCCTCCCCTGCTACAAAATCCATGGAAAGAGGAGGGAAGGAAAGGAGTGAATGTGTGTCCAGAGCAGAGTGTGATTCCTGGATGTTTCTCTGGGCAAGATCCGATTCAACATCCCCGATGTCGGCTCCTTTTCCATTTCTCGAGCGCGGCGTGTGTGACTCAGGCTGCAGGCATGTCTGCAGAGCTGCTGCTGCTGCTGCTGCCTCTCTGCACTTAGGGGAGCTTTGCCTCTTCAAAAAATCAAAAAGGAGAAAAAGATAGAATAAGAATAATTTTTAAAAGAAAAAAATTTGGGAAGAAAGAGAGAAAAAGGCAGGTGAAAGGTATTTGAGGACAAGATTTTTTACTGTGTGTGGGGCTGAGTTCAGAGGAGAAGCAGACAGTTTGCTGGACGCTGAATTTGAGACTCTTTCCAGAAAATGTCAGTTCCTTTCCAAGTGACAGAGCAGTTTCTCAGGGCTCCAAGGATGGCAGAAAGTGCTGCTGGAGGAATCCAAAGCCATCCCTGCCTGCGGAGCGTGCGGGTCTGGGAGGTGCTCATGCCCTGTCCCAGCCAACCCCGCAGGGAAGGAAGGAGGGATCCCTGCATTTATTTATCTCATTTCCTCCCAGCAGAGCCTCGAGGATGAATTTGTTCACATTTTGAGAGCCTCGAGGACGAATTTGTTCACATTTTGAAGATGAAAAGCAGCGAAGTGCTGCGATATCAGCCAAGAGGGCTGATGCAAAAAGCAGAGTCTGTGTGAAGAGTGAGGAGGAAATACATATATGGAAACATAAGCTTGGCAAGAGGATGCTTTTTTTCCCCCCCTTTTCTTTGATGTCTGGCCTCAGTAATCCAGACAGATTCCTTCAAGAAATGGGTCCAATTTATTCCTGTGCTTTTATCTTGCTACCTGCTCCTCCTGGCTGTGTGTGGAAGTGTGCCTTTTGTAGGAATAAGGGAATTTGAGAACACTGGGATGATCCCCCAGAATGGGATGGGACTATTCCTGGCAATTTGTGCTTCCCAGTCCTCTGGGGAGGGGAGCAGAACTTGCCTGTTCCTTCATCTGCCCCACATATTTGCAGTGTTGCTCGATCCAGGAAAAGCACAGTGTCTTCTTCCTATCTGGTGCTCTTCCCTAAAGGAAACAAGAATTCTGTTCACTTACAGCTCCAGTTAGGATTCAGTTTCAATGCAGTCTTCATCATGTTACATATTTTATCTGCCCAGCATATTCTGTTACAGATTATGTATTAGAAGGTCATGTTTTATTACAGTTTATTCCTCTAAAATGAAAGAATTAGAAGATGTATCTCCTGTGCTCTGATAACAAACCACATAAACTTTTGGCTTCAGAAAAGCTGCATGTGGCATTTAGGAATAAAAAAGCAAGCTCCATCACCAAATTAATCAGGAATGCTTCCACACAGCCCACTCTGACTTCAGGGGAATGGCTTCCCATTCACATCAGAAACGAATTTGATACATTGAAATGTTAGTTTCACTCTGGATATTAGATAAAGAAAAAAAAAAATACACAACTGGGTGGGAATTAGGAAATGGAAGTAGAAATATTTTCACAACTTAGCCTGAAAACCATGGAAATGACAGTTTTCTTTACATTACACACAGCCCCTCAAACACAGCTCAGAATATGTCAGCTGTGCCTCGTGCTGACGTGGTTTGCAGACAGCTTCTGCCTTTTCTCCTCAGCACTGGGCCCTGCTTGCACTTTGTGCCCTCCATCCCTCTCCCCCTCCCAAGCCATTGGTGAATCCAATTCCCATTTCCCCCAGCCAACCCCCCAAACCCATTTATTCCTGCTCTAATTGAGCACCAAGGCAGTAAATGCCTTATCAGTTTTGAAACAGCGGGCTGGATAATTCCAAGCAGATGTCTCCCTCTCCTCAATCACAACATCAGTTATGTCTTGGTCAGTCTTGATTAGCTGATTCTTACATAATGAGGAGCTGCAGTTAATGGCCACTTCTCTGTGGGCTGAACATGCTGAAAAGAGCAGCTTTGCCCCTGGAGAACAAGAGGCTGATGAGGCAGTGAAATCAAGCTCAATGGAATGAGGCTGCATTATGAGTCATTAGGAGGGATGACGCTCTGCTCACAGATGAAATATCTCTGATGGAGACCAGTTGTAAAAGCACAACTCTGGTGCTTAATAAATGTGTTGGGGTGACTCAGAAATCTCCCATTTGTCTCTTGGTGGTGTTTCCTGTGTTGGATGTGTCTCCTGGCTGGCTCTGGCCTTTGAAAGGGACACCTTTGCACTCACTGCATGAAGGATGACTCTGCCATAAATACGAAAATAAGAGTGACCAGACCCTTTGTATTTGGCTGAAAAATGGGCAAATCTCCCATAAAGGACTGGGTGCCTGTTAGGTATAGTATCATTTGATTAGATTTAAAACTCATCTAGGTGGAGACTGGATTGTTGGAAGCTACAACAGTTTAACAAGTTCCAAGACTCCTGTAATAGCTTTTAGTTGTGATGCCTTGGGAAGGCTGACCTGGAACAGAGACTGGACAGAGAACGAGAATAAAGAGATTTATTGAAAAGACAGGACAGGAGCCTGACCAGGGCTACACCCATGGTGGACTAAGAATGGTTGCAAAAAATGGATGACTGGTCACAAGAGCTTACATTTTTGTAAGTTTTGGTCCATTTGCATATTGTGGTTTAATTGTCCAATTCCAGCTTCAGATTATGGAGTCCCATCTTCCCAGTTTTCTCTCTTCAGCCCACCCTTGTCTGTGCTTTTGGGCCTGAAAGTTGTCCTTGGTGTGCAGCAGGAAAAGGATTTGTTTTGTCACCTACTCTGGGAAAAGAGCTGAGTGACACTGAATGTGAGGCTCAGAACTACACCCCTAAGCAGCACAGAATCTGAAATACATGAAAGATCAAACTTAAGGCATCAGTTGGACAAATAAAAATCTAACTTTTGAAAAAGCAGGGATTCTTCCTAACAAGGAATGAAAAATTGAATGTACCTCTTAGCCCTACATAAGCAGCAAAAAAAAAAAACCCAAATACAAATAAATAACATCACATTATTAGCTGGGTGATAGTGTTGTAGCATAAAACCCAGCAGTGATTGCAAAATAAATGCTTCTAAAACAAAAATATTTGTGGAGGAGAGGAAGGGATGTGCTAGAAAGATTTAATTGTTTTATTAGAGAATTGGGTAGTTATTAGTGTCTTCTGAAAACAAAGCAGTCAGGAGCAAGTAGCTGCTGTTTTCACTTGCTTTTGGGTTGGATTAATACAATTTTTGTTCACAGAGGAGCTGCTGCATCATCATTAAAATCTTCCTCACTTTGTTTTGTGGATGCAAATTGTAGCAAATTAATTTCCTCCCAAAGGATTCTGTGGATAATGTTCAAGCAGGGCATGCTTTTGACTTCCTTTGAGCTCAGAGGCCTGGTGGTTTGATATAATGACCTTTTAAAAAGGAAAACAGAGCCAGTTCTTGTTAAGATGTTTTTACTAGGTAGCACCTGTTTGAGCTTGTTAAATAATAAGTGGCTGTTATTTTTCAAAGAGAAATATGGATTTTTATACTGATTTAGAGTATCCATCAAAATTGTACTGAGTTCTCGGGAAGAGTTGTGGGTGCCTCAGTGTAAAAATGGATTTATGTTGATGAAGTTTGCTCAATCTGTCCTGCAAGAAACCAGCATTTCCCCTGAGCTTAGCAATTCCTGGAAGAAAAATACTCAGCATTGTCAGGGCAGCATCAGAGGAACTGCTTTCTTTTGGATTTGCCAGGATGTGAATCCATCTGTTTTGTTCCCACAGCCCCTGATAATTTAATTCAGATCAATGGGGCAGTCTGTCCTTCCTGCAGCACGTTGTTATGCACAAAAACCTCTGAGAGAGGACATCTGCACCTTCCTTTTCTTCCAGTGCTGGTGCCACCAGCCCAGTGCCCCAGGAACAGCATCAGTGTCCCCCCAGAGAGCCCCAAGGTGTTGGGGGCCAGTCACCAGCAGCAACAAAGAGCCAGCAGCAAATATATATATATATTTTATAAGTAATGAATGCACGTAGTAGGAAAGGGCAGGGTAGAGAATGAATGGTTTAACAGATTAATGTGAATGTCTTTTATATTTTATAAACCTCTTAATTCCCTGGTGTGCTGAGCCAGGTTTTGTTTATGTACATGGAAACACGAAATCTTTTCCAGTCCCTGTGCAAACAACACAGAATTGGACTTCATTACGTTGGCTAATTTAACAAGTCCTGGGAGGCTTTTTGTTCCTGGGGAATGGAGGAGGAGCCAGGAGCCCAGAAGTGCTGCAGCAGCACAATCTCTTGGAATGAAATAATCTGCCTTTGCTCTCAGAGCTCTCCAGGAAGGCTTTGCCTGTGAGGCCTGAGCTCAGAGATTTGGGGCAAAACCCAACTTTTTTGGCAGGTAGGAGCCTTGGTGGCAATCTCCAGCCCAGTTCCTGCTGCAGCACACTCTGATATTGGTTCCTCAAGAAAGAGTTGGAAGCATCCAGTTTTAGTGAGGCTCTGAGCTTTAATGAAGGATTTGGAGATCTTTTCTTTGTAATGAAAAGCATTAAAATTCTAAGGCTGGGAATTTATTTCTCTCTCATAACTAGTGGATAATCGTGGTGCTGAGAAGCAGGGCATTTAAAACTGCTGATATTATTGCTGCTGTGCCAGTTAAACAGAACTAATGCAAGCATTGCATAAATATTTTAATAGCTTTTTACTGTATTTCTTTAGAAAATGTTTAAAGAGCCACCTAATGTCAGGCAGAGATACTTCCTGAGTAAACCCTTGTTAATTCTCTTTTAATGGCTTTATTAACATTGTGTAATTGAATATTGATACATCTAGCAGCCCTTTAAGCATCCTGTTTTATTGAGGTGTTGCACTCACATATTGATAAGTAGCACAATGTTAGAGCACTGATTAATTTCATCTTTGCTTAGTTCTCCTTGAACTGGTTCAACATGAAAGATGAAACATAGGTACAGGAGAGCTGTCATTTTTCTCAGCTTGATGTATTTTATATGCATAGTTTGTACCACTTAATTGAGCTTCATTTTGATTCCCAGTCTGCCCAGTTAGTATGATCACACTGCCAGAGATAGGGGAGTCTAAATATTTTACTCTGTGAAATGTTCTTTTATCTCTTCCCTTATGAATAATTTACTTGTTGGTACAGCTTCAGAAGTGAATCCTGTTCTACAAAAACATATATATTTTACTGGGAAAAGCAAGGATTACAGTGATATTAGTTTTCTCCTTGGAAACTCTCCTCACAGTATCAGAAATCTGCAGAGGAGGATGTTCCTTGTGTTCCTGGTCTTAATTGCAGTGGTTTTTCTGCCTTCCTTCCATCAGAAGCTCTGGCATTGCCATTCATATTTAATCACAGCATGGCTGCTTTTCTCATCTCCACTGCTCCCCTTTGCTTCTTTATGCATATTTTTTACACAGTTCAAGCAGGGTGAAAATTTCTCCAAGAGCAGAGGGAGCGTGGAAGATCATGTAGTGTCTGCAAACCACATCTTCAGGGCTTTTGCCACTGCTGGAATTTGCATATGAGCTGAGATGAATTTTCTAGGTCTTCCTCATGTTTTTTCTTAACCTATTGTAAAGACAATTGGAACGGAAAAAAATTCCCTGTTTTGTTGCTTTCCACAGAATCCTCTTATTAAAGGTTATAACCTGGTGGGCTTGGTTCCTTCTCCCAGGGAACAGGGACAGGATGAGAGGAAATGGCCTCAAACTGTGCCAGGGGAGGCTCGGGTTGGACATCAGGAGGGATTTCTTCCTGGAAAAGGAGATTTGACATTGGAAGGGCCTGCCCAGAGAGGTGTCCAAGGAACACCTGGATGTGATGGCAGAGAAAAGACACACACACATTGAAATCCTTCCTTGCCCAGCAAGGTTGCACAGGAGCTGCTGCAAATGAAAAAAGAGTTGCTGTGGTGAGCCCTGTGAGTCAGGAGATCACATATGCACCCAGCTGGATGCTGAAACCTGCTCTGGTTTTCACTGCTGGAGGGATTCTGAGATCAGAATTTATCAGGGAGGGATTATTGGAATCCAGAGATAAGGAAAAATTTAGATCATATCTCAGTGTGGGCAAAAGATGAATGTCAGGGATGTGATTGACAGCATTGATAGGGCAAAAATAGAATTCCTTTAACCCTGGGAGTTGCTCACCAGGTATGAGCTGAGTGCCCAGCTGGGACTGGAAGAGAAGGCTGGGAAACTGTCTTTCCCTTCAGGAAATTAAATCAGGAAAGAAGCATAAGGAAACTGATATGCTGTGATCATTCCTGACTAAAAATGGTACAGGAAGCATATGTTGGATCATGAGGATGCATTGCTCATTTAAGGTGATCTTAATTTGCAAAGCTGTGTTAATGTCAGTGATGAGCAACTGCTGTGGCTTCTCCATATCAAGATTATTCTGTTCCCTAAATAAAAAGTTGCTTTGGAAGAAGAATGAGCAGGGAGGGAGACAACAGGTGAAAATGGGAGAGAACATATTGATCACAGGAGAGGTCCTTTGCTTACAAAACTTGTGGCAAAGGGAAAACTGCTGGAAAATACATCATAAAAGAGAAGTAAAACGAAGCCACTTGTGTGCTTCATTCCTGACAGAATTTCCTAAAGGGAAAGATGATTCCAAGGATGGGGCAGCCACAGCTTCTCTGGGCAACCTGTGCCAGGGCCTCCCCACCCTCGCTGGGAGGCATTTATTTTTCATCTCTAATTAAAATCTACCTTCTTTCAGTGGCAAATGAACAAAGATTTGTCCAAAATGTGCAACGGTGTTGGGTTGAAATTTGGTCAGGGGAAAATCAGTAAACTCTAGTCTTGGAAAGAGGTTTAGGATGTGATTTAAGTATAAAATTAAGCCACTTTGGAGCTTGGATCCCTTAGTGCTTTTTATCAACTGTGTGTCTTTGGTTCAGAGGGGAATGGGAACTGCACCCAGACATGCTTAGAGAAGAACTAATGTTTTATATTCAGATATTTTAGCAAAAGTCAATTCTCATTTATTTCCATGTATTACTCATGTCATTGCATGAATCATTGCGAAAGATATGGAGAGGAGAAGGAAGAAAAAAAGTTAAATTGGGAAGGCATAGTATTTTTCATACATTGCCAGTTATGACATTTAATCTTAATTGTGTCTGAATTTGACTGATTTTCCAATTGCCTGAGTTTAGCAAGAGTTATGTTGTTGCTAGGACACAGAGACTTTGTGTGATACAACTGTCATCAACCTAAAAGAATGATTTTAAAGACTAAATCTTAGATTTGCACTCACAACTACCTTTTGAGCAGTGTAATCCTGATGCAGAAGGACCACAACATCCTTATTCTGAAGGAAAGTCATCCAGCAGTGGTTAAGAAATGTCTCATTTTTTAATCTCTCTGTGGGTAAAGGGGAAAGAGGAGCATGTCCACCCTTGTGGTCATTTCCTGTGGTTCCTTAGTCATGGTTTCTTTGGCCTTTTCATCTTCTCCCTGGTGAATTTGGCTTGTTCTGGTTTTATTCTGTTCCATGAGGTGTCCCAGCCCTGTCCATTTCTGCCACTGGTTTGCTGCCTCTTTTTGAAAAGGAATAATTTATTTTTGGGCCACAGTCACAGCACATGGGCTGGCTCTGTGTCACCTCTTCTTGTCATGACCTTGGAGAATTCACTGCTTGAACCATCCACGTAGGAATTCCAGCTCCCAATTCCATATGGTGACTTCCCAGACCAACCTCTGGGATGTTTTTATGGAAAGATTTGAGGCTGTGGATTTTATGAATCAATTGTGTGCCTTTAGCAGCAGCAGCACCTTCATTTCTGACCCTCTCAGCCCTAAAAGTCCAGGGCAGAATTTGTGTAAGGATGTAGAATAAGAGCTGTGAGGTCCTTGCTGGGTGTGATTCACATCCCTAAAGCCACCAAAGCTCTGCAGGTGGCTCAGAGGGAGAATTGCTGCCCCTAAATGTGGTAAATGAACCTCTCCAGTGCTAATTGGGTTGAGCTATTTATAACTGTGAGCCAGCTCTTTACAGCAGGTCACAGCTCTGGGTGCACTGCAAGACTCAAAACGTTGTCCTGGGTGACCTGAAAGGTCCTTTTTTAACCCTGAGAGATAATTGGCATGGAAATGGACTCATTAAGAGTCACCTGTTAGTTTGGAATCTCCCAAATTCTGGCCCTGTTTGGGTCCCAGTGAGTTCACAGCACACCACAGGATCCACTCAGTGGCATTTATTATCACTACCTGGTTAGGAAATCTGTAGGATGGCAGGAGTGCAGCTGGGAGATCCTCTGGTTTCTTGCTCTTCTGTTCTGAAGAGAGACATTTCTAGATAAAGCCACTAGAATATTTTATTTTTTCTCTTCTGAGGAAACACTTTGAAGGGAAACATTGTAATTTTTTTTTTTTTTTTTTGGTGAAGGATTGTAGAGACAGCCATAACAGAAATGGGATTGCTGGACAAAACCCTCAAGCTAACAAATTATTCAAAGTGCAGGGTATGGGGCCCCAAAATAATCATCAATTTGAACTGAATATGGAATTATTAAGGTTGGAAAGTCCTCCAAGATCATCAAGTCCAACCATTAAGGCCACCACTAACCCACATCCCCAAGCACACAAATAACAGATTCATTTAGACCACACTAAAACATTTAATTTCCCAACTTTATAGAGAATTTTATTTTTATAACCAAAACTTTTGCTGAATATCAACTGGGGTTTTTTTGTTGGAATTTAATATTTCAGGATAGGAACATGGTGCAAGGCCAAGGCCACTGCAGTGTGTGATGAGCACAGTTGGAATGTGATTCATCTCCTGAGTTCATGATAAACTGAAAGAAGTTTGAAATTTATGAGAGCAGAAGACAATGAGTGTTTTACTAGGGCCATTTAGAACTGTCATTTGCATGAAATTAAAGATGGTCCCTTATAAATTTATGTATGAAGTCCTGACAATCCACATCATTTTGGAGACAGAGATTTAGAGGGTGATACTGGAATAACATTTGGTAGATATATTGCTAAATCAAAGTCTGTTGATATTAATATGAAATTTCAGTTTTCTTTATCTTTTACAAGGAACTTTAATTTTTACCCTGGAGGAGTCTCCAGTAATCAGTGGTTCAGCAGGATTTTAACAGGCCCAGGGAAGGGCAGAACCCTCTTTTCTCACACTTTGCTGCTGGATGTCTTGAAATATTTTCTCCAAAAAGGCACTTTTGAGGTGAGAATTCAGTGCAGGCAATAAAAAAGCTCCTTTATCCAATGTGAAAGCTCAGTGTGGCCAAAAGCTGACATTTCATAGTGTCCAGAGAAGCTCTTGTGCTTTGAGGATGGAGTGGGATGTAGGTCAGATACAAATTCAGATGCCATGGAAGAATGTAAGCAGGAATGTTGTAGGCCAGAAAAACAGGAATGGATGATGTTCTACTAGAGAAATATGCTCATGTTATCATCCTTGGCTGACAATACTGACTTAGCTTGGGGTTTGGATTAATTGCTACAAATTGTGGGGGTTTGTGCTCACCAGAAAGTGCTTTATTATTGCAAATACAGCTGACATTGTGCAGCTGCCAGCACCTTTTTTTGTTGTTGTTTTAAATAAATTCCATCCTCTTAAACTCTTCTGTGTTTTAATGTATGCACCAGCTTGCCAGGATATCAGGTTATCTTCTCCAAGTGTCTGTGGCCACTGACCTGCTCATATGTGAAGATTTTACATCCTGACCTGGTCAGTAAAATGTGTTCCAGACCTCCAGTTTCACTCCTTATCTCTGTAGTTACAGAATGTATCTCTAAATGAATCACTTCCAGAACATCTGGATGGCTGTGGATAATGATATCCAACTGGAATTTATCTGGTGCTTAATTTGTGATTAATATTTGATCTATATGCTCATGGAACCACAGAATGGTTTGAGTTAGAAGAGACCTTAAAGCTCATCTCATCCCACCCCTCTGCCAAGGGCCCAGACCAGACCAGGTTGCTCGTGTGTAGAAATGTTGTTTCACTTGAAATCCTTTTTATTTACAAAATTCCTGTTTATCCTGATAGTAGCAGAGGATTTCCTCTGTAAAACAGAGGTGGGTGAGTGAGCACAAATATCCCCAGATAATTTGGCCATCCAGGTGTTCCCAGCTGTGAAATCTGCTGCTGCTGGAGGGTTCTGAGGCAGTGGCAGCACCTCTGATCTCTCCTGCTTGTCCTCCTGTGGCCCAGCAGAGTTCTGTGCCTTCCAGGCTTACATTCTGAATGTTTTGGGGTTATTATGAGGTTCTGGGAATTTCATAACCTCAGCTGGACAGAGGACTGAACATTTACTACCAGGTTATTATTCCTTTTACTCCTATATTCTTGTGATTCCTTTGAAAAATATTTATGTCAGGAAATTTTATCCAGCAACACCGTAATTTGGTCATTTGAGGATGGAAATACAAAAATCAGGGACCTGGAATATTGGGTGAGCTTTTGTGACCTATTTAAATGATCTCTAAGCATGAAAAGATTAAGCTCCATTAAAACAAAGTTACAATCCAGCTTTAATATGTAATAAGGGTCTTACCTGCTGGGCAGAAAATATTCCTTTCTCAGGTGCAAGTTATCTATAGATGGTGCTTTAAAAATAGTTTCAATATGAACATTTTGAGTTTTTAACTTGGCTTGAACTTAAACTTTTTCAGATTGTCTTTTAAAACCTCATGAATTACGAGCAAACATGGACAAAAGACCTGATTGACATTCCAGTATGGTTTGGTTAATGATGTTAACACAGGAAGATAAAACAGAATAAACATTAATTTATTTTGTGTCCGTGCAAGCCCTGTGTAGAGCAGTGACTGATTTCTTCAGGGAAAAAATATCTTTGACCATAGTGTTGGACCAGGTCCCTGCAATCTGTCCAAGTCAAGCTTTCAATATAATTTTCAAGCATATTTCTTTGAAGAAAGTATTTGACCTAGTAAACCATCATATTTCACTGTCACAATTATGATTCCCTTGGGAATTAGCCATGTTTATCCAATTTCACATGTTCTGTTGTGCTATTCTTCACTGTTGGGAAGCTGATGTTTTGGAAATGCAGTTCTGGAAGGGAATTACGTGACCTTGAAGGACAGACCTGCAGTTTATATCTACTTGCTCTTTTTCCAGTTTATATCTACCTGCTTCTTCCCCCAGTTTATATTTACCAGCTTTCTCCAGTTTATATTTACCTGCTTTTTCCCCAGTTTATATTTACCTGTTTCTTTCCTCAGTTTATATCTATCTGCTCGTCCTCCAGTTTATATTTACCTGGTTTTTTCTCCAGTTTATATTTACCTGCTCCTTCCTCCAGTTTATATTTACCAGTTCTTTCCCCAGTTTGTATTTACCTGTTTCATTCTCCAGTTCATATTTACCTGCTCTTTCCCCAGTTTATATCTACCTGTTTCTTTCCCCTGTTTAGCTCCTCTCTCACTGGTTTATATTTACCAGTTCTTTCTCCAGGTTATATTTACTATATTTACCTGCTCTTTCCCCAGCTTATATCTACCTGTTTCTTTCACCACTTTATATCTAGCTGCTCTTCCTCCAGGTTATATTTACCTGCTTTCCCCCCAGTTTATATTTACCTGTTTCTTTCTCCATTTTATATCTAGCTGCTCTTTCTCCATTTTATATTTACCAGCTTTCTCCAGGTTATATTCACCTGCTTTCCCCCCAGTTTATATTTACCTGTTTCTTTCTCCATTTTATATCTAGCTGCTCTTTCTCCATTTTATATTTACCAGCTTTCTCCAGGTTATATTCACCTGCTTTTCTCCCAGTTTATATTTACCTCTTCTTTCCCCAATTTATATTTACCTGCTGTTTCCCCTGTTTATGTCTCCCTGCTCTTCCTCCAGTTCATACTTACCTGTTCTTTCCCCAGTTTATATTTTCCTGCTTTTTTCCCCAGTTTATATTTACCTGCTCTTTCCCCAGTTTATATCTCCCTGCTCTTCCTCCAGTTTATATCTCCTTGCTCTTTCCCCAGTTTATATTTACCTTTTTCTTTCTCCAGGTTATATTTACCTGCTTTTTCCCCAGTTTGTAAATACGTTTTTCTTTCTCCAGGTTATATTTACCTGCTTTTCCCCCAGTTTCTCTCTCCCAGGGCTGACCAAGTGGGCTGGTGACTTGCCCTTAGTGCAGGACAGTTTCTGTGGGGAATACAAGCCATGACCAGACTTTGTGCAATAAATCAGAGCCTTGCAGAGAGTGCTGCTCCTTCTTTGTGCTGGGGAACCTGCAATGGGATCAGGGTTGGAGTGCCCAGCACTGGGGATGTCAGGGCCAGAGGGGGAAACCTCCATGAAGGCTTTGGAAACAGGGATGTGATCCCAGTGCCAGGTTTGTGATGGCTCAGGGAGATCCAGCAGCTGGAGGAGGATGCCAGTCTGAAGTGGTTTGGATTGCAGAGTTGGAATTTGTTCCTGTGGCCGGGCAGTTTGTGGGACATCGCTGGCCATGGGGAAAAAAGGTTTGGAAGGAAACCCAGCTAGGGAACAACCAGCCCGAATTATCAGCTGTGAATCCCCTCGTTTGCCTGCAGGGAAATGATGGGAGATGGATGAGTGGAGCCTTCAGGGCTGGGCTGGGGGATCCAGTGACACATTCTGGGCAAAGATAAACTGTAAATGGAGCTGAGAATCCTCTGTGTCTGCACAGGACAGGCTGTGTCATAACCTGATTTGGGCAGGGAATTAAGAGTTGATCCTTTTAGGGACAGACAGGGAATTCTTGGCATTTGTGTGTCCTCCAGCAACTCTTGTATCTGTTACACTGACTTGAGATATCTTAATCTAAACTCTGTCAACACTGGGCTCTTTGGGGTTTGGTTTTCTTAAAGGAAACTTGTTTCAGTGAGTTGGTCTGAAATACAGGGACAACAACAAAGTATTTGCCACTATTACCAAGTGTCACAGCTGAGCTTTATGCTGTAAAGGGTTTTTCTACAGAGGGAGCAAAACCCCAGCCCGGGCAGCAAAACTTCCCTGCCTTGCTGGTGGAGATTCAGAATTATTCCTCTTTCTCTGGGGATCACAAGGCACCAGTGACAGAATATAAAGGCTGTGCATGAGATTTTCCAGTACTGACCTACTTCTTCTCTCATTAAAATCACTGTGAGTTTTACCATTGACTTTTCAGGCAGAGTCAGGCCAATATTGTGTGCTAATGAAATTGCTTTCCAAAAAGCTTCTCCAGTAGTTGTGTCCAACTGTTCCAAGCCATGGGTCACAATAGGATTTCCAAAGCACTGAGGAGAGAACCATCAGCGTTGTGAAATGTATTTCCTGGCCCTGGGTGGCACAAATTTGCATCTCCCAGGCTGTGGCAGGGAGGAGGAACCACACAGAGGGCTTTTTCTGGAAGAATTTGTGCCTTTGCCTTTGTGGTCTCCTCCTTCAGGTCTCCCCCATCTTGTGGAGGAGCCTGGCAGGAGCACAGAGGGCTGAATTACCCCAATAAGCAACACTGGGGTTGCACAAGGCAGATAGTGTCAGGGATTTCAGTGCTTTAATATTTCTATCCTGTGAGTTTTAACATTTAGGATTTTTTTTTTTTATTTTAATTCTTTTGTAATTTGCTCCACAGTCCAGTGTTTCACACTGTCTGGACACTCAAGAGCCCAGAGAGCTCTGCCAGAGGAGCCCAGACACAATGGAAAAGGATTTCTTTGGGTCCAAGGCATACCCAGCTTTACCTGAGTCAGGTTTTTTCCTCAAGTATCTACAGGAAATGCTGAATAAGCATAACAGCCTAAATGGATGGAAGCCTGATTTTCCTCATATTAACCATAGGATCAGAGCCAGGGATTTGGTTTGGGGCTAAAGGAACTGCAGGATGTAAAGCCGAGACCAGAAGAAAAACAGGATTTTAAACTGTGTGCTTTAAAGTTAATGAATAGTTACACTGTCTGGAGCACCACGCAGGAAATAAAAACTCTGGGCTTTTTTCAGCTCGTTATTTTGGGGGATTTTCCTTCTTTTCTTCCTTGCACAATTTAGCAGTCAGAGATCTACAGAAGGAAGACCTGAGCATTCAGATAATTTGAGGGGATCAAATTTTTTTTTTCTTCTTTTTTCAAAAGGAAAAAAAAATGTTATCTATCCAAAAATCGTTGAGCTGAGGCTGTGCAAGGCTGTGAAAGCAGCAGCATTGTGCCCTCCAGTGACAGGAGCTGCTACAGCAGCAGGAGTGACATTCCTGCAAGCTCCCGGGGGACTCCTCCACACGGGGGATGCTCAGAAACCTAATATGAATTAATCAAAAAAAATGAAGCTAATCGAATCTAAGTGAAAATATCTACATTCCACTCTCACCCCTTCCCTTCAGCAGATGCCTGCCTGCTTAATTTGCTCTTAATTTGCTGTAATCTCCCTACCCCTGGACATCCACAGAATTGTTTTTGGCTTTTGGATTAAAACACACCAGAAAAGAATGCAGTCTCCACATCTGTGAGGAGCTGCCAGTTGTAATAATTTCATGCTCTTTGATGGGTAGTCTTGCAGGAGCAAGGGGCTTTGTGGTGCACAAAACCTTGATTTTGCAACTGGGTTCCAGAAGGAAAGCCACTGGTTTGGGGCAGGGGATTGGGATATGGGTGCTCAGCATCCTGCCCTTCCCTGAGCTGGAATCACTCCAAGGGCTGGTCCCTGGAAATGGGAGGAAGGAAGGAAAGGTTCCTGGAATGAAAATGGGCTGAGTTGTGAGAGAGGAGAGAGAACCTGGCAGTGTCCAAGGCCAGGCTGGACTTTGGGGCTTGGAGCAGCCTGGGACAGTGGAAGGTGTCCCTGCCATGGCAGGGGTGGCATTGAATGACCTTTAAAGGTCCATTCCAACCCAAACAATTCTGTTTCTATTCTCTAGTTGTATTTTCATTTAGTTTTCCAGCACTGGTGTGCCCCAAGGGGCATCCCTGAAATGTGGGCAATCCAAAGGTCAAAAAAAGTGTATTTCTGTAAAAATGTAATGATTGAAAACTGAGCCTTGTTCTTCTGCGTGGAGAGGATAAAACCCCTGAGGTGGCAGGTCAGACCTAAACTCTCTTTTAATTTTATTGTTTGAAGTGTGAGATTGAGGCAAGGCTGCCCTACCCTCCTTTTCTTGTGAACAATGAACTGTATGCAGAGAGAAGAAGAGAAATCCCCTGGGCCAGGCAGGGTCAGCTTGGACATCAGGAGGAATTTCTCCAGGGAAAGGGTGATTTGACATTGGCAGGGGCTGCCCAGGGAGGTTTGGAGTCCCCATCCCTGGAGGTGTCCAAGGCTTTCCTAGATGTGGCACTCAGAGCTCTGGGCTGGGGACAAGCTGGGGATTGGTCACAGGTTGAACTTGATGATTTTGGAGGTATTTTCCCACTCCAATGATTCCATGATCCCAAAACAGACCCAAGAAAGGAGAATGAAACCAACAAACCAAGGAGAGGCTCATCTTTGAGGAGTTGTGTTGAGTTGCTCTGGGGGATGTGAGCAGAGGTTTGGGGGTTGATGAGCAGGAGTTGCACTCTCTGGCCCTGCTGCCCACAAGGGCTGCCTGAACCGTGGGGAGAGGGAAATCCTCCCTGTGCAGCGAGGTGATCATATAGAGAACAGCTGTAATTGAATTAGAGGCTGATTTAATGAAATGCTGTTAGAAGTGACACCGCCTTGCTCTGTCGTGGCAGCCCTTTGGAGCAGCACTCAAAGCAGCTGCCAGGTGGGAATCACCAGCTTTTAAACTCTCATTTCCTGGCTTTTCTTCCTCCA
The DNA here is from genome assembly GCA_037834095.1 of Argya squamiceps. NCBI lineage: Eukaryota > Metazoa > Chordata > Aves > Passeriformes > Leiothrichidae > Argya > Argya squamiceps. The sequence goes on along the minus strand of JBBMKD010000217.1, from coordinate 32,895,318 downwards.
CTTCTTTCTCTGAAGGGGAAAAGTACAAAGAGACCTCAGCTTACACAGACGTGAGCAAGTTATTCTTTGCACAAAAAAGAGATAGTTTGATAAAATAGGTAATTTTTTTTTGTCAGATCGCTGTAATACATCAATTTTCTGAGTAATATTTTCAGTTTGCACGTTTTTTTCCCATACCCTCGTGGAGTTTGGAAGGGAAAAAGTTGGTTTGCAGAGTAGAAGAAATTGTTGGTTTGCGATAACTGTGTCATTGAGGAGAAGGTGCAGGTTCATAAAACCACCTCGTGTTCCCTGGGTGTTTTCCATGGTTGGAGTAATAGAATTCATAACTTCTATTATTCAATAACTTCATAAAGAATTAAATAATTTGGGTTTTAAAGTGTATGAGTTCTCTTTGATCTCCATTTTAATGGGAATCTTCTACGATAAAGGAATGAAGCTTGGAGATATTGACTGAAAGCTCTTTAGGATTCTCTGGTTTGGTTTGTTTAGCACTAAGGAGAAATTATTTTGAATGTATCCCATATTCTTGGATTTTTATCTTCAAAATAATAATTAGTAATAATAGATTAACACAATCAAATTTCTGCAGAATGGGGAAAAAGTCAGTATTTTCTTCCTTTCTTTCTGTCCCTGGTACCAAAACTTTCTTGGCAGTGGTGAACACGTGATAAAGACAAAGAATTCCATTGCAGTGGCAGCTCAAAAGCAAAATTATTAATTTCTAAATTTGCTTTAAATTGAGCCACCGTACAGTTTTCTTGGTTTAATAAAAAAAACCAAGAAATCAACTCTGTTTAAATGGATGCTGAAAGAAGCACAGAAAACCATGAATAAAAAATGTCCCAGACATGATAGGGCTGGTAATTCCTGAAGAGAAATCACTGCTGTGGTTGTTAGTGTTGGAGATCAAATTTACAGCTGTCTGGAGGTGTTGCATTTAGAATAGTCTCGTTTGTAAATCATTATCAAACTTTGAATACACTTTCGGGGTTTTGCCTTTTTTTTTTTCCCCAATTATTTTTTTAACCTTATTTACAACCAGCTTGTTGAAACAGTTCCTATTTCTGCTCTTCGTGTTTCCTTCCTGTTTAGTTATTAGGGCAGCAGACTTAAAAAGGCAAATTTATTCATTACAGAGGAGGACTGTGCATAATACAGAATTCATGCTGTTTATCAAAGCCTGAAAAAATAATTATGGCATTTGTGCATGAAGGGATAGAATTTACACGTGTTAGGAGGATGATGTTGTTGTTTATCCACCAGAAAAAAACTTTGTTTGCCTGAGGCCAAGAAGGTGTAGCATTTCACAGGACTCACTTAGCAGAAGCCTCCTGACTTTATAGGAATTATTACATGGATTTGACTGCCAGCCATCCTCTTGCCTGAAATAAAGCAAAATACAAGTAAAATAAGAACCTCCAGCCATTTTTGTCAGTGGTTTTGAGGTATTTGGCCTCATTCTGACCTTTCTGAGCTGTTCAATGTAGCTCAGGCAGTCTGGGGCTGTGCTGAGTGGTTTTTTGGGGGCTGATGTCTGTCCTGAAGAGAAATTATCCAGTTTTGGATCCATGAAAAATTGAAATGTATATTAGACTTAGTTTTCTGCAGAGCTTTCTGTTATGAAGGTTTAACTGCAGCTTTAATTTTATTGTCTCCATCAATCTCCCTACTGAAATTTGTCCTTTGAAGCCAAGTCATTTTTACTAAGTTGTTTTATTTATATTTGTAAATATTTCAGAAACCAATTTCTAATTGCTTAAATCACAAATTATACAGCAGAAGGCTTTAGACTGAGTGCTCATCTCCCTCCAAAAAATAAAATAAGCATAGAAAGCAATAAAGACAACAAACAATAGAGAAAATACTATAAAGAACAATAAAGACAGCAGCAGAACCCATGGGCAGACTTAACTGCATGTTGTAGACATTGTTTTTTCCTTTGTAAATCAGAATTTCTGTGGTGTTTATTCAGTAGGAAAAGCAGAGACAAGAGAGTATGAAGCTCCTTCCCCTGCAAAACCCCACCTGGATAATTTCCAGGTGAATTCAGTCTCTGGAGGCTTTGGTCAGGATGGACATCCTCCCAAATACATCCCTAAAAACATCAAAATAAACAATCAAAACCTCTCCCTTCAAATATTGTCAGCAGCAAGGGACCTCCAAACTTCAGGCCAAATGTTTGCATTTCTTTGAAACACAACACACATCCCCAACTTTCTAATTGCACAACAGTTAAATTAAAATGAATGCTAAAATGGTGGTTTAGGACTTATGGAGCCTCCTGCAGTTTCACAGAAAAAAAAAAAAAGAAAAATGTGTGCTATTTTATGCACCAGCAATTTGGACTGCTATAAAAATAATTACTTTTAAAATCCACGCTTGCACATATGCAGATGGTTAACAAACTCTGGCTCAGCCACCAGATGAGAATGATATTGGGAAAATCCATGCTGCAGAGATAGTGCCATTCCATTAGAAATGTGCAAAGTATGCAAAAACATTACAGCCAGATTGTTTTCCACAACGGCCTGGATCCCAGGGCCAGATGTTTTATTCTTTGCATATCTCCTTGTAACTTCACAATTGCTGCTCTCTGGGTTTGTCCAGCCTGGGAGAGGAAATGGGAGTTTTAGATGTGCTAAAATGATGCTGGTCTGGGGCAGACAAGGAGGTTCCAGGCTGTTCTTGTTGCTCCCAGCTCCCTCCAGGATATTCCTAAATCACACAGGGCTCGTTGGGGTTGAACTCATTTGGTTTCCAACCCAATTTAACCCCTGGCAGTGGTAACACTGCAAAAGCAGAGCTCTTGTGCCTGGCAGGACATCCAAACCCACTGGAATAAATGAGATTTTGGGGCATGGGATGAGTGAGCTTTTAGGTGACCACACTCCCAAAGTCTCTGCCTTTGTCTCAATGAAAGTTTGTTGGTGATAGGAAAAGCCTGTCTTTGAAAATGTCCATTATTTTATAGATGCAAACCTAGAATTTGCTGAACTGAGATTTATCAGATTGTAGATCAGATGTTTTATTGCATTTTTAGAGAATGTTGGTGTTTCTGTGTTCCAAAAACTGCCCTTCCTTGGCTTCCATAGAACCTTCCCTCAACACGGGGCCGTGGCACCAACCTGTGAGAACCATCAGACTTTTACAGGTACCCAAACCCCACATTTTTTGGTAAAAGCCATTTGTTCAGTTAAAACTGCCTGATAAACAGTAAATTTGCCTTTTTTTCCCCTTTTCCAGAACATGGCTTTTCCCAAAATTTCTAGAGCAAGAGTGTATTCTGTAGTATACAGAGGGATTTTTATCCCGAATTAAATCAATTCCAGTTGTCATCCTTTATCCTTATTACTGAGTTACTTAATTAGTAATTTCTGAGAGCAGCCATAACTGTCACACATACTGTGGGAGAGTCATCAACACTCTGCTTGTTGATATAATTGCAGGGTTTTGTTGTTTTTCCAAGTGTTCTTGTTAAGCACCAAGTGCCATTTGCCAGTGTTTTGCCCACAGTGTCCCATGATTGAAGGAAATCCTTCTTTAAATCAGTGTGGACTGCAGTTTGTAGGAGCCTCCAAAACTGCAATCCAACTTCTTCTGCAGGAGCATGTGTCAGGAAAAGAATCTAAAACACGGTTTTTAACAAGCGTGTGACAATAAATTAAGGAAATACATTTGGATGTGTGAGGAAGAAATGGTTTCCACAAAAAATACTCATCTCCTCCCAGTCACAGCTGTGACTTTTGAATATGTATTAAGCTCTGCAAGGAGAGCTAAGCTCGGAATTTGGCAGTGATAGGCTATTCATAAATATACATGAAATGTGAAGAAAAAAAAAGAGTTTATGGAATTGGAAGTGAGCACTGGCCAGGGTAAGCAGAACATACCTTGAGATAAAAATTGCAATTCGTTGTCAGCACATGAGGCCTCTGATTTCAGCTGATGACTGTAACAGCGTCATTGGATTTCTCTCATCTCTTCTGCATTACTTATAATTGAACAGTGTATTAACAAGTGAATGGTTGTTTAAGGGGAGAGAAGGAACCTTCCAGCCAGGCAGTTTAAGGTTTAATATCTTCTCTCCAACAGAAACAACTCGTTTCACATTCAAAGAGAGATTTTGGCTTTTTCTCCCCGCTCACTTTACCTCCACAAAGCAGATGGCAAATGTCTCAGTGCAAGAGCCAGTGCAAACACAGTCTGCATCTGCCCATCCTCCTGCCTGCCCTGCCAGCAAAGGGGAAACGAGATTAAATTTAGGGTCTTGTATGAAACACTTGCAGCTCCATTTCCAGGGGTTTTTTCCCCCATTTTGCATTCCCACACGTCGTTGAGCCAAGCTACTGACAGCTTTTCCTTATTTTGATGTATAGCAGGGAATGAAATGTATTTATTGACATCGTATTTCATGTGGCATCTTCCAACAATGAGCAAGTGTGCCTTTGACTGGTATTTAATATTTTCCTCTGCCTAGTATTTGATAGGTTTTCATTTATATGTGCACAGAAATCTCCTCATTTCCAAGGTAATTGTCTGTGATTTGAAAGCAGGATTATCATGTAAATAGATATTTATATTTATATTTAGATCTAGCTATATACCTCTAGAAGCCTTGGTGGTGAAGGGGAATTTTTGGAAAGGAAGGATGTTGGGACAGCAAGGGTAACATACCAAGAAAGCAAATTAAATATTGGATTGGATTGTGTTTAGTAAGAGCTGGTGGTTGCACCTCACTTACTTTGTGTCAAACAGATTCTAGTTTAATTTACCAATTCTACAACATTTAAACTTCCATATTTAGTGTAGCCAGAAAAAAAGTGAGATTATTTCTCAGGTTCTTTGTTGCTTGTGTCACCACTGAGAACTTTCCAGAGGAGCATCACACATTGCCTTCAGATTTCTGGGGTTTTTCCTGTGCCCTGTCAGCCAGTGAGAGTCAAGACACAGGAAGAATGCAGCCTATGGAAAATGTTTCCATATTTCTCCCCGTGAAAATCTATTTGGCATTAATATTATCACATTCAGACTTTGGTTCCTGGATGATGAGAGGAAAAGCAAGGTAATAAATGATGATTTCAATGAGTTCATGTGGGAAGAGTAGGTGTGCTTTAAAGGACACCTTTAATTATGACAAAACTCACAATAGTACAGGAGTTTCTGGTCCAGGTTGGTGGTAAGGAGGAGTTTTTTAGAAAGGAAGGATGCTGAAAGAGGAAAGAAAGCAAATTAAATAATTGATTTTAGCAAAAGCCAGTGCTTGCACCTCACTTAATTTGTATTGCACATATAGATATTTTCTTTACCTCTTTATCATTTAACTTTCTCCTTGGTGGATATTGCAGTGGAGAGGTCTTTATTGTAACTTGGCTTTAACATGGGTTTAAAATACTTCAAAAACCAGATTAAAAGTCTATTGTTAAAACAGGCACATTTGAAAATGTTGACTGAGCAGTGGCAGAGCTTCCCTGGACCTTCTCCTGAAAGCACCACTGCTATTTTCACTCAAGGGTGAGAGGAGGAAAATCAGATGTTTTAGATTACACTTGAGATAGAAAATAGATGTGATCAGTTCAAAGAACCAGGAGAGATTTTGTTTGCATAAATTGTAGCTGCTCTACATAGTTAACCTTGAAAGCCTTCTGTCAAAGAAATGCTGTTTTGTTAAAGTGGTACCAAGTCTCCTGCTCTGTGACACCTCATTATAGGGGAACACTTTGCATTCTAAACACTATTATAATCTGCTACTTGTCCATTTGAAAAGCAAGGTCCTATTTGCTTATGCAAAGGAAATAATGGTGTTTGTGGAGAACTCACATTAATTCTGAGCAAAAGTCCTCGCAGGAAGTTAATACATGGACTGACTGACTCGTGGTGGTTTCCACAACTGTAATTTAAAGAAATACAGATGTATTTTAAAAAATAATCAGCCTTTCCTGATGAGTTTTTAAACTTGCACCACAATAACCTGATGGATGTGTAGTAATTACAGGCAACATGTACAGCAGTGCTGGAGGAGGATTTCATTAAACCCAAAGAGGCAGGAGGACTCTGAGTAGGAGCAACCACCAGATTTATTGCCAGCAAAGCTCCTCAGCTCTGTGTTCTCTGCAGAAGAAATGTGGAGCTTTCAGAGGGGCTGGGAGGACACAGGAGTTGAGATCTCGCTGTGAAAGGCTTTATTTAAAAATGTTGGTGTTCAGCAGCATCATCATCACCTTGGTGTTCTCCAGACCACTGAAATCCGGCAGCAAAACAGGCAGAGCATCCCACAGCCACAATTCCTTATTCAAAAAACCCCTCAGAGCTGTTAAGCCCCTCTGTCTCTCTCTCCTTTGCTGAATTCTTACTCAAACTCAGCATGCATCTGTTGGTTTTCCTTGGAAAACCCCATCCCTGTGGGATGGTTCTACACATGACCCAATTAACAGCAAAATCCTTTCTCCCTCATCACATGAAACCCTTTCCAAGTTCAAGTGAGGTGCAGATTATTTGTTTACTTCAAAGCTGCTGATGGCAGTGCAGAATAACACAGCACCTGCCAAAAAAAAGGCCCGTGGGATCCCACCAGGAGCTGAGTAAGAGCATTCCTTGCTGACACTCATATTTTGAATTTTCCTGCTGCACTAATCCCTGTTTCATTTAGGATCTCCTGCCCGTGGATCTCTGCTCAGAACAATACTGGGTCAAATGCCTTTACAACAGTTTGAGCCATGTAATCATCTTTAGAAAAGCAAACATGTAATCATATCAAGGAATGAAATCAGGTTTGCGTGGCATGACCCATTTTCCTCCAGCAATGCTGAAAAAGATTAGCTTCCAAAACTTCCTTTGGCTTATAATTGTTTTATAGGCCTCAGCCTATTGAAAATGCAAGTTTAAGGGCTTTTGTCCTGAATCCAGGTTAAATTCTTACATTCCTGGTAGGGGGAGCAGCTCACAGGGAAAATCCTGCAGGACAAATATTGCTCCATGAAGTGGGGTGGGTGAGCTCCTAAAGGGGGTGACTCTTGGTTTGGTGTCTTCTGCAGCCATCTGGTGATGGGGGAAGGGAAAAAAGGGGGATTAGAGAGATAAAATGTGCCCTGATATGAAAATAAAAGCACATGAAAGCCTTTGTGGTGCTGCTTTTAGAAGCATCAGTGAAGTTTGGGATATTAAACACCCTGGATTTAATAAAAACCCATCTCAATTTCTCATGCTTTTTGGATTAGACTCATTAACATGAATTTTTTTGTATGTTTTGATTTGAAATACAATTATATTATTATCATTCTGATTTCCCTGTAACTTTCAGCCTGCTGGACAGTGCCTCACCAGCTCAGCTGTACCAGGAGCTGCTCAAACTCTGAGCCTTTGGCTATCAGTGACAGAACTCCCATCACTTACTCCCTTTCAAAATCTCAGTTTCCTAATAGGTGAAGCAAATGAGTGCCATTCAGGCATAAAAGTGAGAATGTGAGTGACAGAAAGGCAGGAATACAGCAAAAAAGCTGAATTTGGAGGCAGAGAGCACAATGGGCAGCCGAGGAGATCCCTTCAGTGAAATGCAGCCAGGATCAGATCAGAGCTGGGAAGTGCAGGGACAAAGAAAAAGCCACTTCTGTAAAATCACTGCAGAATTCAGAGCTGGAGAAATAGCCATTAATAATGTCTGGATGCAGGTCTAGCTGCTTTGTGCTGCCTTTGTGCTGCTCCTGTCTGCACCTTACAACCCCCTTGAAAGCCTCCTGAAGAATGGGGGATGATTTTAAAGGTTCATTGAAAGTGCACAAGAGAGGAAATGTGAGTTCTATTTTTCGTGTATTTTAGCTGATAATACTGAATTCCTCTGTAGGTTCTCCTTGAGACAGCTAACTGATCTTAAAACCAGCACTTTGGGGGTTATTTTGTTGAAAAATAAGTGATTTTGCAATTATGTTTAAAGCATGTTGAGTAAGAACAGTTTTTACACTTGAAAGGAGTCACAACTGTTATTTATCCATAACTCAGCACATGACTCTGAGCTTTACCTTTT
>JBBMKD010000217.1:32861505-32887201 GCA_037834095.1 Argya squamiceps | reverse complement strand
AACAGTTTTTACACTTGAAAGGAGTCACAACTGTTATTTATCCATAACTCAGCACATGACTCTGAGCTTTACCTTTTCATGAAATGGAACAAATATGATGGATAAGAGTGGGGATGTAAAAATAACCTTTTTAGTTAAGGGCTTGGAATCTCATTGTGGCTGAGGACAAACCAGTGGCCATTTGCTGCCAGCTCTTCTTCTGTGCTTACATTGCTCTTCATTTGTTATTTCTGCCTAAATAACTTTTTAAAAGGTAATTAATAATGTTTCAATAGAATATGGTAGTTGCTGAAAATAGTCTAAAACTGCTAAAACATGAACACCTGGCAGCAAAACACAAGTTACAGACACAACTTACATGCCTAACAAGATTACAGTGGAGTTTTTTTGAAAAGGTAAAAATAGAGGCACTGATTCAATTCTAGAATTAATTGACAATAGAATATTGTGTATCTTTATACAGACAGCAGAAAATATGGGTTTAGTTCATTACTTAAATAATCTGTAATTCTATACATTAAGATGGATTATGGTTGTTATTTAGGAGTAGTTTTTGTTGTCCCATTTCCCCCCTTCTGGATCTGCTCTCTCACCTGATCATACAATTTTTGCCCTCTGAATTCTTAAGAGCAGAACACATAATAGTCCTGCAGTTTTTCTCTACTGGTGGTGTGGTAATGTATTTTATGTTTCTAATTAATTGTAATCAGGCTAGAATTTTCCACCATGAGAATATGATGGGGTCTTCTGTGGTCACCTCTAATTTGCCTGTGGATGTAGCCACATTCCCTCTCTCCACATCGTGTCTGAATTATGTTTCAGTTTTAATTAAGAGTTGGATTTATTTTTAAGACCTACCATTAGGAGCCTGATGAAAGCAGATGTGAGACACTTCCCACTGTGAATTCCTGGGATTGTTTCTGTCCTCCTGCACAGGCCTAGGTGAGATAAACAGAGCAGATCTCCAGGTCCCACTGCCTCTTCTGCAGTGCTGGGGGTGACACCATGACTGCACCTCACAGATGAGGACACAAAGGAGTTGGACAAATGAAGAGAGTTCCAGAAGCTGCTTCAGTGTAGGAGAGTTAGAAGTAGACCCAAAGGGGTGCTTGCTGCCTGTTTTTCTCTTTTGTCTCCCTTACTGCTGCCTGCTCTCAAGTGTTATTTCAGATGTTTCTCTTTTAGCCAACCTTTAAGGATCAGACTTTCTTTTTCCCCTTCTTCATGACCTGAAGGAAGCTCCAGGCCATGTTTCAGGGGTGCTGGATAAAGGTGTAAGTCTGTCCTAGTGCTCCCCAGCCTCAGCAGGGCCTGATATTGATGCCAAAAGACATCATCCCCTTCAGTTCCCTCAGCAATCTTCCCCTAAAGCAGCAGAACTCGTTCACCTTCACACTGTGAGGCAGCATCATGCAGTTCATAAATGCAAACCTGCAGTGCCTCTTCCTCTCTGCCTGACCTCTTTTACACTGATGGATCCATCCCTTCACATCCCTGGCCCCAGACTGAACTCCCTCCCTGTCTCACACCCTAAAAAAGTGGCCTTTTTTAGGGCCACTTCCTGCCTGTCCCTTTCTTCCCTCCTGTTTGCATTGCAAATCCCACTCTGCCATCAGCTGATGGTTTAAATCCATTTCAGTGACTCAGCACTTCACAAACTCCTCTGGGGCCTCACTGAGGTACCCAGGACAGGAGAGGGTGAACTCTTCAATCCTCTGTGTTTAAGACATAATGGTTGGCTTGAGCTGGATATGAGCATTTGGGAAACCACACGGAAAAGATGCTTTTACCCTGGAAATTGTGTAACCACTGACACCTCAGAGGACAATTTGGACCACTTTAGGAGGATAATGATCCTCCCTTGTGCTGTAGCACAATTTCTATTGCTCTTCTGCACTGCTTGGCTCAGGCTGCTGGAGAGCCTGAACATTTTTGGGAGCTCTTGCTGGGTTAGAAGCACCTGGTGTTGGCCTGGAGGACACAGACCAGTGAGGAGCTGTAGAAAACCCCACCACTTTCCTGGTACAACCTCCAGATTTTAAATTCCTGTAACTAAACTGAGAAGATTAAGTTGTGCTTTATGTCTAAAGCTTTTGCAGTCTGCTGATTTTCTAGAGCCATAACCCTCACCTCTTCCAGTTTCTCTCCACGTATGAAAATTTCCCCAATTAATTTTATTACGTTTCATTCTGCCTACAGTGCAGAAGTTGCTGATATTGGAACTGTAAATACCATGAGGGCTGCAAAGGGACTGTTTCCTGTAGTTAGGCAGTTTCCTTTATTTTAATGGAGATTTTTGTGGCCTTTTCCAAACTCCTATGGGAGTTAATCACATGCAAGGCAGAAAAATGTTGATAGTTATGGATGACCAGGAATACCTGAGGGAAGCAGGAGCTGGCCCTGCTTGTGAGATCCTTTCTTTAATGATTTTTTTTTAATGAAAGCACTATTTTTCTTGCCCATACCTGAATGAATTTGCTCAGCCCTCTGTCTTCATGATAGCATAGAATGGCACTTGCCACACTCTCCTCTCTTGGTGTTTGATTTGCCTTCTTGCTCAGAGGAGCCAGGAATTTCCTCTCTATTCCTGGATATCAGAGCCACTGCAGTCCAAATTGCACATTTATAGGTGCAGTGATGCTCTGTTGTTGGTTTTTGTGTCTTACAGCTGATTTATTTGTTTGTTGAACGGGCCACAGTGAAGAGTCACACTCTTGGTGTTCTCAGCAGTTCCTGTGCACAAAGGAGATGAAGGACAATTCTGGTTTTTCCTTCCTATTTGCTGCCCTTTTGGCTTTCAAGATACAGAAACAACTTGGCAGAAAGTGCCCTGAGCAAACCTGGGCTCACAGAAAGCCCCAGTTCAGACCTGCACACTTGAGAGCTGCTTCTCTCCTCAAGCACTTGTTTACCCAACATTTCCTTTTATCAAACAAATTTAAAAGAAAAACCACACAACAGGAGCCCTCAAAAGCTTCAGCTGCGTGCTTAAAGATTTTTCTGCAGAGAGCTGGCACTAAGCACGTGGTTTTACTTAAATGGGTGCTGAAATCTCAGCTGGATCCTTGCCGTGATTCTGCAGTTTCTATTCAGGCTTGGTGGGCTTTGGGAAGAGGAGGAGATGTTTGGCTAAACAGGAAAATGAAATTGTCCCCCCCACAAGCCATTGGCAGGCAAATAGAGGGAAGAGAGAAAACTTGGAGATAGTTTTCATTACAATTTCAGTTGGCTGGACTTCATTTCCTTGTCTGCACTTCACTATTGGGATACTTGATGCATGTCCACCTCTGGACAGACCCAATTTAGCTGTCCTGTATTATCTGTCTCTGTCTTAGATTGAATCCTGCCTGCTGGATTACTCCTCTCTTCCCCTAGCTGCAGATAAACCATATTTGCTGTGATGATTGGAGTGAAATACCCACTCTGATGAAGACAGCTCAGGGTTTGACTGCAGCAGAGAGGTTTTTATCTTGCGTGGCAGAAAATGACTGTGTGACCTGGAGCATCACCTGCAGCAGCCAAGTGTGAAATCAGCTGTGCCAGGCAGCTCACACACTCTAATGAGGGAATAATTCCTCAGTGGAAATAAAAATATTCATGCTGGGGCACACCTGCTCTTGGAACATAGAGACATCCACGGGGAAAGGGGATTTGTCAGCCTTTCTCCTTCAGTGCTGCTCACAGCTGACACTTTACAATAAACCCACAGAGGTTCAAGGCTCTGCTGTGTCTCCAGGAGAGGAGAGGATTTCAGAATACAGATGTTTGCAGAGGGATGAAAGGTCTGAGCAGCTCTCTGAGTGCTGCAGCAGGGAGTGCTGACCTGTCATGTGTTTGGTACCTGTGGCAGCTCCTTCAGAGAATCACAGGATGCTTTGGGTTGGAAGGGACTTTAAAGATCATCCATTTACAATCCTCTGTCGTGGGCAGGGACACCTTCCACTAAATCAGCTTTTTCTTAGTTTTTAACCCCTGGAATGCCATTTTCCCTTTCTCCCCATCTTGGCTGGTTTTTATTTTAATACCTATGTTTATATCACTGGAAAGGTATTGTTTTCTTGAGGATTCCTGTTATATTCTTCACATCTGCAATCCCCAGAGCAGATAATTATTAGGAAGTGGCAAAGCTTTAAAAGAGCAGTGCACATTCCCTGGTGGCTGAAAGGCTGAAAGGTCAGACTGGCTGCAGAACTTGAATTTCCATGGCATTGATGCCACGAGCAAAAGGCTTTCTCCCTTCAGCTGGGAAGTTTTCCACCACAGCCCAGCACATAAGTGCTGTGATTTAACAAAAATTTTACATGAATTTGCCTTCTGGATTCATCTTTGACATCTCAAATTTGGTGTTTTAGGGAAAAGACACGCTGCTGGGGAGTGAATTAGTTCTAGTGCTGCAGTCAAGAAAACAGGCTCATGCCTTTTGAGAGGCCAGGAGAGGAATATTCTGGGAAGCAATTTGAGCTGATATTGTTGGGAGGGTAATATTGCCTGACAGATCTGCTGTGACAGCTGAAGATGTGCCAGAGCACAAAATAGAAAAGGAAAAGATTGTTGTTAGGCCAGCACTGAGATGAAACCCCACTACTTGTGACAGCTGTTGGCAGCATGAAATCACTGTTGTCCTCCAGCTTTGCACAGATCTGCAGTGTTAGAAACTCCAAGATCATGTTGGTGGTGTGTTCCAGGAGATCTTGTTGGGGGTAATGCTCCCTGACAGCAGCCAGTTGTAATTGGCAGTGGGGATCCTTTAGATACAGATGGAGAAATAAAACCCTGATGGTTTTGTGCTGATCCTCTCCCAGAGTCACTGGTCACTGCTTCCCTGCTGGAACCATCTGCAGCTCAAAAAGGTCATGAGATTTCTTGTTTCTAGAGCATCAAAGGGGAGAAAAATGAAATGGCAAAGATGTATGAGCAAAATTAGGCTGGGTGAGATGCAGAGGGAATTTTGGGAAGCAGAGGAAGGGCAGATTTGCCTTGTGTTTATTGAGGTGTAGAGTCACAAGCCTGTGTTGGAGAAACTTTTAACATCTTTAAAACTCCCCTAGATCTCAGCAAACTTTCAATGAGGGAAATCTCCCTGGGAACTGATGTCCCTGTGCCCTCCTCCCCTCTCCAGGCACACTCCTGGCTCTTTTCTTCCCACCCAGGTATTTTTGCTGAAGTTCTGGCTCCTTCCCAGCTTTTAACCATCAGGAAGCTGAGACAAGCCAAAGAGTCTCTGCTCGGGTCTTGCTGAAGTCTGAAATGCCTTTTTTGGCAGTGCTTGGCAGATCTGGGGCTCTGGAGCTGCAGTTACTCTCCTGTTTCAGTGACACTGTACTTTGAGCCTCTCATCCATCAGAAAGGCCAAGTATTTCCTCTTAGGAGAGATTATTTCTGGAATTCCAGGGCTGTGATGGTTTTTTTCTTCCCTCCCCAGCTACAATTACTGCCTTGCATTGAGTTCAAAACTCAGCTTCATTTGTTTGCTGCCTGATGTTAATTCAAAGAGTCCCTTTTGCATTCTAATTTTTATTGTCATAACTCTTTCAGCTGATATGAATCACCACAGCTCAGTAGGAAATGATGAGATTCTGCTGATCTGCCCTAATATTTATGAAATATTTCTTCCTGTGCATTATCTAATTGTGTCCAAAATATGCCCATGAAACCAAATATGGGCATTCATCAGTCAAACTCCTTAAGAGAAAAGTTTTTATCAGATCAAGGTAAAGAAATTAACAGCTGCACTGATGATCATAATCCAAGAAAAACCTCCCCATAACTCTTGATGGTGAAAAAACCCAATATTTTGAGCTGCAGAGCAAAGCTCCTCTCATTTGGTGTGTTATGATAAGGAGAACATGTCTCAGGAGCTCATGGAAATTACATAACATTGCACTTCCCAAAGTGCAGCTGGAAAATTCATCCTGTCTGGAGTGGGACAAACTGGGGCAGACCAGGGGAAATCCAGGTCTAAGGACAGAATTAAGAGATGTTTCATTAATGGCATCTAAAACCAAGGCTGTGACAGATTATCAGGGACACGTGGTTTATTGCTGAAATGAAACCTCTACTTGTAGCTCAAAATGTGAGTCCAATCAATATGGGTTTTTTTAAAGAAAGCAACAACATCCCATCAAAACTGGTCAGGACCTGGAGAAAAGCATTGTCCTAGTTTTGGCTGGCATAGAGTTAATTTTTTCTTAGTATTCAGAGCACTCCAAGCAGTGAAATGTTTCTCCAAAGCATTGCTGACACCAGAAAATGCCCACAAATATTAACCAAAAAAAAAAAAAAATCTACCCATTTCTCTGTTGGGTTTTTCTTGTCTTGATTTCCCTTATTTCTGTTTTCCTTTTGTGCCTTTTATTATTGAGCTGCTGGGCTGCCATCCCTGGGATTGATGAGCTTTGCATGCAGGAGGTGTCAGGCAGTTTTACTGCACCTCTTGGTGCTCTGCCCACCTCAGCCCTGCTCTGCCTCCTCAGAACCAGAGAATATTGTGAATTTCTGCAGCATCTCCTTCCTGCTCAGCCTGAAGACAGAACAGTTGGCACAACTGAGGGGGAAAGGGGAATGTGCCTGGGTTGGGTCGATGGTATCACTGGCTAATCTCAGAGCAGCTCATTTGTTTTTGGCAATCTACACATCAGCCAGCAGTTAAAACAAAAATGAAACAAAAAACTGAACCAAAAAAACCCCCAAACAAACAAACAAACAAACAAAAACCAACCCAAAACCAACTAAACGAACAAAACCACCAAAAACCCAACAACAACAAAAACAACCACAAACACCAAATACCCAACAATGACCAAAAAAACCCCAAAAACCTCAAAAAAAACCAAAAAAACCCCAACCAAACCAACCCCAAAAAAAAATTTTAAAAAACTCCTATTTCCATTATTTTGGACAAGGATCTAATTAAAACAAACAAACAAACAAAAACTCAAAAAACAAAACAAAAAATTAATTGAAAAAACTCCCATTTCCATTATTTTGGACAAGGATCTAATTAAAACCAGGAGCCTGGAGGGGAACTGCTCAGGATCCCATCACACATTTCCCAAATTGTTGGATTCCCTGCCATTTTGTTAGTGGCTCAGATTGTGTCTGTGGCTCTGTCCCCTCACCTGATGGAGCTTTTTTTGTCCAATATTATGGAGATCTCCCTGACAACCTGGCACCTCCTTTCTCTTGTGCTTCCTCTGGAACCTTTATGGGCTAGGCTGAGGGAGCAGACAGACACAGAAGTGATAAAACCCTGGTGCCCCTTTGGTTTTTGATGAGCATAAAGAAATGCACCTCTGATAAAACCTCATCTCCTGCTTCTCTGCCATGGAAAAGTTGTAGGGGAACATCTTTCACCAAGTTAAAACAGCCTCGTTTCCCTGGGAGTATTGACCTGGCTGGAGTAAAAAAAAAACAAAAAAGCCACTTTGTTTTAGGTGTGACATATTTTATGTCTCTTTTTGGACATTTAAAGAGTAAAAATTTGGCAGCTTGTGAAGAAGAAAAGAGATTTTTTTTGTGCTTGCCATGCACTGGATAATTATTCGTTGATTACCTCAAGCCTAAGACAAGGAGAAATGGTTTTAAACCAAAAGAGAAAAGATTTAGATTGGATATTGGGGGGGAATTGTTCCCTGGGAGGGTGGGAAGACCCCTGAATCCCTGGAATGTCCAAGACCAGGTTGGACATTGGGGCTTGGAGCAGCCTGGGACAGTGGAAGGTGTCCCTGCCCATGGCAGGGGTGACATTGGATGAGTTTTAAGGTCCCTTCCAACCCAAACTGTTCTGTGATTCTCTTGTGGTGTCTCCAAGTTTTCTTTTGGAGAACTCTTGGAGGGATTTACTGCAGGGCTTTTGTCTCTCTAGTTCACTGATGTTAAAAGCAATCTCTCACCTCACCTGATCCTGTCCAGCACCAAAACATGGATGAGCATGTCCTGGCCTGAGTTTATCTCAAAGATGATTCTGTGAGGTTTGGTAATGACCAGGTGATAAAGCCAAAACTCTGACCCTGTCATGTCATTAACCTTTCTTTTGAGATCCCACTTGTAAAGGGTTGCCAAATTTTCCTCTTGGCTATTATGCATTCCCATATATCTGCAGGTTTTCTGGGTCTGGGGTTCTGCAGCTTGCAGTGTGCTGTTCTGGGAGCAGCCTGGGCCAAGGCACTGCCTTCTCCTGTCATCAGCAGGAGACAAATTTCAGGGGTAGGATCACACGGCTTCATCTTTTCCATGCTGCAGTCTAGCCTTAAGCCTGCTGGCAAAACTTTTACCCTGCTGAATTCCTTGGTGATGAGTGTTATTTCTTTGACTGATGTGTGCAGGCAGGGGAACATTTCTACATCACTGCCCAAACTTCCTAAAACATACTTAAATAATTTACATAAAATCCAGATCTGCGTGTGAAATATCCTCCTGGGTCGAGGGTTTTTTCACTGTGAATCCATTCTGTGAGTGGGAGGAAACCTAAACTGTCTTGGATAAAATGGCCTTTATAAAATATAGATCAATTTCCTAATATTTATGTCAGATGCTTCTCATTATGGGTTTTTTTTTTCTTTCTTTTTTATTTCAGTCTGAAACTGCCTCAGCAACCCCTTGCTAGCACTGCTTCAGGGGGATGTTAACACTAAATCAGGAGTTTCTTCTGTGTCTGTCTCATTAAATATTATCTCTCTGATTTGCCAGTGTGGATTATAATAGGGACATTAAAAAGGCATGTATCTGTAATTGCTTTTTAATGCCACTGCTATTTATAGGTGATTGCAGTTTCAAAGTAACATGGAAAGCCATGTAAAAACATAAAGCTCCTGGTGATAGGGGAGTGCCAAGGAAAATTGATCATACATGAAGTTAATTAATTCGAGGAGTGTTAAGGATCCTGGAATGAAGCAGATTTCTGTGTGCAGTGTGTTGTGGTTGTGCCAGTCAAACTCAGAGTTGTATTAAATACTGCAACCTCAGAAGTACTAAAACCCCATAAATATTATGGTTTAAGTTTTGTATGAGGATTATTAACAGGAGTTGCAGCAGTTCCAGGTATGACAGACATACCCTGACCCATGAATAACAGAAAAAAAAAAAATTAATTCAGTTCAGTGTGGAAGTACAAGCCTGCATTTATCCAGCAATGCTGATTTTCGCTTATGCATGACAGTTCCCAGTGCAGGACAAGCCCAGCTAGCTCAGAAATCTCCTGAAGGGTTTTACATCACTAAAAACTTTCAGTACATCACTTAAACCTTAGCTGAGGCAGGGGGGGCTCTCCAAAATCCTGTTGAACAGTTTCCCAAAAGATTTGTTTCTTCACAGCTACAGAAAATAAAGCCAAGGCTGCCAGGATTTCTCAGGTCAGCAGTAGTAGCATAAACTTGCTTCATTTAAGTGTGAATAAATCCATGTGATGTAAGAGGATGGGGCACCAGGTGCATGTATTTCATACAGGAACAGTGAAATTTAAGTATGAAATAAAATTCTGCAGGGAGTTTGTGTATCCAGCTTGCCCAAGTGCTTTAGAGAAGACTTGATTTTCAGGGAGTGGTCACCCAAGAGTCTGTAGCTCTCTCTGAATTAACAATTAATTTTTAAGACTGTTTAATGCATGTGAAAATGCATCTAGTGCTCCAAAGTGTGTATATGAATATATTTGTGGGTGTGCACATATCATTTCTGCACGTTTGACTCACATCTGGATCCATGAATAGTTTGCCTGCAATCCTGTGGAACTTCATTTTCTGGCAGATGAGTCTATATTAATTCCTAAAACCCTGAGCAACAACGGAATTGCTTTGCAGTGTTAGGGGGGAAAACATTACAATAAAAATGAAGCATACTTTTAATTATCTGTAGTCATTTGGATGAAATCTATAATGAGCTTGATAAATGCTGATGCTCTAGGCATCAATTTTTCAGATGACAGTAGAACCAAAAATATCTGGGAAGGCATTGTTAGCTCAGACTGCACAATATTTTTGAGGTCTGGGTTAGTAGGAATAATTAAAATGACTTATGTAAGATAAGTGTCATATCTCTGTCAGCAACTAAATGTTAAATGTTATTATAAACTAATTACTTCCTGGAATTGAAAAGAAAATTATAATTTTGTGTCTTAACCACTAGAAGATGGTGTGTGATCCCTCTGTCACTAACACAGCCTGTGAGCAGAGACTTCACTGCAGCCTCAGGGTGGGTGAGGAGTGAGTTTGGACCAGAACTGCAGAGAGGAGTCACAACCTGCCTCTGACATTCATCAGGCCCAAAATGAGTAAAAGAGGAAGGAGCTGGTGCTGTGGGGTTTCTCTGTGTGTGTGTGAGTGCAGGGAGGAGGAGGAGGAGGAGGAGGAGGATGCTGATGGCTCTGCTGTCCTTCCTGCCCACCTCCATCTGCTACAGCTCCGTGCTGGGGGCTCAGAGTCGTGGCTCACCTCCCCAAAGCCACAGGCACTGCTCTGATGCTCCCCTGCAGTCATTTGCTGCTGGATTGATGGCTTTAATTTGCTCATAAAGGGGTCTGACACATGGCAGAGCCGAGGAATTAGATTCAGGGGAAGTGCAGAGCAGAGAGAGAGGTGAAAAAGCAGAGAATAGACGTTAAAAACTAATTTTCCCTTACTGATTTCACTGGTTATTCTTCCTGTGCTGCCTGAAAAACTTGAGCATGGAGGCTGACCTGAGAGTAGGGGGGATGAGCAGTGTTATTTCCATTAAAGGTCCCACTGGTGCCACAGCTTGTGGAGCTGGGCACTGACAGGAGCCTCACCCTCACACCCTGGGAGGCACCCACAGGTTTCAGGCTCGTTGAAGAAAAGCACCAGCGTGGTCCTGTTGCTTTTTTGTGTTTTTATGTACCAAGGAAAATGTTTCTCCTGTTGGATAATAAACCTCAGCATGCAAGAGGTGATGAAAGAAGGGCTGGAGGGGGGGTGGGAATAATGCAGGGAAAAGGAGAGGCAGGGGAGAGATGGTGAAGAAAGGTTAAGGCAAAATGCAGGGAATGTAGGAACATAATTAATGGGAGAGAAAGAGAAAAAGAGAGAAAGAGAGAAAGCGAAAGAGAAAGAGAAAGCGAAAGAGAAAGAAAGAGAAAGAGAAAGAGAAAGAGAAAGAGAAAGAGAAAGAGAAAGAGAAAGAGAAAGAGAAAGAGAAAGAGAAAGAGAGAAAGAGAAAGGGAGGAGGAATATTTCAACCCCCATCCTTTCAGTTGCCTCCACCCTATAAACTCACTCACTGCTTGGTACCTCAGGCCCCTGGTTTTGTTTTGAATCACCTCACCCTAGTTTTATGTCTCATCTTGAAGCAGAATGAGTTGGAAACGAGCCATAATCTCCTGAGAGTATAGCCTGATGTTATTTGAAATATCCCTCCAGGCTTTCCCAAAGTGCCATATTCCAGCAGCTGATCAGAGTTTGGGATGTGTTCCCCTGTCCAGGGGCTGAGGGTGGGAGCAGCCCTGTCTTTGAGGATGTGTTTGTTTAAAAAGTGGTTCAGGCACCGTGCAGTGACACGTCTGGGCAAGAAATGGTGCTGCTGGCAAAGCCAGAGAGCAGCTGTGGGGTTTTGGGAATGGTGTTATCAGGAGATAACAGGGGTCTGTGTAATCAGGATTTGCCAGGGGTCCCACACAGCTCTGCTCGCTCAGGTGAAAACAACCCTCACACCCTAGAAAAACCACATCAGCATGCCCAGGCAGCCTCCAAACAAAACCAGCCAGGTTCCTGACACAGTGGGGATGTTCCTGGCTGGTTTTCTGTCCCACTAAACTTGTGCTGGGCACTGAAATCAAAACCTTCTCCACAGGAGCAGCCTCCAGAGCACAGGAATTGCAGCTGTGATTGTGCCCTGAGCCTGAGCACTGAGCTGCAGCCTGCTTGTGCTACCAAATTAATTGATCTTCCTGGAAGTCACTGCCTTAATTGGGAAGGAAGAGTGGCAGGAGACGCTGAGAACACCCTTGTGGGCTTGAGTTTAATCTCAGTTTCCACCCTGCATTGATCCCTGGCACATAAAGGATTCAGAGGCAGAGCAGGAGCAGTATTTTGAGGAGATGTAGGATGTTTCTCCTCTTCATGAGTTACATCCTCAGTGTTGGCCAGTGGTGGAGACAGAATATAGGACTAGGTGGACCTTTGGTCTGACAACCTGCAGCTTATTTTAGGGCTTTTGCACCTCCTGAGTTTTAAAGCAGATTTATAGGCTTGGGATTTAAACACAGATTTAAAGACAAAGATCTCCTTATGATCTCTGCCCTCTTCACCCAGCATTTTAAAAGGTTACTGAGAGGGACAGCGAGGCACAGGGCAAAATGCAGACATATCTTTGAAAGTCCATGATTCTGCAAGTGAAATATGAGCACAGCCTGCTTAGAGCAAATGGTTGGTGCTGGTGGCAAGGAGGAAATTGAGGGTTTAGTTGAAAACAAAAATACGATTTCATGTTTCAACAAATTGGCAGAAATGGCAATAAAACTTCTTTAAAATCAAAAAATGCAAATGCAAGCCTACAGGCACACACTGCATAGCAAGAATAAGGTACAGAGAGGATGTAATTGTTGGAATCTAAGGATAAACTTGGGCTCAGTGACTTTTCATTACTGTAGGAACTTGGCTTCCTAGAAGTATTGCAGACGCTCGCAATAACCTTTGTAATCCCTCAGCACTGTTTGCATTTTGTTAGTTCTATTTTAATAAGCTCTGATTTTTCATTGGAGTTACTTAAATTTCTGTGTTTATAAATTTTCCGTGTTAAGAGCAGTTTTCTTGGATCTTTTCACCAGAATTCTGTAGCAGTCTGAAAATGTTCAGATACAAGTACAGTCAGACAGTTTGCCCAGTGACATCTGTTCAGCAGCATAATTTGACTCTGCTACAAGTGACATATTTAATTAACTGAGACATTTCAAATAGAATTTGACAGCTTTCCAGCCCAGTGTCTCCAAACTTACTACTGACTGAAAATATGCCATCCTAGGAGTGTTACAGGGCCCAGGAAGAATTAGTTTTGTGAAAGGCAGTGCTGGGATGTTGGAAAAGAATGCATTAAAAAGATCACGTGTGCCACTTGTGATGTGTGTGCCTCTGAGCTTCTGAAACATCTCAGTGATTCTGGGGAGTCTTTCCAGCCTTGGTTTTGTTCAGGGTTTCCTGAACCTGCAGCTCCCAACACTGCACTGGGCAGGCAAGATCAGAATGTCACAAAAAGCTCTTAGATTATCTTGGACAAGTTTTAGTGGAAGCATAATGTGGGAACCCTGGGCACTGAGAATTTCAGACTTTCTGTGCTGACAGGCACTGACCCCCAAGCAAACACTGCATTGACCTGAGGCCTTGGAAGAGGCTTCCAAAATTGGAAGAGGCTTCCAAAATTGAGTGACAGCACTGGGATTGTGGGTGTGGAGTCTGAATAGAAGTGTGTGATATCACAGGGTGGAAAACTTAGAGTTTAAGGTTTTAGGATATAGTAATACATATAAAGCAAGATGGAGGTTTTAGGGCAGAGGATGAGTCTTTCTTTTTCACCTACTTCTTCCTGGGTCTAGGTGGTATTTTGTAATTAGGTAGAAAAATCCACATTGCAGACCAGGGGTGGTTGGTTATTGGGTTAAAAATAAAAATAATTTAGGTGTCATTTCTTAATTGGAGAGTTTATCCTTAAAAGGCCTTGTAGAGAAGACAGGAGCCATTTTTACTTTGTTAGCTGGAAGTGCTGTAGAACTCACAGCTTGTGAGACTGTGACATAGATAAGAATTAATAAACATCTGAGTCCAAACAAGAAATACATTTAATCCTGACCCTGGCAAAAGGAAGATAAAACACAACACTGGGAAGGGTGAACCCTTTTCATCAGCAACCTCAGCCCTGCCATGTGAGGAACAGATCCATGGAAGGGCAGCTCCAGAGCTGTGTCAGTCTTTGGTCCAGCCCGAGGCAATCCAGAATTCTCCCTTGCACAGATGGGTCTGGGCTCAGCCTGCAGGGTAGCAGAGCACACATTCCTTCTGATCTCTGCCACAGATACCTCAGAGTGCTGGAGTACAGTGGTTATTTCCAGCAGAATGCTTTCACTTTTGGCTTCAGGGTTTCACTGAAGCCACTTCCATTAAGCCAAGTTGAAACCACTTAATGTAGCTGGAGCAGTAAAGTCTCCCCAAAGCAGGCTCTAAATGTACAGAATTGTGTTTTTCCCATCAAAAATCCATTAGCCAATAAGCACCAGCACTTCTCCATCACTGACAACAATTTGTGGCTGGTGTTATTCTGGAGCCTTTCCTGAAATGTTTGTTTTTTGTGGCACCCAGCCCAGCTGAACCAGTGACAGGATTTCTGTTCATCCACCTCACAGGGAAGCTCAGGGAGGTGATATGAAATATTCCTCACAAGGACAACTCCAGGAGAGGTACTGTAAGCTCTGGTGTATCAGAGTTGGACAGTGAAAAGGAGTCAGAAAGTCTTTGAGGTTAACATGGGGATGTTGGGAATCCAGTTGTGAGTTTGGCTTTTGGGATATGTGAGATTGGTCAGCTCCGGTCAAAGTCCGTGGAAGTGCTGCCATTCCCTCTCCTGCTGGAGAAGTTTTGCTGTGTCTGAGCTCTCTTGTGCAGACAGAGTGAACCTTACTGGTCTGCCTTTAATTCCTCCACGTGTGCCCTGTGTGTTGTTCCTTCCCATCTGAGGTGTAGGGCCACCTAATCCCATCCCTTTAGGATACCCTGCACTTCTTGATCAAGTTTAAGCCATTTTAGGGAAGTAACTTGTTTTTACCCATCTACTTTGTTGGAAAACATGTTATTTATCTTCTTTATGCTTTCCCCCATCCCACTGGTTAGCGGTAGTCTCTTCATTAACGTTTTGGAATTAGAGTGATAAATAAATGCTACAGTTTTGACAAGTAAATGGTGACATAAATGTGACAATGAGTGATGGAAGCAGAGTGATGGACGTGCATTGAGGGCCCAGAACAGCACGGGAGGCCTCCAACGTGCTGGATTTAATTTCAGTCTTTGCCTATTGAAATTTAGGGAGGTGAAGCTCATGAATTATTTGCCCAGCAGTCAGGAGAGAAGAAAGCTCTCAATCACTGGGTGATTGCCAGCCAGGGAGCTGCATTTCTCCCTCAGCTGTTGGGATTGTTGACTTAGACTGTTGGGTTTTCCACCACATGCCGTGATGAGTTATGAACACAGGGTGCTTGGAGGCTTTAAAGGTGGATTTGTCCCTCTTCTCCCCCATTCCCAGCAGGCAGAGAGCAGCCAAGAGTGGGAATAGCTGTTCCCACACCCTGTCCAGGGATCACTCAGAGCATGGCTCTCACCTGTAGCATGTGTCTGTCAGAATTGGTTCTTGGTGTGCCAGGCACTATTCCACTCATCCCAGGGAATATGTTTTAACATGGACTCCAGTAGGGACAGGATTAGATGAATTTCTGCATCAAAAGGACTGGGGGGCAAGCACAAAGACATATTTTCCAAATCTAGTGTGTGATCTCCTCAAATTGTCCATATGAAATAAGCTGCAGGCTACTACCATAGAGCTGCTATTGAAACCTGGGATGCTTGGTTGGTTTCCCAGCTATTATAGTTTTATTTTACTCCCCTCTTTGCCTCTGAATTGTTGTGCTAATTAAGCTCACGAATTTCAATCTCTCAGGTTCTTCAATTATGACACTGCAGCCCCTCTGTGGCAAGCACACTGGAGTGTGGCAGATAGGATATTATGAAGTGGAGACATTCAATGGGAAAATGTCCAAAAGCAGTTCAAATCACTTAAGATAATTAAACAAGGGGAAAGAATGTGGCGTGTTTAAAGAATATGAGATGGTTTTGTGAATAGAATGGTGTTAGGTACCTGTGCATGGGAAACTCATTACCCATGCTGAACTCATTTTTTACCTTGTAATGAGAAGGAAGAATTGGAAAACAGCTCTGTGAACATCACCTTTGTGAGTGCTTGCACTGAGACCACCAGAGCAGAGGCAGCAGGTTTAACAGACTTGTTTATTCCTCTGGATGTAGCTGGGAAGAAATGCAGCAATTGAAGAAATAACAACTAATTTCAGTGTAAAGGTCAAAATGACCTGAATTGAGATGCTTAAGAATTAACGGAGTAGGCTGGTGTCAGCAGGCAGAATAAATGACATTTTTTATAACTGCCTGTTCACCATCCTGTTCCAGTCTCTTCACCTCCCCCAGATGCAGGAAAGGTTTCAAATGCATCGCCAGAGGGGATTTAATAAGAGTTTGTGTAACAGTGAGGCAGTGCTTGAATGGGGAAGAAAACAGGCACTTGATCATTGGGAAGGACAAAAAAGAGCAAAAAGTCTGAGTAAAGGTCAGGGGTGTGTGTGAGAGGCAGGCAGCACTCCTGAGGGGAAGGGAGGAGCACAGCCACACCTGAGGCAGCCCCTCTGCCCAGGGCTCTGTCCCACAGGGCAGCACAGCAGCTGACTGCCATCCTTCACAAAGAATATTTAATGTCCTTCCTAAAGCAGCAGTTCCTGAGTGACTACACAGAGCTGTGAATGAAAGCCAGGGGGGAGCAGGAAATCAGCCTTCAGAGCACACAAAGTGTTATGTTCCTCTGCAGAGCTCAGTAGGGCACAGCACCTTCTCTCCACTGCTGAGAAACCAGGTAACCAAAGGGGGAACAGCCCTGTGATGTTGAACCCCTGGGTCTGCTCCTGCTGAGGTGATGCTGAGATTTTTCCTGAGTAGCCCTGACGTGAAAAGTGCACAGTTCTTGTCCTTTCTTACTGATATTCTGTACTTGGTGCCTGGGTGGCTGAAGAACAGTTTGATAATAATCTGCACCCATGTGAATGACAGCTGTACCAAGAAGGAGAGCAGTTGTCTCAGCTGGTGAGAGAAGTGGGCTAGGAAAAGCTAGAAAAGGCTGGATTTTGGGAAATGCATCATGACAGTAACATCTGTTGGAATGCAAAGCAGTCTCCCCTGGAAAGTGGTGGGATCAGCATTGCTCCTGACATTTGCAGCTCGATGAGGCAGAACCTGGTTTGATCTAAGGCACACTTACAGGCCCTCTGTATGATCCACTGGATTTTTTTCCATCTCTGACTCCTGTGACTGTCTGTCTGACTCTCCCTGGGTGATGAAATATCATTATAACCTTTTGAAATAATATATCGGCGCCTGGAGAGCAGAGACTGATTTTCTCATTTGCAAGTGAGAGGCAGTGTGTTAAATTACCACTCCTGTCATTAAATGGATTGAGGGGGAAAAAAATCTGATGTGCTTCAACCAGGACATTTTTCCCCTCCCCAAACAAACCACCTCAGATTTCACCTTGTGGGGGGCCAGGAAGGTGAGGATTAGAAGTTTAAATAACATTCATCATATTCTCTGAGGCTTAGGTTACTTGCCTGACCCCTGAAAATGTTTCAGCAAGTCTGACATGGAAGCTTTCCGCTGATTTACAGAGGATGAGGGAGACTGTGCTGTGTCTGTCAGAGATCAGGAGGCATAAAATTTATCTTTCTGGGCCATGGAAGCTTCCACTTGTTCATTTGGCTCCAGGAAATTTGATCCTGAGCAACATGATGTAGTGGAAGGTGTCTGTGTCCATGGCAGGGGGTGGAACTGGATGGGCTTTACAGTCCCTTCCTTCCCAAACCATCCTGTGATTCTGTGAAATGTGAAAAAAAAATCACTGTGCTGATAAACTCAGTGACTAAATTTGTAAGTATTTGTGCTCAAGAATTGCACTTTTGCATCTGTGGAACATCAATGAGAAAGTTGTAGTGTTGTTTCAGCTGATTTTTAAAAATCTCATCAAGCAGCTGATGCAGTTCTCCACAGCATTTGTTTCTGTCTCTTCATGCAGGGCAAACTATTGATAATCATCTGGTACTGCTGAGCATTGTAGCTGGCAACATTTGAAACTCCAGACATGGTGATGAATTGCTCTATGATACATTAATGTTATTTTGATCCCTGCTCTTTCAGAATTACATTGATCCAATTAGGTTAAGTAGCTTGCCATCTAAATTAATTTCCTTTCCTCTATTAATCTCCTTTACTCTGGGCCAAAACCAGAAATGTAAATCAATCCATTATATTGCATATCTTTGGGGGGGGCTGGGAGGGTAATTAAATTACCTGATAGATACATATGCTGGATTGATTGTTTGGTGTGTTGAATATTATTGCCATCGTTGGAAAATGACGTGGTGCACGTTCAGTAGTGGAATTTCAGTGCTTGTTACACTTAATTTTCATAACCTGTCAAGGAATGCCTTGCTGTCCCTGGGTACCAACCCTGCATACCCAGCCACACAGCTTTTAGGGTATTGGACATTTTGCAAGTGGAGATAAAAGCTCCTTCCCCTGTCAGGAATTGCTGGACTCCCTGGCAGTGTCTCAGAGGTTCTCACCCTCTGCAGTGAGGAGAAAACCTTGCCCTGGCTCATTCTCAGGCTGGCACCAGCAGGGATGTGGCATCAGAGCAGATGTCCCAGCACTGATGTCTGAGTTACCAGGCTGAAGGAGGGTTACTGCAGAGTCCTGAAAGGCTGGCTTCTTTCCCCAGCAGCACATGACATTCCCATGGTTTGATGTCATGGAATCACAGAATGATTTGGGTTGGGAGGGACCTTAAATCCCATCCAGTGCCACCCCTGCCATGGCAGGGAGACCTTCCACTGTCCCAGGGTGCCCCAAGCCCCAGTGTCCAACCTGGCCTTGGGCACTGCCAGGGATCCAGGGGCAGCCACAGCTCTGTGTTCCACCTTGAAACATTCTTTTGCTTTCCTTAGGTTAGTCCAACACTGGGATTCCATCATGGTGGTTCTCTTACCAGTCTTTTACAGCTCACACTGGGAATTCTTACTTTCAGCCAGTATTTTCAGGATCTGTATCAAACTTCCATCCTGACAGGCACATTGCTCACACCAGGAATTTGTTTACCTGCTACATTTCCTCACTTCAGTGAGAAGAACTTCCCATGGAAGACTCAAACTAAAATGAAGCTGTGATGTGAGGGAGTGAGATGAAATCCAGTGGTTGGAAAGTGAATGTTGGCACAGTTAAAATAGATCCAAAGTGCAGTGGTTTTAGGTTGGGCTTAGTTAAAACCAGACAGGTTTGTGATAACTCTGTCTTCATGAGAGATGGAGGCAAGGGCTCTTTACAGTAGGAAAATGGATCTGGTTCCTTCCCTGTCGTTGTAACAGAGGATAAATTCAGGTCAAATGATCTCTGTAATGGGCAGGGCAGGCTGGTGATCACAAATCCCTTCTGGTATTCAAACCTACAGATCTATGAAGTGTTTTCTAAATCTGTGCCTGAGAGCAGAACGAACAGCAGCAGAAAGGTCACCTCTATCATCATTGCTGTCAAACACCTTGGAAACAGCAGAGCACAAAGCAAGTGTGTTGCTCAATCACTTTGCCCTTCTGCTACATCTGTTACCTTTACCTGGTACTTTGTCCCATTAAATGAAACTCACTCCCCTGTCCTGGATGAAATCCCATTTCCAAAAACTGCACAGCAAAATTCTGTTGGCTTCAGCCATAGGATCTTGCCTTTACAAAGGTAATTAATGCCTGCTAAGTGCAGAACTTAGCAATGTTAGATAAATAATGATAATTATGAAAGCAGCTGTTCTTTGTGATAATGAGACAGTAGGAAACAGAGAGGGACTTTTTGCAAGAGTGGGTAATGACAGGACAAGGGGAGTGACTGCAAACTGACACTGGGTGGGTTTAGATGGGATATTGGGAATAAATCCTTCCCTGGGAGGGTGGGCAGGCCCTGGCACAGGGTGCCCAGAGAAGTTCTGGCTGCCCCTGGATCCCTGGAAGTGCCCAAGGGATGTTGGATGGAGCTCTGAGCAGCCTGGCATAGGGGAAGGTGTCCCTGCCCGTGGCAGGGGGTGGCACTGGAAGATCTCAGAGGTCTCTTGCACCCCAAACCATTCCATGGTTGTTGGATCCAGCCCACTTTGCTCCTGGCAGGGCTTGTGGAGGCTGCAGGCACAAAATGAGATCACCACTGAGGTCAAGTGTCCTGTAAGACCCCAAGGGTGTCCCTGTGGAGGTGGTTGGTGTAATTTATTATTGTATATCTAAATCAACTCGAGATGTTTGGTTGGGCACACAAATCCTGCTGTGGGTGTGGTGGTTGCCTGAGATCCAGTTCCTACAAACCCACCAAGTGCTGCAGTGTTTTAACATTCCATGTCTATTAATATGCTAATATTTCCCACAAGCTGAAAAATTTAAAAGTTAAATGTGAGAATCTCTGCTTGAGTGCTCACTGTAATGTGTTGAAGCTTCATATTTTTGCCTTGCCATTTCCTTATTTTCTTTTTTTTCTTTTCATTTTTGTTTTTGGTCTTGCTTCATTCTTTTTTTTTTTTTTTCCCTACCTGAAGACAGTCTTTTAAAGCTGAGTTTCCTCCCTAAGAAGTGTTTGTAGAATTCCTAGCACAACCAGATCCTGAAGGAGCCACTGGGTATTAATGTGATGCAAATTAATCAGTAATGAAAATTAAATGTGTGTTTATGCTCTAGTTATAATGTTTATACAAATACAGGAAGTGTGTACCACGACTGTGTCATGGTTCCTACCACAATATTTGCAAGGGTGCAGCATTAACCAGCTTTAAATAAAAGAAAGGGCCTGGTTTGTTCAAATGAACAACCCAAGGGAGAAACACCTTTGTGAAGTGGAACAGAATGAACATTGTGAAATGCAGAGCCAGGGATTTTCAATATTCCACACTCTCCAGTTTTCTGAAGGTGTTGGTGGCATCTGTCTCTTGTTCCTTCTTTATTGTGCTTTTGCAGTTCACCAGAAATTTTGTCAAAACTCAAGGGTGTTTGTGATGTGGAGCACAACTCAAGACCTACATTAGAGTAAACGTGAATGAGTTTTCCTCCTTCTGGCTTTGTTAGAGATTGTCTTTAGATAAGGAGCTGAAAACAGATCAATAGCAAGACTTGTTTTTTTTTTTAAAAAAAAAGAGATAGATGCAGCTTTCCCTCTTCCATGAGTTCCCTACAAAAAGAGAAGTTTTCGTGGTTGTCACACACATTTCCCTCCCTGGAGATTCCTGGAAAATGACAATTGCATGTCCAAACTTTTTATCTCATTGCCAAAGGCAGGAGGGGAAGTGTGGAGAGAATGGGAACAAAGGGCCTCATCCCACACATGATCTTGCATATTCTCCTGTGAAATTGTGAAATTTCCATTTGTGAATATCCTTTCAGATGATCAGGATAAATCCAGTGCTGTAAATTCTGTGATGTTCATGCAATGTTTGTTTTCCCTGGAGTGTCAATAGAAGGAGTTTGTTTCACTCACCAAGTGCTAAATTAATCTTTGGGTGGTCACTTGCTGATGAATACAACAGATTAGATGGGAAAATAAGGAACACGGGGAAAACATTTTCCTTTTCAACAAACCACCATTACTTAACAATGCTCCAAACCCCAGATTTCCCATTTAACCTAAAATGTGTTGAAAATTACATGGAAGATTCAACATTGAAATGTGCTGGCATGGACTCCTCATTTGGAAGAGAAAACAGTCTGGAAACTTGTAGTCTATTCACAATTACCACAGGGAAGTGTTCATGTCCTGCAGCTTCAATATTTGGACTTCTATTTTCTCTTATTCCCCGTAGTCACTGAATCCTTAACTCCTGGCTTTGATCCTTATCTCAAACAGAACCTCTGAAGGATAAACTGGAGGTGAGGTGGCCTCAATATTCCATGTGCTCTGTTTTTTTCCAGGGGCCTGCTGGCCAGAGGCTTCACAGAGACCCATTATTTGCAGGACGGCACTGACGTGGTTCTCACACGCAGCCACACGGTAAGGTTGGGGTGTCCTGGGTGGATGAGGCTTCATCCTCAAAATCCAGAGTGTTCTCTGCCAGGATCTGAGCCCTGGGATGAAACAGCTCAGCCTGTGATCCTTTTTTTTTTACTGTTACCTTCAGTGTCTTTGTGGCTGCTCTGATCCTACACGTGAACTTTTAGAGGCAGACTTTTAAAGGCGAGCTCTGGGGTTTCAGCCAGGTGACTTTTAACATTTGTGACTTTTAACATTTTTTTCAGCTTCTTGGAAACAGACCCATTAAAATTTGATAATTATGGCAGTCGTGGCTGATCAGTTATGGAGAAAAGCCCTGGTTTGGGGAAAAAAACCCTTAAATATCTGATTTCCAGAGTGCAAAAGTTCATGACAGAGGTTGGAAGGCTTGGGTGTCTTTCCTCACTGGGCTTTGGGAGAGGGTGTTGGTTGGGTTGGTTTTTAAATTTTGGTTGGGTTTGTTTTTAAATCCAGGCCATAAGTGTGTTGTGGATGTACTTTATACTTGTATTTGTGTGTATGTGTGTGTATGTTTATTTACATGTATAAACGTGGTTGTATACAAAATACGGCTTGTTAAAATAAGCAGTTAAAACCTGCTTTTTACAAATAAAAACCCCTCAAGACAGGACTGGTTTTTGTCCTCTGACAGCATGAATGCCTTAATTAGAAATAATGCAGCAAGCCATTTTAATTACAAAGCTTATCTTTTATCTGCCCAAGTCCCATAAAGTATTTGTTATGTTTTGGTATTTACTTACTGACACTGTCAGCAGAGACACTGTGCTTTGTGTTCCCATCCATAATGGGCTTTGCTGGGATCAGGGGAAGGAATTATTTCTCTGCATAACATCTTATTTCTGAAAAAGCATCTTCATTATAGCTCCAGACACCCCAAGAAAAAGAATAATTTCAGAAGCTTTCAGTGCTTTCATTTTGCTGGGTGCTCATCTCTCCTTCAAAATCAGCTTGGGAGAGAATAGTCATTTGTTTTACGAGCTGGAAGGCTGCAGAGACTCCTGAAGGAAGTAAAAGGAAATAAATGAAGCACATGAGTCTTTTAGAGATTTACCTGAGTTAACAGAAGTATGTGTACAGCTAATGACAGGTTTTCCTTGCTAAAATACAATATCTGTTTGCATAATGGCAGAGTAAGTCATGATTAATAATGACAGTGCATTTTGCTGCCTGAAAAAGAGAGAGATCAGTGAATTCATTTTTCATTAAATGCTGCAAGACGGTTGAGAAAAGCTAAGTCTCCAATTTTATTTTTATATCTCTTCTTCACTGAGGACATCAATACAGTCTGGAGTTGAAACCAAATCCGATTTTCCATTGAAAAGTTGCTTAGTCAAATTCTGCTTGGAGGTCAAAGCAAGGCAGGCTTGTGGAGCTGTCACTTGGGCAGCTCTCTAGCACAGGAGTCAGTGTCTGGGTTATTTTTCAATTTATAGCACCTGGAAAACTGTCAAAAGCTGTGATTTATTAAATGATCTCCAGCAAAAGTAGAATACTGTTTTAAGTATGATGGATCAGCCTTGGTAATTATTTGTTTTTGAGGGGTCACCCATTTTATATACACTAGTTTGCAGGAATAAAAAATATTTGATAGCAGAAAAAAAAATCCTGCAATTCAGTGGAGTTACTGAGCTAGAAATCAATTTTCTCCCAGTCCCATTGCAGGCCATGCTCTGATAAGTTTACATTTTCCATACTGAACTTTGGCATCACATAGCTGGATCTCAGAGAAATTGTGAAATGGGCCACAACCAGGAGCTCAGAGTTAATAAAATGACAAGTTGTATGTGGAGAGGGAAAGAAATCAGGCCCTTTGCCATAATTCACTCTTAGATAAAGACAGCTGGACCACAGCAGCAGCTGCGTGGGGTGAGATATTGGCTCCCCTCCCCATTGCACTGTGCTCAGCTCACAAACCCAAAGATTTCTTTCTCAGGAGCTCTGAGCTTCACCTCTGCCTCGTGCTTGCTTTAAGCAATCAGAATAAACCTATTTTATATTTGGTTTTAGCATAGAAGAGATTCAATGCTTGAGTGGGAGGGGCATTGATTTTTCTTGTCAGCTGGGTGCATGGAACTGATAATGCTGAAATAAAGTGAAGTAGTGCACTCACACTGAAAGTTTGACATCCATAGAAATTGTGACTGAGTGATCACCCCCAAAAAACCTCAGTCTATGACTCCCTCCCTTCTGATCTGGCTTTGTCTTTGCTAATGTGTTACTGACTCTTTATGAGGATTGATGATAAGAATAACTGAGAGTAAAACACTGTTTCTGTCATTTCTTCCACTGGGAAAAGCCACTGAGATTTGTATTTAGAAAGTCAGAGCTGGCTGCTCTGTGTCCACTTGCTCGTGCTGGAAATCAAACAAACATTTCTCCTGGCATAAAGTTATTTGCAAAAAATTCCTGTCCAAATCTTGCCCAGACTGTTTGCTTTCTTCACCAAAATCAAGGTGGTCTTTAGAAGTTTGCTATGTGAGGGCTTTGTGAGTGAAAACCATGCCCCAGACTGGAAAGGTTAATTAATGCAATAATGAACCAAGCCATAAAAAAGGCACAAGGAAATGATTGTTAGGTCGCAGCACTGATAACTTCCCTCTGCACTAATCAGATAGGAACCTTTTAGAGCAGAATTTTCACTTTCCAGGTGGCATTCAAAGGACTTTGAGAAAAGGAACACTGGACATGACACAATCCTTGCTTTCCAGCCAGTCACATAATTGGGAATGCAATATAACCTTTAGTCAACAATAAAATCAGCCTTGATTCCAGACAGATATGGGGATGTGCTTAGAAACCCTCTGTTGTGGGTGCCTTTTGCAAGCAGTGGATTATTAAAGAAATATAATAACCTAGCCACAAAATGAAATTGGGCTGTTGTCTCTCTAAATAGAAGACCCCCTTTATTCTTGGTTGTTTTTAATAAAATGCAGCTACTTGGTTGGGTATTTCAATAAAAAATTTCCTTTCCAAGCTGTTTCCCTTCTCCTTCATTTGCTTTGTGATTTTTTTTTTCAAGTTATAGGGTTGGGATTGGCTTTGTTATACTTCTCTTTTCACATACCTACCTCCTATAGGGATACACAGATTTAAATGCCCTTAAATGAAAATAGGGGTCTTTTATGCTGCATTAAAATGCAGCAGCTGATCTGTTCATCTGATTAATTTTATAAAATATTCAATATTGTAACTTTAAATAAATAACACAGAAAAAGGAGGGGTCAGTCATACAAATTTAACATTATTCATCCTTTAAAAAATAATAACACAAAACCAAACAAAAAACCTTTTGGGGTTTAGGAGACACCCAAGGTTTCCAATTAGGAGCTGTTTGGCCTGATAAGCACAGTGAATATTTCGTGGGACAGGAAAGGTGCTGTCAGTGTGATTGTGAATGCTGTGGCCTGAATTTGATAATCACCTTGAAATAAAAGGATTAGAAACCCAGGAGCAAAGAGCATTTGTGAGCACTGAAATGTTTTCTCTCCCTGCCACAGGGTCACTGCTATTACCATGGCCAGGTCCAGGGGTACCCCGAGTCCTCCGTCAGCCTCAGCACCTGCTCAGGCCTCAGGTGAGCCAAGACTGCAGCAAGATTTGAGCTCCTGAGAGCTTGGTTTGACTTTTAATGAATGAATTAATATTGAGGAAAGGTCTGGAGCCCCAGGAGGGGCTGAGGGACTAAGGTGAGCCAAGATTTCAGCAAGATTTGAGCTCCTGAGGGCTTGGTTTTGACTTTTGATGAATGAATTAATATTGGGGAAGGGTCTGGAGCCCCAGGAGGAGCTGAGGGAGCTGGGAAAGGGGCTGAGCCTGGAGAAAAGGAGGCTCAGGGGGGACCTTGTGGCTCT
>JBBMKD010000217.1:32822050-32861405 GCA_037834095.1 Argya squamiceps | reverse complement strand
GGGTCGGGCTCTGCTCCCAGGGAACAGGGACAGGAGGAGAGGGAACAGCTTCAGGCTGGGCCAGGGGAGGCTCAGGGCGGATATTTGGGAAAATTCCTTCATGGAAAGGTTTGTCCAGGCCTGGCACAGCTGCCCAGGGCAGTGCTGGAGTCCCCATCCCTGGAGGGGTTTAAAATCCACATGGATGTGACACTTGGGGACATGGGTCAGTGGTGGCCTTGGCAGTGCTGAGGGATGGTTGGACTCAGTCATCTTAGAAGGGCTTCTCCAACAGAAATGATTCCATGATTCTCACTCTTTCTCAAGTGTTGGATGAATCCCCACAAATCATTTTCCCTCTAGTTGCTCTGAGGAGAAAAAACAAAGAACAGATCCCACAATCTGGGGGGTTTTCCAAGAGCCATCCCTTCTCCCCTGCTCCCCATCCCTCTCTGTGCCTGTTGCTTGGCACATTTTCATCCTGGCAGTGTCCAATGGCTTTCCAGGCCTCTGTGCCCTCAAAACTGTTCCACCAATGCTGTCAGCACTGCTTTGCCAGCTGTGGAATCACTCAGTGTCCAGCAGCCTCATCCTTAGGAGGGGTGGCTTTAGAAATCAGAGAATCAAAGATTCCGTGATACAGAGAGCATGCATGGTTGTGGAGCTCAGTAACTGTGTTTGTGGCAGGTAAGATGCTCAGGGTTTGGATTTTAGCTGCTTGTTAACAGCAGAGCAGCAGATTCCTGTCGCTGAAAACCAAACCTCTTCAGAGTTTGACAAAGGAATGGGCCGACAACATTTCAAGTACACAATGGACACAGTTCAGGAAACAATTATCTTTCTTACTTGGACAATCAGAGACTGGTATTTACTCACGGAGCTGTTCCAAATCACAGTAATTAACTCTAAATTGGCTCTAACGTTCTCCCTGGAAAACCCAGTTTTCCTGTCAGATTTCCAGCTGTCTCAGCCTTTTTCTGGGTTTAATTTATCTGCAAACAGCAGGAGTAGCTGGAATCTTGTCCCCTTGGTTTTGCATTTTGTGCAGTAGTGGCACTGTCAAGGCTTTTGTAAGGATCTCTCTCCCTCTGGGAATGACCCCTTTGCTGTAGTGGATGGGATTCCTTTGGCTCATTCCCACACAGGGAGGAGCTTTATAGGTGCTTCACTATGGATCCAGCATCTTCCAAAAGTTTAATAAACCCCTTGCATGAACAGTCAGCATTTATCTGTTCATTCTCACTGTAAAATATATCCAGAATTTAAAGCTGTCTGTAAAAATCTAATGCAGAGCTCTCAGTATTTCAGTTAAAGGCTCACAATGCTGCAGGCCCCACAGGGAAAATTTGTACCTCATGGGACAGGCTCTGCACTGATGCCCTTGTTCCAGAGCTACCTGGAAATTAATCACTCTCAACAGAAAATACCCTTCTCAGAGTAGAAGTCTTTTCTTTCTCCTCCAAAGTGCTCCCTTTGCAATTGTGGAGTTCCCAGAATTGTTTCCCCGTTTTAGGTGGTTCAGATATGTCAAGACAGCAGATGCTGGCAGGGACACTTGGGGACAAATCCCCAAAGTGCAAGCTGACAGGATTAGTCTCCTTCTCTGCAGGGAAAGCAGAGCAGCACGTTTTTCAGTATAAAATTTCAGACATTTCCTTTGCAGTGCATGTTCTGTTCTAGTAGGAGATCAGCTGAGGGTAAATGCCAGTGTCACTGCTGAGGTTGGTGAACAGTGTCCATGGATGAGAACAGTTTGTGATAAGAGTTCTGTGCCTGTTGATTCACTCCACCAAACCTCTTTCACAGCCCAGAAATCAACAGCAACAACTCCCAGACAGCAAAAACTCCCAGATACTGCCTGTGCTTGATCAGGGAAACACAGAATGCTTTGGGTTGGAAGGGACCTGAAAGTTCATCCTGTTCCACCCCCTGCCATGGCCAGGGACACCTTCCACCAGACCAAGTTTCTGCAAGAAAAGGACAGCCCAGAAGAACTTTGGGGCATGGGTTGGGCTCTAGGTTGGAAGTCTCTTCCAACCTAGTCATTCTGTATTCTGTATTCTGTATTCTGTATTCTGTATTCTGTATTCTGTATTCTGTATTCTGTATTCTGTATTTACTTTGCTGGCAACTTTGCTGGCTTGAAAGAATAGATATGGATAGGATTGGATGGGATGGGATGGGATAGGATAGGATGAGGATTGGATAGGATAGGATGAGGATTGGATAGGATTAGGATAGGATGGGATAGGATTAGGATAGAATAGGATAGGATAGGATAGGATTAGGATAGGATGGGATAGGATAGGATAGGATAGGATAGGATAGGATTAGGATAGGATGGGATAGGATAGGATAATGTACTTCCCAGCACCTTGCTGGAGCAGAGACTCTTGTTTTTCCACTTACCAGCATGGTAAAGACTCCAAGCTGCAGGAGCAGAGACATGAGACACTGTGTGGCCATGGAGCCCCAGATGGGGACAATCCCTGGAGCAGCCCCTTTCACTCACAGCAGCTGCTGGAAGGGAGGCCAGGTCTCCTTTTCAGGGTCTGTTCCTGGCTTTGTGACAGATTCTGAGTGAATCAGACAAATGTCTCTGTCTCAGTTTCTCTATCTGTGAAATCCATTTAGTGATTCTTACCTACCTCACACAGCTGCTGTGTGGAGCTGGGGTTCAAGTGCCTGAAAAACATCTAATGAAAGGAAGTGCACTCTGTCAGCCCTCTGAAATCCTGGAGAACCAAAACCTTCCCCCTCCCACCAGCCAGGCACCTTGGGCATTGTTCCAGGTATGGATAGGTAGGGGCTCTGCATTTTCCCCCACATCAGCAGAGGTTATTAAAAGACATGAAACTACTCATTAAGAATAGGTTCCACATTTCAGTGTGCTCTGAAGCCTGAGTGCTCAGCAGCAGTCAAAGAAGCCAAAGGGATCACAGGAATTACTGAGACAGAAGTAGAGGATAAAACAAGAACCCTCATTACCACTTTATAAATCCACAGAGCGCTCACGTCTTGAGCTCTGCATGCAGTTCTTGTTTTCCCCTCCCCTGCTCCATCTCAGAAGAGGAAGAAGCATTATATCCAGAAAAGGTACAGAGAAGGGCAAAAAAATTGTGATCAAAGCTATGGAGCAGCTTTTATGCCAGGAGAGAAAATAGACTAGGGTTTGTCACTTCTGAAAGGAGATGACGGAGGAAAGGAGAAT
The DNA here is from genome assembly GCA_037834095.1 of Argya squamiceps. Taxonomy (NCBI): domain Eukaryota; kingdom Metazoa; phylum Chordata; class Aves; order Passeriformes; family Leiothrichidae; genus Argya; species Argya squamiceps. The sequence continues at coordinate 32,858,215 of JBBMKD010000217.1, read as the reverse complement.
GATGAAACAGGGTTGAGTGTCACACTGGAGAGGGGACAATTACTGAGTGTTCTTCATAACCTCAAAATTAGGAGACATCAACTGAAACTTTAGAGCAAAGGAAAGTTCTTTTAGTCACATAAGGAAGGGCTGGAGCTGCCACAGGTGGGTGTCAGTGTAAAAAGTATCAGTGGACTCCAAAAAAGATGTGAAAAGTGGGGAAGGGGAGTTCAGGGCTGTCAACCCCTGAGCTGTCCCTGACCCTTATCTCTTATCTCCCACCCCTGAGCTCCTGCTGTTGGCCAAGGCCGGAGAGGAGGTGCTGAGCTGGAGGAACCCTGCTCTGACCTCTCCCAACCATCAGGGTCTTCCCTCCACATGGCTGAGCAGATGAGATGTCGTTTTGGCTCCTGAACGTGATGTGATTGTTCTGTGATTGTGTGAAATCTGGAAACTGAGGTTTGTCTGGTTTATCAGGCAGATAGAGGGGTGAGAGATGAAGAGGAGAGAGGAGGAGGAGGCTCAGCTCTCTCAAACACCCATTTTTCAGCTCTGTTACATCCTCACAACATTCGAGCTCCTCACCTCACATAGGAGCACAATGGCAGAAATAGAAGGATTGACACTGAGAGCTGCCTAAAATGCAGGTTAGAGGAGAATATAATCATGCCTTAATCTGTATCCTGCTGGCTCCTCTGAGAAGGAGGAGCTGAATGGCAGAGAGGGCTGGGGAAGTGCTGAGTGCACGAAAAGGGAACAATGGCTAATCAGGATTTCTGTGTGTCCATCTGCATCAGAAAGCCAATTACACTGTCAGAGCCTGTGGGAAGGTGAAGGTATGACAGAGTTGAGCCATTTCCTTCCTGTCCTCAGGAAATCCTCTTCTGTTTGTCCAGCTTGGAGGCTCTTCCAAGTTTTTAGCAAATAATTTTGGCCTGTGGCCACCGCTCACATCTTCTGTGATAAATTTGTTTAGACTTGAATGATTTTTCCCTGATTATTTTCCATTTGAGTGCTGAATACACCCAGAAGGACACAAACCTCCCTGGTCCAGAGGCTGGCAGAGGATTCTGGCATGGGAATGTGCAGCTACAAAAGCATCTGCAGTGACCTCTTAGATGGGGGGAGCTTGAGAGGTGCTCCCAAAAATTCCTCAGGAGCCTAAGGGTAGAAATCTCCCAGGAAGCCTTTTCCTTCTCAAACACCAAAATGCACTTGAATAGCCTCAGATATTTTACCCAATTATTAGGGAATTAACCCAGAAAGTGTTCAGTCATTGTCCAACCTCAGCAGATGCAGTGACCACAGTGACAGGGATGGGGAGAAGGCCCCAGGATGGAACAGATGCTCATTTTTTTACTGGGATTACAGAGTTATGGTACCCGAGGCTGCCAGTACCATTTTTCAAATGGTCTGGCTGAACTCCCTGCAGCCCAGACACAGTCAGCTGAAGAGGGGATTTAAATGTGACACTCCAGACATCAACTATTGAAAAAAAGGAATGGAAGTGGGGAAACCAGTGAGAAAAAGAAATGTAAATTCCTCCCAACTCCTCAAGCATCATTTCCCCACAGAAGGAGAGATTTCATCCAAAAGCTAAGTTAGGAGACAATCCCTGTTGAGAAAAGCCCTGGTTTGGATGTGAGCTTTCCCCCTATACTTTCTGAAGAGCTTTTAGTTCATATAAACATCCTGCATGGTTTGTAATTTATCTGAGCAGGGAGCTCCTGAAGGATTTTGAGCTCCACATTAAAAACCATTCACTTTCTGGGGTTTCATGGCTCCTGTAGGCTGCCTGTTCCAGGGGAGCAGCTCCTGGCTCAGGGTCACCTCTGTGCTCTGAGATGAGGATCATGTCCAGCCTTTGACCACGGTGTGCACAGGGCCCCCAGGTGCACAGGGATCTCTGCCAGGACAAGGATGAGGGATGATCCCTGCCCAGCTCTTTGAGCCTGCTCCTGCTCCATCCACTCTGCTTCTGGCATTTGGTGGGATCTGCAAGTTTGAATCTTCCTTTCCTGTCTCAGTTTGCAGCAGGGTGCTATAAAATGTGCTCATTAAATTGGTACCCATGCCAATACCTCCTTCCCCTTTCCTTTCCTTTCCTTTCCTTTCCTTTCCTTTCCTTTCCTTTCCTTTCCTTTCCTTTCCTTTCCTTTCCTTTCCTTCCCCCACATGTGACACTTTTTTCTGACAACACAATTACTGCTTATTACAGCCCAAATGCTGGCCATGAAATTGCATTTTCTCTTCCCATTCAAGTAACTCCTTGCTGGAATTCCAGGAATTAAAGTTTCAGCTCAGTCTGCATCCACTCTGGACAGATCTGTCCTGCACTGAGAAAGGATGAAGTGTGTGCTGCAGGAGTCTCTAGCCATAATTCCATTTCAGAGAATACATTTTCAGGTTCATGAAAGGCACTGGCTGGAAGAGCAGCTCAGTGAGTAATGATGTGTCTGTGTGAGGACACCTCCACCACTCCTGTGAGATGTAAAACCAGTGGTGCTACTGCTTCCACCACCCTTTGAGATGCTGCCCTGGGTTGATTCGGGTCAGATTTGTTATTTTAATAGAATCCTGCTGTGCAGTGTAGTGGGATAACAGGATTGGTTGGCTCTCCTGTTGTGCTCTTTATCAATAGATAATTTTTTTTCATGCATACTGAAATTTCCTCCATGTTACAGGTGGGGAATTGTTGCAGAAAGAGGTGACCAGGGGCAGTGGTGGAGACAGGAGCACATCTGCCTCCAGACTCCCATTCTCTGCATTTCCCAGTCCTTTAAAGAATGATCAAACCATTTGCAAAAAATCTAAATATCATAAATGTTTTTCTATTAGAAAAACAGTCAATAGATCATCCTGCTCATTTATCCCCACAGCATCCATCTGCAACTTATTAAAACAGCCTAAAAGTGAAGTCCTCATTCACCACTTCATTTTTCTTCCTCTTTTGTTTGTTTGCCTGCTTACTTGCCTGGGAATTTGTTATAGAGAGCCCTGGGAATGTAGAATGTATAATAAAAATAAATAAAAAATGCCCTCTCAGTGCACAGATCACCCCCTGAGATGGTGCCTGTTGAGCAGCCCTGCACTCCAGGGTCACAGGGCTCCAATTCTGGTACTTTTTCACCTAAAACTCCCTGAAATCCATGGAAGAGCTGCAGGATCAGCCCATGTCCTTGTGGAGCTGTACCATTAATTGTGGGATGGAGCACCTGGAGGATTTCAGGTGGCACAGGAGCACTGCAGTTAATATTTAGAATTTACAATTTAATATTTAGAATTTAGAATTTAGAATATTTAGTGTGTGAGCAGGATTGCACTCTAATTAATTTCTCACCAGCTCAGGACATCTACATTCCTCTGCCAGTGGTAATAGAGCTTTTTATTATTATTGTTTAGAAATGAGTAGAACTTTGAGCTTCATTAAAACCAAATGTTTAATTTGCACTCGTGGATCTCAGGTTTATCAATTTACTTCATTTCCCCTCTACAGTGCAGCAGAATAATATATAATAGTTTCATATAGTGCTGTCCCAGCCAAGTTTTGCTTCAGCATCACAATTTCTCAGACAAGTATGTGTTGATGGTTTATGTTGGCAGGACCTTTGCTGCTGCTGACAAGTTGGAAAAGAAAAATTCCCATTTATATTTTGAGATTTCCTAAAGCCTGTTGATTTATGAAATACGACTGGCCTCGCTTTAGGTTTTGTTTGGGTTTTCCTTTTATTAAAGAGGTAAAAAAAAAAAAAATTATATTTGATTTTATCGACAGTTTAAAAAGTGGAATTATTCCATTAAATTGCCTTTCCCTGATTGAGAGGTTCCTGGCAATGTGGAATTATGTGTTTTAATTTCTGTTTGAGATGGGGAGAGCTCTCCCACCTCCTACAGACATCCCCCAGGTGTCCACGTGGCTCAGAAGGGAGGACAGGAGGCAAAAACCCCGTGAGTTTTCCCTGTGCAGGGTGGATCAGCTGGGATGTGGATGAGGTTTATTCCTGACCCCAGACATGAGCAGGGACCAAACCCTGTGCAGAGCTGGAGTCAGATTTAAGCCAGGCTCAGGGAGGACCACACTGGAGCTGCTTCCAGTTGGCCTGGAGCCTGGGGGTTGCTGTCTGGACGTGCTCTGGGGATGGATATTTTCCCTTCCTCTCTGCTACCAGTGATGGAGAAGACAGAGGGATAATTTCAGGTAGGGTTGGGGTTGTCTCTTGGCTTTCCTGCCCTGCCTCATTTGCAAATCTTTCTGACTTCCCAGCATCTGTAGGTTTGGGACCAAGGAAAACACAGAATTAGACACCTGACACTAAAATTTCAATACTTCATATTGGCTTTTTTTCCCCCCTCAAACATTTATAATCCTGGGAATTTTGGTAGTCTTTTGTCTGATAGAAATCCCAAAGACTGGTCTCAAGGACTTGCTGAAATCTCTTTGGGGTTGTCTGTATATTTTTTGCTTGGGGATCTGTTAATATACCATTTGCCACATTAATATATTCTTTGCCACACTGGAAAACACTACATTGTGTTTAATTTTAACATAATGGCTCCTGAAAAATAGAAAAGTTTCTGGGGACATGGGCTGGCCCAGGAGTGTGGGAGAACCCTGCTGAAAAGGGAGACACAGAAATGGTGGAGGAGTAGCAGAGGCTGCTTGGAAACACCTGAGGAGAGTGGAAGGAACCAGTAGCTGTGGATTTATTTTATTTGTCTCAGATTCTGTCCTGAATGACTGGTGGGTATTGTTCACAACAAAAACAAAAAAAAAGGAAAGGAACCATAACTCTTGGCTCGTTACATTTTTAAGGTGCTGTGCTTGGCACTGCACAATGGGGAGAAAAATGGAATTGGAGGAAAAGAAAATCAGTCAAAAAAACAGAGAGCTGGCCATGAAAATTCATATTTGATATTCATTATCTTGTTACAGATGGTCACAAGCCAAGTGCTGATATCTTGTAGGCAGCACTCAAAGGATAAGTGTGCCTTAAATGAAAAGTCTGGTTTTCTTTATGCCAAATCTGCAGATTTTCCTTGTCCTGGGATTGTTCCACAGGCGAAGTGAAACTGTCCTTAAAGGCCCACGCTGGCCCTTGGGATGGGAATCAGACTGGTATGCTCAGGAAAATCCCAAATTAATCATCCTGGGATCTGATCATTTGTCCATACCCTCGGCAGCTAAAGGAAATGAGGGGTAAAGAAATAGTTCTTTAGGTTTTTTTAAAAGAAATGGTTATTTAGTTCTTTTTAAAGAAATTGTTATTCAGTTCTTTTTAAAGATACGGTTCTTTAGTTCTTTTGGTCAGAGGTTGGGTACATGAGGGATACATTGGAAATGTGGCATTGTTGCACATTTTGGATATGAAGTCCCAAAAACAAGATCCTCCCTTTAAAATATGTTTTAAAAAATTAAAATTGAGAGAACTCTACTCCGGATACAACTAAGTAATTCTAGTTATGTAATTGAAGAAAATTGTTCAAGCTTCTAACTTTGAAAGTGAATGTTCTAAGAAGGGCAAATTTAGCATTAAAAATAAACCCCTTCATGCTTCTCTGTTGTTTCTGACTTGTCAACACAGGGAGCTGGTCAGGCTGGCCCATTTCAAGCAGTGACTAATGGTCTCCTGCCTCCAAAATTAAATGATTAATTGCATAAGTCAAAGACAACAATCCTGATTTGATTGTGCTGATTACAGAGCTGCTGGTTTTTGGTGTAAAGGGAATATATTGTCCTAATTTCCTCAATCCTCCAAGGAGTTGGGCAGCTCTGACAATAATTTAGAGCTGGGAGGTGTGAGGTTACTCAAATCACAGGGTGACCTGCCCGAGGTGTCCCATCTGTCAGGAGGGTTTGGGATCCTGCCTGGAGCTGCCAGGGGGTGCTGGGATAAATCAGCCCAGCTTTTCCAGCCGTGATTCATCACTCCCAGCCCGCTGGGTGATGGGTGGATGTGTCTTCCCTGCCCTGCCAAGGGAGCTGCAGATGAATGAGCAGACCCTGAGCTGTGGTTCAGGTCAGTCAAACAGGTTCCTGGGACTGCTCTTGGGCAGATTTTGATATCGTGGCTTTCCAGGGTGCTTTTTTCTCTTGGATTTTTTGCTGTTCCAGTCACCAGTAAAATGTTTGCTGGCATGGCTGAACTGGTGTTAATGGTGCTCTGAAGCAAAATTGTGCAGCCAGCTTGGAATTAATGCTTCAGTTAATTTGTTAGCAGACCAAACATTTTGAGTTTCTTCATCATGTCTTCCTAATAATAGGATAACTAAAGTAGCTTTTTCCTAATAATTATAATTTTAAATCAGTCTTCATTGTGTCATTAACCTGCTTTTGGGTCCTTTTTCTCCTGTTTTATCCTTCTTTTGTTTTTAACTTTCTGTAAAATTGTTAAAAAAACAGCAACACTGGTCTCACAGTGATTGTTGTATCTTACCTTTGTCACAACACAGACAGAAATAAAAAGGGCAGACACTTGTAGAACACCAAAAAGACACACCAAGAAAATAAAGTTGCTCCATGCCCTTGTCCAGCTCTCCTGGAGCCCCTTTAGACACTGGAAGGGGCTTTGAGGTCCCCCTGGAGCCTTCTTCTCTCCAGGTGAATCCACCCCAGCTCTCCCAGCCTGTCACATATTCAGCCTCTTGTCACCTTTGTTTTACTGTGGCATCCCAGGACAACTGGGCAGGACCCTCTTTCTTTCCCCTTACAGGCTGTAGCTTAAAGAATTCAGCAAGAGAGTTTTCACTGCAAAACCTGTGAGTTCCTCAGGGAGCAGGTGGTGTTGCTGTCAAAATTATTATTTTGGGCAGTAAAATGAGTGAAACAGGGATCAGCTCCTCCTGTGTCTGAGCTTCACTCTGCTGTGCAATATTTAATAATCCATCCTGACACCATGAGGCCTCTTTGATGTGGCTCATGTCAGGGTTTGGTTAAAGTGCTGTAATGCAGCTGCAGACTGTAATGGATGTTTTCCCACTGTACCTTCTCTTCCCAAAGCGTTTCTCCAGGCTTTGGTTCGCTCCATGGGCAATGCATCACTGGGAGAGTGGCAAACAAATAAAACACAAATATCATTTTGCTCTGCAGTGTAGCACTTCAGAAGAGACGAATTTCTGTGAGCCATTGGTTCTTTTTAAAGTATAGTGTGTGCTGCAGTGACAAATGTACAGCTTTGATGTTTCCTGCTCTGCTCGCCCGTGACATTGTAAATCAGTGGTTTTGCTTTCTCATACTCCATCATTATTAAACTTGGTGTAACTCTGGTGTAGACAAGCTCCTGAAAACCACGTGTCTCTCTCTACTCTCCTGTGTCCCAGGGGAATTATTGTGTTTGAAAACAACAGCTACATTCTGGAGCCATTGGAAGGTGCCACGGGCGAACACAAGATCTACCGAGCGGAGAGTCTGAAAATAGCTCCGGGATCCTGTGGCCACCAGCTGGACATCCCTGCCACGGGGGCTGCTGCCAGAGCCACCTCACAGCATTCTGCAGCTGCCAGGGTAGGTGGCTGATGTCTTTTCTCTGTTTGGTTGGCAGCATTTCCATTTACTGCCCACCACGAGAGCCTCTGCTGAGCAAAACCTTGACCCACATCATCGACTTCCCTCGGTGCCGTCTGCTGAAAGGCAGCCTTGAAATTATTTGTTAAAGCTTTATTGCTTTTCCTGGACTCTCCATGCATAACTTGCTCTTCACTTCCTTTTCAGCACAGAAAAGTTGATGGGTTCGTATTATGGTTGTATATTTTGGTTCTTGTATGGTTATAACCAGAATTTAAGGCTCCCTCAGAATACTGAGCGGTGTCTGGAAAAGTTCTTGCCCTCCCAAAGATGAAAGAGAACATGAGAGCTGGGATAGTTTGCTAATGTCAGGTTTGGAACCTTTATATTTTAGTAGCAAAGTCTCTTATGCAGACAAAACAAATTCTCAGTGTATTATTTTACAGATGTATTATTGGAGCTGCTGTGATGTTGGCAGAAGTGTACGCCACGTGAGATGCTTCTAACTAATGGAAGTTAGAAAATTAAATGAGCTCAAAAGCAGGAAGAGGAAATGCTGTAACAAATTCATGTTGGATAAGGATCGTGGAAAAGGCTGGGTTGGGTGTTCAGGAATTATATAATGATACAAATCTGCCATCAGCATTATTCAGTGTCACATGTGGGGATTTGTACTTGCATGAACATCTCAGGCTTTGCATCAGGTCCATTGTTAAGGAAAGCAGCCCAAGTGACATCTCTAAATATAATTACGCAATGGAATTAATTTATTTTACATTTTTAGGAAATAACATCTAGAGCATTAGCCTTTGTATGTACCATTATAAGAATTAAGTGTATTTCTAAAAGAATGTGTGGATGGAAAATGTCAGAAATACAACTTTATTATGGTTTCCCCAAATCATTTGTGACTTTGACTGAATTCCACCGAAGCAGTCAATGGCATGAAGAAATAAAATGTGTGTGTGTAACAAACTGACACAATCAAAGCCATTTGATCATTACCCTTATGCTTCTCCCATTTCGCTGGTGGCTTCAACTGCATTTCAAATTTCACTTTAAATATCTGAAAAATATTTTTGCTGTGGTTCAGTGGACATAATTATAAAACCTGTCAACAGTCACATCATATGGATAGGTACAATAAATTTAATGAGTAAGTTGGTTAAGCTTCTAATGTAGGAATTTTGAAAGCTGTCAAATGTAGTGTGTGGATGAGTTTTCATGTTTCAGTGTTGTCACTAAGCAGTCTGTCAGTGGGCATGTTGAATAAAGATGATCTGCAAAGTGGGCAGACATAAAGCTGCTCCAGATCACACAGGGTGACAGAATTAAGCAGAAATCTGGTCTAAGGTTCAGGGCATGATGAAAATATTTGGCTTCTTGACAGGTCTGGGGGAAGATTTTTGTTTGGTTTCATCCCCTGACTCTTCCCTCAACCACCTACACAAAATTCTTACTGAGCAGAGATGAAATTTGAGATCAATATATCACCAGGGGCCTTTGGGTTAGGTGCAAGTAGAGATGGAGGATGGGACAAGCAGCAGACTCAACTTCCCAAATCCAAACTGGAGCTTCAGTGGAGCAAGGCAGGAGGTGCTGAGGGTGCTGCAGACAGGCTGTGCCCCATGGAGTGGGGTCTCTCTGAGTACTGGGTCATTTCATGACTCACTGCACTCTCAAAGAGCATTTTCCAGCTGAGCTCCATTGAGACAGAACCCTACAGAACATCTGGTGTGTAGGACAGACCCTGCAGGAGGGAATTTTCTCTGTAGCCACAAAGGAAAAAAATCCATTTTGATGGTGCTGGTGACCACGACCAGGCAGGGGATTTTTGAGAGCATGAAGAGAGAGAGGCTGCACCACTGCAGTGTCCATCCAAGCCATGCCAATGCCCAGGCAGAGAAGGCTGAGCAAGGGGTGGGACAGCAGGTTTGTAACAGGATCAGGTGTGGAAGAAGCAGAGGAGAGAGACAGTGGTCAGTGGAACAAACCCCCTTTGTCCCCCAACTCCCATGGCTGTGTCATCGATTCTTCATTTCAGTTCTGAAGGATTAACTCAGCAAAGGGACTGTATAATGATACAAATCTGCCATCAGCATTATTCAGTGTCACATGTGGGGATTTGTACTTGCATGAACATCTCAGGCTTTGCATCAGGTCCATTGTTAAGGAAAGCAGCCCAAGTGACATCTCTAAATATAATTACGCAATGGAATTAATTTATGTTACATTTTTGGGAAATAACATCTAGAGCATTAACCTCTGCATTGATGCAGCTGGCTGCAGAAAGCAAGCTGAAAGGAGCCATAATTAGGTATATTTCATAAATAAATATTGTATCCTAGGAATTCACATAGCCTTTGGGCAAATCGCAGGAACAGATTTGTTATGCAAGTCAGTCACCAGAGGCTCATGTGATTTTTATACCTGCTAGCCAATTTCTCTGCAGCTCACTCCAGTCCAAACAGCTTTACTCTTGGTAAGAAGGAAATGTTTTAAACTGACTGATGTGACAGAGCTCTCCTTGTACTTTTGAACTTAGAGTTTCCTGTATCATCTTTTCTTCTTCACTTGGAGGCGGATGAGAGGCACCTGGGACATGCTTCTCTTTAGGACCTCATAATAAATTTGAGGATGGGAGAGTTTTAGTGTCTGAGGGATCAATTCCATCACAAACCACAGCCATAGGGCCATTTGCCTTTTGTGGCACCTCACTCATGCCTGAGTGACAACACCAGAAGTTTTAAAAGAATCCACCTCAGCTCATTTGCCAGAGCCCCTAAGAAGTGTAATCCTGTCAAGTGTTTGCATCCTTGATGTTTAGTTCATTAACAGCAACTTTTACTCCTCTCTCCATCCATAAAAATTGTCCAAATGAAACTTCTTTTCAAGTTGTTGGAATTTGCAACACTATTAAATATTAGTTTGGAAGTCAGATACTAAAGATTGCATCGTTCACTTTCCTCCAATTCTTGCAAAACATCAAAAATTAATCTGCAGATAATGAAGAGGAACAGTTTGATAATGTGAAGAAAACTTTGTGAAACTTGGCTGAGAGGAGATGTCCAGCACTGGCTGTGCTTAGGGGATCTCTGAGTTTGCCTTGGAGCAGTTTTCCTTGGAAAGCTTTAGTCATGTTTTAGGTTAAAGAGCTTTGCTGCAGCTCAGGACATCGTGGTCACTTGTAGGTCAGACATCTGTTTAAGCCCTCTGAGTTCTGGCAGGGAGATCAGATATTCTGCTGAGACCTCTTTTCCCTAAATGTCCTCATCCAGACACAAGGAAGGAATGATAGGATAGATGCTGCTGCTGTAAATCACAGCACTTTTACAGGCAATAATAGCTCACTTAAATTTAGGGTAACAAAGGAGCTGTGACATGTTTTGTGCTCTGACAAAATCATTTCACTTTCTTCAGTGATTTTGTTTTTTCAGTTAAGAATTATGATTCTTTCAGACCTGCATTTTATATGAATATACAGATACAAAATGAAATGTGTGCCTTCCATTTTTCAAGTATTAATTTGCTTCCCCAGACAGTGACATTTGGTTCTGCTTTTTTTTTATTTTTGGGTTTTTCTTCCTACATAATTTATCAGTTGACTGCTTGACCTCCTCTCTACTTCACTCAATATCCCTTTATCTCTCATTTTTCTTAGCAACCAGTTTGTCTATTGTGTGAAATGTTTATTAGAAGTTACCTCATCCCTCCTTTAAACGTGCCTTGGAAATAGCAAAGGTCTTTCTGCTAGAGGGGATATTCTCCTGTGAGGAAAGATTACTCAAACGTTTCAACTGCAGAAAGCTGAAAGGTTGAGAGAGATTTTGCACCACTCTCCTCCTTTCTGTGATCAAATCCTGAGAGGTTTTGTAAGGAAACCTTCCATGAGGAGGAGGAGGAATACACCACAAATTTGTATGTAGTAAAAACTTGGTAAAATGTAGGAAACCTGAGACACTGTGATTTTCCTCTTGCAAGCACTTTGTTGTATCAAGGCTGAAAATAAAATGAGACTTTCATGGGTTTTTTTGACAGTACAAGAGGGAGACTCTGAAGACAACCAAGTACGTGGAGCTTGTTATTGTGGCAGATAATCGTGAGGTAAGCAAGTGCAAAATAAAAAGTTATGTGAGCAGGAGAGGGGCAGCTGAGCTCAGTTACCATGGTGCTGCTGCAAAGAAGGTGCTGCAGTCAATAATATGTTGGTTTTCTGAGGTGAATCATCCTCCCTAATTAGGGCTGAGCAAGGGGAGGAATCATTAAGGTGGGACAATAATGACACTGGGTTGCAAAATTTCTTGCAATGCTTCAGAAGGGGTTTGACTCTGAAATAACAGTGTCAGTGTGGAAGAAGAGGCAAATATTCATTCCTTGAGTGAGTGAAGTCCTCACTGCCATTCCCTGTGCCCCCAGTGGGGCTGTCAGGGCTTCTGAAGCAGTGCTTGGCCATCACATCCTGTGGAGCACGACTGCCTTCCTGATAGTTTGCAAAGGGAGCTTCAAAGTACCCAGCCCTGGCTGTAAAAACGTTCCAAAGATCTGAATCTTGGCTGGAATTACTTTGCTGCCTTTTTTTTTTTTTCCTTGAACACTGCTCCTTAAGGAATTGTAATCACTCTTTGCAAGACCTGCTAAGAGAAGAACTTTTTCCCAAAACAGCAGTCCTGAAAAGACCCCTGTTGTAACACTTGGAGATTTTAAACTCTTTCCATGAGAACCAAAATCCTGTCCCACAGTCTGGGTTTCTTTTGGGGCAGACTGTGGTCCTGTGAATCCAGCAGAAGTCTGCTGGTGGATTTTGGCTGCACCCTAATTCCCAAACATCCCTGATGTGCTGCCTCTTGGGGGGACATTCTGTGACACTCTGTGACATTTGTGCTGCTGGTACATTGATCCTTTACATTCCCAGTTTCAGAGACAAGGCAAAGATGTGGAAAAAATTAAGCAGAGGCTGATAGAAATTGCAAACTACGTTGATAAGGTAAGAGCATGAGGATTGGTTCCCTTTTCCCAACCTTACCACACTTTCTGGAGGATGCTGAAGGGGTTAACCCTGCAGCTTTCCTGGTACTCCAGTATTCCAGAGCAAAGCTTCTCTCCAATCAGGAATGGCAAATTTCAACCTTTAATTCATTTGGCTTTTGATACACAAAGCCATGAGCTCTGCCCTGCTGTATCTGGGATGTAAATATCTATTTCTAAGAAAAAGCCCAATTTAGCCCTGAGATTTTATTCACCAGGGAAGAGGGTGGGGATAATCATCTATGGAACAGCCTATAGAAAAAAAGAGGATTATTTTACAGAGAAATTCAGACAACAAAGTCATTTGCAGCAACAAGGGAAGGCCCAGTTGTAAGGCCAACAAGGGCCTGTGAAAACACAGTTAATAAAATGTATAAAGCAAGGAAAATGGCAGAATTCAAAATTAAGAAGCAGAGTTCATGGCTGAGTGAGAGCAATAAGAGAGAGACATAACCTGAATTTTTTTTGGTCTTGAAGTAATTCCTTGACAGTAAACAATAAAGGCTAAGAGTCCTCTAGAGTGGTTTTCAAACAAATTAGAGTTTATGTTTGTTGGGCTGTATGGCCAGAAAATATTAGGACTCTAGTAGTGAAATTATAACTGAGAGTGTCTTAATTTATCTGAGAACTTATCAAGTGATACTTCAAGGGCAGTAGCTCAAGGAGAAGCATTCCTGATTAAAAACAAGCTGCTGGAGACACCTCTACCTCATCCATAATTGTCTTGCTGACTTATTGCCAGAGGACAGGTGTTTATATGTTACCTGCTCAAAATTAATTTTGCATATTGTAATGTATTTTTTGTTTCATGCCTAATTTATGCTCAGCAAATGCTGGCAGTATGCAAATGACTGGAATGCACAGAAACAAGACAAAGATCTACTGGGTGTTTTCCTCAGCCTGTCAGGCAAATCTGGACTTGATCAATCCCTGACTCCTTCCTCACGTTACTCTCACATTAGAATTGTTGTCGTGGCTCTGCTGATGTTGCTCTGGCTCCCCTCTTGCAGCAGAAATGGCATTTGCTGGTGGGGGAATAGATAAAATCACTTGGTTTTATCTGCTCTGTGCAAGACTTGATGGCCCTGGCTCGTTTCCAGCTGTTATTGTGAACCACAAGCAGAGCACAGACAGTTCCTCTCCCTCTGGAATTGGATCTGTGTAATCCAGGGTGGGGCAGCCCTGGGAGAGTCATCTGCCATGGCCAGGGGTTCATTCAGAGCTGAGGGACATGGGCAGGCAGCTGCAGGGTTGGGTAGGACAGGGAGAGACAGGAAATCCCTGGATCTCTTGGAATGACTTATTGGTATTGAGTTGGGTCAGAACTGTTTTCTGGGAGTCTTGGAAATATTTTGTCTGAGTCCTGTCAGGTGTTCTGCCCTGAAGGAAAAATTGGTTTAACCTCTAAAGAAAGGTTCCTTAACCTTTCATAAAGAAAGGTGCATTATGCTTTTATTGAAATATTCTAATCTGAATATCCTAGTCTGAAATGGTTTTTAGACACGTATTTCTTACTTCTCTCAGTTCTACAGGCCGCTCAATATCCGAGTGGCCCTGGTGGGAGTGGAAGTGTGGAATGACATGGATAAGTGCTCCATTTCCCAAGACCCTTTCACCAGCCTCCATGAGTTTCTGGACTGGAGGAAGCTCAAGCTCCTACCTCGGAAAGCCCACGACAATGCACAGCTGATCAGGTGGGCTTGACTATGGGTTTGACACCCGCCAGGATTTTGGGGATTTTGGGGATTTCAGGATGGCTGTACTAAGTTCTTCCCCAGCTGCTAAGCTGCTGGAAGGAATATCTGTGCTCCTGAGGGTTTGCCTTTCCCCTCTGCAAACATCAAACCCAAAACCACTCTGCAAGGCCTTTCAGCAGATGCTCCAAATGAGTTTCCTTTCCCAGCCCTGGTACTCAAAGCCTGTCCTGAGCACAACTCCTGTACTCAGGGTGTGAATTTACAACCAGTTTAAACTGCCCTCAGTCTAAACTGTCACTGGAGAAGCCAGTGCTCTGGCCCTAATGTGAAGCCTATTTCTTAATGAAAAGACCTCAGTATGCCTTACAATGATGTCTAATTTAGACAATTCATTTGTGTTTGTGGTTTAAAAATTAAACCAAAAATCTATTTTACCCTGTGGCTTTTTCTTGGAATAAAGTAGTTGAGTAAAGGTCCCTGTCAACACAAACCAATCTGTGATTCTGTGAAAGTAAAAGCACTCTGAAAAAAAAGGTGAGAGGAGCACCTCTTTCTTGAATTGGTATTATTTTGATCAATTGACTATTCTTTATACTGAGCAGATAAACACACCTGATGTCTCAGTAATTAAAAGGAGTTATTTACTTCTTACATTACCTGAATAAGAATAAATTCAGCCTTTCCAAACTGTCCCTCCTGAGATATTTGATTGCTCTATATGTGTAATAACACTTTGTTTGAAATTATTACATTGGAGGCTGTGCATCATCACAAGTAGCACATAAACTTCCCCTTGCATTACAATAACCCTTCTCTGAGTTAGAGACATTATTTTTATGTCTGTTCCCAACTTCAGTCAGCAGAAACAAAGGAAGGGAAGGAGGGTCCTGTTGCAGCAGTAAAAACAAAGGAGGGCAGTCCCATGGGGGTGATCCAATGGGGGTGATCCAATGGGGTGATCCAATGAGGGTGACCCAATGGGGGTGATCCAATGGGGGTGATCCAGTGCTAGTGATCCAATGGGGGTGGTCCACTGGTATGATCCAATGGGGGTGATCCAACTGGGGTGATCCAATGGGGATAAACAAGGGGGTGATCCAGTGGAGGTGATCCAATGGGGGTGATCCAATAGAGGTGATCCAGTGGAGGTGATCTAATGGGGGTAATCCAATGGAGGTGATCCAGTGGGAGTGATTTAATGGGGACGATCCAATGGGGGTGATCCAGTAGAGGTGATCCAGTGGAGGTGATCCATTGGGGTGATCCAATGAGGGCGATCCAATGGAGGTGATCCAATGGAGGTGATCCAGTGGCATGATCCAATGGAGGTGATCCAATGGGATGATCCAATGAGGGCGATCCAATGGGGTTGATCCAATTGAGGTGATCCCATGGCATGATCCAATGGAAGTGATCCAATGGGGATGATCCAATGAGGGTGATCCAGTGGGGGTGATCCAATGGAGGTGATCCAGTGGGGTTGATCCAATGGAGGTGATCCAGTGGGGGTAATCAAGGGGGTGATCCAATGGAGGTGATCCAATGGGGGGACACAATGAGGGTGATACAATAGGAGTGATCCAGTGGAGGTGATCCCGTGAGGGTGATCCAGTGAGATGATCCAATGAGGGTGATACAATGGGAGTGATCCAATGGGGGTGATCCAGTGGGGTTGATCCAATGGAGGTGATCCAACGGGGGTGATCCAGTGGGGGTAATCAAGGGGGTGATCCAATGGAGGTGATCCAATGGATGTTCCAAGAGCTAGGACACTGTGGTTCAGTCCAGCTGAGTCAGCACAGCCCATCTGGGCTCTCCATTGCTTTGGGCCTGCAAATGTGAGGAGCAGGAGCGGGGTCTTTGTTGGAGACTGGCAGGAACACAAAACTGGAAAGGACAGGGAGATATTTTGGCACTGACTGGTGATTCTGTGTCTCCTCTCCTGCAGTGGGGTGTACTTCCAGGGGACAACCATTGGCATGGCTCCCATCATGAGCATGTGCACAGCAGAGCAATCTGGAGGGGTCGTCATGGTAAGTGGGGCAAGCCCAGCACTCAAACTGGAGTGACACCTCAGCCTATGCATTCCTGCCTCCTGAACCACATCAGCCCCCATTTGTCCCATTTTCCATCTCCCTATTGTTTATATCCCTGTTCAGATTGCTTGTAAATTATAGTTTCCATAGTGAAAAAACCCAAAATATTGCATTAAAATATAGCAGGGCCTCTTTGCAAGGAGTTTATACCTCTAATTGTTATTGCACCAGGTGCTGAGGTGCTGTGAAGGAAGAGAACCAGAAGATGTATTTGTTATACACTTGGGTGTTCTTGTGTTACAGGCAGCAGCAGTCTATCCTGAATCTTTTATTATATTGATTTTATTCTGTATTTATAGAGTTTCCTGCGTTAGGCCTTATTTTCCATCTTTGCAGCAGTGGTTTTATTGCGTTGCCAGACAGCGAGAGCAAACAATGGCAGCATTTATTCCACCTGAGTCTCTCCCAGGGTATTTCTGTTGTTGTTAGATGCAAGACATGGTGAACACACAAGCAAACATCTTGTCCAATTTCTGGAAGGAGTTCTGATGTATTTTCTTTCTGATTTTTTTTCTTTTAGATTTCAGGTTTACAGTGTTTTATGCTAAGACGGACGGAAGAAGCTTTAAAACAGAACACATAATTTGGGAAAATTTGTGTCAAAGTTGGAGAAAAGACAAAGGTTTCAGGCTCTTGGTAGCTTGAGAAGCTGAGTGTGTAATTGGTGTATGTGAGAATTATTCACTGGGTACCTTGGGGAGAGGAACAAAAGGAAAAGGAGGGAAAAAAGGAAGAAAGTGCTGTAGGAGTCTCCCAGTGCACCCCCAAGTCTTGGTAAAGGCACAGATGAGGCAGACAGCCCCATTTTATTCATTTGACTCTCAGCCCTGCAGTCACTGCTTTGGCTTTATCTGCAGTCAGAGATGCCCTTAATGATGACTTTTTTGTCCTTTTATTTTTTAACATAAGATTTAAATTACTCCACAGTAATTTACTGCCAAGTCAGTTCCCTTCACTCTGCAAACTGTCATTTTAAAGAGCAATAATTACAAATAGTTCATTCCAGTAACAAGAAAACAAGGATCAGCATTTCTTTAGAACATTCTCATAGAGAGGGGACTGATTTATATGTCCAGGAAAAACCCAGGGTCTGTGGATGAATCCTGGCCCAGGCTGAAGCTTCTGTCAGTGGATTTAAGCTTTTGAGGTGCAAATTAACTTGAAACTTGCACAGAATAACCAGAAATGTTCTCCAGCTCTTTCAGCAAATCCTCAAAAAGGAGCCAAATCCAAATGAAGCAAACATTCACTCCAAAACCCAAAAGTCCAGCTGCCCAACCATCCCCTGAGTTAGCAAAGGCTGATTCAGGCATAGACAAAACAGATTTATAAATATTGGTGTACCTGTACCCTGGCACAGCTGCTCAGGGAAGAAATGGAGTCCCCACTCTTGGAGGGATTTAAAATCCCTGTGGATGTGGCACTTGGGGACATGGGGCAATGGTGGCCTTGGCAGTGCTGGGGAATGGTTGGACTCAGTGATCTTAAAAGTCTTTTCCAACGTAAAAGATTCTGTGATTCTATGAAAGAATGAATCACTCTTAGCCTGGGAAGGTGAGGGGCTCAGGTGTCCCAATACTGCACAAATGAACATTTGGCCAGCCTCATAATTCAGCCAGTTTCTCACCCATCCCACCCCCAGCACTCAACACCAAAAGCTCCCACACTCTAAAACCTGCTCTGGAAGAAAAGACAGTGAGAGACTGCGTCAGAAATGGCATTTGAATACAAAATGTGGAGTGACTCTTGTCTGATGTGATTTTCCTGGTTCTTTTTGCAGTTAGTCAGCTCTGCTCTGTGATCTAAATCCCTCTGCCATGCCTCCCTGGGAGCCTGCCTGTCTCTTTTCCATAGGGCTGAGTTCTCTCAGTGGGTGACACCCTGTCTCCCATTAATTTAGAGAGGAACTCAAAGCAGGGAGAGCAGCCATGTGAGTGTGAGAAGCTTTAACAAGACCTTTATCATTTCATTTTCCTGTGAAGTTTCTGTAGTGTCATAGAAAAACCAAAGAGAAGTTGACATTAAAGCAAGTCTTTGACGTGATTCAGTCTTCATTCTTCTCTTTCCAAAGGTTGCCCACTGAATTAATGGATTTAAAAGTGAAATATTTCTGAGAGAAGAGGAGAATGACTTTTTATCTGGGCAGATAGCACAAGGGAGAAGGGTTTTAAACTTCCAGAGGAGAGATTTAGATTGGATATTAGGAAGGAATTGTTCCCTGGAAGTGTCCAAGGCCAGCCTGGACAGGGCTTGGAGCACCCTGGTATAGTGGAAGGTGGGACTGGATGATTTTTGAGGTCCCTTCCAACCCAAACCATTCTGTGGCTCTATGAACCAAGTGCCCACACACTGAAAGTACCAGGATCAGGGCATTTGCCTGTCGGAGCTGTAGGTGACAGTATTTAATTATTAGGATTTGATTTAAATCCCAGTGGAATGAAGCAGAATTCAGCTGAAAGCAGCTGCATGTTTTGTGCAACAGCTTATAATGTCTGAACAGTAGATGGCTGCTTATTCAGTGGTTGTGAAATGTGTTTGGTAATGACTTTTACTGCTCAAGTTAACTTTGAAAGACCCTGGTGGAATAAATCAAAGTCACATTGCTATTCATTTCTTTAGTCCTTGTGATACTTAAACGGGCTCAGTATCAAATGGAACATGTCACTGTTTGTTTTGATAATCTTAATTTATGCTGTCTTCAAATAACCTCTTTTGCTGAGGCATCACATTCCTCCTTTTAAAAACCCTCTCTAGAAGCTGATAAAATTGCATTCCAAGTGGATCTGAGCAAGTAATGAGAACTGCATGGGCTGGAATAATTGTTTGCCTATTCAAGTCCCAAATTACATTTCTCATCATTTATTGCTCCACTTCTGGAGTGGACTGTGTGAATCCTTGTTTTTAGTTTTAGTTGACAGCTTCAGAGTATTCAGAGAAATATAATCACTGCTCAGTAAGTGGAGGAGATACTGGGGAAATAAAGGAAGTCTGAGCTCAATTTGCTGTGTCTGTGTAGCTCAGTGAGGAGTTTCTGTCCTGACCAGATAGCCCAAATTTCAAGACATCATCCTATGAGTCAGTGGTAAATTATATGGAATTATTTTGCTGTTTTCTTAGTCCTCAGCCCTGCATTTTTTCCCATTTGAGTGAGAGGTTGTGCTCTTTTTATGACCTCAGGTTCAATTACACTGAATTCTCTAACTATTCCATCAATTACTGTGTGCACAAAGATAAATCCATCTGTATCAGACCAGGATCTAAATAAGATTCCTCATTATGTAGTTGTGCAGGACAAACTGCACACAAACTGGCTCTCACAAGATTTTTACATAAAGATTTTTAAATTGAGGGGAAAAAAAATTTAAAAGAGACATTTTGTGCAAAGATAACTTTTTTTAGCTGATTCCAGTTGCAGAAGGAGCAGTTTGGTGTGTTCAGAATGACTGTATTCTCTTCTTGATTTTGTTTGCTGCCTGAGAAATGATTTACTAAAAATACTAGCCCAGATAGATGAAAGAAGAAACTCTTCCATCTACCCCAAGTCATTTATTAAGGCCTCCATTATTACATAGATAATGCTTTAGACAGTTTTACCTTTCACATCTTTTTAGTCTGGAGTTTGGCTTAGATGATGCTGAAGGAGTTATTTAAAGTGAATATATTCATGCACGCTCCTGGAGCAGGCAGCTGTACACAGTAATTCCATTTACTGACTGATAAATGGTGGATCATGCATTTATATTACATGTTTATGCCTTCAGGGAAAGCTTTCTTACAAGTGTAGTGGATTTTTTTTTGTTCCCTCAAGGAAAATGATCAGTGTGGAAAGGTCTCATACTTGTGGTTAAGCCAAAGCATCATTCTGATCAGCAGCCTGTCATTAAATCATGCAGTGAATCTCTCAGAAATGATTGTCCCAAAAAACAGATTAATGTTAAAATTTCAAACTGACACTTTCAACATTTAGAGTATTCACAGGTTTTATTAGAGGCCATGGAAGATGTTGGCTTGCTGTGGCCTTTCATCTTGAAAAGGAGATTTTTAAAGGTTCTTGCTTTTTCTTACAAGGTCTCTGAAATCTTGGACATTCTGATATTAAAGAGACAGTCTGAAGCAAATTAAATAGACTTGAGTGAAATCCCTTGCTACATTTTTAATTTACCTCCTGACAGAAAGGATCTTCTCACCTCTCCCTCATCACACTCATCCTCACCCATAAATTATTGCCCTTTTTAACACTCCATGTCTGGTGACCTCTCTCTGCCACTGCTGGGACTGGGGAGTTTGGGGGGATTTACTGAGCAGCAGAATTTTAAGCCCCAATAAAGAGATGTTCCCAGTTCCTCCATGGTTTCAGATATCTAATGGGGAAACTGGGTGGCCAGAAAGGCTGGCCTGAAATTCTCACTCTGCCCCATACATGGATGAATTTAAAACTGACTTTATTTAACAACAGAGTAACTTCATCTGCTGAACTTATAAAACATTTGAAAGGACAGGGAACAGCACCTCAGAGGGGGAATGTGTGCCTTGAGTTGGGTTTAGATGCTGAATTGACTGGTTCTCCTGTGGATTTTTTTTTTTTATTTGAAGGATCACTCAGAAAACCCTCTGGGTGCAGCAGTGACATTGGCTCACGAGCTGGGGCACAATTTTGGGATGAATCACGACACGCTGGAGAGGGGCTGCAACTGCAAAGCATCCACTGATAAAGGGGGCTGCATCATGAACCCCTCCACTGGGTAAGTGCCAGCCTGAGACTGGCAAGGTTTACCAGCTACAGCTACACTGGGACTTCTGTGGTTTCATTTTGTGCCTCAGGAACACTCAAAGGTAAAAAAAAATGAAAAGATTTTTTAACTCCTGTTGAATCTTGTTGCAGTTATCCTGCTCAAGCTGAAAAAATTAAATGTTATCAGAGCACAGCATCTACTATTGCACCTTTCTATTTCCAGATTAGCAGTGTGAAGACAAAAATGCTGTAAACAACTGGTTAATTTAAAAAAAAAATCCACAACCAGACAAACTGCACTGCAAGTGTTAAATCAGAATTTCACCCTCTCTCACCTTGCCAGCCACAATAGGAGATGAGCCAAGACTGAGATGAGTGTGTAGGAAATCCAGCAATGCAGGAAATGCACTCTTAGACTCTCTGCAAACTCTTTGTCTCGTGCAGAGCAGGTTTTTAGTTCTGCACAAACTTTTGTTTTAAGTGTGGAACAATTTCAGTATGTGAGAAAATGAAATCTGCAAGGCTGGTGGGATGAAGGCTGTTCTGTGTCCAGAGGGACATCTTCCAAGAAAAAGAGATCAGAAATGTGGGAAATAAAACCCAGTGAAGCTGTGGTCAGTGCTGTGAGTGCAGGGCTGGACTCTGATCCTGGTGGGTCCCTTCCAGCTCAGGATATTCCCTGATTCCCTGGCAGCACTGAGGGGTGGCTCTGCTGGTGGCAGGGGCACAGTGCCAAGGGACACTGAGATTTCAGACACTCTGGGCACAGTGAGCTGTCACTGCTTGCAGGGATGTGTTTGAAATTCCTGGTGACACTGAAGGAGATGAGGAATGAGTTCTCCATGTTAGGACTGCAAGGATTAAACTGAAGTAAGATTGGCCAAAGCTCTCTGATGGTAACTCTGGGCCAGATGCAGGAATTAGACTGCTTGTGACTGGAATCCAGTCAGAACCAGTGAGGCAAATACCTGCCAGCAGTGCAGGTACAGCTGGATGTGCCTCAGGACAAGAGGATGGTCTGGATGTTCTCTGATGTTCCTTTCCAGCTCCAGTGCTCACTCTGTGTGCCTGAAGTTCATCTGTTGCTTAAAAAACCTCTTCTGGGAATTGTGAGCAGCTCTCCCCCTGCCTTTTCCAAGACTGCAAGTTTCTGGGAAAGAAGGGGAGCAATGTGGGAGAGGCCAGGGAGTGTTGGGCAGGGCTGTTCTCTGCTGGTCAGCCCAACAGCAGCCTTGGAATTCCTTCAAAGGCAGAGCTGTCCCCCTCCCTCAGGGCAGAAATCAGCATTGTGGCCAGAGGCCAAGCACAGCAAGTTGAGAGACAAACAAAGGAGAGTTGTGAGAGTGGAGGAGGATGAGGATTTCTACAGTCTGGAAAAGAAAAGGAACTCAGCTCTTTGGAGACAATAGGTGGTTGGAATTGCATCCTGCACAGGTCAGGGCTCTGTGCACACTCTGGGGATGCTCTGAGCTGAGGTGGTGGTGAGCCCTGGGCAGGCAGGAGCTCTGAGCTCCTGAAGGAAACATTCCAGCTTCTGTCAGCCCAGCTGAGTTACTGGCTCTGCATCCAGCTGCTCCACTGTGGGATAAACACAGGGATACTCCCAGGACAGAAATTTCTGCATGCTTTCTGATCTTGTGGTGAGAGGGACATTAAACATCTCCTTCTTCCTTTGGGTGTATCTGATCCTGTCCTGGGTGCTGGATGTGCCATTCCAGACACTGGGCTTAGGTTGGCTCAGGACATGGTCAGAACAAGGCTGTGCCCACCCAGGATATGAGGAATTGGGTTTTGCATTCCTCATCCCTTGGGGACAGCTCCAAGCAGCTCAGCTCCCCTTTGGGGTTTCTGTAGCACCTTCCTTGAAGGCTCTGCCCACCCCCAGCACCCCAAAAGTTTGGGCAGGGGGAGCCAACTCAGTCTTGAAAAAAAATCTTTGGATTTTCACCAAGCTCTGCATTCAGCTTGTGCCTGAGGAGGAGCTGTGGCCTTCACAGCCCTGAGCAGGCTGGATGTTTGCTCTGGTTATTGATTTAGAAAAGGGAACTTTGGGTTTATAGCCTTAGGCTTTATCTCAACACCGTGCTGTCAGTCTGTGAGATAAATCTTCCTGGGGAACACTCCATGCCTTGAGCCAAGCTGCATCTCACCAATTTCAAATTAACACTTTGAATATTTAATTACCCAGCGTGTCTCACCAATAGCAACACTCCCTTGAGCAGCATTATTGAAGGAACACTGAAAAGTTTTCCTCTCTGGAAGTGCTTGTCTGTTAAGGGAAGGCCAAATGAATGTTCCTTATCTCAAATGCACTCTGGAAACAGCCAAAAAAATCAAAACTAAGAGCATCCCACCTCCATTTAGAGAGACAGCCTGCTCTCAGTGTACTTACTGCACTGACTCTGTGCTCTTCTAATTGGTTTAAGGTAGATTTAATGAGTGGAATAAAAAAAATCTAGCTGAAATTAGTGTAAAAAGCACTGAGAAGTCCTTATCTGATGTCTACAGAAAATAGGAAATATCTAAATTACACCAGAAAGGCTTCTGTGAATTTAACTTTGGAGTCAGTGCTGTGGTCATGCACAAAAGGGAATGTTTTAGGGCTGTTGACTTAAAAGGGATTTCATCAGTTATTGTAATTTCTTTCAGTTCTTCTGTTTAAGTCTTTGAAGAGGTCTTGGAAATTATGTCTTGGTGGGAGAAAACTTCCAGGGATCAGGGTGGAATTAAAACTCTGTTGGATCTATCCTTTAATCAGCTTCCTACAGTTTTAATTCTTAAAAGATACCAGCAAGATGAGCATCAATTGTGTGTGAGCTACAAATGTCTAAAGACCTACTACTTCAGCAAGATGTATTTTTTATAACATGAAATCAAGCACAAAACCCCACAAATTTGTGTCAATACAGGACTTTTAGAGATTCAAATATTTGCTGTGAAAATTCTATAGAAACAGGGGTGGTTCCTATAAAAATACTCTCAAATAAGGAATATTTAGCACTAAAATTAGTGTTTAATACTATGGGATATTAATATTTAAATATGTTTAATAGTGGTACTAACCATATCAGTAAGGAATATTTAATACACATTGCCCTCTTTTTTGTCTGTTGTAATGATCTTCCTCTAGCTTTTAAAATTATCTTGTACATGGACTGTTGCAAGTGGAAAAGAAGGAATATTAGAGAGATTTGTGAATCTTTTTACTGAGCTCTCATAATGTGGAAACTGAGGGACTGGGCTGAGCCACTGAGGCCACTTCAGCATTCCACTTGTTTTCTAAATATCTCCCTAAAGTGTCACCTCTTAGGGGTGAAAATATTCCTCCTGCCAGGTAGATAAATACCAGAGAGTTCTGGTGCTGCCTCAGGCATTGGGCTGGATTTAAACCTTTGCAAATGTGAGCAGAATTTAACACTGCAGAGCAAAATGCTGCTAATTAGTGGCACTTGTTTATTTAATAATTTTGGAAATGCACTTTTTACACATCCTTCTTCATCAAAATTGAGCACAGGGGGTTTGAAGCCCACTAAGAAGTCAGAATATTGAGTTCAGATAAGTTTGAGATTTTTGTTTGCAAAAAGGGAAGCAAAAATTTGATAGTTAAGTGTTCTCCCCTCCTGTAAACTCAAAGGTTGAACCTCCCCTCACCCACTTCCCTGTGTCCTTGTGAGCTGTGCTCTTGTAGCTTCCATGGAGGTGATCCACACAGGGAAATTGTCTGCAGGGAACTGAACACACTGGAAAGTTGTTCTTCCTTCCCTCTCACAGGGAATGCTCCTTGATGCCTTTCTTGGAAAGGTGGAAAATTTCCTGTTTCTATGTGAGGTTAATGAGAGCAGGAATCCTCCAGGGATGAGCAGTTTCACCAGGGCCATTCACATCCTGATCCTGATGCTTTGGGAAGGCTGAGCTGGAACAGAGACTGGACAGAGCCAGAGAATAAAGTAGAGATTTATTGAAAGGTTTTTAGGGTACACCTTGGGCAGGACAAGAGCCTGACCAGGGCTACATCCAAGGTGGGCCCAAAATGGTCACAAAATGGACCTAAAATGGTCACAAAAATGGCTGACTGGTCATGAGGTCTCACACTTTTATTAGTTTTGGTCTATTTGCATATTGGGGTTTAATTGTCCAATTCCAGCTTCAGATTATGAAGTCCCATCCTCCCAGTTTTCTCTCTTCAGCCCACCATTGTTTGTGCTTTTGGGCCTGAAAGTTGTCCTTGGTGTGCAGCAGGAGAAGGATTTGTTTTGTGTCCCTGCTGTGTGCAGAGCTGGGTGACACTGACTGTGAGCTCAGAGCTGCACCCCCAGGCAGCACAGAACCTGAAATACAAGAAAGCTAAAACTTAAGGCATCAATCCCACAGTTGTTTTTTCCCTTTGGGATGCCCATACCTGCAAGAACAAAATGCTCTTTCACTGGCCTCTGGTGGAAATGTTTCCTTTTCCCAGGTTCATTTCTTTTTGCTGGATCATCCCAGCCAGGGCTGATGGAAATGGCTCCCAGGACAGAGCCCTTTGTTCCAGCTCTCTTTGCCTTCCCACAGGCACAAGCTGGTGGAAAAGGGGGAAAGGGCTGCTTTGTGGTGTTCCCCTCCAATCCCCTTTGCAGCTCATAAATGGGAATGGTGCAGATTTTTCTCAGATCTGTCCTATATCCCATTGCTTTCTCTATATATTTATTATGAGATGGAACACCTCACGTTGATCTGGAAGGTTCTTCTCCAAAGCCCACAAAGGAGAAAAGAATAAATAAATGCAAAACAATTTAAAACACTCAGGAAAATATAAATGCTGTATGGGCTATTGTTTCAAGACATGTAATGAGTGGTAAACATTCAAGAAGTGGAAAATCTGGTGTGTGAGAGAGCGTCTGTTGATATTTGCTTAACAAACTTCTGAATGAAAGAACATCTCTTGGGAAACTTTTATTGTAATCTGGGCCCCCAGTAGGCCTGGCTGTCCTCTTTTCCAAGAGTGCCAAGGCATATTCTGATTTAGATCCCTTGGTGACACACAGGAAGGTCTGGGCAGGCACAGGAAGGAGGAAACAGCTTCTTTAGGACACTTCCCCACACAACAACTCCCCTTTGTCTTCTTCCTTCTGTGTGATGCTCCTTTTGAAAAGTCAAGAATGAATTGAACTCCTCTCTCTGCCTGCCTTTTTTTCCCCCCTGTTCTTATCTTGGATCTCGTGTTCCCATTTCCAATTTTCACAGCTGGAATTTAAAGTCACTCCGTGTTTCTCTCTCACTCAGACTTTAAATTGAATTTACTCAGATAAATATGACTGTGAGAGTGACAGGGAAGTGGGGCTTGGTCTGTGACACTGCTGATGGAAATTCCTGGTTTGTGCAGTGATGACCATGAGTGGGAAAAAAAAGGAGAAATGAGCTCAATTTAACCTCTCAGCTATAGATTATTGTGTTAGAGGGTTTTTATGGAAGGGTGCCTCACGGGAAAAAAGGAACAGCTAATTTTGAGTAATTGCCTTTCAGTACACAATTTCACTTTAATTATTGAGTTTTTGGAGGCAGGGTCTGGGGGAGGAGACCAATTAGGAACACAGAAAGAGCACAGAGTAGAAATCATACATAGGAAAATACAGGTTCATTCACTGTTGTAATTTGGAGAAGACATTTTTCTAACCAGTCTCAAAAAAAACCCTCACGCTGTTATCAATAATTTTTAAAGTAAAATTAAAACCTTTATCTTAGAATTAAAACAGGGAGGCAATGGGAAGCTGCCTGTTTGTGAATGAGAGTGAGAGCAAAGAGGATCTGCTCAGACTCAGCTGAGTGACAGTCCCAAATTAAACTAATGACTCAAATTAAGCACTGCTGAGGAGAAATGGGGGAAAGTTAACCATGGGAAGGACCATCAGGTGTCTTCTTCCAGTTACCACTGAAAAAGAACCTCAGCACTTACTGGGTTTTAATTCCCTCCAGGAGCAATTAGATATTCTGCACTGAACACTGAGTACATCAGTAGTAATTAAGGTGAGATAAAATATTTAAGTGGGAACAGAGTGGGTTTTTTTTTCCTGAGCAGTAGTACCAGATGTCTGTGAGGAGCTCAAAGTGACACCAAGAGCTGCACAGGAGATGCAGCAAATGTGAACATTCCTGTTTGCCTCCCTGGGGATGAGGTGGGCCATGGATCTGTTGTAGAAGTGGTCCAGGCATCCCAGGATGAGCTTAGGAAATGTTTGTTCCCCACAGGCCAATTCCCAAGATTTTTTTGAAAGGGATCTCTGCTGCAAGTGAGGATCAGTTTATTTGATGCTTTGCTTTCATATGTTATCTTCAGTGGCCAAGGAAGGGTGCCTCACTCTTTATTTTGTGCCTTTTTATAAGTAAATACCCATTTCTGCTGGCAAGGAAAAGCTGGTTTTATTGGCTCCCCCCTATTGACAGCCTCTGTGGTTGCAAATATATTATCAGAGACATTTAAAATAGCTATTTATTTGTTTCCTCTTCCTGCCTCATTCCCATTTCGTGCTTGTTCCATACTCTGGAAGGTCTGGCTGATTTTCCTGGTGTGAGGGCTCTGATTCCAGCTCAGACTTGGAATATTCCTCTGGAGTTTGTGCTCAGTGCAAGGGCAGGGCTGGCAGAAGCTTTGGCATTCAGCTACATCAGAAACTCCCTCTTCCCCAAACTCCTGGGGTCCAAGGATCTGGATCTTCCCCAAACTCCTGGGGTCCAACATCTGGAATGTTCCCTGGAGCCCCTGAGGTGTCACAACCTGGATTAGTGAATTAGGTGTTTGGTCACTGTTATGTGAATTCTATCTGTGTACAGGGTCTCTGTCCAAGACCATCTGATATTTCTGGTGCAAATATGGGTTTGGGAAGGGAAATTGTGCACCCAAACCCCAGCCTGGTTTGCTCCTGTAGGAATAGGGTGAAAAGCTGGCCTGTTGTTTCTTCTAACTCCAGCTAACAAGTAATCTGTGGGTTCTCACATGAAGCTGTGTTGAGAATGAAAAGTTCCTTTAACACAACAATCTGTTCTGAGGGTGAAAAATAAATGCACCTGTAACAACAAGGGATTTTTCCCATGAGAATCAATAAGGAAAATGTGGAAACAATCTGAGAATAGATAGATTTGATGGACAAAATGTCTTTTATAAACCAGTAAAATAATTAACAAGAGAACTATTAACCAATTAGAAGTTTGTAAAAACTGTATAAAATACAGCATGGGGCCATAATGAAGGGAAACCTTCTGAACTTTCATGGTGTCAGTCTGTGTGTTGTGACTGTCCCAATGTTCTCCTGTGCTGCTTCCACCTCTGGTGAACTGCAGCAGCATTTCTGGGAGCTGTGTGAAAATCCAGGTGATGGGAGGCACCCAGATGAAAAACAAGGTTTGTGGAGGCAGGAGGATGTGCAGTGCTGGGGATTCCTCAGGGATCTGCCTGGCTGTCCAGGAGTGCAGCTCTGCTGATGGAAATGGAGTGGATGAACAGCAGGGTTGGGTCAGGAAGAGGGGATTCAGCAGCTCCTTCCCCAGGGCAGTGTCTGGGGGAGCAGCACCCCCTAATTAAAGTGTTCCACAGTCCTTTGATGGTGCTGAAGGTCTCTGCTTCCCTGTGGATCCCTCATTACCATTAATGAGCTTTTAGGGCTGCACATCAAAAGCAGCAATGCTGGTTTTACACTGCACAAGTGAATATTTGCATCTCACAGGGTGGCTGAGGGCTCCTGGAGAGCTGCTGGGCTCAGTGGGTTTGGGTCTTAGAGGGTTTTCTGAGGAGCCTTATTTTGTCATCTGCTTTTGTTTGATTTGTGAACTGCCACGGAAAAAAAAAGATTTATTTAACTACTTTATAAACATGTAGTTATATAAATAAAGCCTAGTGAAAATCTCTCCAAGACAAGTTGGGAAAGTACTAATCACTTGTGCCATTTGTTGTATCAAGTATTAGTTTCAATCACTTTTCTCCTTTTTGAAAAATGATCTCAAGGAAGCAGAACATGAGGTCACCCTCATTTTGGTCACTCAAAGGCTGAACTGGAGATCTCCAGATGTGGAAATATACACCCTCCAGAGATTTCCAGAACACAGCAAGGTATGTCATGAAAACAGCATCAACTTGAAGGGAAAAACCCTTTTACCAGAACCTCTCCAGATTAAAAAAACATAAATTAAAAAAAGCTTAAAAAAAAAAGACAAAAGGTCAGGGTGAAATGGGAAAGAAATCAGAAATAGAATGTGGGAAAGGACACTTTAGTTTACTGAGTGGTTCTCTTTTTTTTCTTGCAGACGTCTTGCAGCATGTTGTAGCTGCAGAGCTGTTAAATGTTAGATAATCAAACCATTAGTAGTTAGCACAGAATTTCCTGACCCCTCTCAGTCGGTTTTCAGCTGTTCAGACCTCACTTTGCATTTTTCAGTCTGGCAGCTTAGAGCCATTAAACTCTGGAGTCAGCAGAACTATCTGGAATTAGCTCTGTTACAATTTGAGGAAAATGAAATTATCTTTCAGATGTAAACAGTTTCTAATTAAACTCTGAAGCTGTTTATGTTCCCAAACCAGTCTGAGCTGAGCTCGGCACAAAGACAGACTTCTTTGTTGTCTTTTTCTTTTTTTAATAAAGCTGATATACTGATGTAGTAAATTACTTGTGACAGAGCTAGGTCTGTTGTGCCAGCAGTGCAACTGCTTTTTTTTAAAAAAAAAAGAACCTTAAGCAACATATCCCTCTGCCCCAGTAATTTAGCACATTGCATTCTGGTCCTTCCTTTAGTAGGAAGCAGCCACGAGATTACAGAATAGATTTATGTCAGTCTTTCCCTTCACTCCAAGTAGCCCCACATCTGCAGTGCATTTGGCCTCCTTTTTTTGTTAATAATTTCCATGCCTGGCAGAGATATTTAATTTTTGTGATAAATAAGATCTGTGTTGAAGAATTAGTAGCGTTGGTTGAAATCGATTTAATTTTTCCCAGTCCTTTGCAGGAGTGGGTCACTGGTAACAATTAGCACAAAGAACTAGGGGGGGAAAGAAAAAAAGAAAAAAGAAAATTGCTTTTTATTTAGTTTAGTCTTGCCCATTTCAGTAGATGTGCTGTTAGGAGGGGAAAATATTTGGCTTTGCTGTTGTGTTCTCAAGGAGAACTTGCCCAGATTGACAGCATGACTTTGCTGTGAGTGAAGCTGACAGGGAGAGAGGTGACTTCTCAAATGAAAGCACATTTCACTCCTGGTGTGATTATTTATAGCAGATACTTAAGGACAAGCAGGGGTTTCTGCCATGAGATGTATCCACTTTTCCTGGCCTGGATGCTGGGATGAGAGAGCTCAGCTGCCTTTTGTCTTGTTGCTGTAATATCCATAGGAAATATAGCTCTGAGAGGGACATTTTTCTCCTGCAGTGCTGCTGTTGCCATGACCCATGAGAACAAATCACATGAGGACATTTCCCTTTAGCTTGACTTTCTGTTTCATCCAAAAAAAAAGAAAAAAAAAATTAAAACAAACCCCAAACTTTTCAACCTGCAGGGATAAATCTGCAGTGCGTGGAGAATTAAGCACCCAGTGTCCAGTTTTAATTGGTGTTAATGAATTCCAAACTCCTGGCTTAAAAATGGAAACATACTTTAAAGGGCAAATCCTTCAGGTGACATGAAAGCTGCTTTTTGGACATGTGCTGTATGCCCAGGAGCACCTGAAGGAGTTGATGTGGCCTTGGAAGGTTGAATCCCTGTAATTAACTGGTGCCCACAGCTGCATTTGCCACAGTTGTCATGGGAATCACAAAGGGAGCCCTTTGTGCCTGGCACAGATGTGCAAAACGTTGAAAATTTTACCTTTGAAATTGAAAATTCCCTCCTGCAAAGTCATTCTTGATCTTTCCTAAAGTCAAAGCTTGTCGTGAAGTGCTGGGCAGATTTTCCTGAGGGGTTCTGGTGGCAGCAATGCAGGGAGGTTCCACTTCAGCCTTTGCAAATGCAGCCCCAGTGATGGATTAAGATAAGAAATCACCTATTTTAGAGTAAAGGGTGAAAAAGAAGAGCTGAGGTAACTTTGGTGTCCTGGAGAGCCTTTCTGCCTGCCTCTTCCAGCATGGAAATCGTGCTCATCCCCACCCCTGACAGCCAAGCACCAGCAGGTGAGAAATCCAGAGCTGGGAGGAAAACTCCCAGGGATTTCAATAAGGCCAGGATTTCATCCGGATCCATATGGGGGCTTTTTTAGATTTATTAAAAAGCCTTTCATTCCTGTGAGTGAAAGTTTTAATTTGCTCATTAGAGATCCCTAAGTCTTAGATCATGGCTGGATCCATCCTGTCCTCATGGCTTGAAATAATGGAATAAATACAACGTGGCTGCTAATTTCATTTTGCTCCAGCTCTGTGAAAAAGAAAGAGGAAGGCAGAAAAAGTGATTCCTTGTTATTATATATTCAGGATTTTTTTAAGAGCTCCATTTCCACTCATCTGAGGTGGTTTGGGTTATATGGGATAAAGAGCTTTTTTCTCATAACAGAAGCAGAGAAAATGGGAATGCTGGAGAAAGTCAGACTGATTTCTGGCACTGTTTTTCCTCACTTATCTTTCCTTTGGATCTTCCCAAAGGACAAAAAATTGAGCCATGCTGCTTGCAAGTCAGATCCTCCTGTCTTGGAGCCCTGATTTATTAAGAGCTCGGGTACTATAGATGTTAAGTGAAATCAATATGAGCCTGTCCTTCGGGTATTTATTATTCCCAGCTTTTTGCAGGGCTCAGGTTCTTTTCTCCAGCACCCACATCTCACCCAGTGGCATTTCCATGCTCTTCATTCTCTGCTCCTGCTCTTGCCAGTGGAGCAGCTTCTCCCTGTGCTCCATTCATCCACAGGACTGATCCTTGGGGTTTGTCTGTGCCAGGAGCTGGACTCCAGGATTCTCTGGGTGCCTTCCAACTCAAGATTTTCCATTAAATCCCTTCTCCCTAGCCTGGGTTTCTCTTGGTTGGATTTAGCCCTGTTTGGGGTCCATTTCCCTTATTTTGGTGTTGTTTGATCTGCTCACCTGAGGTTCCTCCTCATCCAAATCCATCTCCTGGGCCTCAGTACCCTCTTTATGACAGGTTTTTCAATCTATCTGATTCCCAAAGTCAGATTTATTTTTTTCATCCCTGTCTGCTCCTGGCCCATTTTTTAAAAAAATCAATTCCAAGCTTTTTCAAGGGAGAAAATTAGAATGTAATTTCCTGGAACAAAAGCAGATTGTAAAATCATGTTGGGAACTAACCAAAGCACCTTTTCCCTAATCAGAAATCAGCAGGAAGCTGATCTTCAGCAATGGTTTGGACCATTTGTCTTTATTTGCTCATCACATGCTGAGGATGTTGAATTTTGTGTGACAGATTTAAATTCAGGGCACTCTTGGTTGTGCTCCTTATCCAGATTTTCCTTCACTGCTGGGAGCTGCTGGCAGGCACAGGGTGTCTGCATCCCAATTTTCCTTAGCCTGGGACCAGCCCTGACCTGGCCTTTTCATCCCTCCCTTGCTCTGTCTTGCTTTTTTGACTTTTCCTGTAGTCAGCATTGGATAAGCCTCAAATTCTGAGCAGTAGATTGTGAAACCTGAACTCTCAGCAATCCAGCGAATTTTTATTAATGAGGTAGTGGTCTAAAAGGAAACAGAGCAAAAGATGAGCCAGAGGCAAATTCAAACTGATTATAGCTCCTTTCCTTGGCTGTCTGGTTCCCAACAGGAAGAACAGTTGTCTGAGTTCAATTCCCATGGAGCTTTTGCAATGCAGATAACTCCAGCACAGAGTCAGGATCCTGTCAGGGGTGATAAATTGGTTTAGGATTGCTTCACCCCCAGAACACAAAGGAAAGTCACAACAGGCCTCTCCTCCAAGAAAAAAAACTTCTCTGACCATCTATTTGTCAAAGGGAAAGTAACTGCTAATAATGTTTTATTTGGCACTTTTGTGACTGCCACAACAGTCTATAGTGGATAAAGCCATTAAGTGTTGTTCCCTTGCAGAATGGGGTTTTGGGAACCATCCAGGCATTTGTTCTGTCACTGCTTTCTGCCCTGAAGTCCCACAATCCAGCGTTATAAATCTGCCTTTTTGGATATTCCAGGCAGTTAAAATTTCACCTTCCGTGTAATGGGAGAGGTCAAACCTCAGCTGGGGCCGTGTCAATCCAATCTGGGCACCTGAAGGGAGATTGCTGGAATCCATTCTGGGAATCTGCACCATCCCCAGGGAAAAATTAAAACAGACTTCAGGCATTTGTGTGCAGAGTTTAAACATTTCCTTGGAAAGGCTTTCCTTCCAATAAGCCTGGAAATTCCACTGTAGCACAACAAGCCATCCAAGCAGACATCAATTAAATTAACCACCAGTGTGATATATTAAATAACCCAGTTATTTATTGGAAGAGTTAGAAGCCACCATGTAGTGAAGGTGACAGAAACTGTAGGAGAAATCTGGGCTTGTTTTGATGTCACTGACCATGAACTCAGAGAGAAGAGCTTTGATATCATCTCTAACTACATGGCCCAGTTCTGTGCTCTACTTTAGTGATGCTGCAGGGATTAAAACTCTAAAAGAGGAGCAAGGGAGTGAAAAATAGGCTAGAAAAATAAGTGTGGGTTGTCAGACATCCTCTACCTTTTTGAAGCAAACTTCCCATTTAAATACTTTATCTGTAGATAAAACCACTCTACATTTTTAGCTAAATCCTTCCAAATCACCTGAAAAAGATGTGTCCCACCAGCTCTGGGACTGATGTCTTGGGCAAAGCTCTGTCATGTGCTGCTTCCAAGAGCCCAAAGGCTCCTCCAGCTTCTCCCCTCCTCCTAATTTCCCCAATTTTTTGCTGTTTGCAAAAGCTTTAGGTGTGAAACAATCTTTAAGCTCCCCCTTTATTGTGCTGGTGGGGTCAAAAACTGCATTTGTGCCTTTCTCCCTCAAAAGTACTTAGAAATTAAGACATCTTCTAAATAATGGATTAAAAAGTCCTCCCATATTATGGCACTTGTCTAATTAATAGATTAAAAAGTCCTTCCCCATTATGGCACTTGTCTAATTTTAAACAATTGCCACTAGAACGTGAGGTGTAGGAAATAACATGTAGTGACAGAACTTGCTACATGAAGGGATCTGTAATATCTGAACACCTATTTCAATATCAAAGAAAAGTGGATTTTATCTCCTGCTTGACACCTAATTCTGTGAAGTTCTTTATGCTTACTAATTCATTAACATATTTGCTTGTACAGAAGAGTTGGAAGTGTCAAAAAATGTCATCTCATAGCAAATTCACTTTTATTCTGGTAGGCTCATCTCTCTTAGGAGCCCATAAAAAGTTGTTTTCAAAAGCTGGAGAGCAGTAATAATGTCTGGAAGGTTAAAACCAAGGGGGATATTTCTGAGTGCAAAAGAATTACGTCAATTAGATCAGGAGTTAGGGGAGGCTGGGAAATTGTCACAGCTCCTTGAAATCAACACCTCCCTGGGCCTAGAAACATTCGTGCTGCTTGAGATTCTGCCTTCTAGAGGTTTATTCTTGGGTTACTCCCTCTAGTGCTGCCATTTTTTCCATGGAAATATTACTGACACCTGTATTAACAAAAACAACCCTATCCCTATTTTTTAATTTTATCTCCCCCCCCCATTTTTATGTAAAACTGGGATATGCAACAGAAAACTCACATATTTCTGTCTCAGACATCTGCAGAGTCTGAACAAATCCAGACTCACGTCTCCATCCTCCAGTAAAAGGTTCTGCACTGCTCTTCTCCCCTTCAGTTGTGAGCCAAAAATCAGGACTTTTGGAGATTAAGGAGAGTAAATATTCATATTTTTGAATCTCAAAGGGTCCTTGGGTCGAGACAGGTGCAAAGTCACTGTGGTGGTCAGTTCAGACGAGGTGGTGTCATGGGAAGTGTTGGAAATTCAGGTGTTGGACAAGGGAAACTTCTGACTCAGCACTTGTCTTTGAGCACCTTCCTGCTCCTAAAAAGCACAGCTGATGCCAGAGCTATTTCCAGATATGCCCCTCAGGTCTGGGTTTTCAGGAATTCTGGGCAAAGTTCAGTCCCAGTTTTCTGCACCTTTGGAAATTAGCTAGCCAACAGTTGTTTCCCATAAGCATGCTCCAAAAAAAAAAAAAAAATATCAAAATGTCCCTTTTAAAATTAATATAATCTCCAATTATCATATTACCTCAGGGAGGGAGGTCTGGTGATACTTAACAGAGCTCTTTGGGGCTCTTGTGCATTTTAATTGAGTGAATAATTGTAAAACACTTCAGGGTCTTTTGGTAAAAGGCTCTGTATAAACATTGCCATAATGCTGAATAATCAGGTTGTGATATGAACTGGAAGAAATAAACCCTTTAAATAGATGTGGATATCCATATATCTGTGTCTGTGTGTGTGTCTAACCAACATTTGGGACAGAATAATGCAGTTCCTGTAGAAAACTCCTGCAGCTCTTGAATAAGAAAAAGTGAGATTGGATAGGGATAACCATAATAATCAAAATGTTTTCAAGATATGGTGAGCCTGTAGTTTATCCTCCTGTGCAATGAGTAGAGTTATTGTGTCACCCCTTCAGTGCTGCTTGTTGGGAAACAGACAAATCTGTGGTGTTTTGTGGTGGGGGAGCTCAGGGGAGGTGCACCCACGGCTCTGAGGTGTGGACAGACAGGATCTGGAGGATCAGAGGAGCTCCACCTTTCCTGGGGTGGGGTTTGGGTCTCCTGCAGCTCCAGGTGTGTTTAGATGGAGCAGTGGGAAGGGCAGCAATGGGAACATCCCACCAGGCTGAGCAGTGGCAGCAGTGCTGGGTCAGCAGCCACTGCTCCTCTCCTCACTGCTCTGGGCTGTCTCCTCTCCTCAGCCTGTCCTTTTCTGGGGCAGGGGCTCTGTTCCTGGGGTTGTATCTCCTGTCAGTCAGTCACTGAGGAAGGGGAATTCCTCTGAAATAGAGATGATGGAGAGGAGCTTTTATATTTTGAGAGGAGAGGAAAGAGAAGAGAAAAGGACAGGAAAGGAAAAGAAAGAGGAAAGGAAAAAGGAAAGAGGAAAGGAAAGGAGAAAGGAAAGAGGAAAGGAAAGGAGAAAGGAAAGAGGAAAGGAAAGGAGAAAGGAAAGAGGAAAGGAAAGGAGAAAGG
>JBBMKD010000217.1:32805423-32815441 GCA_037834095.1 Argya squamiceps | reverse complement strand
GGTAGGAGATCTGCTGTGCAAAATTGGGTTAAAAGATGAGAAACAACCAGGTGTAAATCACCCATTTCATGTGGTAGAAGGAGATCTGCTGTGCAAAATTGGGTTAAAAGATAAGAAACAACCAGGTGTAAATCACACATTTCATGTGGTAGAAGGAGATCTGCTGTGCTGTATCCATGAGAAGTGTCCTGGGGACTACACAACTCAGCGTTTTCATAAAGAGCCTGGGAAGAGGAATAGTCTTTAATTTGCTGATGATATTAGTTAGGCTGCTGGAGATGAAAGCTGGCTGTGAAGGACTGCAGAGAAACCTTCTGAGGCAGCTGGAACAGGCATTAAGATGAGAAATGAGACCCACTGAGGAGTGATGCACATTCCAAAAACACAAAGAAGATGATGGACTCTGAGCTGACTCTGACCATGGAGGAACAAGACTTCATATTGCAATAAATAGTCTCATGAAAATGTCAGCCCCAGTGCTCAGGAGTGGTCTAAAAGGTAAATAGGCTGTTAGGAAGTACTAGGGGAGAAATAGGAAAACAAAACAAAGCACCAGCAGCCCTCTATAAATCTGCTGCGCCTGAAACTGCTTGTGCAGGTTTTCCCTACCCCTCCCTGATCCCAGGGAGGATAAAGCAGAGTGAAAAAAGATTGAGAGAAAAGCAATAAGGTGGTTCAAAGTTTCAAAAGGGCTCTGGCTGGAAAAGAAGAAAATGAAGGAGAGTGCAGCCTAAGCTGATAAAATCGTGAGGGGAATGGAAAGGTGAGTGAGGAGAGATTGTCCCCCATGAGAAATGAGCAGATGAAGATAGAAAATGGCAGGTTTCAAACAAGCAGAAGGAGCTGCTCCTCTGGTAATGTTGGTTACCTGTGAGTTCCTTTACTCTGATTCTTACAGGTGCTAAAAATGCCCGTGGAGCCAAGGGAAAGGCAGGCAGGAGATTGGGAAGGTGTCAATGTCCTTAAATATCTGCTGGCTTCTCTTAAGGGGACACAAGGACAGAGGAGTTATGGGCTGACCCAGTGGGGTCTGTCTTGTGTTTTGAGAAAAGAGAGGGTGAAAACCAGGTGTCCTGTCCACAGGACAGAGCCTGACATCACAGAGGTGGTGCTGGAATTGTTCTGGGCTTGGGCTGCTCTGGTTCCTCCGAAGAGCCAGGAGAGCCACAGTGAGAAACCTCCTCCCATCATTGCTGTTGTTAACAATTAATAATAATAATAATATTAATAGTAATGACAAGGAACTCCAGCACAGCAGTAATTCCAGGTGGCAGCCTCCATCCTCCAAAAGCCTGGTGAGCCTTTCTTGTTTTTTCGCTCGTTTATGTTAAAATCATTCCTGACAATTTGATAGCCCAGGCACAAAAACTATTTACCAAGCTCATTCCCTACGATGAGCAATAAGTGAGACAGCAACTGGAAATTTCAGAGGCTGCTGAAACACCACTCCAGGAGCTGTGTCTTTATCCCAGTCTGCCTGAGGAATGCTGAATGCTGCTGTGGGGCCAGAGGATGGGGTATTGCAGCTGACTGTTTCACAAGGACCTTAATGGGGCTGACACTCTGCTCTGCTTATCTCAGATTATTTTGGAGGTGAATTTATAAAACGTGGCAGAGGAATGTTACTCCTGACATGCAGCAGCTGCACAGGAATATTTCTGTAGCCTGCTGCCTTCCGGTGATCAAAAATAGGAGCAGGAAGTTGTTCCTCTGCTTCAGAGCACAGTTGGCTTTGTACATCCAGGAAGATGTTACCTATAGAACAGTGAAATGCTGAGAATATTTCTGGTTTGTGCTGCCGAGTCAGTGCTAGCCCTGCCTTCCAGTTGGGAAGCTTTCAGAAGCCAGTGAAGTAACAAGAGGCTGTGAACATCACTCTAACCCACTCATGCTTCCTGTGTTCCCTGTATTGCTACTGATCCCTTGCTAAGTGAAACAGACTTAACACAGCTGAAGAGCAATTTTATCTGCTGCTCTTTCTGTGAGCGAGATGAGATTCCAGCTCAGCTGGTGTAACTTGCAGCTTGTGGGCATTATCTTGGAGAAACAAATCCAATCTTTTCTGAGGCTCCTTACGAGCTCGTTCTACTGACAATAAACTTTGCAGGAGCCCACACACGGCACCATCTAATCCACAAGTGTGAAATTGGGATGTATCAGCCAGTGAGGCTGCAGTTCATGCTCATTCCATATCTCAGAGCTCTATTACTGCTGTACTCTGATAAGGGATTACATGGAATCGTTGTCGTTGTCTTCCTCTGTGGCAGCCTCAGCCTCCATCCAAACAGGAGCCTGGCCAGCAGCTACCACAAAATAGAGCTGTAGTGGTGATGCTCAGTAACTGCAGCAAGCTCCTGGATCCTCTCTGGAAGCAATGGAATCACTCCACTGGTTCCAGTGGAAATAAAACACCCCAGTGCTCTATCAGGGGTGGTGTCAGCACGCTTGGCTTGTTCGTGATGTTTGGGATTAGATCCATGGCTGGAATAACCCAGCCCTCCTCAGCAGCTTCTCTGGTTTCACTACACTTACTGGGCTTGTTGAATCTGAGGGCAGACAAGGCAGTTTGGATCAGGCTGTCGAATTTCATGCATAATTCATGGTTTTATGCCCAGCTTTTCTTGGCAGAGCTATAGGCAGCCTCTTGGTTTAGGGCTGGTTGTGACTGAACGTTGTCTGCTCTAAATTTACCCTCCCAATTCCTGCAGGAATGTACAAACCGGTGCTGCAATGCCACCACCTGTGCCCTGAACCCAGGAGCAGTGTGTGCACATGGGCTCTGCTGCGAGGACTGCCAGGTGATCCAGGGGAAATGTCTCTTTTTGGGCTGGGGAGGGCAGAATTCCAAGTTTTTCCCTCCTTCAGTGCAGTAAGCAAGGATGGAGGACAAGTAAATTGGTGTTGATCAGCGTTAAGACACTTGCATGTCATGTGAGCAGTTAAAAAATTCCCAAAATATAAATTATTGAAGGAGCAGATCAACAGATCTTTCAGATTGTCTTTGTGCTTTTTGTGGCCCCTTTGGTTGCTCATGCAAAACTTCCTTTTCATGAATTTTATATATTTTTCTCATTCTCACACAGCAAGCAGTCTTTAAATACTGAACCCTCTTTTTTGGGGAAGGCTCTTAAATCATTAATTCATTAAATCATTAATTGTTCTATCAACAGCATATATATATTTAATAGCAGATCATCAGCTGTTGTGGTCTCCTAACACTCTATAAAAGCCAACTTGCCACAGGCATTTACCTGCTTGAATTTCTCAGACCCTCCCTTGCCTGTGGGTTAATAAATCATCCAGCAAGTTGCCATCGTGTCTGTGGCAACCCATGAGCAGCAAGGGATCCCCACAGCCAGGAACTGCTTTTTAGCAAAGTCAATCTTCATGTCCTTTGCTTTTTACCAAAAGCAATGTGATTAAAATTCAGGGCTGCTCCCAGAGCACACTCAACTTTGGTGGCTGCTGTTGAGGTGTGAATGTCCAGACTGGCACGTTCCACCATCAGTTCCAAAAAAAAAATCATTATCCATGGAAATCAGTACAGGACAGAAACAGTTACATGGTCTAGTCTTGTAAGTAAGTTTGGGGAGATCTTGATGCCCATCACAACAACATTTCCATGAGGAAATGTAACTCCAGAGATTCATTAAAGTTCAAGACCTATTCAAGATCATCCTATTGAACCTTCCAACCTGGGAATTGTTGGGTAGCTGAACCCACAATCAGTTGGGCTGGTGGCTTCCTGAGCCCTAACCCAGCACAGTGTTCTGTGGTCAGCTGCCCTGGATGGAAAGGTCTCTGCTCTGACTTTGCCCAGTGCTCCAGACCCTCCTTTGCAAAGATTTTTTGTGTTCAGACACGATGGAGGAGCCACACTGCAAACATCAGGGCTGGGGTTGCCTCACACGTGAGCCATGTGTGCAGCTTCATCTGCCCCTCCTTGCTGCCAGACCCTCCCAGCATGGCTCACATCAGTGCACTCAGAGCTGTGCATTCCCTGCCCTGTGCTCTGCACTCAGAGCTGTGCAATCCCTGCCCTGTGCTCTGCACTCAGAGCTGTGCAATCCCTGCCCTGTGCTCACATCAGTGCACTCAGAGCTGTGCATTCCCTGCCCTGTGCTCACATCAGTGCACTCAGAGCTGTGCAATCCCTGCCCTGTCCTCTGCACTCAGAGCTGTGCATTCCCTGCCCTGTCCTCTGCACTCAGAGCTGTGCAGTCCCTGCTCTCTCCTCTGCACTCAGCCGGGGCCGGGCCGGTGAGGAAATCTGCTCCTGTGCTGCATGGCTGACCCAGGCACGGCACAAGCCTTGATGCTGTGTTTGTTTTGCAGCTGAAAGCAGCGGGGATTTCCTGCAGAGAGTCGAGCAATTCCTGCGATCTGCCCGAGTTCTGCACGGGGGCGGGCCCGCAGTGCCCGGCCAACGTTTACCTGCACGACGGGCACGCCTGCCACGGCGCGGACGGCTACTGCTACAACGGCATCTGCCAGACACACGAGCAGCAGTGCATCACC
The DNA here is from genome assembly GCA_037834095.1 of Argya squamiceps. NCBI lineage: Eukaryota > Metazoa > Chordata > Aves > Passeriformes > Leiothrichidae > Argya > Argya squamiceps. Next base: position 32,810,923 of record JBBMKD010000217.1, on the reverse strand, counting down.
CTCTGGGGCCCAGGTGAGGGACACAGCCCTGACAGAGCATGGGGAAAGGGGGGGATAAAGATCTGAAGGATGCAGCACTGATTTGTAGCTGTTTGGATAATGAGGGGATTCGTCCCAGCCTTGATTTGCTGTCGTTTCTCGCGGTGGGATGTAACGAGGCTCGTGCTGAGCACGCTGCAAATGGATGGGTGAACTTAGACAAATCATCTCCTCCTGACTTTGATATGGCCTGATGTCACCCCACAAAGTGCTGAACGCTGCTGGCAGGTTGAAATCACAGCCCTTTTTCAGGCTGCTGTGTGAGGTTCCTCCTGTGCTCTAAACAGCTCATCTGCAACACAGATGTGTCTGCTGCATCCCCAGCCAGGGCTCAGCTTTTGTCACTCACATGAGACTCCTGGATCATTGTGTGTATTTTACTAACTGGTGTCACCTGGAAACTGCCTCCTGATAGTGCTTTTAGCAGGCTGTGCACTGAAGCAGAAAGGGATTTTATTCTCCCATGGGAATTGGCTCCCTTTTTGCAGGAATCTGGTAACATGAGTTCTTGAGTTGTTCTCAGCATGTATCCCAGGAAAGCTGTTCACCTTTCTATAAAGCCCTGTGACCCTTCCACTGCAATGCAAGTATTAACTCAGCATTTTGGTATTGATCCAAATCATGTCTCCTTCAGCATCTCTGACCCTCTACCTCAAATTTGAAAAACATTTATCTCTCCTAAGGAGAAGCATTACTTAGAGATAGGTGTAATTATTTCTTTTAAACTAACTTTTCCAACCTCTTTCAATTCAGCATCTCTAACTCTGCTCCAAAACTTCTGTACCAATATAATGGCACACAGATATTTCCCTTGGTCAAAACCCTCCCCAGAACTCCGCTGAAGAATTTATCTGTTTCCTTCCCAGAGAACACAGAAATTTTTTGCAATCTCCCTTTAAAAGAGCATGAAAGCATCTCAAGAGGCAGCCCCAGTGGTACAGGCAGCAGGTCAGCTTGGCCACGTGGGTATAAGAACACGTTGAGGAGGAGCCCCAGCTCAGAATTAAACTCCTCACGTGGAACAAACCGTGCCTCTGCTCCACTCCCCGAATCCCACGCGCCTCGTAGGGTTGATATGAGCTCATAGAGCCATGGACAATTATAGCCTCCAGTCTTAGTCAGACTGGGACTGCTAATCCCTGGATGCAGAGACTTTTTCTCTTGTAGAAAGCAAAAAAATCTCCTCCTGAACCAGTTTCCCATGCCGTGGAAAGTTGCTCAGTCAGGCTGTTCGTGGTTTCAGCAGCTGAGGAAAATTCCTCTGAAGGTCAGGGAGCTGAATTGTTGCAGCTCCCTGCCAGGTCTGCTTTCTAACACAGCAATTCCACCAAAGCCCTGGGCTCCCCTCATTCTTTCCTATCTTCTTTCCTGGGACTGTTCAATATGGGCACTGCTGTGCATGGAGGCTCCAGGGCCCAGGCTGTGGGAGTCTGTTTATTGAAAGATGTTTTGTTAAGAACAGAGCTCAAACAGACTTTGACTGGAATACCCTTTGGGTTTGTCTTGGGAAGGCCCAGAGTAAGGATTTTAAATAGGGAGGGTGGGACGTGACCAAAGCTGAACCGAAAGTCTTAATTCTTGCCACGTTTTTGGAAGGATAAATTAAAAATAAACACAGAATCCCACAATGGTTTGGGCTGGAAGGGGCATCAGAGATCATCTTGTTCCTTCAGCAGGGACACCTTGCCCTAGACCAGGTTGTTCCAAGCCCTGTCCAGCTGGCCTTGGACACTTCAAATAATGCCTGTATTCTGGATTTAAAGACTAGGGATGTGAATATCCACTGCTCTGTCACACATCTGGCTGAAATATGAGCTGGCAGATGTGGGGTGGAATAGGAAGAGAGGTGGGTGGCTCATGCAGTAAAAAAATATCATGGTATAGATTAAATAAATTACACATCTTTCCAGCCTTGCTTGCAGCACAAGGAGAGATTTGACATCCTAAGATGCTGTCTCTGGACTTTGTATCAAAAATATACATTGGAGCCTTTTACCAGGTTGTTGTGTCTGATTAGAACTGTTTTTAACAACTGCCTGTGTTGGAGTGAAGTGGTTTTAGGTTTTTAAAAAAAAAAAATTCTCCCCTCTAAAGTAAAAAACAGATCACAATTCATTTTCCTTCTCTCCTGATTTTCTTCTTCCAGTAGGAGAGATCCATGCAGAACAAAATACAATAACTTTTCCTAAAATAATATCCAGTATATTGAATTCCTTATTACTGTCTTCCCTTGTACATCTTTCTTTATTCATCAGGTTACAGATGTCCAGAAGCTCAATGATAAATGTCAATCTTCATGTTTTTAGATCTATTTAAAGGAAAATGATGAACATTGTCAGAGCTTGTTTACATTAGGCTGAGCAGTAGGAACCTGTTTCCAGAAAAACACTTGCATTTCCTTGGGGTTGTTTTGTTACTCTCAACACAGTGATTCAGATAAAATAGAGGAAACTTTTTTTTTTTTTGCTCTTTCTTATCTGCATGGAAAACAGGGTGGGAAGGAGAAGGGAGGAGCTCCTGGGGACAAGCTCTGAAAATAGCCATGAATTCCTCTCAGAGCCCAGGTTGATTCCAGTCTGCTCCCAGAGCTCCCAGAGTTCTCCATTCTCTCTCTCCATAATTCATGTCATTTTTATCCTTGGGGAGCAGGAACTGCTGGTGACCTTTTTTTGCTCCATATTCAAAAATATCAAATTGCACTGATCTGACCTATTGATAGCAGTGACTGAAAAATGCATCCATAGTGATGCTTTGTGTGGTGTCTGTGACTGCACTGGCATTTTCCAGGAGAAACAGATACACAGATAAAAGATAGAGCTGCTTAAGACAGAGAAATCATTGATTACCAAGGAACAGAAGATTCTCAACTTGAAACTCATGGCTTTCTCTACATTGGCAAGAAAAGGATTCTTTAGGGAAGTTTGTCAGTTTGTTTTCCTGTTTTTCCCAAGTGACAAAAAAAGGAATGATTTTGGGGAGCCAATGGCAGGCATTGATTTAATAATTAGAACACATTTAAATGTGTTGCATGGACATGGCCATTTGTTTAGGCAGGAACATTCTTAATTTAGATGCCAATATTTGTTACTGTTTGAGAACTTTGCAGGGGTTTTGCCAGGTAGAACCCCACAGACACAAAATAAATGGGCTGCCCACCTCAGATATCTGACCAAACCATTGCTAACTTGCCTTTGAAAAAATGCTAATTGTCCAAGAACTGCGATTTTCTGAATTCAGTGAAATCAAACTATTTTGATCATCACGGATTTATGGCCAGGCCTTTTTCTTCTGGAGATGGGAAAGATATTAAATCATATTCTCAGGGGTGGTGACATCATCCTCCTAAAATGCAAAAAAAATGCTCAACCCCATCTTGCTCTTGCCCAGACAGAACAAGGATCACCAGGATGTGGGGAGAGAGGCCAAGGGCAGCTTGTGGAACTTTTGCTTTGCTGCAAAAACAAATTTAATGAGCTGAAGCCCAGATCACACGACAGAGAACTGTGGGTTTTATGCTCATATTTATTTGCACAGTTGTTCGTGGTGCTGGCTGGCATAGCCTGAGCCACAGAGCTGCAGCCTGGTACTCAGAGGTTGCTTTTTCCCCTCTCCCCACCCACAGACAGCTGGGAACTGAACTGAAATATCTTCCTTTTCTGCTGTCAGCCTGATAGAGGATCTTTCTTGTGTTCATGGAATCAGCACCATGGTCAGAAATTTCCCTCATTCCTTTCTAGAGACCGTGCTGGTGTTTTCCTGTGGCAGCAGGTCTGAAATGACACTGCATTTCTGTGCCCTGCAAATTCTCTTTTTTTATTATTTTATATTTTATTTGCATAGGGAAAGAAGTGGGCTCATCAATATACACATTTAGAGAAAAAAAACCCAACAATCTCCAAGCTGCCAGCTGCAGTGGTGAGCTTTGACCTTCTGCAGCTTCCAAGGGCTGATTTAATCCCTTGAATGAGGCTTGGCGTGGAAAGGCTGACAGGACCTTAATTACAGGGTCATGATACTATAATTACCAACAGCAAAGTGAAATAAACTCTGCTTATCCAGCCCAAACTGCTTAATAACCACCAGAAATCCTTCACAAATCATTTTGCCTCTGCCTGCAGAGGTAGAAAATAGAGGAAGACAGGACTTTCTGCTACAGTTTATGTGGTGCAGTCGTGATAAATGGGTTTCCTCCAGAAACACAACATTACAATTCTCTTCCTAAAGCATCCTCTGAAAACCTCCTTTTAACTTGGTAGCTCCATCTGTTCAGCATCTTACACTCTGATATGTTTTCATCCATAAAAGAGTGCAAATATTGTGAGAAGCCAGTGGGGAGAGGGAAGAGCCATCTGAATCCCAAGCAACAGCGTGTCTTGGTTGGATACCAAAGGCAGGAATTGGAGCTGGATTTTGGTTTCCAGGCTGCAGATGATCATTGGGTACCAGGTGTTTTCACACACAGACTGCTCCCAGCCTGGCAGGAGAGTGGTTTTGTTGTGCTCCATGAGATCCTTTTTCTTGTCAAGTGTTATTAGCTGGAGTTAAAGCTCAGTGTCTGAGCCCTGCAAGGACGCTGCAGATGTGTTTTCCTTCCTGGGGGCTGCTTTCCATCATCTCTGCAATGCTTGACTTCTGAATTCAGGGAAAAATCAGCCAGGCAAAAAACTTTCAGCAGGTGAAAGAGGAAGAGAAGCTCCTTAAGCTCTGTCAGTGTTCAGTGAGTGCATTCCCTTTTTAAAACCATTTTTTTGGAATAAGCCTTTGTTCCATCCCTTGCAGCCAGAGCACAGGACATGAGCATTCATTTGGCTTTTGGCAGCTTTGGGAGGGGACAGCCCTGAGGGGACAGCGTGTCTGGGCTCTGGGCTGCTGCTGCCACATCTCCAAGGGAGCATCCAGCCACTGCAATTCCATGGCATCAGCTGAGCTGGGCCAAAAACAAGACCCAGAGCAGTTGGATACCATCAGCACAAGCTGGTCCTGGCACGTGTGGGAGAAAAAGGAGGTTTGGGAAAAGCAGTTTTGGGAAAAGCAGTTTGGTAAAAGCAGCTTTGGAAAAAGCAGTTTGGGAAAAGCAGTTTTGGGAAAAGCAGTTTTGGGAAAAGCAGTTTTGGGAAAAGCAGTTTTAGGAAAAGCAGTTTTGGAAAAGCAGTTTTGGAAAAAGCAGTTTTAGAAAAAGCTGAGCTGGGGCTGGGGTTCCTGTTCAAAAACAAGACCCAGAGCAGTTGGATATGACCAGCACAAGCTGGTCCTGGCACGTGTGGGAGAAAAAGGAGTTTTGGAGAAAGCAGTTTTGGGAAAAGCAGTTTAGGAAAAACAGTTTTGGTAAAAGCAGTTTTAGGAAAAGCAGTTTTAGAAAAAGTAGTCTAGGAAAGGCAGTTTTAGGAAAAGCAGTTTTAGGAAAAAGCAGGTTTTGGAAAAAGCAGGTTTAGGAAAAGCAGTTTTAGGAAAAAGCAGTTTT
>JBBMKD010000217.1:32788694-32805323 GCA_037834095.1 Argya squamiceps | reverse complement strand
GGGAAAAGCAGTTTTGGGAAAAGCAGTTTTGGGAAAAGCAGTTTTGGGAAAAGCAGTTTTGGGAAAAGCAGTTTTGGGAAAAGCAGTTTTGGAAAAGCAGTTTTGGGAAAAGCAGTTTTGGTAAAAGCAGTTTTAGAAAAAGTAGTCTAGGAAAGGCAGTTTTAGGAAAAAGCAGTTTTAGGAAAAGCAGTTTTGGAAAAAGCAGTTTTGGAAAAGCAGTTTTAGGAAAAAGCAGTTTTCCTTGCCCTCTTGCTGCCAGAATGTTTCTTCCCTCCCCAGCCCTTCCAAAGCTGCTGTAGCATATGCACATGCTAATGTTTGTCTCAAGCTGAGCAGTGAGTGTGCCCACCCTGGAAAGATGAGGAGGGATCCACATGCTGCAAATGGAAATTTAACTTTTGATTTTTCTGCACAGCGCCTTGTCTGGATTCTTTTGTTGATTTTTTAAAAAATGTTTAAATTATTGCTTGAACTTTAATGAAAAAGAATTGAAAGAATCCTGTGTGAGTCCCTTTTAATAGTTCCAGATTTGAAAATATATTCTGAACTCAGCAAGCTTGATCGTAATCTTTCAAAGAATTTCAAGCTCTTGTCCTTCTCCCCAGGGAACCAACAGCTCATATTCTGTTCCTCCTGTGCCTTTCTTTCTGAATTTTCCAGTTTCATCATGTAAAAATGTTAGAAGGAAAAGAGGGTGCCATCTTAAGCCTCTCCAAGTTTTAATATTTTGTCCTTAATAGCATTAGACTGCTGTTCAGCAGTATATAGTATTAGTCAAGTTTCTGAGTATGAAATGCAGATAATTAATTGAAGTTTTAATCTCTGAGTTTTTAGTGAAAAGATCCACACTGGCTGGAAGTTTTACAGTTATATTTGTATTTTCTTCTCCAGGAATCTGACCCCCCCCCTTTTTTTTTTTTTTTAAGAAAATAAAAAGAACATTTCTCTCTTTGAAGGCTTTCAAATGAAATCTTCAGGCTGGCTTAAATAAATGCTATGTTTTACCCACAGTTAGAGGCAAACACACTTGGAAGTGGCTCAAAACATTTGACAAAATGTAGCATTAGTTGAAATATTCTGTCTCTGCTAAAGATCAGGAGCACTGTAGAAATGGGATATAGTCTCAGCCTTTGGGCTATCACATCACTTGCTGCCAAGTCCTTTTTGCTTTAGTTTGGCTGATCTGTCAAAAGCAGAGAAATGCAGTTAGCAGGTCTCTGATCAGTTTTAGCCAGAGTTTCTCCTCAGCTCCTTTTCTGCTCAAAGCCAGTCTCCCTGTTGAAATGTTGGTGGTGGCTTGATGGTGCTGTTAATTATTTTCATGGAAAGAAAACACGGAGTGGTGAAGAGCCCTAACAAAAGGCCTCTTAATCTTGCAAGAAGCAGCAATTACTGGCTGGAAATGAAAGCCACACTTCACTGTAGAACAAAGGGATTAAATTCCAATACACAGACTAATGAATTGTTGCAGCAAACCAGGGAAGCAGATCCTTCACCTCTCCAACATTCCAGATGAACGGATGCATCTTTCCCTAGAAGATATTCTGTAATTGGTTATAATCTGGAGGGAAATGAGCAGGAGATTGTGTGTGTATAAAACATTAGAAGAGATGTTCTAATGGTACCCTTGAACTTCTGAAGTGCAGGGATGAACAATCTGCCTGCACAAGCTTTTCCAGCCCTACTCCCACCAGGGAAGTTCCTTTGCCATTAGGAAATGTCTCCATCAGGAAAGATCTCAGTGGATAAGAACCAGATGCTGCCTGAACTCCCAGATTCCAAATTCTACCACCATGGCAGAAGTGCCCCTTCTTCCATGTCAGTCTTTCCTCTCAGGGATGCCTTGGGAACAGAAACTGGACAGAGCTAAAGTAGAGATTTATTGAAAGGCCTTTAGGATACAGCTTGGGCAGGACAAGAGCCTGGCCAGGGCTACACCCAAGGTGGACCCAAAATGGTCATAAAATGGATGACTGGTCACAAGGTCTCACACTTTTATCAGTTTTGGTCCATTTGCATATTGGGGTTTAATTGTCCAATTCCAGCTTCAGATTATGAAGCCCCATCCTCCCAGTTTTCTCTCTTCAGCCCACCCTTGTTTGTGCATTTGGGCCTGAAAGTTGTCCTTGGTGTGCAGTAGGAAAAGGATTTGTTTTGTGTCCCTGCTGTGTGCAGAGCTGGGTGACACTGACTGTGAGCTCAGAACTGCACCCCTGGGCAGCACAGAATCTGAAATATATGAAAGCTCAAACTTAAAGCATCACCAGGAGTGGCTGTTCTGAGGGTTAAGTTGGGATGGGTTCCTTTCCTCTCCCCAGTACTTCAGCCTGAGCTTTACAGCAGCACATTTCCCTTTGCCATGTCAGGTCTTCATATCTTTACACCCAGTTTACAGCTGGATTTTTTTTGTTCTCTTGTTCTCAATTGCAGTCAAACAGGCCTTTCTTGAAAAGAATTCTCCTTGGGGTCTCACCAGAACATGGACTCCTGCAAAAGAAAGGAGTTAACTTTCCAGCTGCCCTCTGTCTGGTATTTGCTAGCAGTTTTTGTGTCCTAGGAGGATTGACAAGAGGGCTATCACCTCGAGAAACCCTGGAAGTGAAGGAGTTCTGCATTGTCTGTTGCTCAGCACTGCCAAGAGAGACAAACAACACTACAAACAACCCTGGCAATCCCACACATCCAAACTCTCCCATTAGCATGCGGATCCAGCACCGCTGCTTTGTTGGGCCTCATCAACATGCAGCTCACATCCCCCCTTTCCCCTAAAGCACCAGCAGAGCTCAAAGGAAATTATTAAAAACACCTTGTATGAGATGAAAGTTCTGATTAGGTTTTGTTTCAGGTGCGAAACCCGCTCCTGGGATCTGCTTTGAGAGAGTCAATTCTGCTGGAGATCCTTACGGCAACTGCGGGAAAGACTCCAAGAGCTCCTTTGCCAAATGTGAACCCAGGTAGGGCCTCCCCCCTGCAAACACAGCAGCAGCTGCTGGGAGAGGGCTTGGAACTCTGAAAATGCTTCACCTCATCTGTGCTTGTGTTTGTTTCCATCAGGGATGCCAAGTGTGGGAAAATCCAGTGTCAAGGAGGAGCCAACAGACCCGTCATTGGGACCAATGCTGTTTCCATAGAAACCAACATCCCGCTGCAGGAGGGGGGCAAGATCCTGTGCCGTGGCACCCACGTGTACTTGGGGGATGATATGCCTGACCCTGGCCTTGTGCTGGCAGGAACCAAGTGTGGAGATGGAAAAGTAAGGTTCTGGAATACTGCCAGACAAGGGGAACATCACTATTGTTATTTGTACTTCTTTTTCCTTTGGATTTTTTTTTTTAATTTTCTCCCCACAAAATAATTGCTTCAGACTGAGACAATAATAATAATTCTCAGACTGAGACAAATTTTACTCCCTTCTGGCAACTGTTCTGGATTACAGATTCTTAGATGCAAATCTGAGCAACCTTATCTGGTGGAAGGTGTCCCTGGGGTGGCAGGGGGTTGGAAATAGATGAGCTTTAAAGCCCCTTCCAACCCAAACCATCCTGGGATTCTGTGCAATGCAAGTTGCTTAAGTCTATGACTGATTTTTTGAAGACAGTCCCAAGTATCTGGCCATGGAGGCTTGAGGTTTTCTGCAAAATAAGCACAGCAAAATGCATTACAGGCTTGTTAATGAATTCCTCAGTTCAATGTATTCCCTTTCCCAGCATCTCTGGCATTGCAAAATTGTCATTAACTTCACTTTAGGTTTCAAAATGTGTTTTATCTTCTGATTATGGCTCCTCACTTCCTCTTTTTTTCCACACAGGAAAACCTATCTCTGTATGCACTCTTAGAAAACTATAAACCCATTGATGCTCAGCCACCAAAACTGATTTTTGCAATTGTGTTTTGCAAACTTTGTGGATTATCCCCTGTGAATGCAGCCCAGATTTCACATGGCTGCCTCATTCTAAGTTTTTCTTTTGTGAGGAAAGCAACTGAGAAAGATGGGAGGCAGTCATGAGTTTCCAGGGGGAGGAGGAAAGGAAAGCAGTCCAAGAGCTTTGAAAGGAAGGAAGTTTCCATACCCTCAGTGGATTGCTTGCAAAAAGGAGGAAAAACAAGTGCTTTGATAATTTGTGGTAAATTCAAGTGAGCCTCTGAATTTCTGAATGCTTTTGAATTACGTTGGATTATCTCCCTGTGCTGGGAACAGGTTTGAAATCCATCCCCAGTGAAACCACAGCTCTGCTCCAGGAAAACAAACCCTTACAACATTTCTAAGTCAATCTGTTATAAAAAGTCTTTTCAAAGGCAACTCAGCGCTGAGAAAGCACCCCCATTATGTTTTACTAATGAGTATTTAATCTTTCTAATCTATCTAATCATACACATCCACACTATAGAATACGCAGGCTAATACTTCTGAAATTGTATGTTTTACTTTGAGGACATTAGTGCATTTGTATTATGGATTAAGAATATGAATTTAAATATTCTTGGGTTTTCTCAACTGGAGATGCACAATTTGAAACGCAGCCATTTTAATGTGATCAGAATTCTGGGAGCTGCTGCACTGAGAATATTTGAATTGTGAATAGTGCTGTAATCAGACCATATTCTCTCCATGCCTGCATGTTGATGCCAATTCACTCTAATTTCCTTTCCATTTTTCCTTCTCCCCAGGGGATAAGTGCCCTGATTAAGCATCCCTGTCGCCTCCTTCAACACTATTCCCAGCTTAATGCTAATTATTGTGACTGACTTTTAGTACTACTGAACTGCACTGCAGTTAAACATGAGCAAAAATGTGCAGTGTGGGGCTTTTTGACCTTTTTTGTTGTCAACATAGCAGAGGAGCAGTTATTCCAGTCCTCATTTCTTCCTTTTTCAGTTTGGAGTAAGGTAACTTCTCATTAGTGACATGCTCATCAGTTGTGTGGTTGTTTGATGTTATTATTGCTCAGCACTAATCTTGCTTAACCTCAATTTTCAGCTCCATTGGCAGAGTAAAGTTTATCTGCAATGACTGGAAAACAAAAAAAAACCTTTTAATTTTATTCCTGTGCATATGCTATTTGTTTACTTCCATTTCCTGTAAATATTAAATGGTAAATAGGGTTGGTTCATATTTGACACCAAAAAAAAAAAAAAAGTTTAACTTGGAAAAACTTAGAAAGATCTTGGTTTTCCTGGAAAACAATGATGAGCCCATAGAAATCAATGACCTCACTTAAATATTCACCTGCCCTGGGTCCAGGTTCTGTACTGGAATGAAAAATATTTCATTATTGATATAAATAAAACTGTGATAATTTACACCATGAGGATCTAAAGCTTTCCTTGAGGAATCATCTGCTGCTATGAAGAGACAAAGGAATGCAGAGCAGGAACCCGAAGAAAATTCAGTCCACTCCTAGTCCTGAAAAAAAATGCAAATTACTGATTTTTAAATTGGCTTAAAAACCTCCCAAACCCCAGAATCTCCCCACTAGTTCCACTTGAGTGGAACTGTGAGGGTTTGCTTGCACAAACTCAGCATATCAACACTGAACTGTGTGTGAAACCAGGGCTGGCCAGGAGAGCAGAATTCAACTTGCTCAGATTTGGATTTCAAAGACTTAAAAAGGGCTGAGGGAAAGAAAAAGAAGACATCCAATCCTGGTGTCCTTTGTGTCCATATAATTATATATATTTGTGTACTGGGAAATATTTAACTGCTGAAAGAAGAGATACAGTGCCCTGGGAGCCCCAGCAGCATAATCCTGTTAAAACTCCTTTTTATTTATTTTGCAGATTTGCCTGAACCGCCGGTGCCAGAACACCAGTGTTTTTGGGGTCCATAAATGTGCCACCAAGTGCCATGGACGTGGGGTAAGCATCCTAGGAAAACATTCTTTACAATCACTCAATAACCACTGTACAAGAAATCACTTTCTGTAATGGCTTTGGGATTTATAATTGCCTGCAATAGATCAGTCACAATCACTGCAATACATTATTATTACATATTTCCATTTTCGCTGTCCCTTATGTGAAATTGTTTTTATTTGACAAAGAAATGTTTATCAGGCAGTAATTATCTTGTTCTTAATTGACAGCCTGTGATACAAAGGAAACTTGTAATCCTCAAAGCAATTTGAAGTCTAACCCTCCATCATGGAGAATTGCCATTAAAAATCAAAAATGTAATTTCTCCATAGACACAAAGAAGTTAAAATATTTGAATTGAGCATTGGAAGCATTTGGATTGAGGGGGCAAATGAAACAGCATTTCCAGAAATAAAGGAAAACCATATTGATGAGTTCTGTGGCATGAAAGGGGCACAGAATGAAAACTGTGATGATATCATTTAATAATATCAGTGCTTTGAAACTCAGTTTATATTATGATAATGTTAATTATGTCAAGCTTTGCCTTATTAACCTTGATGTGCTGATGAGCTTTTTGTTTCTCTGAAAAGCTGTGGCAGCCACATTGGAAGAGCCATAGAAATTCACTGTCCTCTCTGGGGAAGGATTTTAATTTGGTTTAACTTATTTTATCACCCTGAATTTGCAAAACTGAGCAGTGTTGATGGGGCTGCCTCTTGTCATTGAGCTGGAATGAGCAGAGGCTTGGACTGGCATTTTTTATGTCTGTACAAACAAGAACCTCTGGTGACTCCTCAGTGGCATCACTGACCTCGTGGAATTGTAAATGAGAATTCCTGCAGGGCTTTAGTTTAAAAAATAATGCTTAACAAAGTATATTTTTAATTATCTTGCTGTCTTTGAAAAGTAATTTTTTTTTTTTTAATTTTACATGACCACAGCCAGTCTGAGCTCTCTGAATATTTTAGTGCTCTGCAGACAGACAGTGTTTCTGAAAGGCTGCCAAGCTGACCTGGCCAGAATATTGCATATTCAGAATAATCCAAACCCCCGTGAACTGATTTGTGTCTTGCTGAAAACTCATTTATTAATCTCTGCTGTGGGTTCTCTGTGGGTGGTGGCACATCAGTGATGGTTGGGGTTAGCACAGAGTTAAGGACACTATTGACAATGAGCTCTAAGCCCAAAATCTTTATTTACAAATTGATTTTGGTGCCTAGAGGAGACACCTGGAACAGAGGCTAGACAGAGTTAAAGGAATAAAGCAGGTATTTATTAAAAGAGTTTCAAAGGATGCACTTTGGGCAGTACAAGAACGTGGCCATGGCTCTATCCAAGATGGACACCTGGTCATGAGTTTCCACATTTTTATAAGTTTTGGTCCATTTCCATATTGGGGTTAATTGTCCAATTACAGCTTCAGGTGATGAAGTCCCATCCTCCCAGATTGCTCCCCTCAATTCCCTGTTGTTTGCACTTTTTGGGCCTGAAGCTGCAATGGCATTCTTGGGCTGGGAAAGGATTGTTTTGTCTGACTGAGCTGTGAGGAGAACTTGCTAACACTTTATATGAAGTTCAGAGTTATATACCAGTGCAGTACAGAATCTGGAAAATATGAAAGCTAAAACTTTCAATTTGAGCACCTAAATGTGGTTTCAGATCCTGGGATCAGTTTGGGGCTCCTCAGGACAAGATATGGAAGGGCTGGAGCATGGCCAGGGAAGGGAGTGGAGCTGGGAAGGGGCTGGAGAATTCCTGAGGGAGCTGGGAAAGGAGCTCAGCCTGGAGAAAAGGAGCATCCAGGAGGGAAAAGCTCTGCAGCAGGGGCCTCCCCGAACTTCCCTCACTTTTTTTTCCCCCTCATATCTTCTCCCACTTTTTGATTTTCCCCTCACGGCAAGGGAGACCCTGAGGGGCTGGAGCGTGGCCAGGGCAGGGAGTGGAGCGGGGAAGGGGCTGGAGAATTCCTGAGGGAGCTGGGAAAGGGCTGTGGAATTCATGAGCGAGCTGGGAAAGGGGCTGGAGAATTCCTGAGGGAGCTGGGAAGGGGCTGGAGAATTCCTGAGGGAGCTGGGAAGGGACTGGGGAATTCCTGAGGGAGCTGGGAAGGGACTGGGGAATTCCTGAGGGATCTGGGAAAGGGGCTGAGCCTGGAGAAAAGGAGGCTCAGGGGGGACCTTGTGGCTCTGCACAAGTCCCTGCCAGGAGGGGACAGCCGGGGGGTCGGGCTCTGCTCCCAGGGAACAGGGACAGGAGGAGAGGGAACGGCCTCAGGCTGGGCCAGGGGAGCCTCAGGGTGGAGACTGGGGAAAATCCCTTCATGGAAAGATTTGTCCAGGCCTGGCACAGCTGCCCAGGGCAGTGCTGGAGTCCCCATCCCTGGAGGGATTTAAAATCCATGAAGGTGTGGTGGCACTTGGGGACATGGGTGGCCTTGTCAGTTCTGGGGAATGGTTGAAGATCTTAGAGAACTTTTCCACCTTGAACAATTCTGTGACTCTGTGCGTTCTGTCAATTCAGCACAGAGCTTTAAGCTCTGTATTCACCACACAGCAACAGCTTGAGGAGCAGCAAAAGGAAATAACGAGCGTTTGGGCTGTGGGACCTCCTGAGGGACAAGCCCTGGATGTCCTGGCTCCTTCCCCTGTGTGCAGTGGGATCAGGCTGTGTTAGTGATGAGCTCCAGTCCTTGGGAGCTCTCTGATCCCACAGGGGGCACTGGATAGATCAGGCCTTGCAAGTTGTTCCCTCACTCAGATTAAAACCACCACAGCACGGAGCACTGTGTCCCTACAGACAGTACTGGTGTGATATCAAAGCTCCCCGAGGCTTTCCTCAGCCCTGATCCCAGTTTCACAAGTTTCTCCAGCAACTGGTTCACCTTAGAGCCATGGAAAAATCCATACTGGGCCCAGTGCAAGCCTTGATGGAGAGGAGAGCTCGGGGGGCTGGCAGAGATCTACAGCTCCTGTGCAGGCAGCAGGAACTGAAGTTACCAGGCAGATAGTGCTGCTGCTGGAAGCAAAGAGAGAACAAGACTTAAGAGGTGTCTGTTTATCCTCATATTATTGATGTTGTCAGCTGGGGCGACTCCAACGATTACCTGCCAAGGAAATAATGGTTTTTAGGATCCCTCTCTCTCCGTGGCGAGTTGCTCTTTGCCACCTCGGTGTGCAGTAGGCAGCTATCAGCTCATCTCCTTTCTTCTCTAAGTTTTATTCCTCTCTGATGTGTCACTGTCTGATTAGAAGCCCTTATCAGCCAGGGCTGCTCTGGGATGTTTTTTTTATGTTAAGCCATTTGTCTTGTTTTGCAGGTCTGCAACAACAAAAAGAACTGTCACTGTGAGGCTGACTGGGCCCCCCCGTTCTGTGACAAGCCAGGCTTTGGTGGCAGTGTGGACAGTGGGCCCATCAGACAGGCAGGTCAGTGGGAATTCAGGCTACACCTGGTTTTTTTTCCCAGGATAAAGAGTGGAAATTGCACAACCTAAGAAAGAATTATTTCTACACATTGTTAATTTTACAGGATTTGATTATTCTGTGCCCGTTTTTCCCCAGAGTGTTGGAACATCAGTGACCACAAAGAGATGTTTCTGGTTTGTGTCTGAGGACAGGCAGTCTCCTCACCATGTATAAAATAAATCTGGATGGGAAATAATATTTGTTTTCACATGAACAATGCTATTCTAAACCAAAATGGGTTCTCTTCTCTGCATGCCAGATGCGGCAGTGGGTGGCAGTACTGAATTTATGACATCACGGTTATTTCCATGACAAAGCTTCCCATCATGATCTCACTACTGAAAGATCTTTGTTTTTTGAAGATAGCAAAAGAAACCCTGGTCAGGCACTGAGCAGGACTTGGAAGAAGTTAACTCCATGTGATTTCTTGCAGACAATAAGAGTTTGACCATAGGAGTGTTGATAACCATCCTGTGCCTTATCTTTGCTGGATCAATCATGTACCTCAAAAGGAAGACTTTCATGAGGTGGTTGTTTACAAGCAAGAAGACAACAATAGAGAAATTAAGGTATGCCCATTTTCCCTAATTATATTCCAATAGATATTAAGGCAAGGAAGCAGTAAACACAGCAATTCTCATCACTGTGAGTGAGTTAGAAAGAGGAAGCCTTGACAAAAAATATTCCCCATTAACAGCAGCGTTTTCCCTGGGTTGGTTTAATTTCATTGATAGGCAGTAAATAATGCAGGTATTGCTTTGAATATATCCCTCTTTTCTTTTGGGATGAAAAATTAAGCAGTGATGGAAGTATTTGCCTTTATTTTCATTTGCCTGAAACAGTTGCATTACACTGCCTGGCCTTTTATCTAAACTCAGTTGAGTGAGCTGAAACTTTCCTATTTGAGGTCATTACTGTTTAAATGTTAGATTCATTAGAATAGTCTCCTGGGTGTTACAAAGCTGCATTTCCACAGATTGCAGAAGCTAATTTAACAGACTACTGGTTTCTAAAAAATCAATATTTATTTTTATTCTTGCAGGAGTGCTAGACGATTTTTGCTTTCCTTGTTTACTATAACCAGGCAGAAAGCCCTTGCAAAATCCCATTCTGAAAAGAGGCTCCTGTTTAAGAAAATGTTACAAAGCAGAACCTTGTGTTCAACAATTAAATGTTTGTCTTGCAGGTCTGTGAGTCCAGCAAGACCTTCCAGTTCATCTGAGCCAAATCATGTTCATGCCACATGTGTTAGTAAAAACCTCATCATGAAGCCACAAAATACAACCATACAAAAAGTGAGTCCCTAAATAATTTTTTTTTTAAAAAGTGGGGGAAAACCATAAAAAGGTCTCATGTATTTTGGATCTCATTTAAATGATCTATTATAATACAATGATTATATGAACTTAATATCATGTAGGACTAACATTAAGTAAAATAGGAGAGGATGGGGGCTTCAAAATTCATCTATGACTTCCATGTTGAAGAGAGGTGGAGATGTCCAGTGCAGAAAAGAAATAGTTTTGTCTCTAGGAGAGAAAAGCAAGAGTCTAACATGGATTTTAAGGTAGCAGTAGGCCAGGTTTGATGGGGCTTGGAGCTCCCTGGTGGGAGGTGTCCCTGCTTATGTCAGGGGGTTGGAACATGCTGGTCCTTAAGATCCCTTTATACCAAACCATGCTGTGATTCGGTGCCAGCTCTGGACGTTTGTGACTTTGGTTGGGTGTTTTTCCCAGAGGGATGGCCCCAGGCGGCCGCTGCCCTACCAGATCATCGACATCAGCCACCCTGTGAAGACACACCAGGTGCCACCACTGAAAACACCCCAGAGAGTCCTGCCACCCCTTCCCCAGCTGCCAGGCCACCAAGCTGGGCCTGAGAGACCCCTGCCAGCTAATCCCTCACTGAGGTTCTCCCAGGTAATCATTGATTTTCTCCTATTTAATATTTACTGGGGGTGTCTGGAGAAATGAAGTGTTTTTTCATCTTTCCTGCTGCCCTTTTCCCACAGTATTTCATTTATATTTCATGTGAATTTAGAACTGTGCTGTAGAAAAATTGCTTTGTGGCAAGTGGGGCTGTGATCCTAAAATTTAGGATCCTGACCTCTGCCTTCACTGCTCAAAAAAAACCAAGAGAACAAACACAGGCTCATCTCTCCAGCTGCCCAACCGTGGTTTGTTAGTGAGGTGCCAAACACAGAGAGATTTTAGGGAGTCACATTGCAGATGTGATGTGCAAGAGCAAAAGCTGCCTTAGCTTGATGTGCTTCTGCCCTACCAAGGGCTGCATGAACCAAATTCTGTTTATCTAAGGCACAGACCATGACTATTTCATGCAGACACAACCTTTCATTGCAATGTTTAAGTAGAGATGGTAAATATATTATTTTTTATTTTTGAATGAGGTGCATCTCAGGGTGATAGGGTAGATGTGCAGTTTGTCTGTATTAAATTGTGCCTTTTCTTGTCACTGGCTGCTCCCTTTTGGTGGCACTTGTGGAGTGACTGTTTCTGAGCACTCAGTCATGCAGCTGTTCCTGTTCTGCAGCCCTGGTGCTGTTCTGGGTATGGCCCGAGGTTAAAATGAAGGGATTGTTGTTAACACCAGGCTCTCACCTGCAGGAGCCCTGAGCCCCTTTCCTGCTGATGGGTAGCAGACAGCTCTGAGACAGTGCTGGAGTGGAGGGCTTTGAAAAGGGATTGGAGAAATGTCAGAAACAAACAGGGATGAGAGAGGCTGCCCAGAGAAGTTGTCAGGATGCCCAGGGAAGCTGTGGCAGCCCCTGGATCCCTGGAAGTGCCCAAGGCCAGGTTGGACAGGGCTTAGACCAAGCTGGGATAGTAGTAGAAGGTGTCCCTGTCCATTGTGGCAGCAATTAAGTGTATCTAGATTTAATTTTTTCTAAGAATGAACATTGTATCACTTAGGTTAGACCAACTTTTACAAGTGCAGCCAGTGTTCTGTTTGCTTTTTCATCTTCCATTTTCCATCTTACCAGTCATTTTCCTTTCCAAGGGAGTAAAAAATGCTGATTCTTTCTAAAATAAATTTTTGTAGGGAATCAGAAGCAGTATTGATTCCTGTTGCTTGTCTTTAGCTCCAGTGGTTTCATTGTTCATTTCCTCGTGCTCTCTAACATTCTGTAGAATCCACAGTGGTAAAAGAGAAGATTTTTCAGTGCAAGTGCTTTTCAGTTTCTTAAGCAGAATTTGGATGGAGAAAAGGCTTTCCAAGGAAAAGGAAAGTAACCATTTCTCATTCTGATGCTGCATCTGCACCTGCCCCAGCCTCACTGCTCATCACAGCAGCCCAGTGCTCCCCTACAACTCATGTCCCCAAATCCTTGTGCTCCAAATCCCACCCAAAGTGCCAGGTGCAATCCCCAGACCTGCAGTGCTATCATTAGCAAAGACCGACAGATCTCAAACTGCCAAAAAGCTTTTCAGCTTGGCTGCTCAAATTAATTGTGACAGTTCCTTCATCAAGCTAAATATCATCATTTTCAGTCTCTGCAGAGAACACAAGCAGGACAAACAGGGGATCAGCTCAAGGCAACCTAAAGAATGAGCAAGAATGGATTCTTTCAGAGTTATATCATAACATCAATATTGTCAGAAACAGCTACTTTTTATATCAAAGGGACTCAAAAACCACTGTATGGGGAGAAAATCTTTCATTCTTAAGTTATTTTTTCCCCCTCAAAGCTTGGAAGTAGTAAATTAGCTTAAGAATAGTTGGGGATAATAAATATAGATACTGTTTTGTGAATTGCTTCAGTTCTCCCTTGGCAGCACATCCAGAAGGTCAGCAAGAGGAAGGACTTTAAAAATCACTGCTACATTCAGGATATCACCCAGGTCCTCAGTGCTCCAGCTGGTGCTGTAAATGACATAAAATTTCCTTTCAGTTGTAAGTAAAATAGTTAAAAAACAAAGGCAACATGAAATAAACCCAACCAATCAACCAAACAGAAAATCCTCAGCTAATTACCAACTTCAATATTTAATTATCTTTTGACTGAAAAACAGTTTTTCCTTCTTTCAGATGCTCTTGCAAGGCAAACAGTCTTTATTTATGGGCCAGATTCACAGTCAGCATAAATCAGCAGAGCCCCATGTGAATCAAGGGAACAGTGCAGGTTTATCCTAACCATGGGTTCAGTCCCTGAATTTGGTCTCTTCCCCTCAATTTTGTTACTTTTAGCATTCAGTTGCTGCCTCTGACACTCTCATCCTCTTATTACCAAAATGCATCTCATATTTTCCTGCTCATCCTAACACCAGGAAATAGAACTTTGTAGTTTTACTTTGTCCTCAGTAAAACTGAGCTCAGCTCAGCTCCTGCTCCTTCTGCCACAGTTATCCTGGGAATATCTGTCCTGTGACACCTCAGTCTGGCTGTAGACACAGAGGGCTTTCACTTTCTTCTTTAAAAATCAGTGGAAAACCCCTGGAATTTCATGCACCTGATGTCTTTGGAGCTGCTCTGCAAAAGAATTCTGTTTTTCATTTCAATATTTAAAACAACACGTCCCCAAGCAGGACCTGAATGCATTAAATGCCAGGTTGTGGATAAAAAAACTGGACAAAGAAATCCATCCATAAACTCTTTGTGAGGAAGGGCTGAAGCTTTTTAGAGGAAGAACTGGAGAAGGGAGGAATGGGGGTTAACACACAAGGTTTAGATTCTCTGTGGCACAGAAAGGGTAGAGAAGACCCTCCTGCAATCAGTCTGGGGGATGGGATTTATTTCTTCAAAGAGCTTTTTCCCTCTTTTCCTAAGGCTGTGTGTTCCTAGTGGCATCTCCTTTCTATCAAATGCTGCTCCATTTTGCTTCATCTCAGCCACCATTTATTCCCCATCCCCATTTTTATCAGAATTCCCTCCCTTTTTAACTTTTTTCTTTCATTTACCCTTTCCTACCAGCTTGCCACATTACACTTTCTGTCAGAACACTTGGCTGCTTCCTCCTTAAGGATGTTTTAACTTGAGGACATTTTGAGTGGGAAATTAATTAATAAATAGCTCAGGCATTGGGCCTGTGTACCCATCAATACAACTACTTGTGATGCAGAGAATTAAACAGAGGGTGGACATCATATGCAACTTTAAAATGTAATTTGTGGCAAATTTGAACTTATTATATATGAGATTTACTTAAGCTCATGTATTTTCTTCCTTGTCAAAATGCCTGTGGATAATCAATCTGCATTTCCCTCTTGAAAGAGCAAATATTTGCTATGGCAAGTGAAAAAACAAAGGGATGCTCAAAACAAATAATAAAAAGTTGGACTTTATTCAGGAGCAATTCATGCTCTGATTGCTTGTTTGGATCACATCTTCCAGGGATCTTTAATCAGATTATGCTTGTAAGCTCTTCTTGTTTCCTTTAGCTTTACTAATGATACTTACAGCAAACTAAAAATAAGGAATAAAATTACTTAGGGAAAGCGTGGCTGTGCAGCTCCAGGAGAAGAAAGATCTGAAGTGAGTTTGGGGGTAAACTGGAGAGTTTCTGTGTGCCCTGAGCAAGCCACTTGATGTGTCCCAGCTCTCCATAACGAGGAGCACAAACAGCCAAGTCTCCCTTTGCAGGGACCACCCCGAGGAGCCACTGGCCCAGCCTGGCAGCAGATGGCTCCTGGTCTTTATTAATGGAGCCTTTAATTCCACAGAATGGAAACACAGCTCTGGAAAAAAAAAAAGAATTCCACAGATGCTCTCAATCCAAACCAGGCTGGGGAAGTTTGGTTTTGTGGGCATCTGAATTTCCATTTTAAAGTAATGTTGAGCATTCCCACCTTTCTGTAGAACTATTTGTACAAAGTTATGTATTGAGTCTCTGCTGTTTTCATTTGCCATCAATTAAGCATTGAGTCCAGCAGAGATGCACTCTGCACTTCTAGAGGAAAGAATCAAAAGACATAAAATCACAAAAATATAGTATTAAATAGTATCAAATATAGTATTAGAGTATTAAATATAGTATTACAGTGTTAAATATAGTATTATAGTATTACAGTATTAAATATAGTATTCAATTTTTGGTTTAAAATATAAGTGCTGCCTTATTAAAAATATGTAGCTTTTTTACTCGTTTGAACTTACCTGATCATAACAGAGTAAAAAAATATCTTCAGTTTAGGTTTAGATTAGGTATTAGGAAGAAATTGTGAGTGAGGTTTGAGGCCTCAGTTTTGCCCAGAGTTGTGGCTGCCTCCTGGAAGTGTCCAAGGCCAGGCTGGAGCACCCTGGGACCATGGGACGTGTCCCTGCCATGGCAGGGGTGACACCGGAATGTCACAATAGGACACAAAATAAAGATGCTTGACTCCTGTCAGAAGGCAGTAGAAATCAGAAGGTTTTATTCACAATTTATTCAGCTCTTTTATAACATGCTGCGCTAAGAAGGCGCATTGTTGGTCCATAACCTCTCCTATTGGCTGAGTAACAGAAATAGCAAGCAACACCTGCTGTTATGGGAAAGGAATATTGTTTACACAAAGTTGTTTTGGGAAAAAGAAAACTGTTGAAAAGTTTCCCTTGGGAAGAGCTCAGCAATTCTCAGGCTCAGAAAATATTGGGTCCACACTGGATGGGCTTTGAGGTCCCTCCCAGCCCAACCCAGCGTGCAGCCCCATGATTGTGTGTGTTTATCTCAGCTGTGGCAGCATGTGAAGGGTTTTGGGGAGCCCTCTGAGCACTGACAGCCCCCCGTGTTCCCTGCAGGAGCCCCCCAAGCCCAGCCCTCCTCGGAAGCCGCTCCCCGCCGATCCCCTGGGCCGAGCACGCCACGGACACCCCCGGGCCCTGCCCCACCTCAGCCCGGCCAGGTCAGTCCTCACCCACCCTGCTGCCTCAGCCTTTGAGCTTTTAGTGGTTTCCATCTGTTTGTAACCCTGCTATTGTTTAGTGTATAACTCTAAATTCCACACACAGTGTGAGCTGCTGCTTCCCCATTTTGGTCAGACACAACAATTCCTCTCCAGGCCTGGGACTCAAGGACACCTCACTGCCTCAGGCCCCAAGAAATGTAGACAAAAGTGATTGGGGGCAGCAAATTTGAGGTAAATTACTTCATTACCTGAAGCTATTGGAAGATAATTAATGTATAACTCCAAGCTCCATACAGTGTGAGCTGCTGCTTCCCCGTTTTGGTCAGACACAACAATTCTCTCCGGGCCTGGGAACCAAGGACACCTCACTGCCTCAGGCCCCAAGAAATGTAAATAAAAGTGATTGGGGGCAGCAAATTTGAGGTAAATGACTTCATTACCTGTATATATCATTGGAAGATTAACACCCA
>JBBMKD010000217.1:32772102-32788594 GCA_037834095.1 Argya squamiceps | reverse complement strand
ATAAAAGTGATTGGGGGCAGCAAATTTGAGGTAAATGACTTCATTACCTGTATATATCATTGGAAGATTAACACCCAATATGCAAATGGAACAAACTTATCAAAGTGTGAAAACTCACAATCCATCATCATCCATTTTTGGGTGCAGGCCCTGAGGGGCTTCATCTGCCCTAAATGTACCTGGAGGCCCTTCAATAAATATACCCACTTTTTATTCTCTTAATTTTGTCTGGCCTCTGTTTTTTTAGGTAGCCCCAAAAAGGTATCAATCCTAACACCTGGATTTTAGCACTTCAGCAGCAGCATGGCTAAAATGGCTCAAGGAACTGCTGCAACAAACATTTTCAATATAATTTCCATCTCTAATTTTGTTCATCACGCTGCTTCTCACTGGGAGTTTACCAGCACGAGTGCTGTGACTCCCACAGACTGTGAGGATTTATAATACCTGTGAAGGTTTGACTGGAAACACCTGGCTGCATATTTACAGAAGCTAACCAATAAATAATAAACTTTCTCCTCAAAACACACCATCTGAATTAGGCAAAGAATTGAATACTGTTAAAATCAGCCACAAAAAAGGGATTTCCTGATCACCCATTTCCCAAGGGAACATCAATTTACATCACCTGCAAATAATATCCAAAAGGTTCAAAGAGCATAGAAGTCATACACTTCAAAAATATGAAGTATGTTTGAAAAAAAATAATCAGGAATTGGAATAACTGCACCCAGTGTTAGTGGGTTTAGTCAATGCTGTTTTCTTACTCAGTATTCCTCAGTTTCCTGTGAATAACGTGAGCTCCAAGGAAGATAAAAGTGGTGATTTAAGCTGCAAGAATTCGACCAGTAAAGCACTTAAGGGGTCAGAAACATTAAAAATAGAATCAATATAGTCTCCTAATGTTTTAGCAACAAGGCTGCCAGAAGAAACTTTGATTAAACTCCTGGCTGTCCATTCTAGTCAGATATTCCAAAAGCAACAACATTTCAAGCTGGCTCCTACAACTTTTGGAGACCACCTGGAATTCTGCAACATTATTGACATTTTTTGATCTGCTACAAAATTGATGAGCACCCATAGAAATGGAGAGATCAAGTAACAATTTGCTATTTTCTTTCTTTCCAACAGACCTGCTCCCAAACATCCAGCACAGGTATCCAGGCCCAGCAACACTATGGATGTGAAATGAGTAGAAAACCTGACACCTTTATTTTAAAAAGTGAAGACAGAAGTTTGCACTATCTTTCAGCTCCAGCTGGAGTTCATTTCTATGACAATACTTAGAATTTTTAATGTTTAAAACAGCATTATTTTTAAGAATTCTGAGCTACTGCCTTTGGTGCTGTGCTGTGCTATGGTGCTCTGTATACTTGCTCAGGTACTTGTAAATTATTAATTTATGTTGAATATTTATTACAGTGCAGTGCACTGTAGTAGATATTTTTACCATAGCTGAGTTTTCCTTAAAAGGAAATCTTTTCTTTTTTTTTTTGTTTTGTAATATTTCACTGAACTTGAATAATTCTGCTCTGTTGGTCCTATGTAGATTCCTTAGTTTTGATCTATTCTTTAAAGAGTGCTGATACAGATCAATGAAATGTGTAACCAACTCCATCTCAGTGGTTCCTAACCAACTCCTGGATAAATATGGCAGGGTAAAAAGACAAAAACCTCTCCTGGAGCTCAGTGGAATGCCCAGATATCTGCACATGAGGTGGAACCTGTATTGAACCAAAGGCTCACTCTGTGTTTGCAGCTGTACTGTAACCTCAGTTTTCATGTTACTGTTTGAGATCTTCCAGAAATCCCTGTGCTGGAAGAGGATGCACCCACCTGGAAGAAGTCCTCTCACTGAAGTACTGTATATCACAAAACTGTGGTGCTTTTAACCTCATTTGCCTCAAACACAGCCTGGTTAGTACATATCAATGCAGGTATCAGGCCTCCCTGTGCCAGCTCCTTTTTGATGCTTTTGGTAATTAAATTCAGCCACCTCATTGTTGTCCTGATTAGGCTGGCAGTGCATTACACCCAGGGCTGGGGGGAAAGCCAAGAATTACAAAGAATTACATTTCAAGAATCAACATTTATGTTATTTCCTTTTGCCTCACCGCTCTGCTTATCACCTGTATTTTGCATATTTACTACTGTTTTGTATTTAACTTCTACAGAATTGCTCCTGGTTTCTTCATTCCCAAATCAAAGTGTGTATTTTAATACATAGACTTGGATTATCCAAAAAAAGAAAAAAAGAAGTTCATCTCTGCTCTGTGATTACAGCAGATCTCTTCTGTGCCTTCTCAGTAGCACTGCTGAACACAGTTTCACTTGTAAAAACAACAATTTCCAAATATCAGTTGGAGCAGAGGAAGAAGGGACTATCACCTTTAATTAGGAATGTTTCCTCATTGCTTGTGGTTTTTGTTTCCTTGAGCAAAAATAAAAGCATTGATAGAAACTTGCTTCTGGCTTCAGGAAGTGTAATTGTCTTTCATTTTCCCAGCTATTCCCCCTCGTGGCAGCACAACCTTCATGTTTATGGAAAACTGAACAAACCAAAATCAACCCCAGCTTAGTTTGGTGCTGAATAGCAAAGGAAAAGCTGCACAAGTGCATTTCAGTTCTTCCAGCACTTCAAACAGCAACAACAGGGCTTTATGTGTGGAGAATCACAACACAAGGATGCAAACACCCCGGGCTCAGCAATGCTGGGGGAACCAAAATGATGTTTTTTATGTACTTTCCCTATTTCTGTATTTAAAACACTAATTGTTTTGTATCTCCATTTGAAGCAGCCACACAATCTCAGTTTGCTTTTTTGAATGCTCCCATTTTATCAAAATTCTTCTGCAAACTGCTGAGAACCATAAGGTGGAACTGTGAGTAGTGAAAGGTGACATGAAATGACTAAAAAGTGTCTGCCATCAGCATCAGGAGTTCTGAATTTAACAGGAGCAGTTAGGCAAGACTTTACACATCTATACACTTAAACATGACCAACCTAGGCAGGCTTAGAAGTGTAGAAAGTAGAAATATCCATACAGGGCACCCAGTTGTGTCCCTGTCACTTCAAGCAGCCACACCATGTGTCAAATTTTGTCAAATTTCTTAACTATTGTCACTAAAACAAGCACAGGAATCCAGTGACATGGAATTTAGTCCTGCAGTTAATAAAACATACATATTATCTACCAAACACACCATCTAAGATATGGCTAAACTTGGAGATTTCTAGATGTCTGGGAAAAAAAATCCCAATTCTCTGTCTGAAACAGAGGCAACAAACCCCAAAGATCCTGTAAAAAATTAATACCATTGCTTTAATTAATACCAAAAAAAATTCTTACTGGATAATACAGGCTGATTTTTTTTTCATAAAAAAATGTGGGTGCAATGTGGGTAACAGCCATGAAATGTGGGATCCTTCCAGTCAGCAAGTTGGAAAATTATAATTAGATATATTTTTGTACATACCTATATATTTATATGTGTAAATGTATATTTATATATTTGTATATATTCGTATATTCAAAATACTTATATTTTTATAAAATATTTATTCATACTTCTGTTATCAGATGCAAAATTCTACAGGCAGAAAAGGCCCTGTGTCTTGGGGGTGGGATGAAGAGATGACACAAATGATCCATCCAATCCTTCTTCTGTTTGGGGGAATTTTATCAGCTGGTTTGAGGTGTTTTCACAGCTAATTAGTGCCCTCATGATTAGGAATGCAGGTGGCATGGAAAATTCCACTGTGGGAAGCAGGTGAGTGGTTTTACATCTGTAAGGGCAGAGTAAGGAAATAAATAAATTCCTGTGGGATGCAGCAGGGTGTGAAATCCAAGGTGTGCTCCTTGCACAAGCACAACTCCTGTCATGATAAACTCAATTCTGTCATCATAAATTCACTCCTGTTATAATAAATTGCTCCATCTCCCTTCTCCAGCAATCTTTGACTTCTAAATCACCTTTAATAATTCGGGTTACACCAACCTTTAATTCTCAGTATTTTATCTCAATTTATCTTGGTGGGAGAGATTTTTTTATACTGATTCTTCCTTTCTGTCTTCTCCCACAGCCATATTCCAGCCTCCCACCTCTGGAATGTTGGAACAGCCCAGGCTCCTTTCCAGAGGGAAGGCAGGAACAGAGTGTGCTCTCCCTACAGCCTTTATGCTAATCAATAGAACAGAAAGTACAAAACACCAAAGAAAATGAATAAACAGGCAGTAAACAAAAGGAAAATTGCATATTTACCATCTTTCTCCCCATCGAGTCCCATGGGATTAGTATTCCTAGATTGTTTGTAAAGCTAGCAATTATCAGGGTAGCAAGATTTATCTTCTTTTAATTTCCTGGAATATTTTGAAAGCCTTTTCAAAAGCTGAGAGAAGAAAGAGATACAGAGCTGCTTCTGTTGTTTCAATTCTTGTTTCTTCTGATCATTTGAGTGTGCAATATTCTCTTTTATTAACTCCCAATCAAATAACAGCAGTTTCCAATTTAACTATAAATTACCATGTAACAGTAAACAAATCCATCCTTTATCTCCCTCTGCAAAACATCATTTTCTGAGCTCAGAGAGGCTGGGACTGGTTCTGCACAGGGACCATCCTTCCACACAACCAGACCACACAGAAACGTGCCCCATGAATTGCAGACAGCTGCCCTTTTCACACAACACAAATAAAGAGAAATTATTAAAAACCTAGAGCAGATTGAACATTTAAAACTCTTGGAATTCGCTTCATTCAGGAATTTAGTATCCAACATCATCATCATCATCATGACAAAAGATACTTTTCCGTGACCCTCTTTGATTTTTTAAGCAGTGTGCAAGACCATGTGTGCCTGTAGAGGTGAGCAATACAGTTTTCTGCTTTACTTCATGTTTTAATTCTTACATATTTAAATTTATTCCTTTTAATGTGCTTAGGAACAATTGGGGAAGAGTCTGGAGCACCAGGAGAGGCTGAGGGAGGGGAAAAGGGCTGAGCCTGGAGAAAAGGAGGCTCAGGGGGGACCTTGTGGCTCTGCACAAGTCCCTGCCAGGAGGGGACAAGGGACAGGATGAGAGGAAATGACCTCAGGTTGTAGCAGAGGATGTTGAGATTGGATGTTGGGAAAAAACATTCCCTTGAAGAAGGAATGCAAGAGAGAAGAGCATCTTTCTGCCTGTATGTTCTCACTGCTCCAAGAACCTGTAGCAAAAATTCAAAGTTGTGTCCAACAGATTCCCTTTTGTATGTGTCATGTATTAGATTATACTGGATTTGCAGGAAAAGGCTGAATTTTTGCGCTTTTTTTTTAAAAGTAACTTGTATTTTGCATTTCTCAGTGCTTTACTTTGGAACCCTGATGTTACTTGATATAAAGACTTTTAAAACTACTTTTTAAACCCCCACACCATCACTTTCAGGAACAGATCTGAAAAGGTCTCAGATCATTTATATCTTTAGCACATACCATTTGCTTTTATTTAGCAAATATACCAGATTATTTTACTCTTAAAACTGTAAATAACTGCTTAATTCCAAAAATCAAAAGCTAAAATATATCAATATATAATTTTTTACAAAGATTCATTAATTTAACCTAATTTTCTATAAGAATTTTAGATGCCTTAACAATCTGAACATATTTTTCACTTCTAGAGCTGAAACTAAATTTGTTGCACAAGCAGCTCATGATTTGAAGTAAAGAAGCATCTCCTTGGAAAATTTAGAGATGGGTTTTAACAAGGTGGGGAAGAAATGTTAATTTTTTTGTTTACTAAAGGGACAGTCATGAAAGCAAACGAGGTCTTGAAGAAGAAAAGGAAGCAGTAGAGAAGAATAAAAAACCTTCAGCATTTAATTTCCAGCAGCTTTGTAATGTCCTCAGGGGAATGCCAAAAAACATTTTTGTTTATTTGAATTTCTTGCTTTACATCCAGCTCTGTGTGCAGGAAGGTTCTGTAAGGATTCAGTGCCTGTAAATCCCATGGATGCACTTAAATACAGGAGGAGATGCTGAAGAGGAGGCTGAGCTCCAAAATTTACAGTGCCAAGGACCCAGAAATCTGAGTAACAGTTACAGCATTTGGGGCCCAATATTCATCTTTTCTTGACAGGAAAAATCAAAGTTATCTGAGGCATCATCTCCAAACTGGGAACCAGCGGTTTTCTCTTATTTTTTCCTTCCTGACTTCCAGCAAATTGACCAAGCTCCAAACAAGCAAAAATCATAACAAATGCAGAAGGAAATACATTAAAAAAAATAAACTCAGAGGCAGAAAACCTCTATATTGAGATTATTTATACCTAGCTGTGAAAACTTGCAGTCTTTTGTAATACTGGAAGCTAAAGAGGAAAGAATATTTGTTTTCACAAGGAAAAAAAAAAAATAAAAAACAAACCTGAACCAGCAAAGTCTCCCAGTGGCTGCTGCAGCTGCAGGTCTGGGTTCCTCCTCCTGCAGGAGCACAGAGGGGAAAAATCACCCAAAATCCTGTTTGAAAGGTGGAATCTCCACCCTACAACCATCTAAACCAGGCTGCTTCTGCCTGGAATTAAACTATTAAATCAGGTTTTAACCAAGCACAAACTCCCCAGGTGCTTTAATGCCCCTGCTGCTCCTCCCAGCCCACACCAGGATCACAGCAGAGGTTTTATTCTGGCACAGAACCCAGGAATTTGATTTTAAATTAGGTAAAGCAGGAGGGAGTAAAGCCCAGTGACTTGGAAACTGCAACAGGGAGATGGAGACCTGGTTTGGGGTCACTTGAGGTCATTTGAGACCCTGATTGGGGTTACTTGAGGTCACAGGGGTTATTTGAGGTCATTGGAGCCTTTTTTAATTGATCTGAGGCTACTTGAGATCATTTGAGTATTTTTAAGTTGACTCACGGGTCACTTGAGGTCATTTGAGGCCCTGACTGAGGTTACTTAAGGTCATTTGCGGTCATTTGGGGTTACTTGAGGTCACAGGGGCTATTTGAGGTCATTGGAGGTTTTTTTTAATTGATCCAGGGTAACTTACGGTCATTTGAGGTCATTTGGGGTTATTTGAGGCCACAGGGGTTATATAGATCATTTGAGGCCCTGACTGGGGTTATTTGAGGTCATTGCAGTATTTTTTAATTGATTCAGGGGTTACCTGGGGTTATTTGAGGTCACAGGGGTTATTTGAGGCCCTGACTGGGGTTATTTGAGGTCATTGCAGTATTTTTTAATTGATCCAGGCGTTACCTGAGGCCATTTGGGGTCACTTGAATAAATGTAGTTGCTCAAGTTGAGCAGATCAGTTGGCACAGACTCTGCCTTTGGACTTTGGTGTCCACAAATCCAACCAGGACCACAGGAACAGCAGCCAGGACAGCTGGACACAGGTCAAGGTCCCTAAAACCCCAGAGATTTGGAATTCTCAGCTGGAGAAAAGGCTGGGAGACCTCAGCCATCAGTAGCCATGGACAAGGACCTCTAGTGAATAATGGGCTAAAATGTCACTGCTTTATTCTCTGTATTTACTTGCCACTCCTGGTGCAGGGACCAGACTTGGAACAGTCAGGAGGGAGTGTTTCAAATGTTCCAGGTTGTTCAGAAGGGTTAAGTTAATAATAACTAGGGTTTGTAAAGAAAAATTAATAAATAAGAGGAGACGCCCCTAATTTAATCTCTCTCCCTTTATTCAAATAATGTTGCAGGACTGCTCTGTCTCCTGGTGTTTGTGGATTTACCTGGCACACTCTGAAAGAGCATGAAAAATGTCAAGAGAAAAGGCTTTCAGTAACTGCTGAACAGGAATTTTCCCAAACTCCACCTGTCAGGAGTGTTTCCCTCCAGCAATGCCTCCCAGAGAACTGCAGGTCCCAATAAATCACTTTCCTGGGTTTATTCCTCTAAAATCATCAATCCATAAGCATGGACAGCAGGCTGTACTGTACAGCAATGCACACATGCATCAAATAATAAAATTGTTATAATTTCAAGCACTTTAGCCATGGAATCCTTGGAGTAACAAATATCCAGCAGAATTAATCTATTAAGACAGAAACTCTGGAATCTACTGATGGCTGGGACAGTAATACCCAATAAATGAGAATAATTGTGCTCCATCCTGCTCCCCAGAGCTGAGTCTTTGCTACCCAAGCTCCATTCCATGGTTTTCATCCTCCTTCCCTCTCCCAAAGCAGAATTGCTCCCTCACCTCAGGGAGCTGCCAGAACCAGTTCACCATAAGCTCAGGTTGATGTTGGGACACAGAATTTCATCACCAGTCACAACTCCCCAAAAAAAGCAGCAGTGGGGACAGGGGATCTGTGAGGGGAGAGGAAAAACCAGCCTCAGTTCCACAAAATAAATGCAAAACTAAAAACCAGCCTCAGTTCCACAAAATAAATGCAAAACTAAAAACCAGCCTCAGTTCCACAAAATAAATGCAAAATTAAATTCTATCTCACAAGTTTTAAGTGAAACTTTAAGTTTTAAGTCCCATACTATTATTGCACATTATCCTGACCATCTTCAAGGAAAACATTAGAAAAACTTCAGCTTATCCCACACCTGCCCAGCCCTCTCTGGCCCCTTGCACTCCTGCAGGAGCCTCCATCAAGCTGATTTATTTTCTTTTAATCTCAGCTTGTTTTACAGGTCATCAATTTCATTTCTCAGTGCTTTAGGTGCTCCCCTCTTCTCACTTAGGGATAACATCACATCCATCAATTCTTATCTCTGAATCTGCAGCTCCTCATTCAGCCACCCAGCACCTTATCAGCTGCAGCCCTGTTGATTTAATTATACCATCCATTTGCTAATATTTACTCAGCCATTACTAAATATATCCAATTTTGTTTGCTGACACATGGCTGTGCCTGTTGTGAAACTGAATTCAGGCAATTCTGTCTGTCTCCTGCCTCATGGTAACCTGCAAATAAAACTAAATGTTGTAAAACTAAATGTTGTAATGAAATTTGATTAAAAATGTGGATTATAAACAAGGAAGGCACCCCTATTATATCCTGTATTTTACCCTAATTTTCTGACACCCTCTCCCCCATGAAGGAAAGGTGAAGAGAGGAGGTTTAATTACAAAACCACTACCATGGAACCTCTCTGCCCTAAAGACTTGGAGGTTATTCCCATTATAGCTATGATATCAGCAGGGTTTTATCCTGATTTTCAGTCAGAATTACACAATTACCCACTTTCCTGAGCCCACACCCATCATTCTTTTTGGGCAAATGAGTTTCCATTAAGCACCAGCCCTCCTTTGCCCAAAGGATTCAGGAATGTATCAGGGCAGAATGAATACGAGGATAAAAATTAACCTGCTCACTTTTGGGACAATGCTGCAAACTGTAGAGATTAAAAACTTTCATTTCAGCACCAGGCAACAATAGCAGGAGCTTGTCCTCCAGCTGCAGCCCTGAAAAGTTGCGTGACATCCCAGATCTTTGCCTTCCCAGGCAGCACCCGGTGAGCTCAGGTACTCAATCCCATCCAGGTGACCAGCAAAAGTAGCCAACATCATCATTGAAAGTACAGAAGAAAAAGGAATTTACCTGCTGCAAAATCAGGACATCATTATCACTATTAAAAAAAAATAAAAATCAATTAAATGTGTTCAATGCCACGTCAAATTCTGAGCAAAAATGTGCCAATGGTAACCCAGCTCTAACATGGGGGAGATCTGAAAATATTTGACCTCTTGGAGACAAGGAATAACATCATAAATCTATTTCAAACCCTTGATGCACTCCTAAGAGCTTTCTGAAACCTCTGCCTCATGTCAGAGCAGAGTAAGAGGCAGAAGGCACAGAAACAAACACTGAGAAATCCAAATTCCAGTTCTCCTCCTGCCTTCACTGTCCATCAGTCCATAAAAAGCATGTCATTACACCCATCTTTTACACCAAATCATCTTCTTCCTGCTGAATTCCCAGTTCCCACTCTGGCACAAGGATGTGACCTTTATACTTCCAGACATCAGCTGGAAATTATTAAAATCTAAAGGACCTGGATTTACATCTCTCTTCCAAAACAATGTGTGGCTCTGAAAACATGTTTCTTTCCCCTTGGGTAAGTCCTTAAAACACCCTTTTCTTACTGAAAACCCAAAGGTATTTAAGATGATTTTATTCTCCAGAGATTTGTCACCTGTTGCTGAAGGCCAGGGTGTTGTTCAGTGCTGTAAAGTTGTGCCCTGGAAGAGCGTCCAGCAGTGCCTTCAGCAGCTCTCTAATTACCCATTATCAACAGCACAAACAGCCAGATCTTCCTCTCTGCAGCTTTTTTGGGTGAATGTCTGCACCTGCCTCCACCACAGCAGCAGAAAAGCAGAAATGTGTTTTTGTGGAGCTCGGGAGGGCTCCAGTCCTGCTCCTGCTCAAAGCAGGGGCAGCTCTGAAGCCACATCAGCTGCTCAGGGATTTCTCCAGTTCAGAGCTGGAAAACGCAGGGATGGAGAGGAGTGGGAAATGGATTTGTAGAGAATTCTCCAAGCCTGATGGAAGGCTCACATAGTATGGATCTGTGTGTAAACTCTGAAATTAAAAATGCTGACTTAGAAATGCCATGGAATAGGACAGACATTGTTGAGAGAGGAATGGAACTGGAAACAAGTTGTAAACTATGGCTTTGCAAAGAGATCAGATACTTTGGAGAAATAGAACTATGAAAGATGTACTGTAGTAGGACCCACTACTACCATAATTTTAGATGAGGGATAATTTTAGATAGTTGGCTTTAAGACATTAACAGCATTGTGTGGCAAAAGCTGATAGGCCAAAAACCGCTTATAATGTAATTATAATAATTGTAATTAAAAAATAGTTTGGCTTCTGATTGTGATGGCATGAATTGTAACATCTGTACTGTCTCACCCTTCACATGAGACTGAAAATGGAATAGAAGTTTCTAAAGGGCCTCTCAGTTGTCCCATCTCTGGGTCAGGAAAAGGAATAATCCGACAGAGAGGAGGCAGAAGCTCTCTGTGCTCTCTGTTCTGCAGACCAGCCCTCCTGGGGAAGGCTTTTCCTCACACCCAGCCAGAAACCTCCCCTGCTGGAGTTCCTGTCTGCTGTCAGCTTGTCAGGGGACTTGCAGCATCTGTAGGACCAGACAGAGTCGAGTTTAAAGCTTTAACAAGAGTGTGTTTTGCATTCTCTTCCTTCCTCCCTTTTTTATTGAACCCTGTACCTCAGATGCTCTGTGCACGCTGGTGGTTCCTGGCTGATCCTCTTCCTCATTTAGTGTAAAATCCCTCTGGTTCTCTAAATCTTAACCAGAAATGGGAAATAAAAATAGATACAAGGATTTGGTAATTAATAAATAAAACAAAATAAAGATACTAAGAAAGAACCCTATAATATTTTAGCCCTTCACCTAAAGAAGTAGCTCATCAGGATAATTCTTGTATTTTTTTTCTTAAATAATTAAAAGATCAGCTCACTGTGCTGATTTTCAGCTGACATCCTCTGTCAGTTGGTTCCCCTGTCCCTCAGGGTGGTACCTCAGCATCTGTCATGTCAGATTGCATTTTTCATATTTTATATATAATTATATATCACAGAATCCCAGAGTGGTTTGGGTTTGAAGGGACATAAAAGCTCACCTAGTTCCAACCCTCTGCCATAGCCTGGGACACGTTCCACCAGTATCTTAAAATTTATGAATGCAGGACTTAAAAATCTTCCAGGTTACCAAGTCCAGCCTCCTGCTGTTGCAACCAACCATATTATTTTATGCCTTTCAAAAATTTGGCAGAGAGAGTCCTCAGAGTAATGAGAATTTTGCCCCTGTTAGCTGGATAGCTACTCCAAAAATCTCCCTGTGCTATGTAGAAATAGGTAGAAAACCTGTTTGTACTGAAGCAATTCTCTTGTATTGATTCTTTGCATTACAGTCAGACTCAAATCTGAGAGTTGATTAATTATCTGTATTTATCTCTCAGAGGTTATAAGTAACAAAACTGTAGGAATATCTCAATTAATGAGTCTGCAATGCAATGCTTGGCCAAATAACATCCAATCACATCAAAACCAAGGTCCAGCTATTTTGTTTTTCCACTTCCAAATGAGAAATCGTTTATATTTATCACAGTCCTTTTCCAAATACTGGGAGGTATTTGATCCCACCAGCAGGCAGAACAGCCCCTATGGAAATGTGTCAGTGGCATTCTGGTTAAATTCACATTAAAACCTTGCTGCCATGAAAATAGCAAAGGATAATGTCATCAAAACACAACATTTTACTGCCTTACCCACTCTCTGAGATAATAATTCCAATACCACTTCAATACATTTACTAAATGTATAGTAAAAATGTAAATGAAGCAAATTCAGCTCAAAGCAGGGCTTCAAACCCTGGCTCCTTGGTTGGAAAAATCTACTTTGACAGAGATGAAAACACAACACAAAACTCGTTTTTCTTCAAGCAAAGACAGACAATCAGAACACCCACTTCTTCAGGAAATGCAGAAGAAATCTCACAATTTTTGGGACAACATAGACATAAGAAATATGTTCACCAGTGATTCCATCAGTTCTTGGAACACATTCAGCTGTCCAAGAATGATGGGCAGGACATGAAAGGAAGGAGGACACACCATTCCCTCCCGCACAATTCCCCAAATTTCCAGGCAGGACAGCAGAGCTGCACTCAAAGTGCCCAGTAAAACCAGCACTGGTTACCAAAATACGGGGAAAATCAGCAGAATAAACACAATGTGGATGCTCCAACAACCGAAATTGTGTGGCTTGTCCCAGCAAACAGGACAAAATTCCAATATTGGAATGGGAATTTCGATTCTGAGCTACAGCTGGGAGAAATAACTTGTGAGGATGACCAGACCCAGAGAAAGGAGAAGCCAGGAGAGTTTAGGAAAGTCTTCAGCGGGAATTGAGGTGTTCAGCAGGGATTGCTGGAGGCCAACAACAATTTTATCAGGCTGAGCTCGGTGATTGCCGAGGCCCGGGGCTGAATGGGTGTCAAACAATGCAGCAATCAGCACACGGGGATTTTTTATGGATTTACAGCTCCGGGAAGGAACAGCTGCTGAATCCCAAAAGAAGCTTTTGTGCTGAGGTTCTGTGATTCCTGGGCTGCCCTGGCTGAGCCCCTTGAACCCCCAGGATGGAAGTTCAAGAAATTAAAGACATAATTACCAAGTAGAGAACCCTGCATTCACAAAAGGGATATTATTTGGATGGTCTGCAGAAAAATTCCTTAAATTCTGTAAAGGAGAAGCAGTGCCTGATGCAGATTGATTTAATTCAGAGCTGCTCTTCCTTCAGCATTCTGCTTTTATCCAGAGCTGCTGCACACTGAACTCAGCTACTCAACTGCAGCCCTTTAATCCTTCAGGAAAAGGGACTTAAAACCTGACCTCCAACAAACAGAGGCTGGCTTTTCACTGCAGTTTGGGTTTTCAGTGAAAACGGCCCAATTCCACCTCCAGCTCCAAGGGGAGATGATCAGTGGGATGCAGAGCAGAGTGTACAGCGAGGCACTGCGAGTCTTTGCTTTTGAATACAGAGAAATGGGTTTTCTTCACAAAACTCACATGAAGGGGAGAGGTCGGACACGGGGGAAGTGCCTGCTGACCACCTGGCAGTGAAGGGAAGTCTCAAAGAGTCGAGCTGGGGACAGACGGCTTTAAATAAAGATAATAATTCTCTTTGATTTCTTTCTTTGCAAATCTGAGAATACACGCGTGGATTAGTGAAGGGGAAAAAAATATCATTATTAGTTAGAGCCAAGTCCCTACAGACCTGCAGAAGGACATAAAGAACACCCAAAGCAGAATTCTCCTCTCTTTAGATGTTTGCATGCCTTTCTATATCATACACAAAATAAATTCTCTGTATACCTTTCTTTTCCACCTCCTTTATTCTCTCCCTTTGGATGCCTGCAGAGTGAATTTTATCTAAAATTTCCAAACACAGCAGCTAAGTCTGATATAAAAGAAGATACACTGATAATTGAATTTTGGAAGCACAATAGCATCTCATTGATGGTATTTTAACATTGTAATAGCAATTATAATGTAAATGAAATTTACAGAACATCGTGTAACGCCATTATTAAAACATTTAAACAACATAATAAAGCTATTTAGCACTTCTAAATCCGTTCTTGCAGACCAGAACATTTTCTTACCCTCCTTGAATTCTTTTAAAAAAATGCCTCTGCATTGTAGCAGCCAATGGAATTGTTCTCCATTGATTGCTTCTCCTATGGAAAGCAAAGCACAAAGCAATTTTTTTCCAAAAAACGGTTGGAACATTCATTTTAGTTACACAGCATTAAGCCACTGCTGTAGAAGATTAATCTTCATGTTTAATAATACAAGACTCCGATATTTAGTTTGACTTTATTATTTCAACAACAGAACCCCAGTCCTCAGTTTGCTGGTTCATGTGACAGATTATTCAAAGTTCTATAAGATCTGATATCATTATTACCATCAAATATTTCATGTATGGCCTTCTTCAGAGACTGGGAAATGGCTGCAGAGCCTGTCTTAAAAATACCTTTTAAAGGAAACAGAACAGGATCAAATCAAATGTGTTTGTATCCTTTGATTTGTCAATAAATTTTAACTTTTTCTTACTAAAAAAAACCCCACCAACCCCAGAGCTGTTGTTTAGATTTTACATTTTGTAAATGTAAAAGTTACAAAAATTTAAAAATCTTGTAAAAGTCTAGATTTTGTTTCGATTTTACACTTTTATGATTCTCTTTATCAGCTGGATCAAGGAAATATTAGCCCAACATCAACCCAGATGAAATATTTTTATATTTATTATTTTATATTGGTAAATACCCAACACTGGAATAATCCCAGGATGATGTGGAGAAGCCCCAAACAGCCTCACCATGGATGGAGAGGGGAAACCAGGACAAGGAAAGCTCAAAGAAACAAACTGCAAAATCAAAATACCAAGAACAAACCTAGAGGCAAGGGCAAAACAAAAGCAAAGAACAGAACAACTGAGCACAGCTGCTGCAAAAATTACTTGCAAGGAGGATGAAAAGAAAAGGGGATCCAGGAGGGAACAAGAGTGGAGAGAAAAGGAAGGGAAGGAGAATAAATCACACCAACTTTGGTCACGTTGAAGTTTTGTGCTTCAATCCTATATTTCCCTGGAAAAGTTTGCAAATGATCAGTCAGAAAGAGGGAGCAGGGCAAAATCCCAGCCCCAAAGTGGAGCTAGAAATGAAAGGAACAGAGAAGTTGTGGAAAATAAATAGAAATAATGAAGAGATTGTGGAAAATAAATAGATATAATGAAGAGATTGTGGAAAATAAATAGATATAATGAAGAGATTGTGGAGGAGAGGAAGGACAGAGATGATGGAGAGACCCTTCCCCCAGGTGCACAGTGGAAGGACAGCTGGAAATCACCTTGCAGGGTGGGAAATTCTGACTTGATGGAAGAAAAACAATTTATTTTATTTACCATGAAGGGAAAAAAGCTGGAACTGGAACACAGAGAAGTTTCCAAACAAGACCTGGAGCTGGATCCAAGCTGAGCCAAAGGCTGGATGGACCCAGTGACCCCTGAGGGTCCCTCCCAGCCCACAGGGATCTCTGGTTCTACCCCAGAACCCTCTGGAAGAGCGAGGAAATCTCCAGAGTTTGGGATCATTTCTAACAAGAAATGAATCCTTCAGCTGGAGGGATTAAATTTGTTTTCCCCTCAGTTTCACAGAAGAGATCTGACCTTTGGCAGGAAATGTGATTATTAGATGAAAACAATGAAGCTGGGAGGGTGAAGGTCACATCTTTATCTCCTGAAATGAATTCTTCATGCACAATCTGAGCTGCTCAGTCACAAATGTGCAGGCAGTCCTACTGCAGGGTGCTCACACCTTTATTTTCAGCGTTGAAGGCAGTGAATAAATGATGAGTCCATTGGTGGAGACATTCACCAATTAACCAGCAGCAGCTGTTTGTCTTCTTTTCTTAGGGTACAATTGATTAAAATTGCATGCTCCATTGAAACAGAATTCTCTTGTACTTCACCAAAGGGGGAGAGCAAACTTCTCTTCTGATTTATAGAACGTTTTTGCAGCTGAATACAAATTAGAAACCTTATTCTGCTTTGTTGTTTATAACGTGCAGGCATGATTTGAAAAACCAGAGGTAAAATATTTTGAGTGTTCATCAGACAGAAACTGTAACAAAGCCCAGTTGGTGCAAGAAATTATTTCAGGCTTAAACCATCCTTCTTTTCCTGCTTATTCCACCATACATATGGGATATATGGATATATGAGGTATCTGCAGCCAAACTACTCAAGGTATTTTTGATTTGTGCTGGTGTGGGGTATAAAAGCTCAAATGCAGATAAAAAGTGTCCAAAGAGGGGGAAAAACTGGTGCTGACACCTCAACTCTTCAGTGTAAAGCCAAGGCAGGGATGCAGTGACTGAAATAATGAAATAATGACTGAAATAATGAAATAATGGCTGAAATAATGAAAGGCAGCAGAAACAAGGTGCA
>JBBMKD010000217.1:32731332-32755567 GCA_037834095.1 Argya squamiceps | reverse complement strand
ACACTGCTTCAACAATTGGTTTCAACAGTTGATGAAGATGGTGATAGAATACTTTGTGCATATCTTATTCTACAACCAAGGACATAATCCACCCCTGATTCTATCACCATCTACATCATACTTTCAAACCATTACAGCGGGCAAGTGCCTCACCTTGGTCCCCCTGTCCCAGGCCGCTGAAGGAACTCCAGTTGTTTGGAACTCCAGCTGTTTGGAATCCCAATTGTTGGGAATCCCAGCGCTCATTCCAGTGTTTTGTGTCCCTGCAGGTGCCCCAGTGGTGTGCAGAGCACTGCCTGAGCCTGCAGCCCCGTGGGGCCGTGGTGTGCACGCAGGTGCTCCGCCAGGCCGCCGTGGGGCTGGCCCTGCGCGTGGCTGACCAGATGGACGTCAACCTGGGCCACGAGGTGGGCTACAGCGTGCCCTTCGACAGCTGCTGCACGCCCCAAACCATCCTCAGGTTGGTGCCTTTGGAGGCCCTCGGGCCAAGGTGTGGAGAAATTGGCAGCTGGCAGCGCTGCAGGTCTTGTGAATGAAAATCGAAGCTGCTTTGTGAAGTTGTGGGATGTTTTAAAATCACGAGGTGCACTGAGTTGGAAGGGACCCCACAGGGATCACCCAGTAGAGACACCCCAACAATCCCACCCTGGGCATCCCTGGGAGCTTTGTCCAAACACTCCTGGAGTTCTGGCAGTGTCAGGGCTGTGCCCATTCTCTGGGCAGTGCCAGCACCCTCTGGGGAAGAACCTTTCCCTGATCTCCAACCTAAACCTCCTCTGACACAAATTCAGGCAATGCCCTCAGTCCTGGCCACCACAGAGCACAGATCAGTGCCTGCCTCACTCTTCTGCTCACATGGAAATTTTTGACTACAATGAGGTCTCTCCTCTCCCTCTCCCTCTCCCTCTCCCTCTCCCTCTCCTCTCCCTGATTTTAGGTGGGCAAGGTTACTATCCAAGCAAAACTTCATTAAGCACCTCAGTAACCTGTTTTTCTGTTCCTCTACTTTTTTTTTTCCTATTTTCCAGTACAGAAGTGCTAATTACCATAAGAGAATATGGGAAATTTTTCCCCAAAGTAAAGTTAAAATTCAAAAGCAATCAAAAAACACGGCTAGAAGAGGGTATATCCAGCAACAAGTGGAAAGGACTATTCAGGGGATTTTTGGGAGATAAGAAATGCACTTGGTGTAGTAAGTACAGGCAGGTGACAGCAGCAACACAGGGATTCAGCTTCTGAGCCTCCCAAAAAATTATCAGAGTTATTTTTTTCTGGTTCCTAAATATGGCAGGCACAAACTATCATATCTAGACCACAAGGCTTTTTCTCAGCCACAGGTTTCCAGTGGAGAAGAGGCTACTCACCACTTCTGGAAATAAATTGCCTCCACTCTTCCTCTTGCCTGTTCTTTGTCTTTCTGTGGAGAGCTCCTTAAACCTCATCCTGTAGCAAAACTTCCTGCAGCTCCCCCTGTTGAGAGGGAGAGAATCCCTTCCTCTCATACATCAAAACCTGCTTCAAGAATTCCAGGTCCTGCTAAACAGCACAACAAAAATAACATCCTTTAAAAAAACCTGTCAGCAGCAGGGATGGGAGTGAGGAGGACCTGTGGTATAAATTGCTCACCTTGGTTCTGGCTCTGCCTCAAGTGCACCTTCTTTTCCTCATCCTAAAGGATTCATTCCTAGCCCAGGGATTGTTTATGGCATGTGATGGAAGATGATCTCAGGGCAGAAGAAATTCAAAGGTGTCACCCTTTAGAATGGCCAAGCCCATGCACATTCCTGGATTTTCTGTCACACCTCTGGAGTGACATTTTCCTCCTGCTCTTGTGCACAAAAATGTTTGGGAAGAAAAATCCAGATGGAAAAATCTCCTTGGAAAAATCTTATCCTTTTGCCTGGAGCATCCTTTCCACTGCTGTGTCACTGGGTGTCATTGAATCACATCAGGTTTGTAGCTGCTTAAGGGAGGATTTAAACACATAACTGAGGCTGTGATAAGTCTACAAAATACTCCCTGTTCTTACCAAATCTTTTGTATTGGAACAGAAAGAACCAAGATACTGAATTAATTTCTTACAGTAACAGTCCAAGGGTAGAGTTCTGTGTGTCTGTGTTGCAGGTACTGCACCGACGAGAGGCTCCAGAGGGAAATGATGTCCACGCCTCTCCTGAACTGCTACAGCATCATTGTCTTGGATGATGTCCATGAAAGAACCGTGGCTACAGACGCCCTGCTGGGCCTCCTGAAGGCAGTTTTGGCAGCCAGGGCAGAGCTGAGGCTGGTGCTGCTGACGGCCCCCCACATGTGCAGCACCCTGCAGAGGTTCTGCGGCGCCGTGCCCGTGGTGCGAGCGCGGGGCCGGCACCGCGCCCGGGCCGTCTTCTCCTGCTGCGCCCACAGCCAGCCCTTCCTGTCCGCCCTGAGGCTGCTCCTGGAGATCCACCACTCCGGGGAGAAGGGGGACATCGTCGTCTTCCTGGCCTGTGAGCAGGTAAGTCATTGTCCTGCTCTCTGTCTGATTTCTGCGTGGTTTTATCTGACTTATAAATGCCTTGCTGCCAGTAGCTGAGGCTGCAGAGGTGCCACCACGTTTGATGATTTCGGTTTTCCTTCAAAGAAGTCATGGCACACATAACACAGTGGTTTATATGCAGAAAATATTTATACCACACGTAAATATTGTGTAGATAACGTATATTTTTTTTCTCTAGGTTTAAAGAAAGGCCACCAGCATTTTTGGTGTGATGCAAAAAGCTGGAGAAGCAGCAGACAGGGGCACAGGCCACAATTTAATTTAATTACAATTTAATTTAATACATTGCAACTTATCCTGGCATTGGGCATCCCACAGTTTGTGTTATCC
This sequence comes from Argya squamiceps, assembly GCA_037834095.1. NCBI lineage: Eukaryota > Metazoa > Chordata > Aves > Passeriformes > Leiothrichidae > Argya > Argya squamiceps. The sequence continues at coordinate 32,752,698 of JBBMKD010000217.1, read as the reverse complement.
CTGTTTTGTGGGAATGGACACATGGACACAGGTCCAGTCTCCATCAAAGTCTATCCTACTGCACAGGAGTGGGTTTTTACCTTAAACTCCTCAAGGAGATTTTTCCATCTGGATTTTTCTTCCCAACCATTTGTGTGCACAAGAGCAGGAGGAAAATGTCACTCCAGAGGTGTGACAGAAAATCCAGGAATGTGCATGGGCTTGGCCATTCTAAAGGGTGACACCTCTGAATTTCTGTAGACAGCAGTGATTCCCTGAATTAACTGCACCAGCAGGTCCTTTATAGCTGTCAAAGCAACCTGACAATCAAATAAATATTTCAATATTTATGATTGTTATGATTATTTTCCTGATAGCAATCCCCAGTCTTCCACTGTGTGTCATTAAATCTGCTTTAGAACAACAAAGTCACCAGGAAATAATGACTTTCCACAAGCAAAGATAATTTACTATAAACTACCCAGGTAGTGTTTGCTGCTTTTCACTGTTAAAAGGGGGATGGATATGAAACGCTTTTAATAATGTTAATAACCAGTTTTAAATCTTACAGACACAAATTTTACAAATGATAAAGTAATAAATTCCCTGTGTTCGTCCCCATATTTACAATAGATAATGTCAGAGAGAAAACATACACACTGTCCATTTCAAAAGGTTGGGAAGAAAGTTTCATTTCTGCTTAAAAGGGTTTTTCTGACAGGTCAATTCCCCACAAAACTAAAATAGGAAGAAGAGATCACTCATTTTTCTCCCTCACAATGAACAGAGCACTTGTTACAAGCCACAACATCCCATGAATTCTTGTTTAACTGTGATTTAAACTTTCATATTGGTAATGGTTCACTGTTCCCAAGCACTCAAATGCCTTTTAAACTAAACAAAAATATGAATTAGCCAGGAACATCAGGATTTATGAGCTGCCCTGCTGCCAGCCTTGCTATTAGATGTCACTCTTGTATCTTTATAACAATTTTTATAGAGCACTTTCAACCTATAACTACTGGAAATGTGGTGCCACTCTCAAAGACAAACTCAGTCTGGCTTTTCAATTTTGCAGAACGTTTGCTAATAAAAATGCTTTTAAAAAAATTCCCTTTCAGACTGAGCAATCCCATGAATTATTTTTGTGTGCCTTTCAAAAAATGAGGCAGAACATAAATGGTTTCTTATTAACCCCCCAACAACCACAACAAAACACTAAAACAACAACAAAAAGCATTTATAATTCACACCCAACCTCTGGATTTGTGAACTATTTTAAAGGTGATGTTCCATCAACACAAGTTAAGGACATTTTATTGACTTTTATATTAAGAGTTTAGGAATCATTAGAGGGAAAAAAATCAAACCTTTACAATACTTGTACCTCTTTAAATATAATAATTAAGGGAAAGTAGGGAGGCTTCTGCATATTTTGATCGTTGAAGATGTTGTAATTGGCTAAGAATAGAATAATTTCATGAGGAAAAAAAATTTATTTCTCTTGATTACAGGAAATTGAAAAAGCTTATCAGATGATCAGACAGGAACAATCCAATTTAAACCCTGACCTTGGAGAACTCATCCCCATCCCTTTATACCCCACCAAACAAGACCTGACTCCCAAACTAACCCAAGAGAAGCAGAAATGCTGCCAGAAATACAGGAGGAAAGTGCTGCTCACCACCAGCTCTGGAGAACCTGTGGTCTGGACTAAAAATGTGACTTTTGTCATCGATGTCGGTGTGGAGAGAAGAAAGGTCAGTGAAGGGAACCAGAAGCACTTTGTGTAAAATAAACCCTGCAAAAGGGCTTTTTCAGGGCAGGGGAAAGGGAAATGTGCAGATTAATGTAAATAATCTCTAGAAGATCACATTTTTCTCTTCTTTCACAGCACAGGTTTTATGATATTTTTAATATGCAAATTAATAGAATTTAAATCGATTTTCATGGGCATCTCGTGTGAAAACCAAGCAAGAAATCACAGTTACTCCCCAAATTCAATTAGAAATCAGATTTTTAAAGTTTCTAAAGCCAGATGAATGCTTCCAGTTGAAACTGCCACTCATTTGGGCACCAAACCAATGACAGATTGTTTGCAAAATAAATCTCACCTGAGTTCTGGCCTATCAGTCATAAATTTCCCTTCAGTATTTTATACATAAAGCAAAATACAATCACTTCTTAGACACCTATTGGCAGATCTCCTGGTTTAAGAGATGATTCTCACCTTTTATTTGATCACTTAGTAATTGTTCACACAGGGAATCTCTGGTTTTTTCACGCTGCTTGTGCTCCTCCTGGACATGTGCTCCCATCCAAGTAAATGCTGCAATTTCTCTAATTAATACTGAACCTTTTCCAGTTCTTTCTAAGTTTGGCCTCATTTCTTGTTTTCTAGCCTGGGAAGGATTAGTGTAGCTGCAAAAAACAAACAAACAAAAAAGAAACCCTCAAAAAAACTAAAACAAACCACAAAAACCATTATTTTTTTATTTCTACAAAAGTGATGTCCTAAGGGATGAGTAACTGTGTAGGAACATGAACTGGAGAGCTGCACTACTACAGGTTTTGTAACTGTCCTGGTTAAAATAAAAATTCCAGTACAGGCAAAAGGAACAATGTAATGCATTTCTTTTCTACAATACAGGGTGGAATAACCCAAATTGCTGCTAAAATGTTCCTAAAATTTTGGAGCAGGGATCATTAATCCTGATTGGCCTTGCAAGCAGTTCAGGGAAAAGCTTGTGAACTACCAGTACCTTTCATTTTCATTGCAAAAATCTGTCATTTTAAAAGGTTTTTAACTGGGAATTATAAACTAACTCAGTCTCAAGGCAAGCTAAAAAAAGTTACAGGCTTTTTTTATGCAAGGAAGAAGAGCCTAAAAGCAGTTTTCAATTAGAACATGCTTATTTTTTAAACTTATTCCTACAACTGCAGTTTTCTTGGATGGCAGAAATGAATTTCACTCCCATGGTAACCTGAAGGCCAAAGTACAATTCAACAAAATAAAAATGTTGTGAATTTAAGATACAAAGCAAAGGGAACAAAACTGATCCAAGAGTCCTGATATCCATCAAATCACCTCTATCAAGAGTGCAATTTTTACCTTTAATTCCATTATTTTGTTTAGTCCTGGGATATTCCTCCCTCAGCAGACCAAATTCCCACTCAGAGCCAGCTGAGCACAGAGGGAACAGGAAAAGTTCAGTGCAGAGCAAATTCCCACCTGAGCCTTGCAGCTGGGACAGATCAGCAGCTCACCTGCAGGAAAAGGAATTTGTGCCCTGCACTGAAGGGTATTTTATTTTTCAGTTGTGAAAACCCTGCTCAAAGCAGATAAAGTTGGCTCAGATGACAGGAGTAGAGAGTTGCTTTATCCAGGTAGTTTTATGTCTTGCTGGACACTACAGGCTTGTGACCAGAGCTCCCCAGCTGAATCAAAATAAATCATAACTAAGAAAAATATGAAATATGGCATCACATATCTCTAACACAGCTCTCATCTCCTGTAATTTCAGTATTAAGACAAAAATCCGGGGTTAGGGAACAAAGTGCTGTCAGAAAATGTTGGGATTCTGCCATTGGAAGAACTAAATCATATTTTTGGATGCTTTTCTCGATGATACCATTTCCTGCTTTTGGAAGGTGCATTTCCTCATGAAAAAAGGAACATTTATCTCAGAGCACACTTAGAGTGACCGCAGAACATCTGTCAGTTTGTCAGGGTGCTGAGGGCTCTCCTTTCCAAGTTGCTAAAAGAAAAAGCCATGAAAACTGTTCCTACCCTTTCTGTAAAGTGACCTAGAGAGAAATTCAGTACAGACCATTCATATTTTTGCAGCCCTTGTGTACTTATCTGATGCTTGGTATCTCTTTCATTTAAAGGTGTACAATCCTAGAATCAGAGCAGACTCTGTTCTAACCCAGCCTATCAGCCAAAGTCAAGCAGAGGTGCATAAACAAATTCTGGGCATGTCTCCATCAGGTAGAAATATTAGCTCAAAATTTAAATCCATTAGCTGAAATTATTAATGCAATCAATGTAGCAACACGAGGAGGAAGAATTTTATGAAGGTAATTTTCCTGAATTCTCTTCCAGGGAAAATCTTCTGCTTGTATCCTGAAGAATTTACACACAAGGAAATGAAGGCAGAAACTCCAGCTAAAATTCAGGAATCCAACCTGACCAGCCTGGTCCTGTTCCTGAAGAGGATGGACATTGCAGGCTTTGCCCACTGTGACTTCATCAGCAGCCCAGGTAAGGGGCTGCACCAATTTGTCACATTTTTATTAGCAGTTTAGAAGTTATTTCCAGGTTTAATTTTGCCCTGTTGCTCTCACAGGATTGTTTTTTATTGCAGGACTTGGAATAATATCACCCTGCTTTCCCCACTTAGCTGCTACAGCTCAATAGCACTTCGAAAAAAAGACCATAAAGTATCTGAATGGAATTGGAATGTAACACACACAAAAAAAATCAGTATTCCAAGTATCTTCTCATCTAGGTTACATATTATTTTCCTGTAACCCACAAAGAACATTTGTGCCCTGTTGTACAAGGCTTTGTACAGATATCCAACAAAATACCTCCCTTTAATCAGAAGTTTACCACCCAAATAAAGCACTGCTGTTACCTGGGGGATGTGTGTGGAGGAAATGAGCTTCCTCCTTATCCTCCAGCATCTCCCACCTCAGATTTACAATGGGCTGTTCCTTAAGGACAATCCTCCTTATAAAATAAACCCAAATACACTCTCAATACCAGGCAGGGAAGACACTGAATTTTTAGGTAAGGGTGTGAAGGAAGTTGCCTTTTTTCCCGCCCTGAGTTCATAATTTAGGTTTTTTTCTGCAGAGGGATATTTTCCTCTGTTCTGGCTCATCACAAAACCCAAGTGTCACTGCAGATTCTTTGCTTTGAAACCCATTAAAGTGAGGGAAATAGCCCTGATTTCATTGGTTTGGGGATTGCTGGCTTCATTCCTGACCATTTTCCAGTGCAGACAGGAAAAATTCTTATATTATCCTGCCTTTCCTCATGCACGTACACAAAATTGGAATGATAACTTCTCTTCTATGTGTTGCTCACTGTAATTAATCAGTAATAAAGTGTTAATTCTCACTGTTGAATGTTGCAATAGACAGTTAAGTGGAATTTTAAAGAAAAACTTCTTCTACTTTTCCCTTGTGTGCTGGTTTAGCAGAAACATGCCTAAAAGAAACAGGAGAAAACATGATGGTAATTAATTCAAAACTAATGAGAATTAGAGTATTTTGGTCTTGTGAGTGGCATCTCCTGTGCTGAATCCACAAAATCTGCATGGAAAATGCTTATGGAATACAGTTTGCTCCCACTCAAATTTAAAGTGTATTTTACTATTAAAAAAATATATGCTAAAACATATTAGTGTTTTTCCTGGAGATGAAGAAAGTTGGTCTTGAACTGTAGATGGAATTAGTAAAATTATATGAGGGAAAGGATTCAGTATTTTTGGATTTAAAGGCACAATGGGGACAGAATTCAGAAAGAATGAAGTGCTTGAGGCACATAAGGGTTTCACAGATGCAGGAATTCTAAGTTTTGGCTGTATTTTTGGCTAATGCAGCTGAAGGAAGCATTGCCCTGATGTGTAAAGGCTTTACTTGGATGGACATTAAATATGACAAAGCTTTTCCTGACTAGATCAGGGGTGTCAGGTGCAGGTATTCATACAGAAGAGTTTTAGGAATGACTAGAAATGTTGGACAGACTGCTTGAACAAGAAAAATCCCACAAACACTGCAGGGGTGCTCTGAAAGGAGAGGAGAAAGTCTGCCCAATTTCTTTGTCTGATTTCCTGCCTCACACAATTAAACATTTGAGACAGAGTTTTCATGATCCAGCACAGCTCTTCCTTTACCCAGGGCACATCACACATTGCCTTTCTCCCCACTTTGGAGCAGGGAGTGAACTTGTTTTCCTCCCAGCACTTGGAGTGATCCCTGCACAATCCTCCAGAGATGAGTGTAAAGCTCCCACAGCCAGAGCACAGAGGCTGAAGTGCTGGCTGTGAAATTCTCTGAAAGAAACTGCAACACCCAAGGGAGAAATTTGTCAGGGGAGTCACTTCTTGTGTTAGACCAACCCACAGAACTCCAAACACATCAGGCTTTCAAGTGCACCAACCCAACAATGGTTTGGGCTGGAAGGGACCTTAGAGATCACCCAGTTCCAAGCCCCTGCCATGGGTTTGACTATTCCATGGCTCCTCACCTCCTTGGAGCTGAGTTTCCTTTGAGTAAAAGGAGTAAAAACAGTGCAGCATCTCCTGTGTGCCACAGCAGTCCCTCTGCACTGTTTCTGTCCAACATTCTCACCTTGTGTGTGCAGTTGAAACAGAGGGAGGCTTTAGGGGTTTTAGGTGAATTTTTCCTAAACTAAATCAAGTTTGCACTGAGATGACAGAGGAAGACAAAGCCATGAACTGGTGAACAAACAAACCAGAAGGACACTGAAATCCCTAGCAAGAAGTACTCCTCAATCTGTTTCCTGCACATGGAGAACATGCAGCAGATAAGAACCAAAAATCACATCAGTAAAACATTTTATTTCTGCTCAGCAACAATGTGCACAAGGGATTTTTATTTTTTTTTTTCTTTGAGGAGAAATAAAAGCCTGGATTAAGTCTGACTCATTACTGCATTATGAAAGCAACAAACATGTCAGGCTTACAGCTGCTGCATTTAACTCATGCCATAATGGAGGGGAGCAAATGCAGCAGAGCTCGTTCCCCTGTCTGGAATTCATGAGGCAGAGGAAAATGAAGCTGGCACTGCAGCTCTGAAGTGCATTAGTGGCATTCCTGAGCCCCTAGAACAGGGAGGTGTTTACACTTTGATCAGTTAATCAGACAGATCTTTGCTGGGGTTTATAGTGGGACAAAAGAATTCCAATTCTATAGATTGCAGCAACACTGAGTACTTTTGTAAATCACTGGCAAATCCTTATTTAAACTGAGCAAACCATTATAAAGATGAAGCCATGTAAAATTTCTCTGCAGAACCAAGGGGAAAGCATCTGCAGATTCTGCATTCATTCATTCATTCAGAATTTCCCTAAACAATTTTCAGATCAAAGGATGTGTTGATGGTCATGGCCATGACTTGAGAGCTCTGTTTTTACAACCCCCTGGAGAATATATTTCTAGAAAATCCAGAATAACAAGAGTTGTACAAATTTATATCATTTCAAGTGGTTTCAGAAAAATAAATTGTTGGCATATTTTCACTGGAGCCTGTCAAAGCCAGAAACTCAATGCACCATGTAAGATCTCCTCAACAGAGATCACTTGAGGGCAAATTTATTACCTTACATTTATTTGTTAATTCTTTGATGTTTGAAATTGTGGATTTCATCACTTAAATGATGTGTGCAGACATTATTGAGTATATTCTGTCAGGACAAGGCAGGTCAGGGCCTGTCCTGGCTGTCCCTGCTGGCAGAAAAGCACAGCAGGGACCAGCACCAGGCAGACTGGAGGAGTGATGAAGCAGCAGGAGGTGGAATGGAAAGACTGCAAAGCATGAGTTTGGGAAAGTCATTTTGAATGATCAACTATCATTTCAAAATAATAGTTATAGAACTGGTGGCTTCTGAGCAAAACACATAAAAAATCCTGACTCAGAAGGTACAGGGGGAAAAAGAGAACCAGGAGGAAACCTGCACAGAGAAACTTGTGCTTGCAGCAGAAAAATGTTTGCATAATTTGAGGAAAACTTGGCACAGACTCCTCCACCTTTTCAGTTTGCTGTCCAAGGAGCAGTGTTAGGAACAGAAAACCATTCCCCAGGACTGCTCTCCCTGCAGTAATTACTTTGGCAGCTCTTTGTGCTGCTCAGCCCAACAGAACCTGCAGAACCTGTGCCAGGTTCATCAGCTCTTTAAAGACAACATCCCTTCACCTGACATCCACGGCAGCTCAAACTCTTTAAGTTATTCCTGTGGAAGGAGAAGATCTAGCAAAATAAAAGGTATTTTACACACTCAGCATTTGCAGAGTAGGAGAGCAGAAGAGAGGAGCTCTGGATCTCCCAGAGAAGCACAAGAGGGCAATTAAATGAAATATTAAAAATCATGAAATTGAAGTTTCACTCCTACCTCTAAGATCCACTTATTACAGAACTTTGACCAAATCCCTAAAGCACTTGCTTCCTAATGCAACAAGAATAATACTTTTGAATTTATTTACTCACACCTTGGGCATTTGCATTTCAGCCAAAATGTGGTCCTGAGACTGCAGGTGTACCTGCCTTTACAGACAGAATTTACTCTGTTCACATCAAAGTTACAAAAATATGAAACCAGAAATATCATCTTAAGTAGCTTGAAACTCTCAGGTAAACGATTCCAGTGCTAACAATAACATTAATTTATATATTTGCTTTCCTAAGCCTAAGAAGGATCAAAAGCAGGATGTGTATTTACATAAAACTGGGCAGATTTCCTGAAATGAGTCCAGAGCAACCCAGTCTTGAGCAGCCAAAGAACACAGAGCAGGGAAAGAAAATATCAGGTTAGGAAATACCTTTTAACATTCCAGGGATGTGACAGCTTCTTTTGAGAGCACAGGACACATCTTGAGAGGTTTTTTGAACTTTGCTCCTGTGACAGCAGCAGTGGAGTCACAAACCCTCGTGGTTCACACCTCATGGCAGCTGGCAAGAAGCCCTAAAAAGCCCCACTCTGATTTTTATTTTTGCTTTTTTCTTGTTCCTTCACCTACTCTAATCCACCTTCACTATCTTGTCCTTTTTAGTGCAATAAAACTCCAGGAATCTCTTTTTTTCTTCTTTTTTTTTCCCAGAACACTCACAGCAAGACAGGGAAGTAATTTGTGCTTATAAATCTCAAGACAACTAACTCTAGGGCATAAAAATGCAAATTACTGATGCTATCAGGGGGTTGAAATTGGCTGCCATGGAACCATGTATTTTGTGAGCTCTAGCACAAACTACTTTGTTGACTTGTGGAAAATAGCTCTCCATGATCTCCTAGTAATTACTCCACATCTGAATGACCCTTTTATTCTCCCTGTATTTTCAATCACTGATTTTTATTTCCTGTCACTGACTCATATTCATCATCAGCTGCTACTTCTCATTTCTTTAAAACTCTGAAATATTTTCTCCTCAGATGCTTCAGCTGTTGCAAGGGCTCATCATTTATCTCATTAAACCCCACATTTCTTATGATAAATATCTTCTAGATAGAATTGTACAGGCAGAGGGAAGAACCCTGAGACTGAAATGCAGCAGGTCCACAGTTTTAAAAGGGAATTAAGGGTTTCTGAGAGAATTTGTCCAAAAATTGGGTGTTCTAAACTTAACTGAAGTCACTTTAGCAGATTTAGGTGCTGGAAAACTTCTGGAAAATCTCATGTAAGGGGAATTAATAAACTATATTTCACCTTCAGACAGAACAGAATGAGGTTTAAAACAACAGGTGCTTGTTTGCTTCCCATTTTACTTTCACCTTGACTGTAAGTAATTAATTACAGTAGTTAATAACAGAATAAACAGTTTACTGCCAATGAAGTCAAAGCCTGATCTCAAGATTTTCTTGCAGAATATGTGGGAAAAGTGTGGCTAAAAGTGACCCAGCAGCTAATTACAGCCTTGCTTTGCTTTCAGTCTTGGTGCTGCCATACACATTCCCACCCTTAATGAATTAAGAAATTATTTCTGGTCACCTCCTAATGAAGATCCAAGTGCAAATACACCCCCTGCCTGTGTGGGCAGCTGTGGTTGTGCTCTGGTTATTTTATTTAGGGTTTTTTCCCATTAATATCCAGACTGACAGCAGCCCATAGAAGCTGACAACTGGCCAGTGCAGCTGGGGATGAGGCCAAGTCCTGCTGCAGGGGAATTTCTGCCACCAGCTTCAAGGGGACTGGAATTTAACTTGTTATCCATAAAACTGAGAAAATATCAACCAGATCCTTAGGCTGGAGTAAGGAGAAAGTTGCTGCAGTGGTTGGAGAGCAGTTGTGAATACAAATGAAAGATACTGACCATTCAATATAACCTGGAATAGAAATCTATCTTGGGAAAGAGCTGGGAGGAGAGAACCTTAAAGAACCTTCACACTTGAGGAGTTCCCAAATTTCCACCAGTGACTTTCATTTTCTGGCAGCAAGTTTTTGGAGTTCCCTCTCTTGATCCCCAGAACTGCAGTCACACAAAGCTCTTCTATGCCTGTTTGATCTCCTTTTATCACCATCAGATTTCCTACAGAGCTGCTCTCAAGTTCTAATTTTAAATGTTGATTTGCTTAATCCTGTCCTCTCAGGACATTTTCCTATATCCCCTCATTATTTTTGCTGCCTCACTGTTCTCACTTAAGCTATGGAGGTTGTAAGGAAGTTATAACCCACACAAAGAGAAAATGGAACATTGAATTTTGTGGAGTGAGGAAGTACAGCCAATTGCTAGGGAGACATTTTCTTTTACTACATTCCCATTTTTCTTCTGGTAGCATGAGAACCTATGTAAAAAAAAAAAAAGTATAATAATTAAAAAGGCAACAAAGACAACTCCAAATACCTGCAAGAATAACAGTTATAACTTCTGTAAATATCAGAATATCTCCTCTGGTTAAAAAATATTTTTCCTAGACCTGTTCTGTATCTCAGCACCCTTCAAATGTGACCACCTCTCTTAAAAAAGAATGAACACAACAAACCCACCTGAAAACTGCCAATAATGGGAGCAGATTTGACAGAGTCTAGGGGCTATTGAGGATTGTGTCTGGGCTTTTGACAGAAATTGTCCTGACATAAAAAGTATCACAAAGTGATTTGCAGCTCTATGATTGTTACCTCTTATTTTCTTCACCCAGAATTTTCTCAGCTTTTCATTCATCCATTACTATTTTATTCTTAATCACTGTCAAATAAAAGAAGTATCCTTTTCCTACACTGAAACATTCCAATGAGAATTCAGACATTCATCCCTGTGTAGCCACTCTCAAGAACTGGAATTCTCTTCCCTTTTCCCCAGCTCCTGAAAGCCTGATGCAGGCTTTGGAAGACCTGGATTATCTGGCAGCCCTGGATAACGATGGAAACCTGTCTGAATTTGGGATTATCATGTCAGAATTCCCCCTGGATCCTCAGCTGTCCAAGTCACTGCTGGCTTCCTGTGAATTTGAGTGTGTGGATGAGATGCTCACCATTGCAGCCATGGTCACAGGTACTCCTGGAACAGCTCTCACTGCCTTGTGCCACCTGCCCAGTCCAGGCTCTTCCCAAATCTATCCACAAAAGCAAATTGTTGTTATTCTCATCCTGCTTATTTCAAGTAAATTAATATATTTGGCTGTTCAAGTCTTAACTGTAGAGATAGAATGAAATCTAAGTAAAGAATTCCCATAGAGAATTCCATTTCCAGGCTTTAGCTGCCCATTGGCTTCCTCCCCTTCAAAATTAAATTTTCTTTTATTAATCTACATTTGTTACAGATCAGTGCAGCAAAATAAAGGAAGTTCTAATTATAAAACAACATGGAACTGTATACCTACAAAGAATTACTTTGTGATCTTGTCTCTCTACTTCAAACATTTTATAAACCTGACATAACCTTGGAGTGTTGGGCAGCAAACACATGAACCACAAGATATCAAGTTGTTCTCCTTGCAGGACAACTTTTTATGCCCAAACTGGGTTGATTTTTAACTTGTGATAGGTTTTTTTTAAGTACATGTAACAAATGTAAATGATTGAGCACAGTTTTAGAAAAGCTCAACCATCTCAAAAGACACAGAAGTAAAATGCACTGGAAAGCACAAATTCCAGCATGGAGGGGAAATTAAGGTCTTTTTATAAGAAGGAAACCATTTGTTGGATTCTGGCTAAATTAGGTTGTGACATTAGGAAGCTTTTTTGGCATCAGCCTGGGAGAAAGCTGCTCTTTTGTGTTTGCAGCACACATTAACTAAACAAGACTGGAAGCCACAAAAATAAACCCTCAGTGAATGCAGCAGGTTCAGTCCTTCAGCACCCATCCAACACTGGGGGTTAAAGGCAACTGAGGAAAGAAAATCCCAGAAAATCCCAGTGGGGTTTTGTGCATTCCCCTCTGTGTTTCCACCCCTGGTTTGGTTTTTCCCTCAGCCCCCAGCTGCTTCCTGCAGGCCCCTCCTGGCACAGAGGAGATCGCCCGGAGCCGCTGGAGACGCTTCTCCCACCCTGCAGGGGATCATTTCACCCTCATCAACGTCTTCAACGCCTTCAGGGCAGCCACCGCCAGCCCCACACAGCCAGGCAAGTGTGCCCCAGCCAGAATCAGACACACTGCGACCAGTTTGGGGGAAAAAACAAACCCAAAAATCTGGTGATGCCTTCTAGATTCGCAGGGAAAAACCTATGGGAGTAGTTATTGCTGATGAATATTCATTTACTAATTAATTAAAAACGTCCTAGGACAGCATCTCTTACCCAACAGGGATCCATAAGCACGATTCCAAGTGTCCTTTGAAGTGACACTGTGCAAAACCAGAAGCATAAAATCCACATTTAGGATGAATAAAAGCTGTTGAGGAGGGCCTTGACCCCCCCCAACAATTCTGGTGGGGTTTTTGATAGCTGTGAACTGAAAGGAAAATTTTGGGGAAGAATGGAAAGTAGTAAAATCCACATCTGCAGGAACACAAATAAAAGGCAGGAGACTGCAGAGCAGCAGAAGCTCTTCCCTCACTGCGTTTTCCTGCTCTGGTTCATTTAGCCCCAGTCCAGTGCTCAGACAGCAGAGGGATAAATTTGCACACACAGAGTAAAAACTTGACAGGAAAGCAGGATTGTTTCCTGTTCAGCCATGTGGAATGCTGAAGGGAGCTCCAGGAGATCCAGTCCTTTATCAGAATGCAGGATCAGCACCAACACTACAGGAGTGATTTCAACTCCACATCCTGCCCTAAATCCAAAGGGCCTGAAAAATACAACATCTACTCATTCTCTGGGAAGCTTTACTTAGAGCAAAGGAGGGGTTTGATTCAGGAAGAAATAGCTGCAATTCTATTGAACTAAGTGAGGATATCAATTTTGCACACTGAGCTGAGCCTAAGCTGTCTGTATGGCTCATTAGCAGAATTTTGGGCATCATCTGCAGCAGTGCAAGATTATTTAACTCACACAGCAGCATCTCTGTGGATTGCACTCATCAGTGAGATTCTGCTTTAAGCCAAAACATTGTGTTTGTTCCCCTCCCAGACTTCAGCACTGAGAAATGGTGCCGTGATCATTTCCTGAGCTGCTCTGCTCTGGCCATGGCAGGAGTGATCAGAGCTGAGCTGGTGGAGATCATGAAGCACATTGAACTTCCCATTTCACCTCCAGACTTTGGATCAGAAGAGAATCTACTCAGCATCAAGAAAGCTCTTTTATCTGGTTACTTCATGCATGTAAGGAAAAGCACTGTGGTTTCATCTTCCTGCACTGTTAAATTCTGTAGAATGCTCATAGAAAACTTAAGTTCATTAGTGAAATCTCTTGATCACCAGAAAGAATAAAAGCCAATTTTTTTACCCAGTGTATCAAACACTTCTGCCCATTTCAGCCTTTTCTCTGGGGTTCATCTCTCACTGCATGGAGTTCACACTCTCCACGGCAATAAGAAAACTGCCAATATGCCTTTCACTCAAAGAGCTCTTTCACCTCAAAAAAACTCTTGAACTTGCAACATTCTCTCAGGAATTATTTCCTTTTTGAAGGTGAAAATTGCCTGGAAATAGAGAAATGACTTGGATATATTTAGGTGTGCATAACAGGCAGCTTGCCTCATCTCAGGGAGGTACTCAAAGCAGAATTGTAAATGTAAACTAGATTGATTTATTCCCACTCGAGTCCCCAGGCTTTCCTTCACATCCCTGTGCTCAGCTCAGCACAAAAATGACTTCTCCCAACTGCACTGCATTTAAAAGTCTATGGAAAGTCTATATGCTAAAAAATACATCTTTTTATCTTTTCACACACACCCTTCAAAGCCAAACTCAGATATTTTTGTATTATTTTTGTATTATTTGTTGCAGTTCTTTATATTTCATGGTATCTAGTCCCAAGCTTTCCCACACAAACCTGGGAAGAGGTTCCAGTTGAAAGTATCTGAAGGGAAGTTTAATTTCTGGTTTAAATCTAATAGGCACTGATCAATTAAATACTGGATAACTCTCCCCATTGTTGTTTTTTTTCTTAGATTGCTCGTGATGTGGATGGCTCAGGGAACTACTTGATGTTAACACACAAACAAGTGGCCCAGCTGCACCCCTTGTCATGCTATTACAACACCAGGAGGATCCCAGAGTGGGTTTTATTCCATCACTTCAGCATCTCAGAGGGGAATTCCATCAGGGTTGTCTCTGAGATCTCCCCCCAGCTGTAAGTGAACTGTGATGTAACTGCTCCTTCACTCCTCAAGCCACAAAAGCATCACTTTGGGAGGATAAAAGAAAATAAAAAGGGAAGATCTGTGATCTCAGGCCCTCACTGTTCTCAAGAGTTGTAACTGTAGCTGTAATTAATTGAAAAAAGCCCACATTATGAGCTGCAAAATTTCTTACAAAGTAAAATATATAGAAAAAAAATCAGAGTTAACAGAGCAGTGTACTCACACATGAATCCAGCTGGAAAGGTCTTTGCTCCCTGAAAATCTGTTTTCCAGCAAATCCTTTTCTTAACATTTCTGTACCCAGACAGCTGAATCATGGACTGTTTATGGATTCAGGGAGAGATCAGAGTCTTCCTTCTGCAAAGATCTCTTTACACAAAGAAAATACATTTCACTCTCCCATCTTTTCTGCTTGCCATGCTTCTAGGAGAGCCTTTTTCATAATGTTATTGAACCACTCTGTTCTAAAGCAGGGAAATTCCCATTTAATGCAACCTGCAGCACTGGGAACTGCATTGCACCTCAATGCTGAGGATTTTCAGTGCAAGGCTGCTGAAAACACAATCTCCTACTACATCTTGCAGAGAACCTTGGATTCTTGCTCAGTTTTGGGTTGAAATATCAACTTTGTAGCTTCTTTTAGATATGCCTGGAAATAATTATTCCAATATTTCAGAATTCAATTAAAAACTAATAATGTTTTGTGTGATTTCCTCCCCAGGTTTGCAGAGCTGGTACCTCAGTATTATTTCAGCAATCTTCCTCCAAGTGAAAGCAAGGATATTCTGCAGGAAGTGATCAATCACTTGACACCTGTCTCAGCCACAAAGGAGGAGCAGAAAACTGCCAATGACAGCAAAGAAAATGAGGAATTTCCCCAAACTCCCACTGAGCAGAGATGTGTTATTCAGTGAGTTTAGACTGAACCATCACATACTGGACAACAATAAATAAAAGCAAAATATCCAAAATGCATCCCCACCTTAACCCATGTAACTATTTCAAACTTTAGACATAAATATATTAAAGAGAAGAAATAAAGCAAAAGCACTTTTCTCAACAAAAGGAGCTGCATGAATTATTTTGGAACAACACCACGTGATTTAGATTTGGTTAAAAATACACTGAGCAGATATTCAGGCTTGGTTCTGACACTGGGTTTTTATTGACTGCTTCATGATGATATCATAGCAAAATAAGATCCAATATTTAAAAATATTCATTTGCTGGATATTTTTGGTTGCACAAAACCGTTGACTTAACAGCAGTTCTGCAAATATTGTGAGGTCACAGTCCTGCATGGCTGCTCTACAAAAAGCTGCTGTTTGTAGGGAAGAGATCTTTTGTTTGTATCTCTCAGAGTGAGAGATAGTCTTTGAGTTTATCCATAATTCCATGGATTCCATCAGCTGGAACTACAATAACTGTCCTCAGAGGCTTCATTGGTACATCATCAAAGGACCATCTGCCACCCAGACAGGTGTCACTTTCCTCTTGCACAGAGTAGTTGAATTTCAGGAGGGCTTTCTAAACAACAGAAATAAAAGCATTCAGATTAAAATGGTTAATTAGCATGAAGATAATACAGCATCTAAACAAAGTGAAAATAATGAACCTCTTATGCCCATGCTTATTAATAAGTTTTTATCCCTCTTGAAGTGTCTACCAAAAAGAATAACCAAAAAATCTACTATTGAAAGTGTTTTAAACCATTTTCTCTTCATAGAATTTATATAATTCATATTAAATTCTATAATGATTGCTACCATTATAGTTTGAGATCAAAGAAACAACCTAGGAGGAAGGGCAAAAAAAGTAATAAATCAATGTTTTGGGGCTCTGCTGCTTTCAGGGCCTACTCTTAGAACTGCCCAGAGTCCCAAAAATGAACAAATCTGTAAGAATATGAGTAGAAATCAAATACAAAGGGGATGGGCACCAATATGAATCCTGAGGAGAATTTCAGAAAGCTCTTGGAAAGGTTCCAGATGGTTGGAGCACCAACTGGAAGATCTATTTATGCTTCCCCAAACAGGCAGGTGTCTAAAGTGTGCATTATTTCTTTTCAGGGATATAAAGCCCACACAGAAAATCCCTTTTCATCAGCATTCCTAGACAAAATTCCTGATGGATAAGAAAAACAACCTCATGAATGTTTCCAGTTCTCACACAAGTCAGATTGAGAACTCTGAGCTGAACCACCAGGCAGAAAAACTCACCTGATTCCTTCTGTTTGGGGGAAAATGAAGATCCACTCTCCTTTCAGGTTTGCTTTTCACTAACAGTGTAACAAGGCTTTAAATCTCATTTTTTGGTGAATTACCACATTCACTGAGTGGCTTTGCTCATGAACAGTTTGAGCTCCTCTAATCAATCCCAAGTCTGGTTACAAGAGATTTTGTGGTTATAATTTTAAGGAACAGAAGAAAGCCCAGGGCAGTGCCAAGTGCAGGAAAAGGCTTCTCTCAGTTTGATGTGGCTCCAAGTGCCTCACCACACTTCATGCTATTTTATGGCAATCTAATTAACACGATGTGTGATCAGGGAGGACAGACACTCAGCACTCATTTAACACACACACATTATTAAGTACAGAGAGACATTTCATTTAATACCCTACATAATGTTTAAAATGATTTTTTTTAAACACTGAGAAGGAAGAGTGTTAAAAAGAAAAAAAACATGCTCAGTTTGAGTCTGTCCTTTTGAGCTGAGAGTTACTGGAGTTCAGATGAAAGCACACAATCAGCCTTTAGTAAATAACAAAGCTGAGATAAATAAATACAAAATGAGCCTTCTAGAACAGAACACCCAGGGACACATGAGCACCACAGGCTCCTCCCCAGCAGCTTTTCAATAGTGTTTTACACAGAGTTCAGCTTCAGCTCTTTCAGCTGCTGTGGCAGGAACACAAAAACAAAATCCCCAACTTGCTGCTGCACAGAGGCTACAACACAGTTCCCTGCAGCTACCAGTGATTCCCCCACTGACATTTCTCTCCTTCCCAAGAAATAAAATGACAGCCCTAGCACAGCCTGTGTCAGAATGATCACACACAGGAGCCTTGGCCATTAACCACCCCATGCATGTGCAAGTCCTTTGCCCTGCAGGCACTGCCAGAAATGAAAAATAACAGTCTCTTGACAAAGTAATAGTGTTGTACTATAGTGGTTTTAAAACTCTGGGAATAAAAAAAAAACCAACCCAAAAAGCCATCAAAAATTCTTTGCATTCAAAGCACATTTTAAATTGAATTTCCTGCATTTTCCCCTCACCTGATCTGGCTTGGGACCAGCAGAATTGTGTGGCCAGGCTGCCTTAGGAAATGGGAGGTAATATTTCCCTCTCAGTGTTTCACCACTTTTTATTAATATACTTGCCCTGAGTAGAATAGAGACAGAGAAGGGAAGCAAGAGCCACTTCTTAGGATCTCTGTGAGTTTTTATTCTGAGCTTTTTTTTGGAAGTAACAGGTACCCAGGAGGAAACAGATAAATCAATACACAAAAAGAGCTTGATCGTTCCTCTCTCAACACTACTCCAAAACACTCTGGATTTAATTTAAAAATATATGTGATCAATCATAAGTTCAAAAAAATATTAAAAATATATATATGTGATCAATCAAGTTCCTATCAATCATCTTGATAAAAACTCCCCTTGAATTTGAAGTGAAGCATCTCTCGTTGATGATATGTAAAGAAGAAGAAAATTGTTTAAAACACTTTCAATAGTAAATTTAAATTATATAACCCTCTTACCTCATGAAAGAATTCTTCCTCTGCATTTGCAAACATTAATTCCTCCTTTGGCTGGTTTCTCCCTTCCTTCCTCTTAGAATTGCTCTTTGTGGCTTGTGTAAAGGTCTTGCTGATGAGGAGGTAATAGTGGCACTTTCCACAGGGTTTGTTTGTTCTCTGGGCCTCAGCCAGCTCCTTCCTAAACAGGAATAAATATTTACACAATTTAAATCCTAAACAAGCATGTAAGTAAACTTTATAATGTATTGGTATGGAAAGGAAATTCAAATTGCAGCCTATTCTTTTATGAGCACCTCAGAAAATCAATTTTGCAGATGCATTTCTGGTATTTAAATATACTATTTTTACTTAAAACTATAAAAATATGGATGTTTTTCCACAGCTCACAGGATAAGCTGTTTCCCCAGAATCCTGTTCATGGTAGAGTGTCTGTGCAATTATTCTAAGTGCAACTCTCCTCAAAAATACATCACATTTTCACTTCCTTGAGGAATTGTAACTAAAGAAACAGAAAATACCCCTGCTCACCCTTGTGCTCAACCTGTTGTCACTCCAAAACCTTTAAGACAAAGAGGCTGAGATCTGAATTTGAGCTGTGACAAGTGCTGCATTTGTGGTGACCTCAATCTGACCTCTAATCTCATCTCACAGGAGAGGAAAGAAGGAAAGAATGAAAGAAGAAAAAAAGATGATCTCCATTCTATTCCTGGTTTCTTATCCAACCAAACTCCCTTGTTCCCAGTTCTCAGTGTGGCACTAAAATAATGCAATGCTGTGTTTCAGTGGTTAGTTTGTTTACATTCACCCAGCTTTTGATATAATCCATGAATTGCAGAGATCAACCAGCATTTCACCTGCTTTTTCATTACTTGGAATTAATCAAAACACTGCTTATTTACATGGGCAAAACTAATTCACCTTTAATCCTTTCCCTCAGTCCAGATCTCCCCTCCCAGAGCCAGGCATTAACACAGAACAGGAACACCCAAACTGCTCATTATCAACACTAAAAATCTTCTCACTTTTAAACTTTCCTAGATCAGTGTGAAAATAATCTGCAATACAAGGATAAACTGCAACATACACACAGCTATTGCTGTAGAACAGCAAATGTTATTGTATTATTATCATTAAATTATTAAATTACATCCTCTATAGAATTTGAGAAAGTTTTGTACCTTTATAAAGATATAAAATTTAAAAAATTAACTAATGACCATATATGAGATAATTTTTTTACCTTTATAAAGGCATAAAAAATATTTTTAAAAATTAACTAATGACTGTATATGAGATAATTTTTCGTACCCTTATAAAGATATAAAAAATATCTTTAAAAAATAACTAATGACAGTATATGAGATAATTTTTTTACCTTTATAACGACATAAAAAATATTTTGAAAAATAACTAATCACTGTATGAGATAATTTTTTTTGTACCTTTATAAAGGCATAACAAAAATTTTAAAAATTAACTAATGACCATATGTGAGATCTTTTTTTGTACCTTTATAAAGATATAAAAATATTTTAAAAATTAACTAATGACCGTATATGAGATAACTTTTTGTACCCTTATAAAAATATAAAAAAAAATAAAAAAAACCCTAATGACAGTACATGAGATAATTTTTTGTACCTTTATAAAGATATAAAAAATATTTTAAAAAAATAACTAATGACAGTACATGAGATAATTTTTTTACCTTTATAAAGACATAAAAAATGTTTTAAAAAATTAACTGAAGACCATATATGAGATCTTTTTTTGTACCTCTATAAAGATATAAAAAATATTTTTAAAAAATTAACTAAAGACCATATATGAGATAATATTTTGTACCTTTATAAAGATATAAAAATATTTTTAAAAAATAACTAATGACCATACATGAGATAATCTTTTGTACCTTTATAAAGATATAAAAAATATTTAAAAAAAATAATTAATGACCATATATGAGATAATTTTTTTGTACCTTTATAAAGGCATAACAAAAATTTTAAAAATTAACTAATGACCATATGAGATCTTTTTTTGTACCTTTATAAAGATATAAAAAATATTTTAAAAAATTAACTAATGACTGTATATGAGATAATTTTTTGCACCTTTATAAAGACATAAAAAATATTTTGAAAAAAATAACTAATGACAGTACATGAGATAATTTTTTTACCTTTATAAACACATAAAAAATGCTTTAAAAAATTAACTAAAGACCATATATGAGATCTTTTTTGTATCTTTATAAATATATAAAAAATATTTTTAACCACATATGAGATAAAATTTTTATTTGTTCATGCTTTACTCATATCTATAGCATCAACTCTCTTAACACAGCTCTGCATACCTTAGAATTCTGAAAAATATGAAGAAAACCCACCATTTAACATGGGAAAAATAACATAAAAATCATATATAACATAAAAATAACACTAAACACCATTTAGCAAGGGAAAAAAAAACTATAAAGAAACTCACTGGAGCTGCTGGTGCATGGGCAGAGCGATCTGTGGAGGGACATTGATGAACCTCTCGCTGAGGATGAGCCCCACAGGCTTTGTGCTGTCGTGGAGGAGGCGGCTCAGCTGCTCCAGCACCGGCTGCTCACAGCTCTGCTCGCAGCGACTCAGCAGCAGCTCTTTGATCTGCTCCGCGCACCGAGTGCCCTGCAATCAAACAGGGAATTCTCTTCACCACCTCTACAGAAACTATTTGTACAAGTGTCGTGGTTTACTCTCTGGGACATAGGATTTTCGGGAGAAAAAGGCACCAACAGGCCCAACTTGAAGTAAACAAACAGTTTTATTAACACACACTAAGGGAAAAAAAAAAAACAAATGAAAAATGAAAACCAACCCCTTCTCATACCACAAACTGTTCACTTTCCCACTCAACACCGAGAGAAAACGATGATTTTCAGTCAGCTGTAACCATTTAAACACAATCCTGCATCAAGGGAGAGAAGTCTCTCTAGAGCCTTACGGACACACACACCACATGAAAAGGCCTGGTGGCTCTCACCCATATAACCATTTCTCATGCTGCTTATGGGCCTCCACATGTTTGGGGTACTCATTTTAAGAATGTCTTTCTAGGACAAAACAAGGGTTCTCGTCTGTCTCTAAAATCGTCTCTATTTCAAAAGAAACAGAAACCTCCTTATTCTTTCCCAGGAGCCGGGGACATACTCT
>JBBMKD010000217.1:32705832-32722961 GCA_037834095.1 Argya squamiceps | reverse complement strand
GGAAATCATGAAACTGAAAATTCCATGGAAATCATGAAACTGAAAATTCCATGGAAATCATGAAACTGAAAATTCCATGGAAATCATGAAACTGAAAATTCCACGGAAATATGAAATTGAAAATTTCACGGAAATATGAAATTGAAAATTTCACGAAAATATGAAATTGAAAATTTCACGGAAATATGAAATTGAAATAAATATATCCCAGCTACAGCTAGAGGGATAAAGATCAGCTCCACACATGCTGAACATGTTAAGGATGGAATCTGGAAAAGGAAAGGGCCTGGGGCAGTACCTGGTTCCTGAGGCAGCTGTGGTACATGGAAGCCAGCCTGTGGTGGATGGTGGCAGCTCGGTACTGGCACAGGGGCTGCCGCTCAGACACCGTGTCAACATCACAGTACTTCAAGGACTTCATCATGGCTTCACTGACTTCCTTCTCTATCTACAACGTAAATAAATAAAAATTTAAGGCAAAAAAATCCATGAAGGGGGCTTTTCACAAGGGCATGTAGTGGAGGACAAAGGGGAAACAGCCTTAAGCTGAAGGAAGGAAGATTTGGAGTAGATATTGGGCAGGAATTGTTCCCTGTGAGGGTGGGGATGGGATTCCCAGAGCAGCTGAGGCTGCCCCTGGATCCCTGGAATATCCAAAGCCAGGCTGGACAGGGCTTAGAGCAGCCTGGGACAGTGGAAGGTGTCCCTGCCCATGGCAGGGCTGGAACAAGATGAGTTTTAGGGTCTTTTCCAACCCAAACCATTGTATGATTCTACAATTCCAGTAGCAATTTAGCTCCCTGATCAGTTTTCCAGGATGCCAACAATGCACTTTGTCAGACACAAGGAATGCCCTCTGTTACCTGTTCCTGAGCCTTTCTGGATAAGGGAGCATAATCCTGCTGCAGAGTTGCCATGGTGAAGTATGTGGTAGACAGCTCCCAGTTCACAGAATCCCAAACAGCTGGATGCACATCCCTCTTCCCCAGAGACCTCAGTGCCTTCAGGTAGTAGTCAATAGCCTACAAATGACAAAATCATGCACACACACTTACTGCCTGCATTTCTAACAACTACAAATCAACTTCCCTTTACTCAAAATATCTCCCTGAACCTTCTTCAGTATTTCCCATTTGAGAATCACTTCAATTTGACCATCAATCCTTCTCCCTTGTGTGTGGCACTGTATTATGTTCAATATCAGCATCTGAATGTCACAGCAATCAAACCTCAGCACCACCACCAAAGCCCACAGAGCAAGGGTTAGGATAGTATGGAACCTATCCCAGATTATTGCACCCAAATTTAAACATATTCACCAAAGCAGTCATAAATACCTCACAGGAAAAGGCATTTTGGGCCCTGCTTAAACCAGGGAGGTGTTACCTTATTGTAATAAAGGGCCTCTTCTGGGGAAAACTCCCTCTTGAAGTCCCCTTCAGCTGCACAGTGGGCCTGGGCACAGATCCTCATCAGCCTCCCCGTGTTGCACAGCAGCAGGGCAGCATTGGTGGCATCATCAATGGACTCAAAATTCTGAATTCCTTCTTCAAAGCAGGAGAAACTTTTCTTCCAGAGCTGCTGCTCTGTCGTCGAGACGTTTTTACTCACTAGGGTGAAGCACAAGGCTTAGAGACTCAAAATTCCTCAGAGGTCCTGAACAAACCCTTCCATTTTGTCTCCCTTATAAACCATCTCTTAGAATTTAAGGGTGGTAAATGATTCTGAAGGCCCAATTCACAGAAAATACTCCTAAGATCTCCATATGCTTGAGGGTTTAATACCTGAAGTGCACTATTAACACCCACTATACTTCCAAAAGAATTCCAATGATAGGACACACAGAACACCAGGAAAGTAACAGGATGCAGCAGATTTTGTTTCCACAGGAATAATTCAGGAGATTGGAGTTAGTTCTATAAATTTTCAGTATGAAGCAAATAAAATGTGACTGTTACAGACAGGTAAAATTCAGTATTTTAAGCTTTAATTTCAACTAAGTAACCTCTGCAAAAACAAAGAGATGATGACCAATTAGAGAATTGAAAGTCCAAGCTAAAATTCATCAACTAATACTTGGACAAAGGTCACAGGAAACAGCTGGCATTTGTGTAAGAGGAGCTGTTTACACTGAACTACCAGCACCTCACTTGTTCTACCTAAGAGAACTCTTACTGCTACACAATATTGGGTTTGCTTTCAAAAACAAAACCCCACTGAATACCTCACCCCAAAAAGCTTTTCCTCAAAACCCCCACCAAAAATAAGCCAGAAGGAAATCTTCCAAGGATTTACATACCAAAAAATCCCCAGGCTGACTTTACTGAAGTTATTCTTATGTTTAAATTAAGCTGCTGCTTGTTCATGCTGGGCTAAACCCAACACATCAAGAACGCAACATGGCCTCCCTTTCACAACAGGGTTTGAAGTTTCCCTGATGGCTTTTTTGAGAGCATTTGTCCCTAGGGTGATGTTATGATGTTTGTATCCCCAATCATCTGTTGGGTTTGTGGTGGATATTGCCCTTTGTGCCTTTGGTGTTGGGTCTGGGAGCAGGGGGAGGGAGAGGCAGTTTGGAGAGTTGGAGTCAGCAACACATGGCATGGGACAGAGAGATCTTTTTTTCTTCCCTTTTGTTTTTGGTAGTTAGTTTGTGTAGCTAGCTGAGGGGGAGAAACTTGGCTTTTTCTTTTCCTCCTGTTTTTTTGGGTTTTTTTCCTTTTGTTCTCTTTCCCTTGGAACTGTTCAAATCTCTCTGGATTGAGGACCCAGGGGTGCTTGCACCTGGAACCCACTGAGGTCGACCCTGAGGAGCAACTTTCCCCAGCTCCAGAGGGACTGAGACAGAGGAACCACCTCCAGGAGGGACTTCTTTCCTAAATCTGTCATCTCTGAGAGCAGCACCAAGCTCTTGGCATTGGGTATTGTTCAATTTATTGTGCTGGGGAGTGCTTTGCCTGTTTAATAAACAGGGTTCTTTCCACTTCTCTCTGAGGTTTTCTTTCCAAACTGGTTAGGGAGGGGAGGGAGGGCCCCTTAGGAGGTTTCCTCCCAAATTTGCCCTAAAGCACTACAGCATTCTGCACATTTAAAGGAATTCCTCCAAACTATACATTCCATTATTCAGTTCAGGCTCAATTAACTACAATGTACAAGCCACAGTGTACAGTGATCTACTGTAAACAAACAATCACAGTGGACATTAATAAACTACCAAGTCATTTAAATGTCCTCCTTATAATCAGAAATAGATTTTTCATACAATTAATGAACTTGATCACTGCTGTAGCTCCATGAAATGGTCAGGAATGGGAAAAGGATACTTGCCTACTCTCTCAGTCTGCACTGCAGCTGCCTGGTTCATGTAGAACACTCCAATCTCATTCCTGATATTGCCCATCCTCTTGAGCACCTGGATGTGCTGCTCTGGGTTTTGGCTTTTTAAGTTACTGAAGAGCAGGATTTCATAAGCTGCCTCATAGCATTTACAGCTGACAGAAAGCTGGTATTCCAAGTCTGTGGATAAATCTGTAGCCCAGGCAAACACTGGAAAACAAAATGCAAAGCCTTTGTGTCAAACAGTATTTCTCTAAATTAAGTCTGGGGAAAAAATGCCCAGAGAAAGTACAAGAGTCATGTCAGGTGGATTTTATTTATTACTGAAACTGTTACTGCCTTTAGTTGTTTCACAGCTTCAGGCCATGTCATACAATACCCTGACAACCCCCTTCTGTATGACAGGCAGGATGAGCCTTCTCTGAAGAGAACAGAAGTGTAATAATCCCTCTGCCACAAGTTCTCCTAGAGCATGATTTTGAGGAAACCCAATAGAATTATTTATGCCTGTCAAGTCTGGCACTTCTCCTGTGTCAGGATCATACCTTGGCACCTGGATTCTCTGTGAAGGCTGTGTAGTATCTCCTGATCTTCTTTAGTCTGGTAGTTATATTCCTCAAGGTAAGCTGCTCTGTTGTTTGCATTCTGAGCCAGCATTAACTGGATATCTCCACAAAGGGTTAAGCACTGACACAGGAACACCAGCACCTCGGGCAGCATGCTGCCACACAGACAGCAGTAGGTATCTGGTGGGAAAAACAAAAAAAAAAACATGGAAGAGGGAGGGGGAAAGAAGAGAATTACACATCAAAAGGCTTGACACAAACTGACAAGATAATTGGGTTTTATGTTACCTGTCTGCATACAGAGAACAAGTGTGACAACATGTTATCCTCAGAAGAAATAACCTATTTTAAAGTCAGAGTTGCTCTAGACAGCTGATGGTTTGAAAAGAGCTCCTGTCCAAGAAGAGCAGTCACTGTGGTAATTACAAATGCTAACCTCAGATTTCACCAAGGCAAAACTGCCTTTCTGCAGATTAACTCAAGGCAGATACAGCCTGAAGAGTTCATTTCTGAAAGGCAGAGTTTAAAGTTGCTTCTCAGGTCTATAAAAGACTGAAAGCTGCAGAGTGCTGGGAGTTACTGAGAGGTCCATTGATGCTTTGTGCTAAGATCAAGTGGGTTTGCTTTACAAACCTCCTCCTGCCCTAAGACAAGAGCCTGCCCTTATGGCAGGAAAACAGCAGCACTTTAGCACTAAGCTAATGGTATTTCCCAGTTAGTTACTCTCATTATGGCAGTATTAGTCTAAACAGCCTGATTTTACTTTTTTCTTTTTCCTCAGTAATACTTCAAGATGTATTCTATTTTAGAGGAGCACCCAATCCAGCTGCTGAAGAGGTTTAGTATTTCTCAGAGTTAAGGGTATGTTTAAATAACAAGGGAACCACCAGGGAAAAAACACCAGCTGGCAGCAGCATCACCTGGAGCACAGAATAGTGTCTTGGCCTTGGCACCAGGGCAGACTCTCCCAAATTCAACTGCTCTGGAGCTCCAAACGTGCCCTCAAGTTCCCAACTTGTCAAAATGGGATGGTCTTTCTATCTATCAGTGACAAAAATTATCCTCACTACAACTTCTGCCCTGAATACTGAGCTGGACACCGAGTTTAGTTAAACACAAACTTGTCACTGCACAGCACAGGGGAAAATCATGCAGAGCAGTATCTGATGTGGTGCCAGGTGTCTCCAGGCAGTGGCACAGGTGACAAATCCAGTGAAGGAACTTACCATGGCACTGCAAGGCCAGCTTGATGTACCGCAGCGCTCGGCCGTATTTCTGCAGGACCATGGCAGCATCAGACAGCACATAATAAGCTCTGGATGATTTCAGGATGAGCTGGAGTTTCATTTTATACTGCCACGATCCAGGAATCATTCCTGACTGACTGCAATGCTTCCCCTTCTGGAAGGAGCCCACTGTAAGAGGGACAGAACCTTGTCAGTGAATCTCCCCTCTAACATATGGCAGAGGTTGGACACGGGCAGGGTGGGAATTGCCTGATGACAGCCCTGCACAGGCACAGCTCTGCCAGCTCAGCTGCCACTCCATTATCAGCTGCAAAACACACCCAGCAGCTGGCATTTATCCAAGCACTACCCCTGACAGCAGGAGGCTGGAATCCCGGGGGACAGTGACAGTGCAGGTCACCTCTCTGACCTCACACAGCTTGTCAAACACAGGAGCAGAGGCCAACACTACTCCCTCAGGGAGCAGTAGGAGAGAACAAGAAAGCCACAGGCAGAATTTGTCATGTTCTCCACCAAATCCTTACAGTAAATGCTCAGTTTCTGTATGAACAGTCTCAGTGAGAAAGGTTCCATGTGTGGGTTTAGCCTCCAGCACACAAGAACCTGGATAACCTTCCCACAAGGAAAACCAAGCCCTTTCTCACACTCATTTCAAGATATCCTCTGCAGAAGGTTATGAAGCTTTTCTTTGATGCTGCAGTGGTTATAGAACCAGAAAGAACAGGTCACTGCTCCTGATTTAAGGCCTGTCCCTACCAAGGGACAGAATTTTGCCCTGGCAGTATTTGCACACAGAAATGAGTCTCTTGCTTAAGGTGGATTTACAAAGCCTGACTTGTAAACCCTCTACCTTACAACAATATATAAATATAAAATAATATAATAAATTCTTAAGCACTACATGGTCTATTAGGACAAAGACCAATCTAAAACAGTGAGACTCCACCCAGCTAAAGACACACACACTGCACATACCCTGTATCCATACACTACTCACAGGTAGTTCTCCTAAAGTTAGAAATTCCAGGATTTAGAGGACTTATCCTTTCCACATGTATGTAAATATGTACATGTGGCAGAAACAGATAATTCACATCACAGAAAAGAAACCCATGGACTGGGAAGCAGAAGTGAGCAAGTAGCACTGCTGCTACTTCAGGGATGGACTCAAGCACAGATCCAGGAACTTGTGTGAGTGTGAGCAACTCAAAGCTGAACTGGCTTCTTATTCAGAGATTTCTCAAAGGGAGATGGGAGGAGAAAGCAAAGAAAAAGAACTGCCAAAGTAGGTAAGATAGATGTTTTTCTGGGCTATGCTTACAGGGCTCCTTGCCCTGCAGAGAACTGCACTACTTTCAAACAAAACGTCTTTCCTGGAACTCATGTCACTCCAGAACAAAATAAAATAGAGAGACTAGTCTGAAACTTCTGGAGTTTGAGCATTTAAGCAAACAAAACATCTTTATTTGCTGCTTCCTTGCACAGCTGTAGAGGCACAAGAAAGAAAACAAAATCCTAGTTAACATTTTATATGCAACTCAAGCAGCAAGCCTAATGTGGGAACACAACCTGCCAGAAGGGAGAAATTCTTCCACAAAACATCCAGGTCTCACACACACACAAAGAAATTAAGCCTATTTTTAAAACAACCCACAAAACTTACACTCCACATACCAAACCTCAAAATACCAAGCCCTTATGGAAGTCATCTGAAAGCCACATCTAAATAGGGTCCAGTAAAATCATGTGTTGACTAATAAAAGTCTTTGCTATGCAAAGTAACTCAAATGAGCTTCTCTTTTCATATTTAAAAAGGACCAGACTGTTCTCCAATTTTCAGTGCACTTTTCCTTAGGCAATGGTGTAATTAGTGATTTAAACACACTGTTTTGACAATCAAAGTAGCAGCCGTTTGTGCTGGCACTGGAAAGGTCTTATTTGCACAACAATGCAAACTTACTTTTGTCTAGAAATAAGGCCATCTGTTTTTCCAGAGACTCAGGACCACCACTGGTGGATTCATCCTCATATTTCAACGGGATTGGAGTGCTGGGGTCAGCTGCAGGAAGGTCACCCTCTTTTTTAACACTGCTGTCAACAGACTTCAAACCCTGCAAAAGGGAGAAGTCATTTCATTCACCTTTGAGAGCAATATTTAGCAAACACAGAGCAGCTGAAGCGTTGGGTGGGAGGTGAGGCACCCTCAGGAGGCTGGCAGTGAACTCACCTCCAGGACGTGGTTGAGCACCAGCCTGCAGCGCTCCTCGGTGCCGTGGCAGACAGGGAATGCACAGCTGGGCTTCAGTGGGGCACCAGGGAAGGGAGAGAAGGAATGGTCAACACAGGAAATATAAAAATGACTGGCCACAAGATGCAAATGAGAGCTAACATCAAGACAAAGTGGAATATGGTAAGGAAAAAAAATCTCCATGAAGGCTGCTCTACCATAAAATTCAAACAGCTCAGATTTTAGAGCAGCTCATGAAGTGTTTCTTTGCCCACTTTAGTTAACCTGAAGGCAAAACCTCCAGGGAACTGAATTTCACTGCCCACTTTTGTCCCATGAATTCAATCCTCCAGGAAAACCCTTAAACACCCCCCGGTGTCACTTACACGTATTCGATGCACAGACTTGTACTTCTCTGGGACTGACAACTCCCCAACAGATTTGATTATTGCCACTGCTTTATTGTCATCTGGGGGATCTGAGCTGTTGCTGTAAGAGCCATTTTCATCACTGTCTGGCATCTCTTCCTCTTCCTCACTGTAACTTTCATCAGAATTTCCATTTAGAGGGAAGTCTGCACTGTCTTCTTTTTTAGGTTCATCCAGCTGAAAAAGCTCTGATAACATGTAGTTTGCTGAAGCAATAATCTTTGCAAAGAAGAGAAAAAAAAGATTCATTCTCAAGTTAGATTTTTCTTTTGAGAGGCAAGAATAGAAATTATCTTAGAATAAGGAGGACAGAGGACATGCAAAGGTGTTTGATAACCTGTAAGTACAGCCTGAGCAAGTTCCCTGGAAGGGGAAAGGATCCAAGCTGATCAGGTTTAGAAGAGAATAAAAACCAATTGGTAGAGAACAAGTAGTGCCTGTTCTAACAGCCTGCAGATCACAGGAGACAACACAAGGATCTTATGCAAGCAAAAAAAAAAATTAATTAAGGAGATTCCATTGGGATTTTGAACACCTTTCACAACTCTAGAAGGAATCCACATTCTTATTTAACGTTTAACGTGTGCCATCTCTCCTCTTGTAATCCATTCTAAATATGATTCAGACTTTTCACATCACATTTTTGGGATTCATTTTCAGTTGAAAGCAGCTGAAGTCATTTAGAGACTCTCTAGCTCAACCCCCTCATCAAGGCAGGTTGTTCAGAACTGTGTCTAGTTGGGCTTTGAGTATCTGAAAGGATGGAGACCACAACTTCTCTGGTTGGCCTGTCCCAGTTCTCAGCCACTTCCAGAGTAAAAATGGTCACATATTCACATTTTACACTTTTGATCCAGGATCTGCTCCCAAAGGGTTGTCTGGCAGCAAGAACAGAGTGAATGTAATGAGAAATTCCTTTTCAGAGCAGGACACAAGACTTGTGCTGCAATGAGGGGCAGCAAAAAACACTAATTAAAAAAGATAGCATGGGAATTCTTTAAAAATAAAATAAATTATTAAGTTTGTTTATAAATTTAAATTCTCTCCTCTGGGAGGAAGAAGTAGCACACTGTTTATTACCAGGTTTATTGTGGTTACAGCACTTGTTATATTGACACAAAAGTGCAAGAAAACATTGAATTCTTACTTGAGGATGTCTGCCATTGTCCAACAACTTCAGACAATTGAGGAGCAACGTCCTGATCGTGCCATAGTGTTTCTTGTTCTGGTTTTTCTTCAGCATCATATTGCAAGCAACTCTAAGAGAAAGTTGAACAAAACAGTGAAATCCCTGGATAATTTCTTTGTGCTAGAAAAAAAAAGGAAGCTTTCAACAATATTCTACAACTGCAGATCTTCCAAACTTTGTGATGGGTCTACAAGACTTTATCAGCAGAGAAGTTTAAATGCAGAAATGGTGAAAAACAAAAAGTCTATTTTGATCTTGTGGGACTAAAATTTAGCAAGTTTGTGTATGATTGTCATTTGATCACGATTTTTGGTCTGTGTTCTGGACAGAACTGCCCCAAGAATTAAGTATTGCAACAAAAATGATAAAAACTCACTTGTACAGCAGAATTGCCACTGGCATTGTGAAAGGGTTTTGGTATTTGTCTTCAGTCTCTTCACAAAGCGTGGTGAGGTCATACAGCTTTACTATGTCACTCCCACTTGCTGAAAAGGAAAATCTTTCATTAATCACATCACATTACCATCAATCTCTTCAAAGTGATCTAAACCTTCTTACCTTTAAACAGCCAATAGGTGTGTCCTTCTTTGGTGCAATTTGATTTCAGGAAAGATAAGATATTTTGAGCAATATCTTTGATCACTTTGGTAGAAAAATTAGAGTTTTCCAAATTGGGAATATCTTCAGTCTTGATCATTTCATATTTCTGCAAAGAACAGAAGTTAAAACTCAAGCTTAGGAGGGTTTTGTGACACCAAAATTAATATATCAGTGTCTCTATCAACAGCTAAAAAACAAAGGCTGCTATTATGATAAATTGAGTTAATTCCTATGATTTACTTTAAGCAAGCACATCTTGACTACACCACTCAATCAAAGCTTTAAGAAGGCTCCATTTCTGTCACAAACATGGTGAATGGAGAACACAAGAAGAGGGAAAATAAGGGGGAGAAGGTACAACATCTGTTATTTCAATGAAAGCCAGTCAGCTGAGGAAAGAACTGCAGGCTACCAGGTAGAACAGAAACACAGCTGGTCTACAGTGAAACAGCATCAACAACCATTCAAAAGCTTGCACCTGTCTTGGCAAGGGAGCACTGCAGATTTCAAGATGTAAGAAATTTCTGATTTCTGCTGTTGCATTTTTTATTTTTGCCTTCACTCTAAACATCAGGGGAAGAAGGAATCTTGCATGAATGAAAGGGAGGGGAAGAAAGAACACACTATTTTTAGATGACTGCTGCAAGCTGTCTAAGATGCTTCTCATTCTGCAACACAGGATTTTTGTCATCTTTGCTCAGAACAGTGTGAAGGATCTGTTATAACTGAGGCAATTTTAGAAGATGAAGAATGAATTATTATTTTAAGGCATAATGCAAAGAGCCAGACTTACCTGAACAATTCCATTGACATGAAAGCACATCACAAGCTCTGGTACGTTGCATATCAAGTTGTCCAACCAATAGTCAATCCCTGTTAGCACATTTATTGGTTTGTTGTTATCCCTAAAATAAAATATTTGTAGTGTTACTTAAATCTTTGTTTATCCTTCAGGAAATATTAGGGATGTTTACTAATGGGATTTAGGTTTAAGTCACCTGAGAGTGGATGAACACAAAAACAATTATTTGTGAATTGCTGTATTAATGAGTTATAGCAAAACAGATGTGCTGATCTCCCCAGTGGAATATGCTCACGTTCCCTCAGCAGTTTGGAGTTTTTGCCCACATTTAACAGGCTTCAGATGTCACACTATTACCAAGATAATAAGTACCTCTAAAGTTCTAAAGGAATAGCATTTTTAGCTGCAGCTAATTATAGCACAAACCTACTCCCAGACCTTCCAAAATTCCTTGCAGAGCAAGGTACTGTTAATTCCTAAATGAGCCTTAAAAAGATGACAAATACACCAAATGAGCTTCAAGTTTTTGCTCATTCTTTGCTTATGCAGAGACAGGAACAGGGGTAATGGACTGACATTAAATTGGGGCTGGAATAATTCTGTCCCACTGCTCAGTAACATTTTAAGTGCTTATGCCCAACAAGCAGCTACTGAAATTCAGACTCCCAGGAGGAGAAACATTACTGCTCTCTTTTTATAAAAGAGCAAAAAATGCAGAGAGCTACCCAGGAAGCAAAGTAACAAATCACTCAAAGCTGGTAGAAATAATATCTATGAACTTCTAGGCTCACCTGAGACGTAGGCTCACAGCAGGGTATCTCCCACCTCCAAATATTGGCATATTTGATCCCACCAACATGTGGATATCCTCAAAGGTCCACAGGATATTACGAACAAAGTCATTTTTAAGTCCCTTCATTGAGAGAAAACAGAATTGGCCTGTAAACCAGTGGTACAACACTTGTTGTCCACGACATTCTGTGGAATTAGGAGACAGCAAGAAGCCAAAGCAGCAAATAAAAGGCAGCACGTGACGAACCCGGCACGTTCACAGGAACTTAAAATTGCAGATGCCACAAAAGCCAATCCTACAGGGACTGAGGTTTGCCCTTGGATCCAGTGCAGGCCCAGTTTGGAGGTTTAACCTGGGGGTTCAGCTCTCACATCAAGCATACCTGACTGTTCTCCCCGTCATTGAACAAAGGAGTCAGGTTTTGTTCTCTGGGGGCTGAGGCCACGTGCCCCACTAGATATGAGGGTTCAAGAGGCACATTTCCCTGTGGAGAGCACAAGGATAAGGAATGATTCTGCTGCTGAGGTCAAGTTAGCCATTTAAAAAGAGATGAACAACAAAAGCATGTCAGGGAAAAACCTTTATCTACAGCATCTTAAAATAAATCTGCATTTAACTGCAAAAAGCCTCTAGGCAGTGACTAGAACGCTTCTTTTCTATATTTTGTAATATTCTCAGAAGCTCTGGGAAGAAACCAGGAAGTATTTACAGGAGCTCCTCATTAACCCAGGGTCACACCAGATCATCACTGTCCAGAAGCAAAACCTCTCTCCTGGTTTATTTATGAACTGAAGAAAATGGCACTGTGCAAATGCACAACAGCTTCTGTATGATAAACAGTCTGCTGAACTGGGCAGTGGTTCCTCAGGAGGGTGGAAGAGAAAAAGTTTTTCTAAAAGCTTTCAAGCACTGAAGTTTTTCTTCACTTCACACAACACATGCAGTTACAATTTTATGGCCAATGTAGGTTAGAAAGTCCCCAAATTTGGCAGATCAGTTGGTAACACTGTGCAAGCACAACTGTAGCATCATTTTTATATTAATGCAGACTGAAGACAGCAGATCTTTCAACCTCTCCAAAATTTAATCAATTCCTGTTTAATATTACTCACAAAACCCACAAGAATTAACAGTTTTCATAACTAAGTTTAGCCAGAATAGAAACCCTGAATTAAGGCCTGATACTAATCATAGTTTGCTGCCTAACTGCTGTAAACATCTCCCCTTTCACTTGTGTAATCTCATGGCAAGTATTTTTAAGTCCTTAAACAGTGCTTAAGTGTTTTCCCTTTTCAGAAATTTTGATTTTCCTCTTCACCTAATAAATTCAGGGCCACCAGAAGATGGGTTTTAATGGCAGATTTAAAAAGAAAGAGCAGAACTTTAGGCTTCTTCTGATTATCAGGGTTTTCCTAGTTTGAGGTAATGGCACTGATGACTACTCTTTGTTTCTCAAAGATGCTGGGATAAACAGCAATTTAACATTACAGTGACAGAACAAATATCTGAAATTTGGAGCTCTGAACCACTGGCAAATCTGGAACTGCACCTCCTGCCAAGTTCTCCTCAAGCCTTAGCTCAGCTCTTTGAGCAAAGGGAGCTGCAGCAGCACTTCTGAGAACCCTTCCCACATCTGTGGCTCTACAAACACTGTGGTGCCACGTAAAACATTCTCCACACCAACCTGGTTAGAGGCACCTGGATCTTCAGAGAGCGAGGAAGGCATTTCAAAAGGAGCTGGCCAGGAGGCCCTTCCTGCTTCAGCACCCTCACCTGCCACAGGACCCTCCTGGTGCTGCTTGGAAGTGGAAGGAACAGGCTGAGCAGCTCCATCTCCATTAATGCTGACAAGGAAACGTGCACAAGTTCAGCTGACAGGATGCAAACGGATCCGTTTTTGGAGTTGTTATGTTTGATGCAGCCTTGCCAACAAATGACTTGGCTGATGTGCAGTTAATTAAGTCATGCTGTTCATTTGAATTCTTCTTTAGTGTGTCAATTTTAAAGGAAAATATTTCAATTTCTGTGAAAATATTTCATGTTATTTCCTGATCTCACCCCTCAATTCCCTCTGTGTAAGGAGAAAGGAGTAAATAAGACAGGCCATAAAGGAATTTTAACATTTACTCCAAAAAGTGCTGCAGAATTCAAGTTTGATGCAGACAAAAGGTTACCTGTAATACAAAAATTTAGAAAGTATTGCCTTCTGGTACCAATGTTCTTTACTCTTCTTTTTTCTTTGCCACTTCTGATCAATCAGCCTTTGATAAAATTCTTTCAGCCATGTCCAGTCCCCTGTCTAGGCAACAGAAGAAATATGAAAATAATGTCAAGAAGCATCTGCAAAGTAAACCAAGTGCCTTATAAACTTACTGATACTCATCCACAGGAAGAAACCCTGAAAATAACTTCAGAGCTGAAGTCCTGAATTGGTCATTTATTGAAAATACAATTTCTAGGAAAGTTATGTTCTTACTGAAAATTTCACTGAATTACAAAATCAGATATGTAAGAGGCTACACAGTAAGAAACACATAAAAAACCCAATCAAATGGTATAGCAATACTGAAGTAAATACACAAAAGTGAGAGAATATTCATCCTACAATACCATAAACACAGGACATCAGATGCAGTTTGTAGGTAAACTGCTGCACAACACCTTTGGTACCCACATATGCTCAGGAGTTTCCTAACATTTTCTTGCTGGCTGCTCTATTCCTGAAATAATGCATCTTGCCCACGTGCCACAGGTGTCAAGAACCAAGTGGTTCACCTGAGATGATCTCATGAAGAGCTCCTGGATATCCAGCTCATCCAGCAGGAGTGTCCTCCCAATTCTGTGCACTGCCATGCTCACATGGGACTTGCTGTAAGGGATCTTCAGGAGTTTTTTGATGTTCTTGCAGAAGGAAAGTGAAAAGAGAGAATATTCAAAATAATTATGCTGCATGGGAAGACAATTCTCAGGAAACTAAGGCCCCATCATGTGTAAAAGTCCTGTGCTCAGGACAATCCCACAACACTGGGAAGAAAATTCATTCTACCCCAGCACACATGGTCAAATAAAACCTGACACTTCCAGGGATTTTAAAACCATTCCCCAAGTAAATGCATTTTTTGAGGCAGAGAATACAAGTGACAGTGATAAAGAGGCCAAGACACCAGTAGAAACAACACACAAAAATGGCTTAAACACATTCTCTGATTGGATCACCATGACCAGGTACCAACAAAAATATGTAAGCAGATGATTTGGATTGTAAACCTTTATTTTCACAGCAGGAATACCAGTTCTTTGACAGGTGTCCAAAGCAATCCAGACAGAGATCTAAGTCTGAATATAAATCTGACAAATATTAACACGAGTGTGTTTCCTCTTCTGAGAAGCCTCATCTGAATTCTACAGATATTACCAGCCCCAAAAGAGCTGACAAAAATCAAAGGAAAGAAGAAGCTGGAGGGGAGCTCTCTCTTCTAGATAAGAATAGGAAAAAAAACATCTGGAGAGTAACAGTTCGCATCAAAATAACTGATTTCAAACACACAAGACAACTATCTTGCAAGACTGATGTGCTGCATTCACTACACTGCATATTTCAGCTGCAGATTATTTACAGAATACCAGAGGAAATATTATTTTCTCCCTACATGTTTTATTCAGTGATCACAATTCCCTTACTTGGTGATCTTGATTCATTAAGGGATCTTTCCCTTTCCCCAAAGGACACAAAGATGCCAGAAGCCACCCCAGTATCTTAAAATAAAAATTTAAAATAAGAATCTGAAGGAGAGAATTTAGGATGTGTCCATACCTCTGAATCAGACACGACATCCACATCATTTCCAACTGAGTCAATGAAGTCATAGGCCATCCCAAAGCTATTTAAAAAAAAACATTACAAGTTAAGACAGTTCCAGTGTGACATTACAGACCTGGCTTTTATATCTATTAAATCTTTGAAAGGTTTCAAAAAAAAACTAACCCAGCTAAACATCCCCAAGTGTAATGGGACCTAAATTAACAACATGATTCCATCTTTGTATCCTGCAAGTGTTTCAAATATATCTTTGAAAGTGCTTAGATCTAATTCCAGGACATCCTAAAACACTTAAAGTTTAGTTGAAATCAAGAAAAATCAGAGAAAATGAAGAAAATTTTTAACTGAAAATAAGAAGAGTTCTTCAAGGAGTTTCTCTTTAAGGCATTAAGCTTATTAAAGACTTTAATTTTAGTAGCTGTAATTGAATTTTACCTCTTATTCAGGTTTTCCAGAACTGCCCTACATGTTGTAACAGACACACAGCCTCCTCCTCCACCCTCGTTAAGGAAATTACAATGTACTGAAATTGAAATATTTCAATGTACAGATCATTCTTTAAAACAAACCCAGATACCAAAATCCAAAACATACATGATGTGCAAATTACACTTTTGTTATCAGCTTTTTAATACTGCCACTAGAGGAAGAGCTTGAACTGCCAGCCTCTATTTGACAAACACAGGATCTAAAATAAACATGAAAAACTCATAAAGCCCTGAAAAACATGTTACTCTGCTCTGAAAAGTACAGCTCCTAAAAGAGATGATGAGGATGTAAACACAGACCTTGAACAAACTATTAACTTTCACTGACTGGCTGACTTGGTGTGAATTTGTTTGTTCAGCACAGGATTTGAGCCTGCTGTTTATGAACACTCTGAACTGAACTCATTCAACAATTCAGCAAACATCCACACTGAAAGACAACACTGCTCCTTGGGGGTGTGTGCCCCTCATTTCACCTAGAGTGTGACAGAAACATGAAATGCTGATATAAATACAAGATTTCATTTGCTATTAGTCAGGGCCAGTTTATAAAGGTCCAGAAGAGCCATAAATTGGTTTCCAAGGGGAACCACATCCTCTATTTTCTCCTGTTATCAAAGGCAGCAGGGCTGGCTGAACCAGTCCAGTTTGATCAGGGAAGAGCAAAATGTCATTTTGGCTGTCTGAGGCAAGGTGTCAACATGCACGTGAACAAAGTAACAACCAACATCATCAACCATTTCCAAAGGAGACAAGATCAGAGCACAGAGACAACAACTCAAGATGAAAAAGTGGAGGGAGAAGAGTCAAGACAAAGCAATATTTAGTTGCTATGGTAAAACCTGAACTTTCTACTTTAAATGACACAGGATCCAAGTTCAGAATTACTCTTAAAGGCCTGGAAAAAACCAGGTGCTGCTGTTACTTACCTCGAGAAGGGTTTACTTTTTTTGCTGTTGCCCAGAATGCTTGTCCCTGCTGGTCCCAGCTTGGCACTCTCCCGTAACCAGTTGGCAGGAGGCAGCTTCAGGTCTGTTTTCTCCTGCAGACGGGCAAAGGCTGCTTGAGGAGGGGCTGAGGAGTATTTCACCACAGCACTGCTCTTCACCTCATTGCCTCCGAGGAACAGCACCGACCCCTGGTTTCCAGAGAGAAATCAGCCTTCTATTTAAGTGCTGGCAATCCAAACTGCCAGGCTTGCTCTGTGAGAAGTTATTTTTAATGCTAAGTGAGCAAAATCCAGTCCTATATTCACTTACCTTCCCCCAGCACACAGAGTTTTCCAGTTATCCCAATTCCAACTTGTATCAAGCCTAAGCTTCACTTTAGGAATTATCACAGAATCACTTAGGTTGGAAAAGACCTCCAAGATTATCAAATCCAATCTGTGATAAATCACCACACTGTCACCCAGACCAGAGCACTGAGCAACACATCCAGTCTTTCCCTGGGCACCTCCAGGGATGGGGACACCACCACTGCCTCAGACAGCCTGTTCCAACTGTTGGAAAGGGCTTAACAACCCTTTCCCTAAAGGAATTCTTCCTGCTGTCCACCCTGAGGCCGTTCCCTCTCCTCCTGTCCCTGTTCCCTGGGAGCAGAGCCCGACCCCCCCGGCTGTCCCCTCCTGGCA
>JBBMKD010000217.1:32678452-32705798 GCA_037834095.1 Argya squamiceps | reverse complement strand
CTTGTGCAGAGCCACAAGGTCCCCCCTGAGCCTCCTTTTCTCCAGGCTCAGCCCCTTTCCCAGCTCCCTCAGCCCCTTTCCCAGCTCTGTTCCCATTCCTGCACACACTCCAGCCCCTCAACCTCTCTCTTGACACAACAGCTCCAGAATCAACCCCAGAATTTAAAGCCGGACCTCAGCAGTGCCCAGCACAGGGGGACAAGCCGAGCCCCGGTCCTGTGGCCACACTGTGGCTGCTCCAAGCAGGTGACAGAGGTCCTTCTTACCCACCTGGGCACACTGAGGGATGAGAATGAAGAGCCTCCAAGGTCAGCTGCCCACACAACACAAAATCAACCAGAAAGGCTAAAACGAACACATGACTCCCAGTGAAGTTTGTGAAAGTAGGTGTTGATTAACACCAAGTCTTCACTAACAGCAACACTACCACCAACACCAACATTAAAACTGAACACGCTTCTGTCTTAACAAAAAATAATAAATTAAATAAGCCTCGTGTCTGCCTATTTCTTTTCACACACAGCAAAACACGCAGCTGTCACCCGCGCGCGAGGAGCTTTGAACTAACACATGTCGAGGGAAAAACAGCTCCACAGGACACCACTTACGTAAATGCGATGTACTTAGGCATAACAACAGCAACACTGCTCGCAATTAACGCTTAATCATAATTAGCGTGTTCCCTACCGCACTCTGGCCCTGACAAACTGGAAAGAGGATCAAAAACACCGCTTCAATGAAAACACCACTGGGGCTGTAGCCACGGCTCGACCCCCCCCCTTCAGCCCCGCTACCTCAACTACCGCGGCCCCCTTCAGCGCCGCTCACCTGCTTGGGCTCCTCGGCGTCTCCTCTCAGCGGGGCAGCGGCGCCCGCGGCGCAGGGCTCCTCCATGGTCCGGGAATGGTCCAGAAATAGCCCGGGAACGGAGCAGGAATAGAACCGGGAAGGGGCGGCGGGAGCGGAGCCGCTTCCCGGGGGCGGCCGGCCGGGAACCGCCACCTCTCGCGAGACTTTTCGAGAAGGCGCGGGAAGGGCGGGCCCTGAGGGCGGCGCCGTGAGGGGCGGGAGGGTGTGGCGGCTCCGTGAGGGGCGGGAGGGTGTGGCGGCGGCTCCGTGAGGGGCGGGAGGGTGTGGCGGCGGCTCCGTGAGGGGCGGGTGTGGCGGCTCCGTGAGGGGCGGGCGTGGCGGCTCCGTGAGGGGCGGGCGTGGCGCTCCCGGCGGGATCTGAGAGTCTTTGAGGTTAGCAAAACAGATGGCGGATCTGTGACCGATCCGTACCCCAAAGCACCGAGTGTCACGTCCCGTCGTTCCTTAAACACATCCAGGGATGGGGCTTCACTACCTCCCTGGGCAGCCCCTTCCAAATCTTGGCCACCCTTAACATGAATAAGTTTTCCCTAATCTCCCTTGGCACAGTTTGAGATCATTCACGGCTGAGCCAGAAGGTCCCACCGAGCCTGCTTTTCTTCAGGCTTATTTGGCTTTCCTCGATAACTGGGACCTTAATGAAACAGGCAAAAACTTGGTGATGGGGTACCTCAGCACGGGAAAGGATTGAAAATTGCAGTGCCCTGCCCTCTGTGCACTGAGTTCACAAAAGCTAAGCTGTGATGGCTTCAGTAAGTAAGTAATCCCTAAATAGTGCCCATGGGATTTTTCATATCTATTATTATCCTTGTAGATTGTATGCCTCATTCTTTAAACCACAAGAGGCAGTACACTTCATGAGTGGTCAGGGAGTACAAATGCTGACTGCCTCTTAAATTACATCTATATCTATCTATAGCCACACACACTTTTTAATATAAATACACACACGCATATATATAGATATAGATCATGGAATCACGGAATGGTTTGGGCTGGAAGGGACCTTAAAGATCATCCAGGGGCACTTTCCACTGTCCCAGGGTGCTCCAGGCCCCAGTGTCCAACCTGGCCTTGGGCACTAACAGGGATCCAGGGCAGCCACAGCTTCTCTGGGCACCCTGTGCCAGGGCCTGCCCACCCTCACAGGGAACAATTTCTTCCTAATATCCAATTAAACCTAGTCTCTGTTAGTTTGAAGCCAAAAAGGACACAAGTGTCATCTTATTTACAGTCTGTCAGTGCCAAGGAAGCAAAGTCTTGGTTTGTGCTATGCTGGCCCAGTTAAATAGTTGGGATATTTCCAAGCCAGCACACAAATTCAAAAACAAAAAAAATCCTTAAGACACGACCAGGTTTTCTGTAAATATTGGGCGTGTGTTCGATTAAGATGTGTGTATGTGGAAAGCCATTTTCAAAAGAGCAGGAAGTTACATCTTAAAAATTCCCTACCACCCTTTGGGTTTTCCTCAAAACCAGCCCTCCTTTCCCCACGCGTTCCCATTCAGGCTGGTAAAGTGTCACTGAAGTGATTGTGCGGAACTGATTTGTTTTTTAACATTCCATCCTTTGACGAGCTGTAATTTCCCCCTTTTCCCTGCAGCACGGCAGCAGGAGCAGCGTTGCCCGGCGTCGCCCTGGGTTGTGTGGATCTCCCTGAAGCAGCGGGGCGGCTCTGAGGTCACAGGGGGAGGG
Organism: Argya squamiceps; assembly: GCA_037834095.1. NCBI lineage: Eukaryota > Metazoa > Chordata > Aves > Passeriformes > Leiothrichidae > Argya > Argya squamiceps. The sequence goes on along the minus strand of JBBMKD010000217.1, from coordinate 32,703,233 downwards.
TTCCACAGCCCGGCCGCTGTGGCCGCACGTCTCCAGGGAGCCGCGGTGGCCGTGGCACAGCGTCCCGGGCCGGCAGTGACATCGAGCCATGGCTGAGAACGGGGTTAGGAAGCCCAGCATTCAGCACGGCGCCGACTGGGTGAGGGCCGAGCAGGCCCCCGCAGGGCTGCTTTATCCTTAAACTTTCAAAAAACCACCATGCTAAGGGTGACTTTGTCCTTTAATCAGTATTGGGGCTTCCCATTCCTGAGCTTTATGAGGTGTCTGTATTCAGAGGAAGTGTGCAAAAGTTCTGGCTCGCTAACTAACCCTGGCTGGATATTTTTTTTCCAGTTTTCCAGCAATGCTGGAAGTGTCTTATTTGACAGTTAGCCCTGGTTGATTTTCCTTCTTTTCTGGAGAACCCCAGCCAAGAGTTCTCGTCTCCAGGAGACCACTGTGATCCCATCAGAAACGCTGGGCTGGGACATCTTGGCATCCCAGGGCAGTGTGACACTCCTGGCACAGGCAGTTCCTCACTCTCTGAACTCTTTCACCAGATGTTTGGTTGAGCTGTTCCCAAAAATTTTGTGCTTTCAAGCTTGTACAGCAGTAGAGGAGTAGCACGGGTGTGTGGGGGTGTGTGTGTGTGGATGTCGTTGTTTTTCCTTGGTGGTTATTGCTGTATAAAAAGTTTTCAGAAAGTTCCTGGACATAGTTCTTGAAGATTCCTAAAATTCTTGTCTGGTTGTTATATCTATGTTCGAAGGTCTTTATGGTAGAGATTGTGTTGTGTGTGTGGGAGACTCCTCATTTTCCCAGACGCCACTAGGTGCTGCTGCAATCCAAGTAATAAAAAATAAATGGGAAAATACTATTTTGCCCACATTTCTGATCAGGTTTATATGTGGTGTTTTGGTTTTTTTTTTTTAGTTGGCTTTTATTTCAAAGGCTCATAATCTTCATTATTTTCTAGTTTGTTCACGACGGGGAGCAGGGCGAGCTGGAATCAACAACAAGCGCTTCACTAAGACACGTTCTGGACACGGCGGCCGCTCTGGGCACGGAATTTAGGCAGCCGCTGGAATACAAAGCTCGGGTGGAGGTGAGTTCCTGCGGCAGCACAGCCCAATTTGGGAGCTCTTTTGCAAGTTGTCACTCGCTGAGTTGTGAGTAAGAGCAGCGCTCGGGGTCGTTACGCGGAGCAGGCACAGCGGGCTGGCAGACTTTGTGCCTCAGGGGATGGAGTGATTGCTGCCTGCGCTGCGGAAGAAACATATTTCCCCGTTACTCACTTAGAATTTTAGTTGCTCAAAGTCCTGCTGGATTGTTGCTGGTTTTCTCTTTTGTTATTGAGACACCGAATACATTATGATCAATCTCAGCCCGCAGCCTGCGTGTAAAGCCCTGTGAGAAGGTTTAATGGAAATTTGATCAGCTGTTTGGCAGTGAATGTCGGAAATTCACATAATTCACACAAAGGAGTGTTCTTTTTGATCATTAAAAAATTAGAAGCTCCTCATTTCAAACATTTTTAAGGCTTGCTTACAAATGAGATTTGTGAAAAATGTTAGGATGAAAGGAAATACAGTGTTTTTTAAAATCCCAAGTATTTAAAATGTTGCAGTGTTGTAAGCACCTTTTCATGTCCTTATTTTATCATCACAATGAGCTTTGATTTACCCCCCCACTTTGTGCACAGAACATTTTCTAGTTTCATTTTCTATAAGCACAGCAATTACAGTGGGTTCACTTCACAGGTTTTGCTATAATGAAGGGCAGAAATGGAAGGAATATTTAAAAGGGAAGCTTGGGACTACAGAAAAGGAGGATAGAGTGTAACATGAGTATACACTGTGTTAATATTATTCCACTTTTCTGTGGAATATCTGGCCTTAGCCACTGCCTGAAAAGGAGAACCAGGGTAGAGGGACCTTTTAGCAACAGCAGTGTGACTTCACCTGGTGTTTCATGCCTTGTATTTACCAGCCCTCCACTTCTAAACAGAACTGGGGAAATTCTGGTCTGTCATAAATTGGGAATTAATCTGAGATCAGTGGTCAGAGCACAAAGGGGCACTAAAGGCTAAAATGGGACAATCTGGGGAAGTTTGTTTGGGCACTGGTAATAAACACTGTTCCCGAAACACTGAGATGAACATTTAATTGCAGTAGGATATTTTAGTAAATGTACAGACTCAGGAGATGCTTATTCTTAAACATATGTCTGAGAATGTATTTGTTGAATTTCCTTATCCACTGAACTACAGTCTGGGTGAATCAGTATGAGACAAGTGGACTTGTGAATACACCTAAAAAAAAGGAAGAGAATCTGCCTAGTAAAGCAAATATCCTGGGATCTGACCATGCAGCTGCCCCCATGCAGGCACATTTTGTGTCTGGTGGATCTTCCTGCTGGGTCAGGCCTTCAGTTACATTGATCCTTAGAACTCATTCAGGTTCCCCTGCTCTTGGAACACCTCCTTCAGACTGTGTTACATTAAAACTTGCTCTTTCTTTGCTGGGGAATAGCACAGTTGGGATATTGCACTGATCTATAACAAACATTTCAAAAGTCAGATGTGTTCATTGTTTCTAGAACAGCTCTTTTTGCAGTTGTCCTTTTTTTCTTCTGGAACTCGGGTTTCATTCAGAGACTGGATGAACATCATGTTAAAGAATGAGATTATAAATTAGTTTAGCAATTAATACCTCTTCCACTTCCCCTGCAACAAGCAGTGTCCATGACATTCAGTTCATAAATCACAGACTAATTCAGTTTGGAGGTCCCTTTTGTAGTTTATTTTAATTAGCTTTAGGCCTACTACTAAATCAAGCAAGGCAATCCTGATATATATCTAGCATTTTGCTGCTTTGCAGACAGAATGTATCATTTCTCATTTGAAAATTCACACTTTTATATTAATCATGTATATATTCACTAAATCCTCTTGATCATTATATAAAAAAAATTAAAAGTCCACATTACCCCTATAAAATCATGTGCAGGTGAATATTTAACATAGGAATATGACTCTGCTAGAACAAAGGCAGCTGTAATTTCACAATATAAGAATGAAGAGTAATAGACTCCAAACAGAATTGATGAAAAATCACTTTTATTTTTTTTTCTCTAATTTGTTTTCTTTCAGAAAGCAGGAAACAACCATTTCCCGTTCTCTTCTCACGACAACAGACACGACATTTGCAACGCAGTCGAGTATTTTGACTTGGTGAGTTCCCCAGCACTGAGACAAATCCAGCAACTTCAGACCTATTGGTCTGCCAGAGGTTAACCAGAGCATCTTTGTCCCCTCAGCAAAAGGAAAAAAGAGATGCTAAAACTTGTGAGAAGAGAAAAATGTAAATAGCAAAGAAAAAACCACTTTTTATTGGTACAGGGCTGGGACATCTCTGGGACTGTCACAGATGGGCAGCAGCACACACAGTCATTGAGAATGGCACGATTCAGAGGGAAGAAGAAAGGCATCATTTGGGTCTCTGACAGGCATTCTCTAATATTCCTGTTTTGGTTTTGTACCCAGTTAAATGTCCTGTTAGTCTACTCTAAGTGATTTGCCTTGCAATGAATTTTTGTAGAGATCTCAGCCACTTCTAATTTGCAGTCCCAAATATTTTATTCAGACTCACCTTTATCATAAATTTAAACAAAATCCATGGGACACCCACAATATATCTCAAGAATGCATTCTTTCCCAACTCCTTACAATACACCTGCTTAAATGTATGCTGCAGAAGTCACAGTTTTGACTAGAACTTAAATTGTTTTGGGCTTTTCTGTGTGGGCAACAGTTTCACATTCTTCCATTCCCCTTAGATTGTTGGTATTATTCCAGCAAAAGAAACAGTGCAGTTCACAGGATAATGAGTAAAGGAGGAAGCAGTGAATTGTGATAAAGGAGTTTGTCTGACTTTGGGCTCTGTCAGGCCTAGACTTTTTGGAATTCATTATTCACTGAGTAACCTCAATTTCTGTGCACTCTGAGCAGTGTCTTATAGTTTTGGAGATACTGATCATCCATAATTCCAGCTAAATTTCCTGCGAGCTGTGGAGTGTGAAAATCAGGTTCTGTCTCTCCAAGTTTGGACACACAAGGGATAGCATTGTAGATTCAGATTTCATGGTCTGTCTCAGTTTCTTTATTGCAGTCCAAACCTAGAATTATTAACCTATTTCTTTGGGTGCCTCTGAAGATTAATTTAGCAGAGTGTAGCTAAATAGCCTTGAGTAGATGGTGTGCTGGAGAAATGCAAAGTAAAAGGGGTTTATTAGCACTGAGAGGTGGAAGGTCAGCAGATTTCCCATTATAAATGCAACCAAAAATGTTCATACAGGCAAGTCTGACAATATTATTTTTAACTTGCTAAAGATCAACCGTGAGTTCTTGCAATCACTGTGGTAACAGCTTCGTTCACTTCCCAGTGGGGTAGTGACTGCTACAAGATTCATCTGTGAAGCTGTGACTGGAAGTCATATGTTTGCATGAAATTTTCTATCCTTTTTTTTCCTTTCCTAGGGCATGGGCGTGAGGAAGGTGGATCCAGAGAAGCGGAGACAGAAGTCCCACAACTTCCTCGAGTGGGCCAGCGCACCAGGCGAGAGCGGCGGCCACGACCTGTTAACCGTTTACCAGACCTCGTTTGTGGTGGATCAGAGCCCTCCTGCAGGGAGCGAGGGCTGCTGCGCCCGGCGCTATCCCAAACACCACAGCCCCAAAGAGTGCCCCGCCCACAGAGACTGCGACAAAGCTGCTCCCGACGACGACAAAGCCCTGCAGCTGTACAAGGCATCCTAAAGCAGCACAGCACCTCTGACCGACAGCTCCACACGATGCTGAAGGAATAAACGTTTGTGTAAAGTGCACGTGGCGGTAGGCTGAGAGTTCATTGTGATCAACAGCCTTACATTGCTCTGAAAACATACATTGCTAGAAAACCTCTAAGGAAGAGGAGCATTGTAAGGGAAAAACAAGATTGTGCATGTTTTTAGACATACCTCTCTGCTAGGAGAACAGAGATAGGGATTGTGCTTGTGTTACCTGATACTGGTTGACCCTCATCTTGATACAAAAGCTCCTGAATCAGTGGCAGGGCTGTACCTCAGGCAGCTGACAGCACCTGTACTGACACAGGAGCATAATGGAACTGGATCCCCGAGGGATTTCCACAGCAGGGAGCCAAACCCTGTGTGTTCAGGTAAGAGAGAAACATTTCTGAAAGGTTTCGTGGCTGACAAAGCAGGTGACCAGCCACTAGAGAAAGTAGATCCAAAAGCTGTGCAAAATAAATGTCCTGGTTGGTTATAGCACAGCAGTTGTAGGAATGAGAAAAGAAAGAGTGTTGTGAACAACGTTTGTGCACTAACAAATTTGATTCATGGCTGGAAGGGGGAAAAAACTCAAGCTGAAGTGGAAGGCTGCAGGGAGATTTCAGTTTGGGGTAGGCTGGATCTTAAAAGAACTCGTGATTTTCTAGTTACATGTCCCCAAGGAAGATAATTCAAACCCAATCCTCCAAGCACTCTGCTCCCAGAATGTTCACTGATGTGGGATGTGGCAGGCAGTAGAGTCAGAGCTCCAGATGATGTGTTTTCCTCTTCTGGATCACTTCCATTAATATCAATAAAATAATAAGCTAAACTGTGTGTCTTAAAATATCCTACAAATAAGCTTGTTGCTGTGCAAAAATAATGTTGACTAAAGAAAAAAAATTCCTAAGTTTATGAGATAATTTCCTTTATTTACAAGATAAATGGAAAAATAAACCCTTGACCCTTAGAATTCCCTGCATTGTAAGGGCTGCCTTGAACATGAGCTCAGTTGAGAAATGACATTTCTGCCTTTCAGTGAACAGATACATATTTTGGTATCAACATTGGCTGATGGCCTTTTTGTGTGCCATCACAGTAGATGGGATTAGATTCCTCAAACATGTAGCATGTTTATTAGCACATGTTGAAGTAATGAACTCATTTTTTTAATGGAGTTTCCCCTGTTAGAGTTCTTGGGGTGCTGCACAATACATCAAAATCCAAAACATCAATGAACAATGTAAAACCAAATAAAAAGCCAAGTAACATAGTGCTAATAAAAAGAATTGCTTTTTCTCAAAGTAGACATCTGCCTGACAGCTCCAGAGTCAGAATTTCCAGAGCTTTAGCCAACAATTTCATCCCCAAAGTTGCTGAGAACTGAAGTGTGTGCCAATCACGTGGTGAATGAAGTGCCCCATGCTGTTTGGCAAACTCCAAAGGGCAATCTTGGACCTCCATCAGAAGGAAGGAACACATTCTTGCTCCATTAGTAATGTTTATCTGTGGTTTAGCATTACAACTGGATGTGGTGAAATAAATTGCTGTGGTTTGTTATGCCTTAAGACACCAATAGAAACACTCCAGATTTCTTTTTTCCCCCTCTTTTTTCTTTTTTTCCCCCATTTTTGGTTAAAATATGGATTTTAAAAAAAGAAAAATACCTGTGGATTAATACATATTTTCAACTATATTGTAATAAAGGTTGCAGAGGAGAAACTGAAGAGTTTATTTCAGTTTATAAACTGAAATACACTGTGCTGGGTTGAAGAAAACAGGTGATTCCCACATACCTCATGCTCTTGTCAGTGTTTCTTGGGTAAATAACAGGAGACACAATACACTGAATTTGGACATGAATAATGAATTCGTCAGATAAATTTGTGTACTTTGGATAGAAACCATCAGTTTGTTTACTCTTGGGGTGATAATGTCTCTGTGAGGAAGGTCCTGTTGAGTTAAAACATTCTGGACATTCGTTTTTTTGTTTGTTTGTTTCTTTGGGAGTGGAAGAGATTGAAATAAGGCTGGTAACTCCCCTAAAGTTTTCTGGTCAGTACAGGAACGTGCTCCTGGCTGGGAGTTCACTGGGTTCAGGTGGGTGTAGGGAGGCTCAGCAGAATGAGCATATTGTGGGTTAAATCAGCCAAATACTGTTCTAAGTGCTGCTGATAAGGATGGACTTATTTTGTGCATTGTTTTATTTAAAAAATCAAACCCAAACACCCTCTTTACAGAAATAACAGCCTTCCTCCTCTGATCCTTCCCAAGGAGTGTCATTGCCCTCTGCTTTTTCTCCTGAGCCTGCATCAGTGTAGGGACTGCCTATACAGGGTAGGGTAAAAATGCCTATACAGCATTTTTAGGAATTTTTTTTTGTGTTAATTTAAAAGTGTTTTCAGTGTGTTACCTAAATTCACAGAACTCAAACCAAATCCATTTTAAAACATTAACCAGAGGGTTGAACAGGTTCCCCAGGGAATGAGCACAGCCCCAAGGCAGTCACAGCTCCAGGAGGGTTTGGACAAGGCTCTCAGGCACAGGGTGGGATTGTTGGGGTGTCTGTGCAGGGCCAGGAGCTGCACTGACCATCCCTGTGGGTCACTTCCAGCTCAGGATATTCTGTGATTCTGTGACTGATAGAGCTGAGCTGAAGAGTAACAACTTTGCCCTGAAGTTTCCATGGCCTGGCTGAAGCCAGCCTGGTTCTCAGGTGGAGCTGTGCTGGGGGACAGTTTTGTGCCTGTTGTCTGCAGTGAAATATTCACTAATTTAAATTGTGTTTGGGTTTTTTTCCCTTTTTTCTGTCCTGCTGGCTGATAACAAGATGTGAGGACATGATCTCCCTGAAAGCTGCTGCTGCTCAGCCCGTGGTGCCCCTGGTAAGCTGGATGTCACCTTTCATACTGTGTCATTTGTGAGGTGTTGTGACCAATGAAATGCTGTTTACAGTCCTTAGAGACCCTGGTGTTCTGTGAGAGCAGCCTGGGTTTGCTGCACTAGGAGGCAAAATGGAAATTTTGTCTTTTGTTTACTTGGTGTCTAAAGACTTAACTCCTTAGAGCTGGGACTATGGGGAGCACTAGAAGGGGGAGTTCTGCTGCTGCTGGAGTGGTAATTCAGTGGGGATGCAGCAGTTTGACTCCCAAGTCATCTGCTGGTAATGTAATCACTGTGTTCATAATCCAATCACCCCATGGAGCTGAAATGTTGTTCCTCAGCTTGTGCTCTCAAGGTCAGAGTGAAGCAACTGGGGATGAGTCCCTTTCCCTCCCTGTGCTGCAGTTACAGAGTGGCACTTCTGTCCCAGCTCTGTCTAAACCCAAAGCTGATGCTCATTTATTCACAGTGATATGTCATGTGTGGATGATATTAAGCTTTTTTAAATACTCTTTTACTGGTTTAACATTTCCCTAACTGAGGAAAATACTGATTTAACTGTGGTGGTGCTGATGTTGAACCAAGAGTACAGGCCTGTATCTAATGGACCCTGGTTGGCAAGAAATGAAATTTCTGAAATTAACTAGAAACTGCTTTGGCATCTGTCTTCAGGCCACAGTACACAATATTATTATTATTATTATTATTATTATTATTATTATTATTATTACTATTATTATTACCACCACTACTACCATTATTACTATTATTATTACTATTATTATTAATTTTCCTCAAGACTGTCCTGCTGCTGATACATTTTCTGATGAGCAGTAGATGGCAAGGACAGACACCCATTCCAGTCTGAGTGGGAAAGAACTCTACAGAGCTGCCTTATCCCAAATTTCTTGGTTTATTCCTGCCTCCCCAACAAAGTAATGACATAACAAGCTGTTAAAACATTGTGGAATGTCTAATTAAAGTCCATTCAATAATCAGTCTTAACTGACCTTAAATTGGATGTTTAGCCATGGTGGGTGTGAGTGAACCAGTAAAACACCCAATTTATGATTTGGACAAGTCAGCTGCTTTTATGAAAAGCATGTTACTACCTCTTGTGTGGTCAAGCTTGTTTTTCTTCTGAAAGTATTTGATATTGTCATTTTTGAAATGTGATGTACAGAAAAAAATTGTGGTTTGAAACAGGTAAGTTTAGTTCAAGCAGAAGGAAAGAAGTGCTTGGAGGAGCCCTCTGGGACTGCAAGGACTGGAACTCAGGATTCAGGAGTTCCTGCTCACAGGTGAGTGCCCAGGCCCTGAACCAGGGCAAACCCTGTGTTTTCTCACAAAGCCAGTTTGGTTTAACTGCTGCAAACAAAATGCAGCAGCTCTGGCAGACCAGGTAGAGGGTGGTGGTTTTCCACGTTGCCTGAACCAGTTCAGAAAATCAGAAGGAGCCTAGAAATACTTTTTCTTTTAATTCCTTGTAGAAATAGTGCTCACAGAGCACTACTCTGAGCAATGAGTATGTATTTTTGTGATAATTTTCAATATTCTGTGGAATGAGAGACACATTTTGTACCTCAAACCATGCTGTGAAAATAGATGTAAAGTGAAGGTCTCCTGTCCCTCTCTCACCCCACCACCCCCAAAAAGGAAGGTTGTGTTTAGGCTGCCCAGCACATTCCAGCACCTACAAATGGCAATGTTCATGTGCCAACAGAGCAGCACAAGTGTCCAGTGCTGTGCCCAGATGTAAACTGTTGTGGGCTCAGGCCCTGTGGTATTAACCAGACCCTCCATGCCTCAAGTGGCATTGTAGGCATGCATTAATGACCCTAAGTGACAAACTCATCCTGCTGCTTAATTAATCTGTGGCCTGGTGGCACTTTGGCAGGGCTGTTTTTCAAACTGTGTCTCCCCTCACAGGGTAATCAGATGCTGTATGGCTCTGTCTACTTATGGGAAAGCCAAACCCAACAAATAAAGTTTAATTTCCTGATACTCCTGGGATATAGGGATTCTTTTTAACGAGGCTTCTTCAGTTGAGTTGAAATTAAAACTCAGCATGATCAACATATTGCAGAATATTTAATGGGCTGAGTTAAGCACCAGGTTTAAAGACTTAAAAAAGAGGAGGGGAAGGCTGTTGATGCAGAAACACAATATTTTCCATCAAAAATGCCTAAAATCCTATCCTGGTGTTCCTGGTGTTAAACTCCACACTTCCAGCTTTTCATCAATACTATGAAGATTTTCAGTGCATGTGGGTTATTAATTTTCATTCTGAATTAAATGTGCTGTCATTTAGATGAGAATTAACATTTGATCTTCAATTTTGTGCCATGCAATGCAGCTTGGCTCCATAGGAGGGCAGATGTGTTGAACAGCTTGATTTTGATATGGGTTATATTAGTGTAAGAGCTATGGTTGGGAGTTGAATTATCAGATTTATGCTGAAATCAGTGAGCTCTCAAATTGTGGCAGAGAAATGCAACAACTTTATTCCAGCATAAACAGAAATATCTTGTGGGGTTTGATGCTTACAAAGTTCAAAGGTGTTTCAATACTCATGTATTTTATTTTGTCTCAGAGAGCCTATAATCTGAAATCAGTTACTTATTTAATCACTGACAGTATCCAGCAAATTCACAAAATTATTTTTTTGGTTTGCTACTTGGATTTGAACCAACTTTTTTATTTCTCTAGCATCAAGTTTTCAATATGTGCTAATTTATGCTAGAGTTTTCTTTATGCTTCAAGCTAAATTCAGTCTTAAACATACAACAACTTTAACCTCTGGGTTAAATAATTCCGTACAAAATTTGAAATTGCAAACCACATTTGCCTTTTCAAGTGAGTTGAAAAATGAGTGAAACTTGGTTTTTTGGAGGCAAAAACCCCTTTTGTATGTGTACCCTCCTGGCTTAGCTGATCCCTTCTTGCAGAGCCCCTGCGAGGGGCCCTGTGACAGCCCTGAGGGAGGGGAATAGCTGGGATGTCCCCAGTGTGTCCTGACTCTGTCATCCCTGACCTGAGCACCCCCAGAGGGGGATGGATCCCTGTGGAGCTGGGAGTTCCTGTGCCCTGAGCTCCCTGCTGAGGGAGGGCTGTGTTCAGGGAATAGCTGGGATGTCCCCAGTGTGTCCTGACTCTGTCATCCCTGACCTGAGCACCCTCAGAGGGGGATCCCTGTGGAGGAGCTGGGAATTCCTGTGTCCTGACTCTGTTATTCCTGACCTGAGCACCCCCAGAGGGGGATGGATCCCTGTGGAGCTGGGAGTTCCTGTGTCCTGCTTCCATTATCCCTGACCTGAGCACCCCCAGAGGGGGATGGATCCCTGTAAGGCCACCCTGCAGCCTGGGAATGCTGCTTTCTGTGAATGCTGTGGAGCAAAGGCTTTCCCTGGGCAATGCCTTTCTCTGAAACTGGAGCAAAGTTCCCAGCAGTTGGAGCTGTAAGAGCAAGGTGGATGTTTCATCTGTTTCCTGTTACAAAGTCCCTGAGGTGGAAGAAGGGTTATTAACCAGTGAGGACATTAAGAGCCCAAATTTCCAAGAGAAACCCAGTCCTTCAGCTGCAGGAATGGTGGTGAGGCAGCCTGACCTTTCCTTGCTGTGCAGCTGACCCCTCCTCTTCCCTCTGAGCTTGCCTGGGTCTCTCTCTCCAAATACACAGCAGCACCTGGAGAAGGGCTTCAACCAGATTTCCTGCAGCATGGAGCAGCTCTGGACTGCTGTGGGAGCAAATACTCAGAGTCAGTGGAGGGTGATGGGATGGGTGGTGTTCTCTGGTGTTCTGTTGGTGTTCTGTCATCCCCAGCCCCCACAGCCCTCAGAAGGGAAACAAATCCCACTGTCCTGTAAAAAGAAGCTGTCACAGGGATTCCTAGCACATGGGTCAGCCTTGCTTGCAGATGTGGACTTTTGTTCCATGTCCTTCTCCTACAACACAGCTTTGCACTATTAAGTTGTCAAAAAAGAGTGTTTGGGAATTATAACTTAAGGAGGGTGATTTTCCTCACCTCCATTCCCTCACTTATTCTCAGGTTGCTCTTATGTTCAGGCTCCAGATTCTGACCTTGCTGCCAACGTAGATATCAGAGGCCAATATGGCAGCTGTCAGACAGGCAAAGATCCTGCTGAGATCTGTGAGATAATTCATGTGTCAGAACACAGGCCGAGTGATAATTTTATTTATCTTGATGTGCAGATGTCTGCTTGGATAAATTCAGAATCCTTTCAGTCCACTGCCCAGTGGATGGTCTAACTGCTGGTAACTAAGGCAGGAATAGAATCTGTCACAACTCTTGATGTCCTTAGGATGTGACACATTGGGAGTCTGTCCTCACGTTTTCCTTGCCCTCTGATAATGAGTAGCTGTGGCTGCTTTGTCTGATGGAAACCTCTCCCCCTTTCTGGACTGGAGGCAAACATGCCAACATCGCTTTTCCAGAAATGTAAAAACTTTTCCAGCCAGCTCCAGGTTGTTTTTTCTTCCTCACTTCTCCCTAGTCCCCTTGAACTTCCCCAGCAGGATTTTTGCAATCCATTTCTAGAAATATTGCATTCACTCTGCCACAAAACAATATCTTTGGCTGTGATAATAAATTAGGCGCAGTGGGAATTGAAGCTTGTTCTTTTGTCCAAGGTGATATAATGGGAGTCATTCATAATGAAGAAAAAAAGTAATTGTTATGCAGCATTTCTGTATTAAACATGCCTCCCCAAATTATCCAGAGTATAAAAGAGGATGTTTGGAGAGCTTTGTTACAACCATGCTTGAGCAAAATGCATGTGAATGTGCTCTTATTTGCATAAATAGGATTTCTTAAAATACAAACCATTTGTATTGCACTGAGCTCCCTCAAGCCCTGCTACCTTACAAGACGGATCATAGTTTTATCATTAATCAAAACAAAGCCAAAATCAATAAACATGCATAATCAGGACTCTCTGATTCCAGTATGCAAATACACTACATATTGATGAAATGTTTCTGAATCTAAAATAGTTCTATTCTCTTTTTTCCCCTCAGAAGTCCCTAAGCCTTTTAATTTTAATATTTTATGCACTGCAATGCAAACAGTATAAGAATGAGTTTGTGGATCAGAGATAACAAGTTAAAAGATAAATGTTGGATGAATCTCCTAATAGTTTTTGCTGGCTCTGCTGACTTTAAAGGCAGTTTATGCTTCTGAAAGGCTGGTAATGACTTGACCTTTAAAGTCCCAAAGCTGCCAAAGCTGTTGCTGTGCCGTGCTCCTTCCAGCCAGAGCACGGGCAGTCGGGGCCTGGGCCCTGTGCCAAGGCTGTTTGTTAATTAGTGAAAGTCATTTGTTCCTTGTGTTCAGGGTGATGGAAGGGTTGCCTTGCAGGGGGATGGAGATGGTTTCAGGCAGGACAAGTTTGTGTCCTTGGTGTGTGGCTGAGGTGGTGGTCAGCACCTGCAGCTCCATGGACTCACCCCCATCAGAGCTGAGCTCCTCTCACACACTGCAGATCATGCAGGTAATTCCTGATGCAGATTCTGTGCTGCCTCCTGTCGTTCTAAATGCCTTCTCTCACATGCCTGCACTGTGGTACAAGGCACAGTATCACCTGATGCATCCAAAGGTAAACACTGCACACGAGTGTCAGAGCTCTCATACATTTCAGAAGCATTGCACTGCCACAGTTAAGAGCCTCTAACAGTGCATGGCTGAAATTAATGCTGCAAATTCCTGTACTCTGAATCACAAATTTCTAACAAGTGAGCTGCTTAAGCTTATCAGCATCTACACTTAGTCAGAAGCTGTGCATATCCATAGCAGGTACAAAACAGATCCAAGAAATGGGCACATCAACAACCAAAGGATTAAAATAAACCAAAATTCCATGAAGGCCACAGTTAAAGGAAAAGAAGGATGAAAAAGATCAGCATTAGAATAGCTAGGCTGCAATTAAGTTGAAGAAGTTCCTTGTTTGCTAGTCAAATAATAAGCCATGTCAGAGCTGTAGAATTGGCTATTCCAGCATAATTGCATCTCTTGTGTATCTGTGGGACTCTGCTAACCACAGGCACGATCCTCTCGTGAGAGTCATCCCTTCCTTGCTGATTTATCAGCCCTGGGAAAAGTTTAAAGGTGTGATGTTTATTTTATATCATCATAAACTAAATGTGGCAGCCATCATAGATTAGGAGGCCCAATTTCAAACTGTGAGAGTCTTTTAGGCTGATTAATTTGCTGGGGAGGGGGGGAGGTTCACAGTGAGTCTGTGTTTGCCAAGTCATACTTGTTTACATTTGCTCAGTGCTTGCTTCCATAACCATGGAGTGTCTAAATAAAGAAAGAAATACATTTCCATAGGTAGAAATAGGTGCTCACCTGAGGAGAAATGGTAGATCCTATGTGTGACTGCACTACTTAGGAGCAGCCTCAGCAAAGTGAAGAGTATCCTGTGTTTGTAGCAGAGATAAATATGTCAGGGGAGAGGTGCAGTGAGCTCCTCAAAGTCAGTCACTGCTTGATTTTTGTTTACTGTGCAGGTGGTTCCCAGGAAACGTTGTACTTTTACTTTTCTAACTGATTCTTCAGTGATCTGAACTGAAACTTTCCTTTTAACAATAGGATGAGGCTTTAGTTTTCATGGCAAATCCTTGCACTGAGGTGAATCCTTGCCAAAGGGAAGAGTAAAGGTTACTGCAGAAATGGGTGGATGATGGAAGAACTGATATTCCTCAGCATCTCCCTCACTGCTCAATCTTCCAAAAAAGCAAAAAGAGTGAGAACTATTTCTCTTTGTTTCAACCTGTGCTTACACAGCCCGAAACAGAATTTAGCCTGTGCCCTTTTCTGTGCAGATTTTGGTAGTTGCAGTGCATTGCTGCTGGATTATCACTGGCTGTGGCTGCTTTGTTACTGCACTACATCCATGAAATGTAATGTCAAGTCTTCTACCTGTGCTGCTTGTTGATTTGAGCTGTAACTTGTCATTTCGGCATGTCTAAGGCTAGTGAGTAATTGATATGACCTGGTGTATCAAAACAAGTTGGACATTAAATCATTTTGTACTCAGTTATTTTCAAAAAGGAGAAAGAAAATCCATCAGCCAAAACAGGAGAAAGAAACTGTGAAATCTCTGATTTTGGCAAGGATGGTGAAGGAAAATACAACTGAGGCCATTTCCTTATTGCTTGTGGAAGGTGTTCAAATAAATAAGAAACTGGACAGAATACAAGTAGTGATGTGAGGGATAAATATTTTTAAAGTTCTTGGGTTTCTTTGGCTCAACCTTTCTGCAGAAGGGTGGGGTGTTTACATTAACCACCACATCCATCTCCAGGGGTGCCAGCCTGGCACCTCATCTCAGTTTTTCTAAAAAGGAGAGGGAAAAGCTCAGCTGGTGACCCTGCAGGAGCACTGAAGAGGGTACCAGGCTGTGAAGGACAGCATGAACTCCTCCTGCAGGTCTGAGGGCTGTAAGCTTTGATGTCAGTGTGTGCTGGTCCTCCTTGGGTTATTAATCTCTGGCTCCATGGATTGCCAGTTGCATTTAGAGCCCTGCAACATTTTGTGTTTTCAAAATATTTTTCACATGAGACTTGTGAAGTGCATTGAAGGAAACAAATGGACCTTTCTCCACCCACGGGGTGGAATTGGCTGCTTGGCACACACAGGAGTGGAACTGAAGAAACCCCCTTGCCTTGATCTCCTTACCCTGCTCTAAACATTTTCATGACCTTTTTTGGAGAAGTCTGGCAAAAGTAATATCAAACAAGGGACTTTTTTCCCATGACCTCCTCTGTTTTGTTGCACAGTGTGGTCTGTTTTAAATAAGCTCCACAGTGCAGTCATTTAAGGGAATGAAGATATTTCATAGCACGCTTAGCATTTGCATTTGAATATAGGCCACCCTGCTGTTTGATTAAACTGGAGTTTAAGAAAACTCTAAGAATCGAGGTTCATGTGCAGTGCACTGCTTCACACTCAGATTGCAAAGGTTGTTGAAGGAAAAAAAAAATGATAATATCCTTGGAAGTACATGACTAATGAGAATATATATAGCACTTCTGAGACAGCTCAAATATATAATTATTGTGAGGATTTCACAGACACATAAATATAATGATCTTCTGCTAAGTAAATTGCTACCTACCAATGAAATAAATATGGTCCCTTCAGAATTTGAAATAATTCAGTGCTGTAGGTGGTGGGAAATGATTCACCTTAGCTGTTATCTCTGGAACAGTAATATAGAAATATATCTGCCAGTACTGTTACATTTACATTGTTCTTCATATCCTGTGGAGTTTGTCAGAAGATCTGCAGTCCCTGCTGGTTTTCATCCCCTTATTTTGATAAGGCTCCTCACAGCACGCCTCAGCCATGGGTTGGAGCAGCTAATATTGTTTACCACAGTAGGCATCCCAGCCATAATATTTTTCCAAGAAACACTGATGTGTTTAAAGGTCAGGTTGATACTGATTTGACTGCTAAACATGAATTCATTTTTCTGGGAGTAAAGGAGTGTACATGCCTTGGGATAAAGGTTAAACTGTTGTTTATGCACTCGATAGGTGGAAAACACAAGGCTTTAATACACAAATCATAATAGCCTGCTCGGTCAGTCAGGGAGATGTGGTGCTTTACATGGAAATGGAAGCTTGGAATCCACAGGCTCTTCTGACTATTGCTGTAGAAAAATCCTCACTGATAACTTCGAGCCTTGCCTAGAATTTGTAACAAGTTCAAACTCTTTTCTGGGCACAGCAGGCCAGAATCCAGCCAGGTCTTTCAGCAGCACTGATAAAATTGAATTTTGCTACCTCTGATGAGGTGTCAGGGACTGGATCCTCCTGCTGCAGCAAGGGGAGTGAAAGGAAGGTGGGTGGGAGAGATGGACAGTCCTACACATCTGGATTTGCTGGTTTTGCCATCTTTGGTGGAGTGGGAGTTAAGTGGTGGTGTCTGCTCTGGCCAAAGGCAGCTCTTCCCCCCTTTAGCTGCCCTGTGTCCTTCAGGTGCCTCTTCCATGGCAGTGAGATCGTGGTTGGGAGGGCTGGCTTAGCCTCACACATGTCTAGCAGGCAGCTGAAGTAAACATCTGGGGTTTAAGGAAGGTGTGCTGGGTTCTGAGGGCTTTGCCTGGGCTGGCTGGGCTCCCCAGGGAGACAAAGCTCAGCCAGGACATGCTCTTGTTTCCTAGAGGTGACCTCAGATGGAATCTGAGCACCCAGAGCTGAGCTGTGCCTGCAGAGCCCTCTGCTCTCCTGCTGTGGGGTCTCCAGGCCAGCTGAGATCCCTCAGCTGAGAGGAGCTCAGAGACCCAGGATATCTGAGCATCCTTGTTGGCTTCTATCTGCCAATAAATATCTTCAATATTCATATTGAAGTACCATTCCCTCCAGTCTCTAGAAGAATTAGACAGCTCCCAAGAGAGATTTTAACCAAACCCCACACTCAGTTTTGTGGGGAGTGGTTTTGCTTCCACCAAAGTGTGTTCTTTGCCAACACCCTCCTTACTTCCTTGCACTGTGTCCATGTCAGTCACCCCCTCCTTTCCCATTCCTCTCCTTTTCCCATTTTCCAGCCTCTCAGAGCCTGAGTCACCTCACTTACCCATCCTGTAAACACCTTTCCTTCCAGCTTTCTCCTTTCTTTCTGTGTTGAGGAAATCTTTATTGTCAGGTTACAGAGAGGTGGCTGCAGCCATGTGGGATCCCATTATATATATTTATAATATATATATTATAATATATATATTATTTCCTTAACTATTTGGTATTTTGGGGTAGGGCTTTTGGAGCCCTCAAAGCCCATCCAGGGCTGTTCCTATTGAATTATCTTATAAATGTTTTCTAGATTTGCTGTCATGTTTATTTCTGCAGATTTTGCCTCTGCAGAGACTCCAGTCCTGGCACAGCAGCTCAGGTCACTCCTTTGATGTGGTTTTCAGTGGGATGTTCTGACACCTTGACCATCTTGGCATTTGCTTTGAGAACAGATGGAGGAAACAGTCCATAATACTCCTGTTGGCCTAAAAGCAGAGTCTCCAGTAGTGCCCTGAGCAGCTGGCTGACATCAATAGCACAGGATGTGTGTTTGATTAGCTTTGCTCTCGCAAGAAAGACCCACTGTATTGTTTTGAAGAATGTGTTCACTTGTTTTAGCAAACTTAAAAATCCCCCGTTGCTCCAGAAATAGAACATTCAAGTGGAATGACTCCCATGGCAGGGATAAAAAGCCTTGCAAAATGTTTTGTCTGCAGATCACCCTTAATCCTGAAGCTGTATCAGTTCAGAAAAACTTGGGGATTTCTTTTTTCCCCCCATCTCCTGAAGACAGATAAATCTAGAAACCCTGCAGGAGGATTTCTGTCTCAGCAAACAGTGCTTGGCTGCATTTTGGGTTGGTATTTTAGCTCAACATTACAAATACTTGTGTCAAAAGATCTTGGCTGGAATCCTGGAATTATTTCAGATGCAATGGTGTGATAATAAGAAAAAAATCCTCCCTAGGCTTTCATGCCTGCCTCTTATTTCTTCCAGGTTGCCATTGCTCTCTTACTGAGGAGGAGAAGCTGTAAAAATTACATTGTATTCTGTAAAAATTACATTGTATTCCTGAGGTTTCTTACAGGAAGGTGATTTCTGTGGATGGTGTGTAAGAAAATTGCTTTGCTGTTTTTTCAAAGGAGAACGTGGTGTGAAATAAAAAAGGTTTGCTTGAGGAAAATCCAGCACTGGTCTGGAAAGGAGAATTCTCCTTTTCTCTCTGTTTTTCTTCTTCCACCCCCATTCCTCACACTCAGGATTCCCATGCCTTGTTTTCCAACCTTATTATTAATCATTCCTCTGCATTGATAACTTCTAATTGCTTTTGTGGAGAGCCACCTCTTTGACTTCCTGATATATGGTGCTTTATCCCTTAAACACTGAGCAGGAGCTGCTTGTTAGATTAATTCCAGGTAGGTACTTCTACAGGGACAAGTCCATATTCCTTTAGTATTTTAATAAGTATTTAAAATACTATAAAAATAGATATTGTATTTCTTATCTGTACTGTACTTGTTTGTACAAGGAATTTAAGTGAATGTTTACATGTGGCTGATATTTCAGAAACATAATCCTACAGATTTTTCTAGAAATCAGAAAATTGAATTAAAACTCCCTGTGGTTTTTTGTAAGAATAGCACAAACCAGACCTGTGAGTACGAGATGTTGCCTGAGCAAGTTTAAGGCCTATTTAAATGTAAAAGGAAAACAAACATCTCAGAATTATTCTTTTTAAAAAGGGGGTTCTTGTTAATAGTAAAAGGCGAGGATTGTAGACACCTTCAGATTAGAAAAGGCAATTAATATTTATTTCATATCAAAGTAGATTGCTAATTAGGGCTGTGCTCTTCCCATCCCCCAGGGAAATAATCAGGCGAGCGAATCTCATCTGGAAAGTTCATGTGTGGCAATGAGGAGCTCATCAAAAGCCAGCACAGACCTGGCCGACCTGATGAAATGCTCAGGCTGCCTCAGACTTTGCTCTCTAATGGGGTTTAAAAGACCTGGGATTAGTGAATTTATTTTCCTGGGGTTCTAAAAGGCCACGATTATATATAGCTCAGTCACTTGTCAGTGTCCTTTCATTAACATGCCTAAAGAATCTTAATTGCTCAATCAGCAGCACAGATTTTTGGTCTGCTGGTACAGTTGAAGGGGTTATCCGAGCCAAAGAGAGAAAATGGAAATCCTGCCCAAATGGATCCAACAGAAAGGACAAACCATTGCAGGAAAAAGTCAAGCAAGACTAAGAAGGGAATTTGAAGAGCAAACAAGTGAAGATGGAAAGATAAACAAGAAATTATTTCAAATATACCCAAATCAAGAGTGTCAGGGAATAAGGAACAAAGGCAGGGCTGGGTGTTGGTGTGTCAAAAAATGACTGAGCTGAAATAAAACAAAAAATTCAGAGACAACAGATAAGCTAAACTAGATGGAATTCTTTGAGCTATTAAATAACACTTCCTTTTTGACAAAATCTTGTCTGTGTCCAATGGAAAATTTCAGCTCTTGTCAGCCTTCCCAGCAGCATCTTCAAGATCCTCTCTGTTGAAAATGGAATAGTTGGGGTTTGGATGAAGAGTTCATCTTTCTGTCTTAGTAAAAAAAAATGAAATTAAAGAAGACTGTGGGGAAAATTCCTGTTTCCAACCAGATCTAATCTTTACTCTGCTGTGAGATTTTTTTTTAATTATAGCTAATATGAAAATCATGCCTTTCTGTTGTAGTAGAATTTTTTTGTTATGGTTCACTACTTCAGATAATAAATTCGGATTTTCAAATGTCTATTGTAGGCTGGTAGAACAAGTAAATTGTCAGGAGACAGCTGATTCTTCTTCAGTTTTGTAATTACTTTTTAACCTGAAAAAACCCTCAAAACATCAGAACAGCTTCTAATGTGACAAACAATTCCAGAACAGTCAACTTCTAATGTGACAAATAATATCCTAGGAATTATTATTGCATCTCATTCAGTCTTTTAGCAGTGAGGATACAGCATGAACAAAATGATATTAAAATTTACAGAGGAAATTTACATTAATTTTACATTTAATGCTGAAGAGGGGTGGATGAAATGAGGAAACCAGTATATGTTGGTGTTTGGACATCATGAAAGAAATGAAATCAGGTGTTTAAGTTGCATCAAAACATATTTGAGGGAATCATTATAACTCCCCGCATGGATACAACACAGATAGTTTCTCAATTCTTTCCAGACCCTCAGGAAAAAATCCAGAAGTTTCTGTAAGAAGATAATGGACAACCTTTCAGATGCACAACTTTCAGGAGCTAAATATAAGACTGTTTTCAGAAGTGCAGAAAAGGGAGCTATTTTACTGCCTTGTGTTGATTCTGTGCAGAGCAGCACCTGAATTGCTTTCCCTGAGTCTGATCAGGCTGTATGAGAAAGGGTTTAGTGGGAAGGGAAGAGCTAACACAGATGATGACAGCAATTGGGAAAAACTTCCCCAAAGAATTTAAACAATGAATAATAAACTCAAGCAAAAAGCCTCCAAGACAGTTCAAATAAAACCTGGTAAATTTAGTAAAAGATCTGTGCAATTTTCATTATGTTTTCCTGTCTGAATGTGCATTTAAACTTCTTCAAATTGATTCTTTGGTGTTTTGTAGATTGTGATGTGCTTTTGAGGTATTTGTGTGAGGAAAGGTGAACAGCCAGAGTTTTTCTGTCCCTTCTTTAAACGCCCTGTTTGCTATTTCAGGTTTAACTGAAAGGTAGAGGTTGTCTCCTAGAGGCTTAACGTTATTAAATCAGCAGCAAGATGTCTGACATGGTTTGCCATTATTCCTAAAAAAATAATTAGCCAGTGTGGTGGAGTCAAGCCCAGTGGAGTACAGGTATATCTGCTTCATAACCTTTAAGACATGAGCCTTAATTACACCCTGGCAGAGTCACTTTAACACTCGAGTCCATTTTGCTGGATGTTGACATTACTAAATTATCTCATGTTCAAAATGCAAAGTAGCTGATTTTTTCCTAAATGCATTTCTTGGCAACCAAGGGATAAATTGGTCTGGTTCCATTTTTAACAAGGGCTTTGTCCTTTAATGGTCCTTAAATTAATCCTGGTAATTCCACCTAAGAGGATGGCACTTTTCTAGAAAGCACAGAACAAAATTGTGCATTGTATTGCCTGCATGCATTTACAAATATTCTGTAGTCTGTTCACACTGAAAAGAGATTTCTACAGTTATTTAAGAAGTGAGATATAAATAGATGGATGTCATTAAAGATCAGCCTTCCTGCCTTTGCATTTAATGGCAGAGCTTTAGATGAAGTGAAGGACAGTTTGTCCTAGAAGATTGCAAGTTCATTTTCAGCAGAGCTAAAGCCCTTAAATTAGGAGATGGGCACACGTTTACAGGTATATAACAGAAGAATTTTTAATACATCTCCTACATTCCTTAGTTCAACTAAATTCTTCGACTGATCTTTTGGAATAAGAAGCTGTTAGTAATTGTTTTATTTAGTGCAGCTAGAAGTATCAGTGTTTGGGAATTCACATCCCATTGCCTTTGCTCCTTCAGAGTAAAACATTATTTCAGGCACAGAATTTCAGTGTTTGTTCTCACTTTTTTTTTAAAGGGTGTTTAGGGGGGCCAGAGCCTGTCACACATTTCCAAGGTCTCTCCAGAGTTTTGTTTCCAATCTGTGATCTCGTGCTTTACAAAAGTACTGCAGTGTACAGTGCTTTTGTACTGTGGTGTACAAAATAGTACTGCTTTGGAGAAAAGTGGATCCTGTGTTTACCAGAGAGGAAAGCACAGCACCAGAATCTGAAGAGCCAAATCTGCGAGGTGCCGTGCCGAGAGCTGCGCTGGGTGTTCCCACATCACCCACTGCAGCCACACTTTCTCCTTCCCTCCTCCCCTGGACACACGGATCCAGCTGAACAGACCCTCTCCAGGCCCTTCTCCATCCTCCTTGCCCTGCTCTGGGACACCCTCGAATAGTTTAAAATCTTTCTTTATATTGTGGTGCCCGAACTGTCCCCAGGGCTGGATCTGAGGCCGGCCCAGTGCCGAGATCTTTGTCCCTGTGTCTCCCTTTGTGGCTGTGCTCGCTGTCCCCTGCTCGGTGTCCCGCGCTCGGTGTCCCCTGCTCGGTGTCTCGCACTCGGTGTCCCGCACTCGGTGTCCCCTGCTCGGTGTCCCGCACTCGGTGTCCCGCACTCGGTGTCCCCTGCTCGGTGTCCCGCACTCGGTGTCCCGCGCTCGGTGTCCCGCGCTCGGTGTCAGCGCTCCTCCTTCCCGGGAGTCCCGGGAACAGCTCTCGGTGTGCGCGGAGCGAGCAGCTCTCCGGTAGATGGTGCTGCTGTAAACCTTTGAGGAACCACGCTCACCTCAGCCCTCATCCCTCGGGGCATTGCAGGGAGGGCAGCTTGTGCCTGTACCCGCAGTCTTTGGGCATGGATGTTCAGCACAAATGTCCCAAAGAGGTTTTTCTGCCTGAAAAGACTCCAGGAAAAAATATCTCCCTGTACTTAGCATAGCGTAATGTGTTTTAAACACCCTAATTATAGCTACATATATCAATTCATAAATAAAACAAGGCAAAAAGTTACTCAGCCATGTACCAGCTCCATTATTTAAGACCAGTCTTGGTACCTTCAAATAAAGAATTTTTTTGCTGACTAAAAAACCAAAAAATGAAATCAGTATTAACTAATAATTGATCTGTAACAGTGTATCAGAAAAAAGCAAGTCTGAAACCTATTATATGTTGACTTGCAGCATCTCTGGGAAGTTATCAAATCCTATTCATCCTAAAATCAGGCCTTAATATAATTTATTGAGGGAAAAGCTTGTGCATTTATTTGCTTGTCAAACTATGTGCAATATAGAGCTCAGTTTTTTTGTTTGTTTGTTTGCCTGCTGCCTTTGGCTTAGTTCTGGTGTTTGAAAATCAGTATTTTGTGGTGTACAAAAAAATTAGTAGAGGACTTGAAGGTTTGTACTTACAATCCTTTTCTGTAAAAGTAATTACTTACAGGTCTGGATTCTAGGCTAAGACAAACAGGTATGGTTAGCAACAGTAGTTCAAAGCCTCTCCCAAATGCTTTTTCTCTGAAAATTCAAATAGCAAATTTCCATCTTGGCCAGACGAGTAATGAGGAAGGAAAGAGCTTTGAAAAGAGTTGAACTTTCGATTCAGTATCTGAACCTTTCTCTGGAAATCTGGGCCAGGCACTGGAGGTGTTAACACCACCTTTAATCAGCAGGATCCTGTTCCTTCAAGAGGCCTCAGAGAATTTGGATTTGACACAGGGAAGTATTTATCAGTTCAAAGATTAGTAGCAGATTAAAGTGTGGCCTGTATCAGACTTTTGCAGTTACTGCAGATAAAGTTAGCATGGTATCTTACTTTTAAATGGATACAGCCAAAGTCCCACCATCCCTCTCTTTGAACAAACCTGTCAGGAATGGAGCTGGGCTTCCCCTCTCTCCTGCCATGCCCACTGCAGTCAGGGCAATTCAGTGAACAGCAAAAGGCACATGGTTTTCACCTTTGTCTCCCTGATTTAGAGTTCTGCACTGGTTCCTTTGGGAATGAGAGGTTTTGTATGGAATGACACCAAGACCTGGTAGCAGACACCTGCCTGCTGGAATAACACAGAGACAGGCAGAGCAGATGCTCCAGAGAGAGACTTGTGTGTGTGTGTCTTCCTCCCTACCTTTGATGGGATCAAGACAATATCATAAAGTAGTTAAGGGTGTATTTTGCAAGTGAATTAAGTCTGAAATGCTGCCAAAAAGAGGGTCTGGGCTTTCTCCTGGTTCTCAGACTCATGGTTGTGGGGTGTCCCAGCACTGGCAGTGCTGGAGGAGTTTTGCAGTCACTCAGATCAGCAAGGTGATGCTGCTGAGAGCACACTCACTGGAGAAGGGAAAGTTTAGTTTAGTTTAGATTCCTGCATGGACCACTGAAGCTGAATCTGAAGAAGAACAGGAGAAGCACTCAGGGTGGAGACATCAGGATTGGCCCTCTGAGAGTTTACATAGTCTTAAGTACACTTCAGCTGGCTGCCACGCTGTAACATGAATATTGAGTAAAATTTGCTGCCTAACCCAAAAATGGAGTTCCCAAAACTTTCAACTTGCTGGCTGTGTAGACCTGAAGACGTCCAAGTCTTAAGTGTTCCTGTTCCTTACCCATTTTTGCCAACTGCCTGAGAGTCCTCCTGGGGCTGAATATCAGCTTTGACAAGACCAAGTGAAGAGCTCCAGGCAGAGCTGATCCCCAAAAGAGTCAGAGCTGTAGCTGGGGAGGGATGGAAGGACAGCAGAAGGAGGGAAGTGAGCTGAACACTGAAATGCCTTTTGGGTAGCTGTGATCAGACTGCTGTTGTACTTACACGAGGAAATGTAATGTGTTGTATAAACAGATGTATGTTCCATCTCCTCCTTTGACTAGTGAAATTCAAATCTCATCTCTCAGGTTCTCCTGGGTTGTAGAATAAGATATGCACAAAGTATTCTATCACCGTCTTCATCAACTGTTGAAACCAATTGTTGAAGCAGTGTTCTTCCAGG
>JBBMKD010000217.1:32658862-32678352 GCA_037834095.1 Argya squamiceps | reverse complement strand
TTTTACCCTTTTTTTTCCTTTTTCTTATTAAATTGTATTTCTGACTTGGAGCCTCTCACTTGTTTTGCTTTCAAACCCCAGGTTTGAAACACAGGTGAATTGAGTTCTAGATGGACGGGACAGGAGCTTTATTGGTTTTTCCCATTGGTCCAGTGAAGAGCAGTAGGAGTCAACAACCAACACATGGAGTGCTCAGTTTGAGAGGGAAGGGCTGAGTGGGATCTGTCCTGGGTCCAGTGTCTGTTTGCTTTGGCATACAGGGGACGGATGCTCTAAAGCAAGTCTGAAACCTATTATGTATTGACTTGCAGTATCTCTGGGAAGTTATCAAATCCTATTAATCCTAAAATCAGGCCTTAATGTAATTTATTGAGGGAGAAGCTTGTGCATTTATTGCTTGTCAAACTATGTGCAATATAGAGCTCGGTCATTTTATGATCCTCAGTGGTGGTATCATCTGACTAAGAATGTGGTGAGCCCCTGGACAAAATGACTGCTGTAGGTGAAATCTCTGCTGCTCTGTGGGGGTGTTTGTGCTGCAGATGAGTTCCCCACCTCCCAACACACTGGACCTCTGGAAATCTCAGGTTTCAGGCAATCCATGTGAGAAGAGAGTGCAAATGGTTTTGGTTAATTCTGCTGAAAGTTTATTTAATTCAGACTGGACCGTGCCTCTTTTTAAGACCAAATGTGCCTTGGAAGCATTGCCTCAGAGACTGAGGTTAGAGGGTGGTTGGGTTTGTTTCTGTGGGATGGAGATTTTGGAAGGAATGACATTGATTTGAGTGAAAACAGACTCTGCCTCTCCTTCTGGAAGATAACAAAAAATGGGACTTTTCTCCCATAATCGTGATTAAATAACTGCCCTGTGGCTGCTTTTCTAGTGTCAAAATTAACTAAATATATTTTGCATTGCTTTTATTGCAACTGGCAAGTGAGCAAGTCACTAATAGTAGCAGAGCCATTGTGTAATCAAGGCTAATCCTTACTCATGGTAAGAATCAGAGCCAAAAGCCTATAATCCTACTCTGGGCCACATTCCTTTGCAGTTTTCCTCTTAATATCTCTTGCTTTTTGCTCCTTGAAAACTGTTTTCTGTATTGTTGTGTTAGATTCTTGACTTAAATTTTGTATTATTTCTTTTGAGGCTTTTCTTTTCGTGGGGAATGTGTTAATTGATTTTGCCTCGTGCCCTCTTCACTGCACTGCAGCCTGCCTTGATGTCTCCAAAGACAGTCACAGCACTGCTGCATTGCTCACATTCCAGATTTTTAGGGTTCTGCTTTATTTATGAGACTCTCAGATTTTGTGTAATAAAAAAGAGGAAATAAAGTCTTTGTGGCTGTGGAGAAAGGTCTACCATAAAGGCCTGTATCAGAGAGAAAAACAAAAGGCTTTCAAATTCTGTCCTCTATTTTTGAAGACCTGGCTGAAAAGTTTTGAATAATTCCAGCTGAGTGTCTTAGTGTTTGTTTTTCACTGGATTGTGGGTAAGAGGGACATGCTGCACGTGCACACGTAGGTGTTTGCAAAGGCTTCTTTGCCATTGTTGAACAAGTTCACTGGAGTCCTGTGCTCTGAGAGCAGTTGCTGGAGATTAATTATAATTATAATTCTAGTACCTGCATATGCCAATTTCCTGATGTAGTGGGTTTACTGTAATTAATAACTGGCAGCTGTTCTGTGGCTCCTTGCACAGAGTTATTTTGTTGGAATAACTTACATCAGTTGTTGCCCCCAGTTTTCATCTACAGCTTTTGCTGTCTGTACTGGAATAGTCTGTGACCCCATCCAGTTTGCTAACAGCTAATATCCCAAACTGCAGGAAACTGCCAGGGTATTCCCCAGCTCTGTGGGAAAATTCTGCTCTGAGACCTGTGGGTGATTGTCTTACAACCTGGGGCATGGCAGTGAATGCTCCCTTTTATCTGGGACTGAATGGGCCGAGCTCCATCAAAGCTCTGTCTGCCCGTGTGCCTGGCCGGTGGCAGGAGGGCTCTCCTCAAAGGCAGGCTGCCTCTCTGGGAAACAGGAGCCAAAAAGGCTGCCTCTCTGGGAAACAGGAGCCAAAAAGGCTGCCTCTCTGGGAAACAGGAGCCCAGGAAACCCAGGTGGGTCCCATGGCACTCTGCTCGAGTGGATACCTGCCGTGGCAGAGATGGGGATGTTAAAGGGGAGAATTACCCAGGAAAAGCCTTGTCTAAACGGAAGTTGAACATTTTCCACACAATCCTTTTCTTTTGTCTCTCTGTGCATCCCTGACTGATCCAGGTGACAGGAGAAACCCAACCCTGAAGTGGCAGCACATAAACAGCAGCAGGGTCGTGGAGCAGCCGAGGCAGGAGGTGATTTCTGAGCCTTGGTGCAGCCTCAGATCCTTTCTCCCGTGCCCCAGAGCAGGCCCTGGAGGTTCTGCTCCAAAGCAAGCTGAGGAGCCTCTTCCAGCTCCTTGCAGCTGGGAGGGGGATCCCTGGGGAGGACCCTTTGTGCAGGGTCACAGTTCCTGCCTCTGGAGGCTTTTGCTGTTGTCGTTGCTCCATTTGGGCTTGGTGTACCTTGTTCTGTGGGAAGGACTCAAGTGCCACTCAGGGTACCCCATGACCCTGGAAGTTCCCAGTGAGCTCTGGGCAAGAACTGATGGATCATGGCTCTAGGCAATACCTCACCCCTTGTGAAATCACCAAAAATCAATTTATTGTTTTCCTCTCCTGCCTTTCTCCATTTTCCCCATAAACTACTTAGAATTGCTCATTTTCAGGTATTTTTTCCTCTCTGAAATTTCATATAATTCTTGCAAATATAATCCTGGGGATTGAAGGACAGTAAAAGGAATCCCAAATCCCTTTCTAGCCAAAGAAGAGCCAGCACAGGAAACAAAGCTGTGTTAAGATTTTTTTCCTGCCTAAGATAAAAATATGGTTTAAACTGAGGGGAGGTTGCAATGTTATCAATTATGAATTGAATGAGGAATTTTGTAGCTGGACATATATTGGTCATTAATTCAATCAGAAGGCAAGATTTATGAGCAGTCTGCAATGTACTCATCCTGGTTTAAACTGTATTGAAATGATGTAATTTTGTATTAAATTTATGTAATGCTGGTGATCAATATCTGTTTCAAGTTTGTTGTTTTTCCTCCAGTTGTTTCAGGTGGAAGTGAAGAGTAGAAAATCACCTATTTATGAAGCCTTGTGCCTGTTAGAGCTTCAGGCCCCAAACTCCCCGTTGGATACAGTGCCATGCTCATTCCTTCACCTGCAACAATCAACACTTCATTAGCACTTTATAATCTGGAAACTTAATTACTACTATTAATTACTACCCCCGTGCAACGATTTCCTCCCAGTACATGTACTAAACTCTGTGCTCAATGTAGAAAATAGGTGGACATTTTCCATGGAGTCTCAGACAGGGATTTGTCTGGTCATTAGAAATGTCCTGGGATGCTGTGCAGTGTTATCTGTCACCTCCTCTGTTCCCAAATAAACTGTGGTAGTGAAGTGTGAAACCAAAACCACTTGATCCTCTGCATCTTGAAGTCAGGGGGAATTAAATGAAAAGTTTTATTGTCAAGCAAAGAATTCTTGTTGCTTGTCATCAGCAGCAATGGATTTCTTCCTTGCTCTTGGAATGTGGAAATCTCTGCCAGTGCCCAGCCTTGAATGAAGAGTTTTTACACAGACCAGTTCTTTTTGCCTTTTTTTTTTTGTATCCTTTTCTATTCTATTTATTTATTTATTTATTATTTGTCTGTTTTTAAATACAAGACTTAAAGCTTTGTTTTAAATCATCTTAAATCTAGAGGGGTTTGACAGGCCAAGAGGTGGGCAAGGTATTACAGTAGATCTTACAGACAGGTTGTGGTGTCCCTATCTGAGGAAATGGGTTGGGCTCAGAAGTCATTGAGTATCATCATCCTGTTTGCGCCTTGGGTTGAACCACATGACCTCAAAAAGTCCCTCAAAATTCTATTACTTTGTGATTAAGCAGGAACTTTCCAAAGTTTGCTCTCACATTTATCTTGTATAAACCCAGGCTCATACCACTCTGGTGAGATTTATTCCAGGAAGTTTCAGAAGCAGATTAGGAAGCCCTGGAAGAATCCAATGACAGTTGTCTCTTGTGGCACCACATTTGTTTTTTGACTCCACGGTCCTAAGAGGGAATAAAAAAAAATAATAGAAGACCCAGAACTATAAATAGAAAGATATCAGAGGAAAGACTCAGTGGATGAGTGCAATGAATGGCAAAAGATGGTTCACAGGGAGGAAATGTCAGCCT
Source organism: Argya squamiceps (assembly GCA_037834095.1). Taxonomy (NCBI): domain Eukaryota; kingdom Metazoa; phylum Chordata; class Aves; order Passeriformes; family Leiothrichidae; genus Argya; species Argya squamiceps. Next base: position 32,674,071 of record JBBMKD010000217.1, on the reverse strand, counting down.
ATATTACACAGAGGGGACAAATAGCTTCCTAAAATCAACACTTTATTTTGGTGAACGTTCTTCATGGCAAACATGCAAGATGAGGGGTCAAAGGGAGGTTGGATGCACTTCTTGTCTGGTGGTATCTGCTAATAAAGGTTGAATTGGTGAATATTAGGGTGAGCCTCCACCAGTCCAGCTCATTGCCTGTCCTTTCCACATGTCCATTTTCTAAACTGTGGCAATTGACTCTTGTGATCCTGAGCAATCCCTTTCTCCCCAGTTTTTAAACACTAACCAGGGTTACATAGGATCCATCTTTTGTGCAAGGGGAGGTGCTTTGGAGAGCAATAAACATCCTCTTCCTGCTATCAGGGCCCTGTGATCTGTCTTTGCCTTGTAGCTGCCGTGCTCTTATGGGGCTGGAGATGGGAATTGGTATTTTCCAACCCAGGGAAACACCAGGACCCAATGGAAAATGAGAGCTCCACAGAGGCTCTGCAGCATTTTGCACACTTTTGATGGTGCAGGAGGGTGTTTTTTTCTTTTCCATCTTTCAAGAAGTGCCTGAAGAGTAATTTTGTGTTTAAACTAAGTAGGTATTTTCAGCTGGCCAAACCACTTTATCTGTCAACGTTTGTGCCTCCTGCCCAACCTTGCCCTCCAATGGACTTGCAATTTCCTGTTAACTATCACACGTTTGCAGTAGGTAGAGGGTCCATCTGCTACATCCACCAAATCTTTTCCTAGATTCAGGCCAGAAAGGGTCATTCAATCTAGTTTAGTGCTACAGGTAACATCTACTCCAAGATTTCACCTGGCTGCCTTATTTTTGAGTGCAATCCTTTTTCATTGAGCAGGAAGAATCTGAGTTTCATTTATTAAAAGAGCCTTTGTTCTCATGTAGGAGGAGAATGTAGTCAGAGATAATCTTTATCTCCCAGTCTCCTGATAATACAGAAAAGCAGCTATCTTGAGAGCTGACTTTCAAGTAGAATGGAAAAACCAGGGGTTTTTTTTTCCTCATGAAATTTTATTTTTAATTTTAAGTAATTGAAAAACAGGAACAAAAAAATAATTGCCAGGGTCTCTGCATTTGAGATTGCTGCAAATAAACTTTAAATAAATTACAGATGGCTGGTTTATTTACAAAATGCTCAAAATGCCTCAATTGACAAATATATTTAGCTGGAGTGTGTGATGAAGTGATAAGCAAGTCAACAAAGCAAACCAAAAATAAGAAATTATTCTCTTTTTTGCGGCCACCCACAAATGGTGAGTGTTGATAGAGAACCACAGTCATCAGAACCAGGGGATTAATCTGCACATCATGAGGGCTGGGCTCAAGCAGGAGGAGAAGTTTCAACAACAACAATGGAGCATTGTTGGGGAAAAAACCTGCAGGAAACCCATCTGCTGGAGCCGTGTGCCTGAGTCCCACACAGAAAGGCAGAGCAGGGCTGAGCACCCCGGGGAAAATCTGAGAGGAGATCTGAGCTGGAGCCTGCCTGGACCTGCCTTTGGAACACCTTTCTAATGGGGACAGAAAATAACAGGATTCTGCAAAGAAATCTCAAATAAGAAGTTCCCACTTGCCCAGTTGATGGAGTGACCTTTCCAGAAACTCTTACAAATTTCCAGCCTCAGAGTCCGGGGTTTGAAATATGGATTTAAAAGGGAGGGGGGGTCAGCAGGAGGGGGAAAGGTAGAAGGGTAGTGTGTCATTTCTTTTGGTATTTTGTTTCCAGCTCTATCCTTTGATCTCTGCAGCAGTGTAGTTCAGACAATCTGTAGAAATATTGCTAAACCAAGTTACTTTGTTACATTTTACTTCAGCCATTTGTCAGCATATGCCATAAAAATTTTCGTTTTCTCTCTTGATCTTTATCAGAGATTGCTGTTTCTCTTTGATGTCCCCCTCCTTATTTGACATTTGGATCTGGTTTCCCATTTAATTATCTAACTCTCTATTGCTATTTTAGTTTAAAAGTTCACTGCAATATTTTACTCCTCTTGTTTCTCAGTCCATTCCTCTGTGCTCCAGCTGAGACACAAGAAAATGATGAAGGTATTCACTGTCTTAGGGGGATTTGTGCCCAAGTCCTCTTGTGAACAGAGGGGAGCACAAGCTGTGGTCAGTGAGTGTGGGCAGCAAACATGATGCTGGGGCATGCTGGATCTCCTAAATCAAAATATCCAGAGGTCATTCTTTGATTAAATGGTAAATATAGTCTGTTTCTTGTAGGTTTGAAAGTCTGAAATGTAAACAGCCATGCAGTCAAAATAGCTGTAAAATGTCATTTAATACAGACCCAGTTCCTACAAATCATCTTATGAAAACACCACCCTCACTGCTTAGCTGTGTGAGAAAACAGAAGGAATTCCTCACAGTTTGTAGCCCAGAGAAGGAGATTTGCTCTCAAGAGAGGCAAGCTGAAGCACAGAGGGCATTTTACCTCCTTGGTCCAGAAGGTTTCTCATGATAGCTGGAAGCTTTTCAGGACAGCTGGTTCTTGGGATGTTTCACAAGCCACAGAGCCCTGGGCAAAGTGGGGATGACCAGAGAATGACCAGGGCCTCCTCTGGGTGATTTATTGCTGCAGAGTGTGGCAGTGTGATGGAGGAAGGACTCTGCCTTCTGGCATGGCTGCAGAACTGGGAACCAGTGAGGGAACTGTGCCACATCAGAGATGGGATGAAACCCTGGTGAGCTCCTACAGGAACAGGGAGATTTCAGCTTCATCCAAAACACATCAGGCTGGAGGAGGAGAAGTCTGGGCACTGGTTCTTGCTCTGGAGTTCACGGCAGGTTTGCAGAACCTCCCTGTGGGGGCTCTGAGACAAAGGATCAAAGTATTTCCATTGGTGGTTGTTGAGAACAGAGCTGGAGCTGTGCACAGCCACGGCTGAGTCCTGGCATATGGCTGAGGGCCTTCAGTGGAGGGTGTGCAGCTCCATCTGGCAGGCCCAAGGGAGCAGATCCACTGGAAGCCACAGCAGACTGAACATATTGTGCTTCTGCCTGGGTGACCTCCTCCCCCAGCCCAAATTTGGCAGCCAGACTAAAACTGTGGAGGAAAATACAGCATTTGATCAAACCATTCTTTATTTTTTCTTTGGTTCTTTGCTTTACTTCCACTTTTCAAATGAGATCTTTGAAAGCAAAGAGGAAACCAGGGAAGTGGTGATCCCAACCTGCTTGTGTTCAAGAGCTGGATGCTTGTCTAGCATGAAGGCATGAAGCAGACCTGGGTTCAACCCCCTCTTCTGCCTGGGAAGTCTGGAATTTGCATTGCCCACCACTAAGAAAAAGAACCCAACTCCTGAGATGTGTAGAGATGTATTTGGATATATGGAGACATTTCTGTGTATTTGCCATGCATGTTTTCTGTGAAGCCAGTTCCCCTTTGTAGGCAGTTCTCAAATATTGATGGAGCAGGAGAGAAGGACTGTGAGAGGGACTACCTGGTATAACATTTCCAGCCAAAAATATGGAGATTATTTGCTTAATTTTCTGCTCTTTGCACTGCAATAGCTATTTTTGCCTGCTAGATAAAGCACTTCTCAAAGGATGGTGCTTGGAAATACACTCCTTTGAAGACAGGCAGAAAATATTCTTTCACCTCTGGATTTCCTGGATATGGCCAAGGTTTGAAACCCCCATGTGCCACATCTGAAGAATGTTGTGAGTAAATTTGCTGCCTGCATGGAGATGAGGCTCTGAATTTGTCTACCTTGCCCTGATTCACCTTATGTCCCAATGGGAGGTGGGATTTAACAGTGAAACAAACAAAATGCTTGAAACCCAGACTAGATTTTTAGCAAGGAAATGTAAGAAAAATAAGGAACTGTATGATCCTGCTCAGTAATTGAGAGGCAGCTGTTCCCAAATCGTCCCTCTGTGTTTTTGTGGATGTTTCAGATGAGTTTATCTCCTTGGGTAGTACAAGGATCTTGATCCCAAGCCATTGGATTTGAAGGAGAGACCTCTTGGCTTCTCATGAAGTTTTATTCTTGCTGAAGTAATTCAAGATTTCTTGTGTGGTTTCCAGCTTATTCTTCAGTTCAGCGTTCAGGGGTTGGGGAACAGAGTTGCCTCTGTTAATTAGGAAGAGATCAGGATTTTATGAAGATTTTCTAAATACAGGAAGGAATTTGAATACTGGGAGAGGTGATCTGCAGTAATATTTTTTTGTTTTGGTAGTACTTTCTTTTCCTTGGAGTAATTCTGTTCAAGTCAACTTTCTGCACATATAAAACCCCTGATCTCTACTGGGCAGTGATAGTGATACACCAAGGACTTTGGAAAGCACAGCCAGGTCCCTGGCTCTGCCTTTGGCATTTCCCTCAGTGTGCTCCAACAGCTGGAACAGAAAGAATGAAATCATAGAATCACGGAATGGTTTGGGTGGGCAGGAACCTTAAAACTCATCTCATTCCACCTCCTGCCATGGGCAGGGACACCTTCCCCTATCCCAGGCTGCTCCAAGCCCATCCAACTTTGGACACTTCCAGGGATCCAGGGACACCCTCCCCTATCCCAGGCTGCTCCAGGCCCATCCAACCTTGGACTCTTCCAGGGATCCAGGGGCAGCCACAGCTTCTCTGGGCACCCTGTGCCAGGGCCTGCCCACCTCACAGGGAACAATTCCTTCCCAATCTCCCATCTAACCCTACTCTCTTTGAGACACTTCAGCTTCAGGGTTGTATTTACCTCCCTCGTGTGTCTGCATGGAGAAGAGAGTTTTTATTTGACTTGTAGCCATGCATTGATTTAAAAAGACCACTAATATGTTTCTAAGTTTCCTTTGAAAGTTCTGCAGGGTAAAAAAGAGAGCCAAGGCATTGAGGGCTTTACATGCTCAGAAGGACAGAGGCAGAAAAACAAAGACTTAATGTGGGACACACAAAGCAGGAGGGGTGGCAGCGTGATGTAGCTGTAATGGGAGACGGCGAGATTGACGTGGAAAAGATGGGCCAGGCAGCAGAGTATAAATAGAGCTGCAGTTTATTTGTAACTTTCATTTTAAGGTGGGCATGATTGACACATGGATGGGCTGGAGGAAGGTAACCTCCCTGATCTTTCACTCGCAGGTCACATGGAGAAAACTTGGAGAAAATACTCCAACATGTAGATGTCAGCTTGAGTGACAGCCGCGTGTGAGGTGAATTGCATTTCCTGGCGTTTTTACATGCATCACTTCACAGAAATGATGGCTGCCATCGGCACAAAGAGACGTCCTCCCCGGCCGGGGTCAGCCAACTGACAGTGCCCACCCATTAATAGAAAACACTGTCATTTAAAATAAAATGCTGTGGAGAAAACTTCCAAAATCTATTAGCCAACACAGCAGATAGGATCAGTTTCTTCCCGTGAATTACTGTATACCATTCCAGTGTTAATGCACAGCGCAGTGTGTGGTACAATTTTCATCTGTAACAATATATATAGAATGCCATATGGCTGACAGCATGCACTACACATGTCAGCCTCTTCTGTTTTCTAGCTCTGTACATCTTATTTGCTTCTGTCTAATTATCTCGTTCTGTAGAGGGGAGGGGGAGAAAATAAGAAAAGCCAATGGGAATTCAAAAATCAGGGGTAACAAATAGCGCCAGTTACTTAATTCCATTGTTAATGTGTTCTTGTGTTTCTTAAAATGCAGTGCTTTGTAAAGGATGCAGTTGGACATCCATTGCTCGAGGTGGAATGTGGGGCTGTAATAAAAGCTCTATTTGTGGCATTTAAAAAAAAACCAAAACAAACCAAGACACCAAATCAGAAAGAACAGCCGTGCTTTATGCTGCCCACTTGTATTGGTTAATTCTAGGCATAATTTTTCCAGCTGCTAGAATGTGCCCATATTGCTTTCCTATTCCTGTCTGTCTAAAAGTAGTGCCTGCTTTTTATTTTTCCCCAACACAAAAAAAAATAGTGCTGAAAAAAATTGCTCTGAAACTGGACTCCTGGATCTGAAATGGTCTAAAGAGCTCTTCAGAAGTTTAAGCCATGAATTTATTTTTTTTTCTGAGGGATTTGGTACTGTTTAAAGGTCAGAGCCCCAAGATTTGTCTTCAGAGATTTAGTCCTGGCTTATCTGTCAGTCACTCTCACCCTGGTAAAGGCCAGAGGTGATTGCCAGCACTTCCCTTGCTGTGCTTCCCTCTTGTTGAGCACTTGATCCACAGGGAAATACCTTGTCCTGGGCTAGAAGGAAGCTGCCATCTCTTCTGTAGTGGAAAGTGGAGAGAGAGAAGGGGAAATTGGGGCTGCCACCTGCATTCAGTGATCCTGAGTGGGGCAGAACTGCTGTGAGTGCTGCAGCCTTCAACCTTTGTGTCCCCACAGGGCTGAGGGGAAAAATCCTTCACTCCGTGGGTGGAGAGATTGGTTGGCCCACCATGAGCTTAAAATAGTATCATTTATGGATCATTAACTTTTCCTGGCTGCTGCTTTGGAAATGAAGCTCAATGCCACGCTGAAAAGTCAATATAGTTGGGTAGGAATTGTAAAATTGGTCAGGAAAAGCAAATGGCACAAACAAAAGTGGCTTGGTGCAGCCATGGGCTGGCAGAGGCTTGGTCAGGAAAAGCAAATGGCACAAACAAAAGTGGCTTGGTGCAGCTGGCTGGCAGAGGCTGCATAGGAATGGTTAATATTGGTCTGCCTTTATAGCACGTCATGAGTGAGGGGCATAAACTGAGCTCTGGTTTTAGCCTGCACTGCAGGCTCCTCCAACAGGAAAAAAAGACTTAATCCATGAATGTGGTGTTCAGAACCACCTTGATGCAGTACCTGTGTTCTGTGGGATTGGGATGTTCCAAGAGGGGGCATTCTTTGATCAGGAAGGTAATTTTTCCTTAATGTTTGCAATGGCAGAATGGTTTTTATAGTAGAGATCTCATTGAAAATTCAGGAAGCAGCCAAAGTTAACAGCAGTCTGCTCTGTTGTGTGAGAATCCCTTGCCATATTTGCTCTTAAACCTAATTAAACATGACCATCCATTTAGGAAAAGACCCTCTAGTATCATTTTCCAAAAAGTTTTCTTAATTCAGTACATTATCACTTTATACCATGACATTTTGCTCAGTGATGGGACCATTTCTGCTGAAACTGTGGCATGATTGCAGCTGGAGTTTGCTGTGTGTTCTTCCTGTGAGCTCTCATGATCTCTGTGTGAATTCCAAACACAAGATATTTCATTAACACACATTTCTTCTTGTTCATATTTTTGTTGATCGTGTCAAATTCCTTCTGCACAACTTCCATGGTAATTATGAAGAAGCATGTTCCATGATCCCTTTTTGGTGGGAAACCTGTTCCAGCAAATGGCATTTGATTATTCTCTCCCAGTTAAAGTGGAGTTTTCATTTTCACACCAGAGGTGTCTGAAATTCTGAAATAGGAACATAGTGCAGCAAGGCAGAAATAGCAAACTTTTAACAGGGAAAATACAAATTTAATACAATGAAAACCAAAAAAACTGAAACTCTTAAAATACCTCTCTGAACAGTGTTTGAGTAGTTTTTGCAAAGCTGAGAAAGAGATCCCAACAGCATTGAAATACCTTGGGGAAGGAATGGCCTTGGGCAGAAAAGTGAGGCCAGGGTGGCCCTGGAGCTGCAGAAAAGAGAAATGAGCTGTGCTCTCCCATGTGTGTGCTCACTCCAGGACATGAACAGGATTGGATTTACACTTCTGTGTTTTCCTCCTAAAAAATAAGACTATTTAGAAAAATAAAAATGTTAGTACATTTTAATCTGAGCATCTTACTGGAAAACCACCTTGTTATATAAATATTTCTATAAATCTTATATATCATGAGTTAATTCCAGCTCTTTCACCCTTAGTCACAGAGATTCAGCCTTTCCAAAAAGAATGGTTGATAAAGATGTGGCATGAATGGAAAAAAAAATCTCATTTATCCATGGCAAATTACAGGACAAAGTTCTCCTGTGTTTCATTAGTGCAATCCACAGTACTTCCCTTATTTGACCATCATTTGTCATCATTTCTACCAGGGCAACTGAGGCCATGGAGCATCTAATGTCTGTCAGACTGATCTGACTGAGGAGTCTTTTGGTATTGAATATTTTTTTATGGCATCTTGACAATACCACTGAGTTTGGTTCCCCTCCAGGCCCAGGCAGTTGCCTGGAGCAGGAGATGAAGTGAAGTGTCCATGGCCCTTCCCCAGTGCTGCAGCAAAACCCCTGCACAGCTCCTGCTGCTGGGCAGACCATCATCCTGGAGGGAAAGATGGCAGGGACAGCCACCAGGAACAGGGATTCTGCCCCACAGCAACAGGAAATCTCCTCCTTGTCCATGCCATGGTCAGCAGAGAGCCACAGACCCTCCAGGGTCCTTGTCCCCTTCCTACCCCAGTTCTCTGTTCCAAATACACCCTCTGCCCCTTTCCTTCTGTCCTGCTCCCCTGAGCCAGGCCCGGCTGAGCTCTGGCCAAACCCTGTGCTCCCCTTTCCAGGACACAAACATTCCATACTCTGGGCTTCTGGGAGAACTGACACACCCCTGTGATGGCCAGGATGTCTGCTCAATGGCCATGGGTGTCATTTTGTGACAGCAAGATCTCACTAAAATGACATGCAGGAATAATATCTCCAGTGCCTCTCCTGGAGCTTATACACCTTCCTCTTGGAGTGAACACTAAATGTTGCCCACCTGCTTATTCCCTCTCTGTTATCACACTGGGTTCCTCCTTGCCCTCAGTCTGTTGCTGTGAAGAGACCTTACAGGGCATCTCTGTTTCTGTTTGAGAACATGGCTCTGTGTGTTGGTGTTTGGTTTAGGACTGGCTTCTGTGTAGTACTAATCATTAATTCTAATAAACTTGGAGGTCTGGGTCCCATTTTTGTGGTGCAGCTTTGCAAAGAACATTTACATTCTTAGGAGGAAAGGTTCAGAACAAAATGTGAGTTAAAATTGTATTGGGTATGAATAGCTCATGTATTGAAACCACCATGAGTGATGAGCTTTGCCTGTTTGGTCATTAATTTTGGTTACAGGCACTTTAAAGAAAGCAGAAAGCCCGTGGAAAAGTCACACCAGCCTTTTGCATCTGTCTTTTCCACCAGGAAAAGCATTCCTGTTTCCTCTCCTTTGTGACTGTGGGAGCTGCTCTGTGCACCTCACTTGTGCCAGAGTCTCCCCCTTCCCTGCAGCCAAGCTCCAGGTGAGCAGTGGGCTCCATGCTGAGGCCTCTCTCTGTGTTGTCTCCTCTTGGCTTTGGCTGCATGTGAAATTCAGTTCTCTGTTTTACTCCCTCAGGGACCGAGGTCTGCATTTAATTCTGTTTATCCAAATACTGCTGTGTTTCTTCTCTCTTTGTTAACTGTTAACCTGCTGTTGCATCTCCTATCCCGTGGTGATATTTCCAGCCTTGTCTATCTGGCTAGTCAGACAGGGGGAAGAGAGTTCCCAGAGCAACTGCTGCAGTAAATGTTTTTTGGCATCCAGATGTGTACTCTGTCATTTCCCATGCTGTGCATGTGCTGTCTCTGGCATCCCTGGATCCACAAGTGTGGGCAGGTCTGGAGGCATCTGCTGCTGATATTTCACTGCTGACACTGAGGAGGTGCTTCCTCATGACAAACAAACCCACTCCTGTGTGACACCTGTGTTGTTACAAAGGCAAAGTCAGCAGCAAATCTGCTTTTCTCCTTCAGTTTTGACTGGCTGGCAAGTGGGCAATCCTCTCTCCATTTCAGCCCCAGATACAGCTGGAAGCTTCCCACCACGAGATTGTGTGGATGCCCTGTGCTGCTTAGGGGCACAATTCCCAGGCAGCTGCACCAGGGTGGGAAGCTGATCCTGACCTGACAAACCCAAGCTGGCACAAACGTGCTGGCATTAATCCTGCTCTGCGCTGGATCTCTCCTCCAGAGCTGCCCCGAGTGACAGAAAGTGAATGCACAGGAGATCTGGGATTCTTGGTGGTGCTTTATGCCTTGCTCCTATAACTGCAGAAAACATTGAATCCATTTTATTCCAGCAAAATGAAATTTAGATACACAATTAAGAAAAATGCCTCCCATGGGATTTCCTGTAGCCCCAATAGCTGGATTTGCTTTCTGCCATTATGAAGAAATTGTACAAAGGCTCTACAGATTCAGAAGCTATAATGGGGAACTTTTAGCTCTTTGAATTATTTTATTATTGTTCCTCTATTTGTACCATATGCTAAATAATGCTGTTAAATTTGGCTGTGATTTTTATTGTTTTACACTCTTGAAACATTCATAATCTTGGCTAATCCTAAGAGTGTTTGCTTGGGTGCCTTATACATTATTTAGGCCAAAATACTGAAAAATGTCTGTTGGGGTTTTGCTTTTTTCTGAGTTTTAGTTGGGTTTCCTGAACTTTTTTTTTTGCAGGAGTGCAGAGCATCCCACTTCCACTGGTGAGAGCAGGAGTTTCAGAGGAATATTTCTGCTCCTTTCAGAGGAATATCTCTGTGCTGCACTGAGTAACAGGTGCTTGATGGGGCTTTTCTGTGAGAGAAATGATTTCTGGTGATAGCTGGACACTGGGGCTGGACTTGAATGAAAAAATGAAGCTGTGGGGATGTGGAGGGAAGGGGGTGACACACTGGCAGGGTGAGTGACACTGTGACACCAAAGAGTGTGTCAGCTCCGTGGCTGTGTGGTGCTCCAAGGGAGAGTGGGGCTGAGCACCAAAGAGAGGGCAGAGAGCAGAGGACAAGTGAGGGGAGGAGAGAGCTGAGGCTGGCTCTGCAGGAGGACATTTGAAGTGAACCACAGAGGGCAGTGAGAGCCCTCCTGCCTGTCCCAGAGTGCTGTGGCAAGGAGAAGGTGCTGCTGCTGGAGGTCTAGAGCTGTACGAGGGGGAGCAGGAGTGTTTCCGTGGTGGGCTTACAGCAGTGCTGCTCCTCACCTCTCCCGTGGTACCTGGTTCCTTTTGCCAGCACAGCTCTGCACCTGCAGCCCCTGGGCTGAGGTTTCCTGTGCTTTCCTTCCCCTGCAAAACCTCCTGCAGAACACGTCCCTGTGCTGCCAGCATGTGAGGTGCTGCCATGTTAATAAAGCTGAATAACCACAGCCTCCAATGACAGCAATCTGACCAACTGAACCAGCAAGCTGCATTTGCTTCCCATCCTCAGCTCAAAGGGTAGCAGTGATCCTTGACATTAATTATATAGACTTTCACACAGCACATGTACTTGCAGAGAAAGGACATACACTACAAAACTTGTTGTGCACAGCCAAGCCTTCCCATGCCGGTGATGAATATTTATGCCAAGAATGTAGAGTGCAAGGTGGCATCTTCCTTGATGAATTGGGGGCTAGATGCTATGACTACATTATTTAGACCACTTTATTACAAGGGTTACAGTTTTTATTGCCTGTTGCAAAGCAGGGAGATACAGTAGATCTTCCCAAAGATCAAAGTGTGTCTCTAGGGCAGCCAGTAAATTAGTGGAGATTATAAATGAGTGCATAGTCATTGATGTCTTGAGAGCTCGGCTCAAGAGATCAGAGAGTATTCTTTCCCCCTTTCTGTTCATAAGTGTCTTTCCAGAATAGATTACTTTTTTTTACACTTAAAAGCAATATTCATGGAGTTCATAAGAACAAGTGTTTCAGTAGGACATGCTCTGATCACATCACTCCCTGTTGTATATGGACTTATTATGGACTGCTGCTTCCCTGTAATACAGACTGCTGGAGGCTGATGTCAGGGATATGTGTTTGGAGAATCGTATCACTTAACTAATGTCATCATATTTTACAGCAAGTACAGCCTCTGTAGGAATTCTCTCAGCAGAGTGGGAGCTCTTCAGAGCTCTGTTATGAGGTGCAAAGAGTATATGAAGCAAAATAAAAGCCAATTAGAGAACACTTCACTATCCTGAAAGGGGAAATTATAGCTATGGTGGGGAAAAGTAAATATAAACCAAATCACGCTATGCCAAAAACTGCATATAAAAACCCCCAGAATAAACATCCATTTCATGAAGGGATTTGAAGTTAACTTTTAATATCCAAGTTGGGAGAGAAGTCAGAATTGTGTCTTTGTGCAGAAGATGGAACAGAGCTCTCATTTGCTACTACAAATCTGGAGTCTGTATATTGTAAGAACAACCTCAATCTCAAACAATTAAAAACTTTTTCTTTTAAAGCTTCTGTATATTCCATAAAATACAAAGACCAAATAAAAAACCCCAAGCCGGAGTTTTCTGGACCACTCATCTTTAGAGAAATGCTTTGTGTGGAAATCACCACTGCAGACATAAATGAGTAGATCACACTATCAAATTTGAAGGCAGTTATCTGTCAGTGGAGACACCAGCCTGACTTTTTCAGGGATGGCTTTGATGAACTCTTTCATCCCAGTGCTCTGTTACAGGAAGTTTCTGCTGCCTGCCAGTGGATGCTCTGGGCTGGTCAGTCTGAGAAGCTGAAGCCTGGTGAGTGGTTCCTTGTGAAGCCAGGACTCATTGTGCAGCATGGAAACCAATGAGCAGATCAGTCCATTGTGCTTTTCCACCTGTCTGTCTGCTCCTGTAGTAAAGTGAATGTCTCACATAACATACCAGTAGTTCATTTTCCTGCCCTTGGGCAGCTGAGTCAGTTTTTGTTAGGAATGTGCTACCTGTTCCTTCAGGTGTGTTCTGAACCACGAGACAAGCTCCTCTGAGTTCAATAAAACAGATGCTTTGCCTTTGCATTGACAGGGGATGGTCAGTGCCATTAGTTTTAGTGCTTGTTTAAATGAGGATTGACCATCAGGAAAATACCACTCAAGGGGTCAGGTAAAGCAAACACAGCTTTGATTGGCTTGCCAATCAGAATAGTCTGACTGTCTGGTTAGGTGGAGAGGTTGTTATTGATCTTCCAGTCTTGGCCTTGCTGGTGGGGCCAGGTCCTGTGCAAACAGTGGGAGGATGTGTTGCATGAACTGCAGATTTCATGACTGACCACTGAAGCCTGCGTGGCCACAGGGTAAGATGTCACCAGCCCTCAGCAGCATTTCCAAGTGAACTGTAGATTCTATGTTCTAACTGCATCCATCCCAATTACTCAGAAGAAGCCAAAGATATCACAAAGATGCCATGAGACCCAATTTGACTGAAAAGAATGAGATGAAGTGCCATGGCCAAAGTAGCTTCTTGCCAAGGAGAGTTTTGCCAAGATGAAACATCCCGTTGTGGCGCAGTGCTGAAATGCTTCACTCCTCACTGGAGAGACTTTGGATGTGCCTTTGCCTTTAATCTCCTCTTCCCATGACTGGTAAGACTGACAAGGACTGGCAGCAAGCACCAGCAGAGCAGTGGATTTTGTTCTGAAGATCAGCACGTCTTGGATTGTGACCAAGTCACAAATTCCTTGAGCTGAGGCAATACTGCAAGTTGTAGACGTCCCTTGGCCACTGTAGCTGCCACAGGAAAATTGGACATGGAAGTTTAGAAAACACTCTCCCTTTGAAGATGGCACCATTTTGATGAGGAAATCCAGTCTGTAAGACATCCCTGATGAAACCTGTGGCCATGATAAATGGCATAAATGTCCATCTGTGAATAAAATGGAGTGGGTTGTGTTTGCTGTGTTTGCACTGGAACCAACCTCGATGAGTGACAAACCACGGAGTGACACGGACCGTGCTGTCCCCACTGCAGCACTGGTGCACCTCAGCTCCTGAGGGCTCAGCTCTGTTTCTGTGAGCAGCCCAAGCTGTAAAACAGCTGCTCAGAACTGTAGCAAAAGTGATGGTATTAGTTCTTACAGAAGGAAATTCCTGCTCCCCAGGTGAATTCCTTTGGAGTTTGTTTCCTTCTGTGGACACAGGATTTGTTGAGTGACAAAATGTCATGTCAAGAATAGGTCTGATTATTGATGCTTTTTCATATGGAGAGGAGTAGGTTCATTGGGGAATTTCTTTGCTTGAAATGTGGGTCCTGTTTTCTAAGATGATCCCAGAAGGATTGAATTTTTATCATTATGGTCTTGTGCTTCCCACCTACCCTTACAAAATCCTTACAGCATTTTTTGAGACTTGATGTGATACTTTCTTACATGTCAGTTTGTACCAACTTTGATGACATCTTTTGCTGCTTTCACAGAACCTCCAAACCCTCTAATTCCCTGTCTTTGTTCAGAGGCCTTGATTACCCACTTTGGTTGTTACACGGTGTAGCTGTTTGCTTTACTGTTGAGATACATCTGAGGACAAGCGAGGTTGAATGGCCAATGCAATGTAAACATGAGTGACTAATCCCTCTGATATGGTGCTGTTTGGGCTTTAGTATTCTGGGCTGAAAGGTAATGTCTGAATGCTCCTGTCAGAAGGGCCAGGAATGGGGCAAGAAACAGCTTCCTTTGCATCTGAAGAATCATCTCACAAGGCTGTAAGATGGTAAATTGAGATTTGGATCATTGAAATGTGTTTAATTGTTGGGTTTTTTTGGGTGTGATGAGTGTCTGAGACAACCTTTCATTCAGGTTTGAGTGTTCCAGATATACTTAAATAGCAAATTACCCCTTGCATGCTTCTAGGCAGAGGGAAAAATGCACTTACAACATTCTAGCTTTGAAAGTATGTGGGAAAAAATTCTGTCCCTGTCTGCTGTGGTGAAAATGTGGGAATCCGACCTGAATTATCTGGCATGACATGTTTTCTCCCTGTCACTGGATTGCTACTCTAGCTTTCAGTTCCTTCTGGGTGAGGAAACTTCTACACGAATCACAGATTGCACATCATTGTTTGTCTTCTGAAAACAGGTGAACTGACTCAGTAAAAAAGCGTTTGGCCTCAAATGTAGGTGCTGCTCTAGTGTAGTAAATGCTGTGAAAAGTGCTGGGAAATTCGGAGATGTTTGAGTCAACCATGGACAAATCCTTTTCCTCTGGGGAATGTAGTATTGACCAAGTTTGGACAGTGCTCTCAGGCACAGGGGGGATTGTTGGGGTGTCCTGCACGGGGCCAGGAATTGGATTTGCTGATCTTGATGGATCCCTTTCAACTCAACATAAGCTGTGATTCCACTATTCTAGGCTTCTCCTGGAACCTGAGGGAAGTGATTGAGTTCAGAGGATACAAAACACCGCGTTTGCAAAACAGTGAGAGGACAGCCAGAGATAAACACTTTCAACAATGTGTTTATCTGCGTGCAGAGCGCTGCTTTCGGGCAGACCCCGTGCCCTGAGCCCGGCCGGGCCGTGCGGGCAGAGCTCCGAGCGGGCTGAGCCC
>JBBMKD010000217.1:32645814-32658469 GCA_037834095.1 Argya squamiceps | reverse complement strand
AGCTCCGAGCGGGCCGAGCCGGCCCGGCCGGGCACATCTGCACGGCTGACGGGCCGTGAGCTGATTGCCATTGATCGGGATGCTGCTGACACCCGCTCCGAGCGCCCGCTCCATCGCCATGGCAACCAAGAGCCCGAATACTTGTCCACAGACTTTAGGAACCTCATTAAATCAGGCAGCAGGACGGCAGCTGTGGGCTCAATGTGTTACGCTGACAGCCAGGGACTCGCTTTATGATGCTCAGGTGATTTTTGGCCCTCTCTAGGCCAAACGGTTGAGAACGTGGAGCTGGCGGGACAGATGGTGGAATAAATAAATACTGCCAATATGTTTGATGTGCACACATCTTCTGAGAGGTGCAAAGCAACCTCGCTCAGTCTTATCAACTCTGGTAATTT
This sequence comes from Argya squamiceps, assembly GCA_037834095.1. Classification (NCBI taxonomy): domain Eukaryota; kingdom Metazoa; phylum Chordata; class Aves; order Passeriformes; family Leiothrichidae; genus Argya; species Argya squamiceps. The sequence goes on along the minus strand of JBBMKD010000217.1, from coordinate 32,658,071 downwards.
TAAACAAAGCATAAATAAAGGATAAAAGAGCCGAGCTGAGCTGAGGGTTTTCTTAAAAAATTATTTAAGAAGCTGATTTTAAGAGCAAATGGATTGAACGGCAGGCTCGTAGCAGATCTCATAGCTACAGGCGTGTAGCAGGTCTCATAAAATGTTGCATAGATATAAGCAATTAAAGTTCTCTATCTTGACATATTATCATGGAAATTCAGCTGTGCAAGGCCCAGATCTTGAGAGGTTGGTTCCATTTTCACCACTTCCACGAGGCTCTGCCAGAGGTAACATCAATGGAATAATAACCAAGGTTTCTTCATCAGAGGAATTTCTCATGCACCAGAGGATTAAATACTCCAGCCACCCCCAAATTTGGCTTTCATCAAGCTCTGTTGCACTTCCCTGAACTGGGGTTTGGAATTATTAGCACAAATGGGACTTTATACCATGAGGCTAAGCTAAAGATAGATTTAGCCCAAAACCACTCTAAAATCATCTACAGTGCATTTTATGTGATAATGATTGCAATTATTTCATATTCTTCGTAGTTCACCTACTTTGACTTAGGGTGTTAGAAAGCAGTAAAGTCAGAATGTAATTAGACACTTCGTGTCCTGGTATTTTGCATAATTCTGAGTTGGTCTGGGCTTTCACATTATTGCACAAATAAAGTGGGAAAATGGTGGCGTGGAGTTCTCTTTCTTCTCTTTAATGCAGATAAAATCTGTTGTATCACTGCACAGTAATTCCATTTGGTCAAAGGTGGTCACCCAGAGGATATTCATGGTTCCAGTTATTTCCAAAGGATCAAAGAAAGCAAGGAAAACATGAAACTATGTGAAATAATCATGTTACCAACTTCAAGATCTCAAAACTGTTACGCTCAACAAGAGCTGAAAAATAGTAATACTGTCATCCAGGTGCTTTAATTTTTTGTGAAAGGGAATGGCAGATGCCTCAGACCCTAAATTATAATTTGTAGATTCTAAACAAAGAACCTCAATTAGTAAAGCAATTATTAATATTGGCTGGAATCCATTCTGCCCAGGGTCTCAGACTGAACCTAGTCCAGTTGGCTGCCCAGGACTGTCTGACCTGGAAAGAACTTAAATTAATTTCGATAATTCCTTACATCATTTGGAATTGCTCTGGGTCCTTTAACCATGGAGCCAGGAGTGGGTCCTTTGTTTGGCATTTGGGTTTTTTTGGTAGCCATTGATGGTGCCATTTAAAATGGTCACAGATCACAGGGCACGGGCACCAAAATGTGAGGGTTTCCACCTGCCCAGCTGGTGTGTGGTGTTCAGTGGGGAGGAGATTTTGTCTGAGCTGGTGAGCTGTGGATGCCCACCTGCAGTGCTGGGAACAAAGACAGAGGCCTCTCAAGCTGAGCATCTCCTGGACAGGACTTTTTCTTCTGCCCTCAATGCCTTCCTCACAGGGCCACCTCTTTGGTCCCTAGATTGGTTTGCAAAAGCAGAGACTTGCTGTTGCTAATCTGATGGATGAGCACTGTTGGAGATGAAAAGACTTAGAAAACCTGGAAGAGGAAGTGGTGGAGTCATCATTCCTGGAAGTGTTTAAAAAACGTGTGGATATGGCTCTTAAGGACATGGTTTAGTGGTGACCATGGTGATTGTGCTGGGTTGACTGTTGGATATGATGATCCTAAAGGCCTTTTCCAACCTGAATGATTCTCATTCTGAGATCTGGAGCTAAGGTGGAGAATGGCACCTGAAGGTTCACATTGCTTCCTATAGCCTCAAAGAGACAGAAACGCATTTTCTCATGGGAAGGAAATCCAGTGAGGGATTAATAAATCCATAAAACCAACCTCGTGCTCAAAAAATCCTTTGTTTGCAAATATTTTCTGGAACACTGGTCTGGCCACTCTAGAACAGAGGTGTCACCTGAGATGAACCTCAAGTATGACCATCCTTGTGTTGGACTTCCATGGGTTGGATTTCTGCCTAGAGGCACAGTTACATTTTGGATGTAGCTGTTGGGAAGATGGGAATGCAGACATGGGACAGAGTGGGTTCTCCCTGGGGTTCTGCAGGGTTTCCATTAATTGCACTAAAGCAATTAAGCACTTAAAAGATTAAGCAGTTCCATGAGATGAACCCACCTGGCCTTGCTCACTGACCCAGGTGCAGGTACCTAAAATGTCAGTCAGTCAACAATTAAGGTGCATCTGTCAGAGGGACTGTCAGGATATGTCCCTTAGAATAACATTTTCAGATTTCTTTAGCCATTTTAGGAATATGATCTGTACTATATGCATGGAAAATTGGCTCCTTTCTTCTTTTGGCAGGTGTATTTTCTCATTCACCGTCTTTAATTCTTTTGTGTACTTGGAATTCCAAATAAATGCATTGCTTTATATAATTCATGATCAAGGACACTTGTTATGCAGCTAATTTTATTCCATCCATTGAAAAGCAAAATGATACAAATACCTTTTTTGACTGTGTGAATAAGATGAGCAAAAAGAATCTAAATTTAATGACCAAGTCTGGGTTGCTTTTCTCCTGCAGTAAACTCCAGGGAATCTGCTTGAATAACCAACGTGCACAGAATCAGGGTTTAAATGTGGCTGTTTTACCTGGGAGAGCTGAAGGATTGACTTAACTAACAGCATTTTCCATGAGTCCTGCATGGGAGAGGAATAAATGCCACAACTTCTGCAGATAAAATGTGATGGCAGGCAGTGGGTGATAAAAATGGCTTTTGGTCTCCAGCATGACCATAAGAGCTGGAGGAAAGCTGCTGGGGCATTCCCTGCCTGGTGCTGCACAGATCACTGAAGAACAGCCTCTCCTGGGCCAGGCTGTGCTCTGCCAGGTGCAGCAGGAAATGTCTGGGACACGGCCCTGTCAGCACTGCTCACCTCCACTGCACAGGGCACTGCAGGCTGTGTAGGTGTTGATTCTGGAACAGTACATTGTAGTCCTGACTGTGATAGAATAAAATTACTCTCTGAGTCATACATGAAGTGCTTTAATGGTTAGTCTGGACAAAAAAGTACTAAAAATAATGTCATACAGCAGAAGGGAAAATCTGATTTATAATGGCCAATCATTAGTAACTGACACAGAAGCTGCCCATTTCATCCATTGTAGTGACACCTTTATTCCCTCCTCATATTTATTTTATGGGTCTTCACTTAACAGATAAATATTTGCACTGTATAATTAAAATCAATTAATTAAAAAAATGACTAATTTAAAATGACTTTTAGTAAAACCAATTAAACAGCAAGTATTTGTTTTGCTTTATATCAGTAGTTTAAAAATTGCTTTTTAAGTTGAGCAGTGAAATACAGCTCAGTGAATGCACCTGTATTTCTAATTAAGCAATCCAGATAGAAAAAAAAAGAAAAAATAACAAGAACATTTTGAAATGATAGCAAGTGAAAACCAATTCAGTTTCCATTTTAGTATTTATTGTGCCCAAAGATAATGCTGAAATCTCATCAACTCCTGAGACTTCAGCAAAGTTATTAAATTCCTGTCTTTACTCACAGACATTGCTGAAGAGTTGACTTAAATTAAGGTCCATGACAGGCAGGAGTCCCGTGGGAGTCACCAGAGTTATATTAGCACGGGAGAAAATCAGCTGTCCTGGTGAGCTCTAATTTCTTTTCCCAAATCCTGTAACAATTCCATTTCATTATGCACCATTAAAGCAGTTCTGATCTGACTGATAGGTTTCCTTCTCCATGTTTCAGTGGAGCAGATGGAGCCATGAGAGGATCCATAGACCATTTTAGAAGAATTACCTAAAATTTCTTGGTCTTTTTCTCCCAGAAAGTTTTTCCTTTAAAGGAAAGCCACTGGGAGATAAAGGGCATCCAGTTGGGAAGAACCATTTCCCAGGTTTTTCTGGAACCACATGAGTTTGTGTGTGCTGCAGACAGACACCTCACTTGTTCTCGAGTAGAAATGACCATTTCTTCAGCAACAAATTATTCATCAGAAAAAAATGGGTCAGTTTCTGTAAGACCAGCCAAATTTTACATAAAATGATGTTTCATTCTGTATTTACAAAGCAGCTCTGCTCTGTTTTTCTTCTCCCGTGCTGACCCCATGACAATGGCAATGAACCATAGACGATTCTGGTTCCTGCTGGTGTCAGGTGTGACTAATCCAAACATCCAGAGCAACCCAACAGTAAATAAAATACCCTGCAAAGTATTTTAAGGTGAAATCCCATCACTCCTTTGGGAATAGCAGAGGATAGGGTCTGGAAAAGGAAGAAGGTGGGGTCTGCACCATGGGGAATGTGCAGCATTGAGCACCTGGTTCCCTGAGATCGGGGTTATCCCACCAGGACTTCATCCAGGAGATGCTGCCTGTGAGGGACACGTCCTCACGTGCAGGAAGGGATGAAAAGCAGGTTCAGGTTAAATTTATTCCTTCCAGAGCTCCTGTGACTGGGTGGATGATGTGTTTGGCTCTCTGCTGGCCCAGGGCTGGTTTGCACATCCTGTGGGAAAGGGTTTGGCCACTTGGCAAAGTGCCTTTGTGAGGCAGTAGATGATCAAATGGACTCTCCAAACCTCATTAGCATCAGCCCATGGGCTGATCTGTCCATAAATCCTGGGGAATTAGGAGGTGGAGGTATTCTTCAGCAGCTGGATCATTGTACAGATCAGTTTTCAAGCGCCGCCATACTTGGAAAATTAATCTCTTTTAAATGAAATGTTCATTTAAAAATGGTGTTTGATGATGTCTAATGCAGCCTGAGATGCTGGCAGGAGAAGGTTTGTTCTGCAGCTGACAAAGGAGGGCGGGGAGCTAATTAACAAAGACAATCAAACTTTCATTAGTATTACTACAACCTGCATATTAAAATGTTTTGATGCAAACAACTGCTATTTACATTTCCAAACCCCATCCTTTTCTATCAGTGATTCTTCAAAGATGCTTTATTGTGTGGCTTTTGAGGTGACACCACATGTAATAGATTTCTTGGAAATAGGCTTTAGCCATTAACCATGAGGATGTGTGTCATTATTTTCTTCAGCTAATGCCTGAAGGTGAAGCTGAGTGAATTTAATGCATTAAGAAAGGTAATTATCAGATAATCTTGATTGCCAAGGTTCTTCCTTCTCCAGCAAAAACTGGTGGTGGCATAATCTGTGTACACGAGCATCTCATTTTTCCTTCCTGACTTTGATTTAGGTCTGACAGTATTATACAGCATTGTTTCTCTTCTTTTTGTATTTTTCTTCTAATATTTCTTCCATATATCTCATCTGTTTCCTCGTTCACCCTCATAAATTACCCTTCTTTCACCAACTCCTTTCCTTTAAGTAATAATTATATGGTCAAATGGATTGCTCTGCATTAAGGGCTAGGGGGAAAAAATTGGCAAATTTTCCAGTAACAGATTTTTTTCTCCTTTTCTGAAAGCTGAGGTGTAAGTTTGTCACAGCTTTCACAAATCTTCTTTCTCAGCAGTCATGCATCAAAGGCTTAGAACTGCAAATGAATTATTTTGATTACTGCTGCCTTGGGAAGATCTCCAGGGATGGGAGGTGGTGGGCTTAGCTACTGTCCATCCCTGCCAGGCCAAATGCTGCTCCCAGGGGTGTAAGGCATTGGGAATTTTGCCACTGTCTTCAGTGGGGCCAGGATTTAGCATGGAGAGCACATTTTTCTTTGGGGAGAAAAAAAATCAGGCTCCTGTGAGGTTGACTCTCCAAATTTGGTAGAATTCAGTATTTTGCTGCCCTGTGTTTAGCCAATATTCAGGTAAATGAGGGAAAAGAAGACAAAATGAAGGACACTTGAGGAGACAAGAAGAAAGAAAACGTAAAAAAAATTCTTTATAGATAATTGCATCATCAAAGGAAGAAACAGCTTTTCCTTCCCTGACTTTTTGCTTTTGTCTGATAGATCCTTGCAAATCTGACTTTGCCACCTCACTGCAGGAAAGATTAGAGATGAGTCTGTGATAAAACTAATGAGGATCTAGAGAAAACTGTCAAACCCAAATAGACTCAATATTTTCTGCAGGATATTTCAATCAGTTCCCAAACCCCTGCACTACAAGGCATGTGAGGTTGCTTTCCTTGCATTTTTTTCCTCCCCTTTGCAGTTGGAAGGGGAGAAGGCTGGGGCAGAAGGAATTTCCAGAGCCTGTATCCTCATCTCTTCTCCTTTGTCACCCACTCCTTAGGACAAGCAAACCTGACAGGAGGGGGCAGCCAGGTGGGGTTGGGCTCTTCTACCTGGGGACAAGGGGGACAGGACAAGGGGAAATGGCCTCAAGCTGTGCCAGGGGAGGTTTAGCTTGGATATTGGGCACCCAGAGGTTTGTCCAGACCTGGCACAGCTGCCCAGAGCAGTGCTGGAGTCCCCATCCCTGGAGGGATTTAAAATCCATGTGGATGTGGCACTGGGGGACATGGGGCAGTGGTGGCCTTGGCAGTGCTGGACTCAGTGGTCTTACAGGGCTTTTCCCACCTAAATGATTCTGTAATTCCACAATTCCCTCTCCTGTTACAGCCTGGCTGCCCCTGCCTCCCTCACTGTGCAAGGAGCTCTGCTGTCCCCAGGCTTGTCCCTGCCATGGGACCAGTCCCTTGTCCCTCCCTGAGCCAGCCCAGCTCTGCTGCACTGGCTGCTCCTCCCTGGGTGACCAGGGCATGCTCAGGCAAAGTCCAGGAACTGGGAATCCCCAGTGGAAATTGCATCTTAAGTCACAAAAAAATCCATGGAAAGTATTTACGTGGTGGCAGTAGTGGATTTGCCAGGTAGCATGAGGCAAAGTTCTTGTCAAGGACAGCAGATAAAATAGTCTCTTATTTTAATTAAAGTAATTATTCATGGGGACTCCAGATGTTAAAAAAAAAAAGAAAAAGAACAAACCCCTTTGCCTAACAATGAATAGCAACATAAATCATCTGAGTTCTCTGTGTCAGGGCAGAATGGCTCCACTAATCAATATATCTCTCCAGTTTTATAAAATAATGTTAATAGCTATTGCTGTCAATACTTCTATGGGAAATAATTTAATAGAAGATTATTGTCAATCTATTACTTTTTTTTCTTTTAAATCCCATTCATTAGAATTATATCCTTCTGTGAGTTGTCTGAAAAAAAAAGGGCTCTGGAAAGGACTCCCTGCTGTACTAAATTCTATAGGCCTTCAGAGGGAATTCCATAGAGCTGTATTACATTTCTATAGATTTAATTCCTGGTGCTTTCTGTGGGAGTTTTTCCCCGGGAGGACATGTGTGAGAGAGCTAATGCTCTATTTGTATGTGCTTCAGTCCTCAGTGGTTTTCATCCTTTTTTTGTTTGTGGGCTACCAAAAAAATTTCCACTAGAACATGTGGGCCCTTGTGTATTGAATTTGTGCTCAGTGACCGTAGACTTCAGTGCTTTATGTGGGAATTACTCCTGTGAATCTGTGGACAACAAATTGAGAACCACTGTTTTATTTATTTCCTTTATGCTGGCCATGGAATAGAAAATGTAACCAGCACTCCGTGTGTCTGGGAGCAGCTGAGAATAGCTCAGAACACATTACTGTAATCATCACTATTGTCATTTATTAATTTACACAAATTCACATCTGCTTTTCCAAAGTGAGGATCAGGCTGGGAATGTTCCTGAAGTAAGAAAACAGGAGCAGTTTGAAACTATAATCTGTATTGGTTTGGTTGTTAGAGAAGCAGCATTAAGGGAATGGAGGGGATATTTGAGGAAAAAAAATATACCCATGCTGCTGGGAAACTCAAAATATGAGAGTGTGCAGTGAATAAAAAATCGACCACCATAGTGGTGAAATTTAGTTTGTGTTTGAATGTGTCCAGTGGCTGTTTCTCACTGATACTCATTAAAATATGAGAATCAGTGGCCTGTTCTTTCCAAGACCAGCATTTTACCTTCATTTAGGTATTGAAAGACAAAAGCAGAGCCTTTATAATATTAGATTTCTTGACTTCTAGGCAGTGAGTGTTCGCTGTTGTGCCCCTCTCAGTGCACAAGGCAGACAAATCCATTGTGAAAGTCTTTCTTTCTGGCTCTGAGAAATCATACAGATGAAGGAGCAGAAGTTTTAAATTATCCTGATGTAAAACAATTCTTGAGTCAGGGTAGACTTTTTTTTTTAATGTTGTAGGAACTTTACAAATCCCCATGAATCAGTGCATTTGGAATCTTATGGAACAGGTTCAAAAACTGTCAAAAAGGTCTATTCAATATTGAGTATGCTTGCACTGTGAATAGCAAAGAGGAAAATCCAGTGTCTGCCAAAGGAATGTAAAAAGGACTGATAAAACAAGCAGAAATCAGTTCTTTCAACTCCACGATGTTTTGTTTCTTTTTTCTTTCTCTCTTTATTTTTTTTTAAAGTAAAAAAGACATAAACACAAAAGCTGCAGTTGACAGTGTCTCTTTGACAGCACTTTTGTAGCCATTTAAGCAAAACAATGCAAAGCAGCTTTCTGGAGGCCGCTGGCAGAACATACTGTAGCTCTCAAACTTCACACACGCTGCTGAGAAATGAAATGTTTGACTGAGAAGCTGATGTGGGTTTGGCAACATTGCTTAATTGATAGTGTGAAAAGAAAAGAGGATTCTGCTTCCACCATCTGCAACAGTAACAGGGACCAGCTCTTTGTCTGACAGCATCTGTAGCCTTTCTCCCACCTCTGCCTCACCAAAACAAGGGAATTGCAAGGGAGCAATGCAGCACGGGCACCTGGGAGCTTCAAAGAGTGTGGATTTCCTTTCAGGTTCAATTGCTGATGTGAAACTCCTCTTTGGTCTTGCCCTGTTCCTGTTGGCAGAAAGGTTCTTTGGGACAGGAATTGGCTGTGCTGCTTTGGCCCTTTGAGGCTCAGAGGTCAGTGTAAACGTCAGCTGAGTGGGGTGAGGATGTAGGATTTAATGTAGGATTTAATGTAGGATTTCTTTAATGTAGGACTCCAGGGCAACTTGTGCATTTGGGAATGGGATTGGGATCTCCTGCTATTGACAAATTAAAAATCTTTTCTAAGCCACTCATGGCTCTCCTACCAATCCTTATTCCTCTTCTTTGTCCTTCCCCTTTGAGAGAGAGAGCATTTCCTTGGTTTTCCTTGATGGAGAAGAGCATGGCCTGTTTATGGCAACAGCCCATCTCTGGCAAGGGCCAGTGCAGGGAAAATGCAAGAAATATCACCATGGCCAGTTAATGGGCAAGCCAGACCAGTGCAGAACACTTCTGCCCAGTATTTATAAATCATGAGCTAAGTCCTATCACAGAAAGTTTTAAATCACTCAGAAGAAAGCCCAACATTTGTTTTCAGGTAACAAGAATGGTCTCTTGTGCAATTTTCCACATTTTTTTAGCTCCTTTCTTGTTTTCCTTTTCCATATGGAAAGTGTCCTGTCTATCCCCAAAGGGGCAGAACTTAAGCAAAGAGCAAGTTCCCCAATTAAATGACTTGAGCACCTGTCAGACATAGGAATAAAGTGCTTGGTTGTCAAATTTCAATCTGAAAGAGACTTGCAGAAAGTCTCTGGTAAGCATTAAAGTATTATCACACCAGCATTTCAGTTTCTGTCATGTTTAAGAGAGGAACTGTAGGGCAGTTCCTGCTCTAGTATAAATATCATCTGTGAAAATAATTTCATGTGATGAGAGCATTTGTGACTAAGAAGTTGCACTGTGCCTTGCCATTATTGGCTTAATCCTCCTCTGTGTCCATCCATCTGAATTCCATTCCCAATCTGCCTTCAGGCATGTTATGTACAATTAATAAATCATCCTGACTAACTCTGCTTTTTTCCATATATGTAATTTTGGCTGAATTGTTTTTACAAAGGAGGACAGTATGATGCTTGATATCCAAGGTCTGTATTTGCAATCTCTCCTTTGTTTAGTAGCATATGTCATGTTGCTCAGACAGAGATAGAACCCTAATAAATCTGTAGCCAGAAGTAGGGACCACGTGTTGGTCTGTGGCAGATCAAGTGGGGAATACACTGAAGGTGACAGTGAACAGTTCAAAAGCAGAGAAAATGAGTGAAATGCATTGAAAATCTGTTTTCAGGAGCTTCATACCCAGCTCTGATTTGGACCCCTGAGCACAAAACTTGTCCTCCTTGCTCTTGACAGCATTCCCAGCAGACTTCTCCCTGTGCTGCCCTCACTTGGATTGCAGTCCAGCCTCAGTGCTAAAGTGGTTTTTCCCAAATTTCATTGGATGGTTTGGGTTGGAAGGGACCTTTAAAGCTCATGTACTCCAATCCCCCTGCAATAAGCAGAGACACCTTCCACTAGAGCAGGTTGCTCAGAGCTCCATCCAGTCTGACCTTGGGTGTTTCCAGGAATGGGGCATCCACCACCTTTTTGGGCAGCTTGTGCTGCTGTTTTACCACTCTGAAAAAAACCTTCATCCAATTAAAATCAACCCTCTGTCAGTTTAAAACCATTCCCCCTTGTCCTGTCACAACAAGCCCTGCCAAAATGTTTGTCCCCATCTTTCTTCTAGGCCCCCCTAAGTGCTGAAAGGCTGCACTAAGGTTTCCCTGGGGTAGAAACCCCCTGATTTAGGAGTTACAGCTCAGAGAAGGGCCTGGCTGAAAGCTGCTGAAGTGCTCTGAATCCAGCAGCAATGCTGGGAATGTTGGTTCTCTTTGGAAATGGGATGGGATTGTGGAAGGAGAGAATCCCAGCAAGGCTTTCACTCAGCCCACCCTCCAGCTCTCTGTGGGAATGAGCAGAACCTCTGGAGGTGGCCAAAGCCATTCCCTGCAGGAGCATCAGCTCTCCTGTCAGCACAGTGAGGAGGTGACACTGTTTTATGGGTAACATTTCAAGATGTAATCCTTAAATACTAATAAGTGTCTCTTCATTTTTATACAGATTAGCTGCAATTCAGACTTTTCCTTCAATGTTACTTTCAAAATTCATACCTTGAAAAACCTGTTTGCTGACTCCATTTATTTATTTTTCTGGAGTTCTAAATAGATGAACACATTTTCTTGTAATGGTGTAACTCAGAGGGAGGCATTCAAATGTCCTGGCCTCAGAGGAGATGACCCCTACTCTTGTGACTTGTAATTAAGAGCCTCTCATTGAAACTGCCAGGAGTGTCTGCTCATTCTGGCTGTCACTTAACTCCAGCTGGCTAACAAGAAAAAAAACATTTTCTTGCAGGTTTTTATCTGCAAAAATCACTGCAACCTGTTGTGACTGGTATAGATCTGTGAGAGAAATTATAGCAATGTTTTGATGTGTGGTGGTAATACTTCTGTCACCGACACCTGATGCTGGAGGCAGAGATAACTTCAGCAGGAGAAGGATTAGACAAAGTAATCTGCAATAAATAAATTTGGTCTGGGCTGTAAATCACTTCAGAATTCTTCACAGCGTTTTGTCTTCCCCACTGGCCTTCAAATATCTGGTGTCTTCACTGCACTTGACAAGTGTTTGTGTCTCTTCCCTAATGAGGAATTCGAGTAGGAAGGCAGTTGGGAAGGTTCTGAAATATGAGTTTAGGTTTTTACAATTGAAATTTTAGGGGTTTTTCCTCCCCAGAAACCTAAGAAACATTTTGGGAGTTACTTAATAATCAGTAAGGCTGAAGAAAAGACTGCAGGGAAAAGCAAAATGTGATTCAATGGAAAGCTTTCTGAAGACTTGAAAAGTTGGTTTTATTTTAGTAAAACAAATCTAAAGTTTTGAAAAAAATCCACTGAAAATAAAACTAGATTTTCTTTCCTTTCAGTTGACAAAGTGCTGTCTTTTAGTAGAAAAAATTCTGCTGCTGTCACTGCTTATGTGCTGTACATCTGTGTCACTTCTTCCAAGTTGTCTATGGTATTTAAAGCCATGTCTTTCCTACCACTTCGTAATAGAAGAGAGAAGAACAGTTCACCACATTTTAGAGTGGTTTTTTTCCCTCCATGGGACAGAACAATGTCTCTGAAGAAGAGGTTTGTGTGTTCATGGTACCCAAGAGCTCGTGGGGGACTGTGGGCCACCAGAAGCAGCCTGAGCAGCCTGGGACCAGCTGAGCTGTGCTGTCTGCACCCTTACCACCTCCTGCAGTGATCCACTGCTGGGGAGGCCTCCCGGGGCCACCCCTGGGGACAGCAGCCCAGATGCCTTTCCCAGGATGCCCAGAGCCCTCCTGCAGCTCCTGAGCCAGGCAGCACCTGCCCTGCTTCCTGGGACAGGGCTCCCTTCCCTTCCCTTCCCTTCCCTTCCCTTCCCTTCCCTTCCCTTCCCTTCCCTTCCCTTCCCTTCCCTTCCCT
>JBBMKD010000217.1:32632380-32645566 GCA_037834095.1 Argya squamiceps | reverse complement strand
CCTTCCCTTCCCTTCCCTTCCCTTCCCTTCCCTTCCCTTCCCTTCCCTTCCCTTCCCTTCCCTTCCCTTCCCTGCCCCTGTCCCCCACCCGAGATGTGTTTTCTACTTCACACTTGGCTAACCCTCCCCTGGATACGAGCGTGTTGCCGTACATTTCCCCACTCCTCATGTGGCATGCCTTGCAGTTAGCTCATTCTTTCTGCTGGATAGAACCTCAATACATTAAGAAAAGGATTAGTATGTGCAAAGCACAAAAAAAAAAAATTGGAATACTGGAGAGCCCTTAATTGGCCAACTGCCGTCAACCATTTCAGCACTTGCATCTTCCGAGCTGCTTGTACCGTATTGTTAGAGGAGAATAAATCATTTGACACAACTAGGTTTTCGAAAAATATGTGAAAACCATTCAGGCAAAAAATCAGTGGAAATGTATGAAATTTTCCATCTGAGTGCTCTCTGCTAAGAGAAAATATTTCAGCGAGGCGCGATATTTAATCTTGTTTTAAAATAAATAGTTTGCTATATAAAATCACTTGGGGTGTGATTTTTTTTTAAACTGTGGTGTAATTTTGTTTTAGTTTTAAGGTTTGTACCGAGGAATGCTGGAACATGACAAATAAGGTCTAGGCAAAGTTGTGTGGTAGAAGTAATCCTGCTGCAGTGGGTTGTGGAAGGCACGTGCATGGATTTAAATCTATGAAACAGTTAAACTGATGGAAATCTGTGAATGTGGCTATCACAGAGCACAGCCCATCCTTGCTTTTCTACAAAGTGGGACTTTTGCATCTCTACAGTGCATGACCTGGGTGAGAAGTTTTTCTTATGTGTTGCATTATCCTATACTGTTGGAAATGGTGCATTTCACAGAACCACAGAACACTTTGGGTTGGAAGGAACCTTAAAGCTCATCTCATTCCACTCCCCTGCCTTGGACAGGGACACTTTCCACTATCCCAGGTTGCTCCAAGCCCTGTCCAACCTGGCTTTGGACACTTCCAGGGATGGGGAGTCCACAACCTCTCTGGGCACCCTGTGCCAGGGCGTCCCCCCCATCACAGGGAAGAATTTCTTCCTAACATCTAATCTAAGCCTACTCTCCTTCAGCCTAAAGTCATTCCCCTTGCCCTGTCACTCCATGCCATTGTCCAAAGTTCCTCTCCAACCTTTTTTCAAGCTCCCTTTGGGTGTTGGAAGGCTGTTATAAAGTCTCCCCAAAGCCTTCTGCTCTCCAGGCAGAACAGCTACTAGAAGGAAGCAGAACAAGTAAATGTTGGCCTGAAGGTCTGAGCCCGGGAGGCTGTTCCCACATTCTGCCAAAGACTGGAGGGTGCTCACTGCTCTCTGGGGCCTCTGACCCAGGCTTGGAGTATGGCATAAAAGAACAAAGCTTATGGGAAATCACTTTGTGCAAAGGTTTTATTACAAACTCTGTCTTTTGGGCCGAGATTTAAGTATAGAAAAGAGTGTGTCATACCTGCAGTACTGCATTGAAAACGTCCACTCTGGAACATTTAGCTAATTAAGTAGGTTATTAAAACTACAGGAGTTTTGCAACACATGCATGGGTATGAGCCAGTCATGGCTCATTAAAGTCCTAATCCTGAAAGCTGCTGAGAACAGGAGCCATTTCTCTGAACTGTGCAATCTTTTGCTCTGAAGTTTTATGATCTACGGGAAAACAGCCCCGGATCCGCCATCAATACACGGCCGATACAATCAAACACTAAGTGGCTCCACATGCATCCTCTTAATTGTTAGCTGTCGTATTGAGATTAAATTGGGCATTAAATTAAAGACAGATTAAATTGTGACCTGAGGTGTAGGATTCATATACGCACTTCAGTATAAATCCCATTGTTTATTGGAATCAAAAGAACTCATGTTGCTTTGTTTGTAGTGTTCGGTTTGTTCTTCTTGATATAGAATAAGGAAATTTAAAAATAACTTCTGACTGCATAAGGCTGTGTTTGCTCTCTCAAAGGAAGAGCAAAAGGAAAAGCTTTAGGGTCCAGAAAGCTTTTCCATCACTCTGCAGCTGCTTCTGCAATTTCTCTCCCATCCTCACAGTGATCAGGGAACCTCCTTAGAAATCCCCTGCACACAGCTGGGCATCTTCAGTTTTGTGGATCTTGAAAATTAATTTTATTCTTTCTTTCTGAGTGTGATGGGGAAATGGCTATTTTCTTTGACTTTGTTGTTAGAGGGTTGGTTTTTTTTTAATTGTTTTTATCATTGCTTTGGTGATTTGATCATCAAATCTGCTTTGTGGCCCTTTAGCAGGAGGGTTGGCAACCTACAGAGCAGGTGCTGAGAGGGGTAGCAGGTCCACATAGGCTGAGGTTTGGGAGCTGCAGCATCTGGGGGGTGGGTAATGAAGTATCATGAAGTAAACCTTGTCATACAAACAATTAAACCAAAGAGCAAATTCAGCCACATTCTAGACCTTGAGCTGTCAGTGAATGAATGAACTGCAATGCAATGAAATGCAATTTTATTCACAGGAAAATAAATGATGAAATTACATAATTAAACCCCTTACCCAAACAGAGCCATAACACACGAGCTGATCTATCAGAGCTCCATGAGATCAGTTCTAAAACTGTAGATCCAAAGAGAAGATGATACAATGGCTCTCACAGCAAAAACCTCCCACTAAAGGGCACGAGCTACAGGCATGAATTACTGTAATTACTATTCATTTAGCAAAATTAGGCTGCATATTACTCATAGATTTGAAAGCAGAGTATGGGTGTTAAAGAGAAAAGGTGATGATCCCATGCTCAGGGGAATTTAGAATGCTCTTGGAATCAGTGGGATCCCCAGGACAGCTCCTGGCCATCAGAGCTTGCCCAGGGCTCCAGCATGAGAGCCTGCCTTTAAATGGCAAGAGGTTATTTGAGATTTAGATCATTTCTGTCAGCTTCTGAGCCAGATCCTGGGCTAATCTGAGCTTTGTGCAAATCCATGAGCTTGCCGTGTCGAAAATTAGAGCCAAATTGGATCATTTTATGCAAAAAAATAACATGGTAGTGGGTGATGTGTACTTGTTCCCTTCACTTCTGTTGATCATGTTTTTGTGGGATCTAAATTTGCTTACTCCATCCTCCACTTAATTGCACTTGTACAGCACATAGATTATTCTGCTCCCAGTTGGTTTCTATAGACTTCACTGAAGGTGTTTTTTTTCCTTCCACCTGAAGACTGAATTTCATGCTGTTTTTGTAGAGGTTTTGAGGTTAAATGCTCCAATATTCCTATTGCTATTTCTGGGCTTGGAGTAAAGTTTTTCTCTGCTATTTCCTCAGTGACCTTTTTAGAAATTGAAATTACTTTGAGCTCCCTGTTATGTTTGCAAAAGACTTCTGCAGTCTCCCCCTCTGCAGTGGCATATTATAAATATTTCCTTTGATATGTCTTTACTCCATTCCCTCCCACCCTCTCCTTTTCCAGAATGGTGTACTGTTCCCTTTCTTTTTCTTCCCCACCAGGGCTGCTTATCTGCAGCCCAAAGCGAGGAGGTGGTTCCCTTTAGCATGTAAATAAAGCAACATTTTTTTTTTCCATGGAGCAGCTCGGGCTGGAATTCCATGCCAGAAACTCTCCTCTACACAATGATGAGTTCAAGTTGTGCATTGTGCCAAGGGTTTTTTCTTTCACAGTAGGAAAGGTGATCAGTCTGCAATTAGTCCTCTCCTTCCCCAATCTTTTGTGACTCCATCTTTGCTAATTTCTCATCTCCCAGGACCAAAGGAGAAGGTAACTTTTGGGAATCCATTTAATGTGACAGTCCTCTCATCATCCAGTTCTGCATAAAATTAGCCTGTCCTCCAGCTGATGGTAAATGATGTGGCATTAGAGCAATATTTGGAAAGATGTGCCTCGAGTTCTCTATTCTGGTCAGATGAGCGGGGAACATGCTTTTGCATTTTAATTTGAAATTCAGTGAATATTTTGAATGCCACAGCATGTCTATAACATTATTTAAAAGATCCTGTGCACTCAGGCATGTAATGATTGACATTGGCTGTAACTTGATGCAATGTTGCACTGTTTTAATTCTTTTTGGGGCAGTGTTATCTTTGATCACTTCGTATTCACTGGAAAAATCCCACAATTGCAATCCCACATTATGTTTCAGCGAGGATGCCAAGTTCTCTATGGTGCGTAGCTATTCAAGGCACTTTGTCCACCCTCAGGCTGCTCATTAAAGTGATGGCAGTTTCTATTTTAATGAATAAGGTAGAGTGCAAATTCCCAACTTCATTCATAGACCTTGAATGGCCAAAAGGAGAGGGCTCTTTTTTCAGTTCCCAACTTCTTTGTTTTCTTGGAAATTGTGTAAATGTGTTCATAACCATGGCCACAACTCCATGAGCATGCAAAACCCATCAAATTACAAGTTTTTATCTTGTGCCCAGGGCTTGTATTATTAAAACTTCCTTTTGTGACCAGCATCCCTCGTCCCAGATTTCGTTTCTAGACACAGTTACATGTCCATATTGCAAGAGGCAAGAAAGGGGGATGCCTGACAAGAGCGACTTAGTTCCCTCTTTTAATTCTCTCTTATTCCCTCGCTAATGTCAGTCCTGTGCCAGAAAGCCCTTCCATACAAGCCGACATTCCTTGCTTTCAGAGGCTGCCATTTCAAAGGCTGCACTTGCCCACAGTTACACAGCAGGGGCATGAAAGCTGCTGCACGTTTCCTCTCCAGTTAAAACGCGGCACTTTAAGGTAAAGCATGAACTAAGTGCCGCGCTCAAGTGCTGCACAAACGCGAACAGTCGGTGGCAGGGAGGGAGGCAGAGTTCCCTGCCTGCTCTCCTGCCTATTATCCACGTGCCATTCAAACCTCACAGCCTGGACTCCTTCTTTTGACCGCTCTCCCTCCCTGTTTGCTGTGAAAAACCCTTTTCTCCTGCCCGTTACCCAACGTTTGGGAATGGCCCTGGCTGCCAACGAGAGGTTTTTTTGAAGGCGGTGACGAGTTGCTCCTCGAAACTGGGTTAAGGAGCACATGGATTTTGTGTGCTGTGCCCACATTTATTCTGAACCCCCTGCCAGCCAGAGGGAAAGGTGTTTTGGGGTGCCTGTGGCTGCTCTGGGGGATAAGAATTCCCAGTGGGGGAGGCACTGGTGCAGAGATTTGGAGTGCTGGGCTCACCCTTGGGTGCCAGCCTGGTGGGGCAGGTTTGGCTTTGGGCTCTGTTCAGCTTGTGCTCAGACTCAAGGAATGAACAGCAAAAGCTGCTGAAGGGCCTTTGCAACCCCCCAGCACTCTGGTGAAGTGCCCTTTGTGTTTTCCAGAGCTCAGTAATCCCAAAAAGGGCAGGTCTTTTCCACAAGGCCAAGCCATGGGGCAGTTGGAGACCCACCAAGAGAACTCTGCCTCCATCTTCCCCTGCCCACAGCTCCTTGGACCAAATCCATGTTTTCTGCAGAGACTTTGGCTTTAGCTGGGAGGTACAGGTTTCTTTGCTTAGTGCACAATAATTTTTACTCAGTTGTATAAAATCAGAAAATCGAGTACAGGCGCCTTTTAATTTTTTTTCCTTGAGAAAAACTGAAGATAAATATTGAAATGAAAAAAGGGTTTGCTATTTAATAGTATTAAATCACTGCACGCAGTTGCAGGAGACTAAGGAATTATTTTAATATTGTTTCCATTTGCATATGTTCCTCCAAAATCCTCTTGCTGAAGCACACAGTTTCAGGGGAGACGCTGAAACATTTAATCATTTAATAAAAGCAGCTCTTGCCGTGTATTTGTTATAGTCATGGATTTTACACACCAGAGGATCTTTGTGGTACAAAAAGAACATGATCCAGAAGGGAAAAGTCCTACCTCTTTTCAGCTACACTAAAATAAGTTTACTCCTTAAAAATCTTCCCCTTCTTTATCCATGAGGCTTAGGGCTCCCCAGAAGAGGAATTGACTTTAATGCCAGGGAATGCTCACCCCATCATTGTGTTGTGATAGAAACTATGTTTGACTGGAAAATGTGATTTAAGGTGGTAGAATTTGTTACACTTGGGCCATGAAATGCTGACATCCCTTGTCCCAGACTCCTCCATTGGGAAGTCAACAGCGAGGGAAAGAATCAAATAAAGGAGCTCTTTCCCTTCTCCTTCCCTCTCCCTGTCTGTGGAGCCTGGGGTTTCCTTCCCATGGCTCCCAGCCGTGCAGAAGAGAGTTTTTTACTAAAACTTGCAGTTTGGTAAGGTTGGTGACTGTTCCCAGGGCAGGAGCACTGTCACCCCTGAGCAGTGGTGCTGCCTGGCAGGCAGGAGACGTGTCCCAAGGGAGCTGGGCTCACTGCAGAGCCTGCATGGGAAGATTTGGCTCTCCTCGGAGAGATTCCATGGGATAAATCTTGGTGGCTTCAAATCTGCTGAAATTAAAATTTGAATAAAAGGTTGGTGTGGGGTTTTTTTTTTGTTGTTGTTGTTGTTTTGGTTTTTTTTTTTTCCCTTAACTGGTAGCTCTGTGAATTCAACAGAGAAAGCCACTCAGTGGCCTTTTTGCCTTGAGCATCCTCAGCACAAAGATTTAGTGTTTGGAATTTAAATTATGATCTCATGATTTTCCATGTGCCACAACAGATATCACTCACTCTCCTAGAGCTGCAGGAGCTGAAAAAAAAACAACCCAGAGAAAAAGCAGGAGGGCTAAACAAACAAACCTCAGCATACAGAACTTGAGCTTTTTAAGGAGCAGACACCTAATGCCAAGGACTTTGGTCTTAGCATGTGTGACCCTTAACAAGCAAAAGGAGTAGATCATTGAATTAAAAAAGAGCCGTTTTCCAGAATGTAATTGCACCTTAAGGGCAAGTAAATATCTTCTTGCTGCTTAGATTGGTAGCGTTCCTTCCCATAACTGAAGCATCAGGAATAATTATGCTAAAAGACACTTAAGCTTGTAGAGAAAACACATATTGCATTTTATGATGCTCTTGCTGGGCTCCTTGTGTAACATGAGAGAGATTATTTTACACTGGTGCTACATCAGTGTAGAATTACACCCCCGTGTTGGTCTGAACTGCATTGTGCAGCTTTCCTCACTTTTTATAGCTCTATTAATGGTTTTCAAAAACTGTGGGCTAAAGGGGTATTAAAATGTCTTGGCAATGTACAGTTGCTCAATCTTTTTACTGCGGGATTACATATACCTTGTTTCTATTTGATTTTGATTGCTTGCTTGGCCTAGATTCCCTGCAAGCATTTGGTATGAGTGAATAATTTTTAGTTGTACTTTCTTGCCATGCTTTATGCTAATCTGCTGATGTTTTGCAGCCGCAGCAGTGCCAGTCAGCGCTGCAGCCTACAGTCTTTATCCTTTACTGGATTTTTAAAAGGGTATTTTATTGCCTGTCATTACCATTCATTGTGGCTTTATGGACTGTGCTCTGTGCTCGCGCTGCGGCTGCCGCTCGCTCCCCACCGCCGCTCCCGCGCCTTTGTTCTGCCCAGCACAAGTTTTCTGTGGGCCCTTCTGCCTCCCACCCCTCCTGGGTGCCTCAGATGTGGCCCCCTTTCCGTGGGGCAGATGGGAGAGTGTCCTTTCAGCTCTGTGGTTTATAGGGAATGTTTGTTTTTTTCCCCAAATATCGCTGGGTAAATGTTAAATACGGGATGTGTAATGCGCTGTGCTGAGGGAGTTTTGGTGCCTCTCAAGAAGCTTTTTATGATGCTAATGCACACTGGAAGGAAATGCCAATGTTTCATCCAAATTGCATAATTCAATTAATAATTATTTATTAAGAGCATATTAAATTTCTCCTGCCTTGCTGATGGATATTTCTCAGCTTTATTTAATAACATGTGGGTGTAGGTTAGGATCAAACCTGTAGCTGCAAACTGCAAACCCATTGCCTCAAAATTGGTGGTTCACATAAAAGCAGAACTCAACTCTAAATAAAATTACTGCACCTTGAGGGCATTCTTCCAACTCAATGCTCACCTTCTTTCATCTTTACTAGGGATACAATTTTGAATACTTTCTTTCAGTTGGAGTTGCTTTCGGGACAGTTAAGTCATTAGGAAAATATTGAAGCTGTAGGAAAATAGAGCTTTGTCAGTTTAACTTCCTGAAAAAAGCCCAGAAATGCAATGAATCAGAATAATTTTTTTAAGTGGATTGGACCTCATGCCATGCTCAGCCCTGAAACCTATTGGGAAATGTGCATCAACATCCCTCTGGTCACAGGAGATGGGGCAGAGGGGGCTGGAGCTGCCAGGCAGGTCTGAGGTTACCTGTGGTGCATCACCTTTTCAGTGCTGTTGTCCTGTGAAGGTCTGAGATCATGGAAAGGAGTGAAGGCAGGAGATTTACCAGTTTGGAGTTAGATTTGAACAGAGGAATTTATGTATGAATACAAATATCCATAAATCCTTGCCTGACTACTGAGCCAAAGGAAAATGGATAGTTTCCTGTAGGAACACTTAATGTTTTGATTGGTGTCTTTCAAGTAAATAAATCATTCACTCTGTACTTTTTCATGAAGTGATTTATGTCCTTAAGATGCAGAGTTCTTTCAGAGCAGGCTGATGGTAGATGGGGAGAGCAGGAGCTGGGCTGTGAAAGCCCTGCTTCCCTGCTCAAGGATCTGCAGTGGCTGTTAACCAACAAGTTACCTCCCCCAAGCTGCACAGACACACCCTGGGAAAAGCCTGGAACACTGACTTCAGTGGGAGCTGAGTGCTCAACACCTCCCAGGATTGGACCTCAACTACTTATCTGTAGGAGCTTTCCATTATTCATTCTACAAATGAAACTGGTTGTAATGTAAATTATAGGATGAATCTTTCTACGGCTTAAGATCCTGTAACTTAAACCTCCTAGGCTGCTTATCTGCCTTCTGCCACCTACCTACAGTTTATCCAGTGCACTTGGCATTCTTGATTGTTCTGTGCATATAAATTTCGATCATACCCACAGGGTCCCTCTATTCTTTAATAGCTTGCTTTGTGAGCAATTTAGCAGAGAACTGCTCTGCCCAAACACTGAGTGAGACATTTGCTATTGGGAAAAGCAAAACCCTTGGGAAGTACCATGCATATTCCTCACATAATGCTGTAATAAGGCAATTGTATTGAAATTAAAAAAAAAGAGAGATTGAGAGATTTATCTCCCCTTTCAGTCACACGGTATCACGGAGCTGTCCGGGAGCCTCGAAGCAAAGCAATCCCACGTCTGCAGAATCAGCTTGGGAAGTGGGGCTGATTGGCTAATGGTGCCTTGATACCTTCCACCAAAGTCATTAAAATTCTTCCTTATCTCAACAGAATAACTTCTCGCTGTAATAATCTTATTACACCCCAGTTGTTCTGTTCCTCTGGCAGGCAGGTGGCACACAACGCCTGCCTCTCATCCCTTGGTGTACAGCCCCAAGCCAGACCTTTCCAGGAGCTTCTCCAAAACACCACAGATGTTGGTACACAAACTCCTCTGCCGCTGGAAGGAGTGAGAAATGGTCCCTGGCTGTGGGTGCACAAACACAGTGGGGCCTCTCAAACCCCAGCATGGAGACCTGAGAAGCAGGGAGAGTGTAAAGGAAGGCTGTGTGGTAGCAGTGCTTTCCAAGAGAGGCAGCAGGGGACTTCATCCTCCCCCTGCCCTCACTGTCTGTCCTTGGCATATGGGGATAAGAAAAAGCACAGAGAAGATTAGGATGCCTTAGGGAAATGAGGTTTGTGTCTGTAGGCTGAACCTGGAATGAGTCTTAAAGCCCAGTGGTCTATGAGGAAGTCTAAGGAGATGGAAAAGATGACAGAAAGGTTTGGATTGGAAAGGACCTTAAAGAACGTCTGGTTCCACCACCCTGCCATGCGCAGGGACACCTTCCACTGTCCCAGGCTGCTCCAAGCCCCAGTGTCCAACCTGGCTTTGGACACCTCCAGGGATCCAGGGGCAGCCACAGCTGCTCTGGGCACCCTGTGCCAGGGCCTGCCCACCCTCACAGGGAACAATTTCATCCCAATGTCCCATCTCAACCTACTCTCTTTCAGTTTAAAGCCATTTCCCCGTGTCCTGTCACTGCTTGCCAGTGCTGTGATTTGGAGCAGTCATTAAAGTCTCCCAGGAAGACATGTCCTTTCTAAGTGAATCCTGAGAAGTTTTGGCATTTTTATTTGTAGGATTGCATTTAACACTTATGTAGTTTTTAATTAAAAAAAAAAACAACAGCAAAACCCACTTGTAAGTAACAAAACAATTGCCAGTGTGATTTATCATCTTGTGGTACCTTGTAGTAGCATGGTCAGAACAGAGCAGCTTATTTGGAGACACCACAGGGGATCCACAGCAGGAACTGTTTCAGGGCACTGTAGAAAAGGAAGTCCATGAAAGTCTTCATGGGAATGTAAAATATGCATTTAGTGGTTCCTACCAATATTAAAAAACATCAAGAAGGATTATGCTTAAATCTATTGCAAGTGATTTCCTTTAATAAAGTTAAGGAGATTGCTCTCCATAATATCATGTTGCTCCTGAAGTTCATTCTATTATCATCCTCACTGGTAGTTCCTTCCTAATATTTATGAGATAAGAGAGTTTTGGCATCAGGTATGGAGGGGAGCATTTTAGGGAGGAAAGGCAATTTATCTGGGGAAACAATCCCATGGCAGAGTGCTGGTGTGTCCTGCTGGCAGCACCACAGGAAGAGAGAGAAAAACATATTTGCCAGCTCAACAAACAAATATAAATGCAGTTAACTTCTTGAATGGTTCTTTGCAATCCGAACTGAAAGTGTTTTCTCACTGATATAAGAACCAAAATCATCTGAAATACACTTTTGGGGTCAAAACTGGAAGTGGTTGAGAAGGTTGAGAAGATGTCTCAGAAAGTGTGTTCTGTCCCCTCATCCCTTCCTCTGTCAGCCCTCCCACACAGGGTACTTGAGCTCAGCAAGAAGAATCAATTTGCAGAAACTGAGAGACTTTGGGGATTTTTACTGTGGCTCTCAATTTATGAGCTTTATGAAATAATTATCTTCTTTGACTTCACCATCTGTGGAAAAGTGGGGAATACCCTTTGTCCTGACCTATCCCTTTAGACACAGACTATTCTTGCATACATTTAAGAGAGAAGCTTTTTGAATGAAACTTTAAGGAATGATCAATTTGTTATGTTTTAGCTGTCATTACACCAGATAGTCTGGAGTCCCAGTGTGAGACACCTTACAATCAATAGCAAGAGAAAATGACTGGCTGAAGAAGCAAATGGTGTAGAAATTAAAGAAAAAGCAAAAGCATGCTGTATATTCCACATGGTCACACGAGGGATTTCACACCCACGTTGAACAACTGATGCTCGCTGGATCCTGGAGTCCCGGTAATCTCAGGAACCAAAGCCAGAATTTTCACATTTAAGTGCTCCAGTGCCTGCTCATTTCTTTCTCTAACAGGTAAAATGATCAGCATTTCTGGAACAATGCCCTCACCCAGCTCTAAGCTGCTTCTATGGAATTCACGTGGAGCACAGCACAGCCAAAGTGCATTGTAAACACAAGGGGGTGGTAATTACACCCATTTCTTTGCTGCACGTCTGTGTAGAACTTTCCTCTGTCTTTGCCCCAAGAGCTACAATATGTCTTAAAATCAATAAAGTCGATACCTTTAAAAAAGATTTGTTGATGTTTGGACTACACATAAAATTAGATCCCCTGATTAATGCCACAAGAACGTGACAGCATCATTGCATTATGGTTCGTGAAGCCCTGCCTCGTTCACCTACTAACAAATAACGGTATCTTGGAATAATAAAGACCAAAAATTACAGCTAAAAGAATAGTTATTGACTCACAGAAATAAACTGCAAACGACTCCCATTGTGCTCCCTTCCATATGCATTTTATTGTCATTTATTCACGTCCTTCCTCACCCTGGATGTCAGAGCACTTAACAAAGAAACACTTAACAAACAAACAATGCAGTCCCACCATGGGGTTTATGTGGCAACCGCTCTG
The DNA here is from genome assembly GCA_037834095.1 of Argya squamiceps. Lineage (NCBI taxonomy): Eukaryota > Metazoa > Chordata > Aves > Passeriformes > Leiothrichidae > Argya > Argya squamiceps. The sequence goes on along the minus strand of JBBMKD010000217.1, from coordinate 32,633,600 downwards.
CTGTAAATAACAGCCCATCATAACCAGCCCTTGGCTTAGCAGCTCCTTGGAAAAACACTGATGGACACACTTTGGAGCGAGGAATCTCTGCTCCTCTGGGGCTGGTGACTGTGTGAAGCTCCAAAAATTTAACTCTCTGCTTGTAAATATTGCACTTGAGGATTTGTTTGTCTGTGATTCTGTGATTTCATTTGTCTTTTAAAAGATTTAGCTAAGTGGTAGGTAATTTTCCCAAACTTTTCCTGGTTTCAGCTTCCTCTCCAGACTCGCCTAGACTGTCTTCTCAAAAAGGAGAAAAAAGAACAAAACCATGAAAGCTGGAGAAGGATTTTTGACAGGGACATGGGTGATGAGTGGTGGGACAAGAGGGAATGGCTTTAAGCTGAAATAGTATATTTTCTGTAGATTGATATTGGGAAGAAAATCTTTACTGTAAGGGTGTTTCTTACACACTGGTGCCTTCAGAGAAATTGTCCCTGCTTTGTGTTAACATCAGAAGCAAATTGGCTTGGAGTTCTCCATCATTTCCCTTCCTGCTGCTGGAGATGTGCCACAACCTGAGGAATTTTCTCTCCAGTGTCCTTGGGCTCTGGGATCGAGGAGGAGCAACTGGGAATGGTTTGCATTCAGATGGGGTTGTCTGCACAGCTCAGGTTAATTAGATCTCTGTCTCATAAACTTTTGTACCTTGTTACTGCAGTTCTGTAGACTCACCTCTCAGTAGATTGGGTTTAATTGCTGTGCAGTCTGAGTTTTGTTATTATCAGACGTTTTTCTTCATATTTTAATTGCAGTTACAAACCTGTAGTCCCTATAAACTCAGTCTTCATGGTATTTTCCTGCTGGAGTAGCCCATGTTTCTCATGTGTCTGTGTAAAGAGGGACTTTGCTCTGTTCCTTTTGAAAATAATTATTTCTGCCCCCCTGACTTTTCAATCTTAAATAACCGTGTCAAGGTATATTATTTTTTAAAGCCTTGATAAGAAGCTGTTTTATTACTCTTCAGATGAGTGAAGTCATTGGAGACTGCTGAAACAGAAGGAATAACAGGCTGGAATGGAGCCTTTTTGGAGAGAACAAAGCAGCTGATCTTTGGCTGCATTGTCCGGATTTGGCTGTTTGGTGGGAGGAGCTGCCAGGCACAGGGAAAGGAAGGAAGGAAGGAAGGAAGGAAGGAAGGAAGGAAGGAAGGAAGGAAGGAAGGAAGGAAGGAAGGAAGG
>JBBMKD010000217.1:32613591-32632280 GCA_037834095.1 Argya squamiceps | reverse complement strand
AAGGAAGGAAGGAAGGAAGGAAGGAAGGAAGGAAGGAAGGAAGGAAGGAAGGAAGGAAGGAAGGAAGGAAATTTGAAAGAGGTTGGAAATTTAAGAACATGGCCCTTGCAATAAATTGCAGGAAGAAAGAATGAATGATGTAAAAAGCCTCACATGCAAGTTGCACTCAGTTTTACAGGAGAAGACAGTGCCAGAACTGGCAATAAACCTGAGATCTTGATCCCAGCTCCAAAACCGGTCTGGGAGAGCAGCAGCAGTGGATGCTGTCCCTGGCAAGGGAGGTGGGCACAGGAAGGGGGGATTGCCCAAGGACCCTCCAGAAGTGCTTCCTCCTTCAGTGATTTGCTTTGCAGCAAGAGACCTGGTGCTTGTTTTGTTTGTCTCTTCCTCTCTCCTTGCAAATTAAAATGGAAGATTCTTATCACAACTTCATAGCTTGAGTTAGGGGTCAGTATGTGAAACACTTGTTAAGATGGCTTTGACTATCCTCACACAATTAAAAAACTGACCTGGAGCAGTCCTCTTGTTTTGAAGGGGCTAAGTGTTTGTCTCAGAAGTGTGTTGTATTTAATTTCATTTCATCACAGCATTGAGTGCAAAAAATAAAAGAAAAAAGACCATTTCATTTGCTTCCACTCAGTATGAAAATTGAAGTTTTGTAATTAAGGTCTATAACATCAGGAGAAGCAAATACATCTGTGAAATGCGTGCTGGCCCTGAGTGGAAAAATCCAATTGTGTGAGATAGTGTGCACACAAATATCAATATTTCTGTGTCTTTTTGTGCACTCAGACTCTCACCCTTCTGCATGTTTTCTGCTGAATATTGCCCTTCACAAGCATGTCTCTGCCAAGGAGCCCCATGCAGACCTGGCTGCTGGAGGTCAGCAAACTGAGCAAGGTTTTAGGTAGAAGCAGAGAAAGACTGAAAAATTAACTGCAAAACTTCAGATCAACCTGTGTAGGGAGCTGTGCCCTCTATTGAGTCAACTGGTCCTCTCTGTACTTATGAATACTTCTATTTGCAGTAAAATTCTTGGTAATAGGAAGGTGGCTGTTAGGGGACCATCCACTCATTTAATTATCCTACATGTGTGTCAGTAAGAATGGGAATACTTAAGAATATTTAACAAAACTCACTGACACTCAGCAAGGTGTTTTGTCTTGTTAAACACTTATTCCCTCCTTCCTCCCTGTGAGCTGCACAGGAAGGCTCAGAGAGTTCAATATTCTTATAGTTCAGATGACAACTGAACCCCTCCTCTCGTTCCATCCAGGCTTAATTAGCATTTTCATGTGCATTTCCTTGTTCTTGCTGAAAAGCCTGAGATGAGAGTGAAGATGTTCAGTAATTAAGTAATTATGAAATACCCACCTCTTCCTTTGACTACCCCAGGGAAATTTGCCAACTCACTACCCTGTACTGCTTTGTCAGGTCCCCATTCAAGTGCTCTTGCTGTGCCTTGCCCAGATGGAATCACCTGGAGAAGAGAAGGTTCCAGGGGGATTGTTGCTAGATGGACATGAAAGAACCACACTCACCCATCAGGCTGAAAAGAGAAAAAAGTTTATTATGATTTGGGGTTTATATAAGATTTGGAGTTTGTTTAGGGAATGGAAGATGAGAGTAACACCTCTCTGACCCCAGTGGTCAACTTAGAAGTTCATCAGTTTGTCCTTCCCCCTGGAAAGGAATGCATATTTACAAAAGATCAATCTTTGTTTTTGTTACAAGCGTGAAAAAGCTCCAGTAGAAATGTGAAACAATCAGAAGGCTGAAAAATCAAACAGGGGATCCTATGGAATCATAGAATAGCCTGGGTTGGAAGGGAGCCTGAAGACCACCCACTTCCAACCCCTTGCCATGGGCAGAGACATTTTCCAGTAGAAGTGTCCAAGGCCAGGTTGGACATTGAGGCTTGGAGCAACCTGAGGTAGTGGAAGGTGTCCCTGCCCATGGGATGAGTTGATCTCTAAAGGTCCTTTCCAACCCAAACCGTTCTGTGTTTCTGTGGAGTTTCAAAGCCCAGGCTGGTCCTTGGTACAGGGAGATTGGTGAGATGTGTGGGAGTGTTTCCTGCCTGCTTGGCATGGCACCTGGGGGGAATTGCCACAGGAGCCCCTGCACCAGGCCAGGGAACACATTTGTGTCCACCAGGGGCTGGATGGGTCACCAGGGCATCCTCAGCACTTGAGGATGGCTTTGCCCATGGCTGAGAGGGGCAGCAGAAGCACAGCAGTGATCCTGGTTGGATTGGACAGTTTGGGTTTGCTGCCCTTGCCCTGTGATTGGCAGCCTGGGCACATTCATGGCACTTTTCATTCCTCCCCCCAAATACTGAAATTACAGCTTGAGCTGAAAGACAGCCAAAACGTCTGAAAGGCTCATTGTTTCCCAAGTCATATTTTCAATACAAAATTGAGCTGAATGGTTCTTGAAAACAATTGTATATTAAACTCCAGCAAATATCCATGCTGTTCAGGCCCACACAGGCTAATATAAACTCCAGCATGGCTTGATAAAAGCACAATGAAAGGTTCTATTTTTGTTAGTGTCAGTGACCTTGCATGGCTGTTTAAGGGCTGTTCAATCTCCTGTTCAGGATGTATAAAATTAATATACCTAAGGGGGAGGATGTTATTAGGAGTTAGCTCGGAAATGCTACAGGAAATGCTGCAGATAGATGGCTGAAATTACCCTGTAGACATTGTTCAAACAGATCTGTGTTTAAAATTAAACTTACAAGAAAATCCTTTTACTAGTTAGCTACCAACATAATAAGTATCTATTGATTGCATCTCCATTTGTTACATCTTAATAAAAGAAAGAGTTTTAAAACTACATAAAAGAACAAGGGGGGGAAGAGTGTTAGAAGTGTTATTAACATATTAAAAGATAACCACAATGGATATAATAAAATACATTATTCACGAGGCATGATAGCAAAACTCGGTGAGAGTGTCTTTGCCCCTGCACGTTCTTAACATCACTGAAAAGAATTATTTCTCTTCATCTATTTTCTGCTGCCTCTGCTTTACCTCAAAAGCCATACATTATTCCCCCAATCTATTTCATTGAGCAAGATAATTATCTATGCATGGATGCTTTAGCATTAAAGACATCTCCCAGGAAGTACAACTTTCCCATTTATTTATTTCATTTTATTTTTTTTTTAACAAAAGGGCTAGAAGAAAGGTGTGTGGGAGAAGGAAATAAGGATCAGTGTTTAAAACATAGCTAATGACATGCTAATGTGCCCAAATGAATATTGAAAGAACTCAAACATTGCTTTGAAATTAATTATAGCACTCCCTTTGTCCTGTAGAAATGGGAGATTAAAACCTGTACGGAGATGTTTACTATGTTTAATTTTCAATTGTTTCTTTGATGTAACAGATAGAAAGGTTTGCACCTGCAAAGTAAAAAGGCTGTGAACAGATTGCAAACATTCTGCAAACACTTCATCAAGAATTTTAGTAGTCAGCCTCCCCAAGCACAAGGGAGCCTTGATGATATCTTTGTGTGCCTTTGACTCCTTTTGATTAATAAATGCAAACAAATTTCGCTCAGTAACCTCTGGTTGCAATCCATGCATGTCAATTAGGGACAACCTCTGGTGAAGGGAGGCACTGAAGTCTGTTCTCCCTCCTTCTCCTACACAATAAATAGTTGATCTTTAATGCTTTTTGACAATTAGAGAATGAAATCTCTTGTAGTTGTGCAATCCTGGCTACTCTTCATTATTTTGTTCTCAGCAGTGACAGATCTGTGTTTGCTGTAGTATTACAGTGTTTGGGTGGATGAGCTAATTCTTTTTTTTCCTTCCATTTCTTTTCCTAATGCTACTTCATCCCCTGTATTGAAACTTAGAGTGCAAATACTGCTTTTTTTTACTGAAGAGTTTCATTAATACAATGGATTTCAGGAAGAGCTGTTCAGAACTTGCATAAAACCCAAATAAATTATTATCAGCCTTGGTGGATTCACCTCAAAAATAGTACTAAAACTGTCTTTAAATGGTAGGGAAAGTCCTGGCACCTCGGGCAAGCAGCAGAACCTGTGTAAGGGCTGTGGTGCAGTTCCTGCACCCCTTATTCCTGTTCAGTTGTGTGATAGCAGGCACAGAGGCCAATTCAGCTCCCCTTTGTATGTGGCAGGGGCTTATCAGATGAAGCAGATGGTTTTAGAAATGGATGAACTGAGCTGCTTTGTAGATGGGAACAGAAGCACAGACAGAGGCTGCACAACTTGGGGTTTTTTATAAATGTTAGGTCCTAGAAATATAGTTAGGTGCTTGAAGGAATTCAGGAAATGTAGGGATAAAGTAAGTGGAAAAATAGACTCTGCCAAAATAGACTTTGGAGGGAAAATTATAAGAGATACTGAGGCTTTCCAGGGGTAAGAAGACAGGATCACAGAATAGTCTGAGGTGGCAAACTGAGCTTCTGACTCAGAGGCATCACCGAGTCACAAGAAATTAAGACTATATAGAGAGGGTTGTGTAGAAATAATCAAGATATGACCCCAGAAATGACTGTCTGTGTCTTGGTTTTCAAGAAAAGTGTGGGACAGAGGCTGGATGGCTACGGGAATCAAACTGTAAGAATTTACCTGGTCTCAAGGTATTCGAGGTGCTCAGTGGGCTGAGATGAGGAAGGGTTATTACATCTGTCCAGGTGGAGACAGGAATGGGGGGACAAGGGGATGGACAATGTTCTAACAGCCAAAGGCTCATTTTCTGATCTCAACACTGTACGGGTTTCAGGTGATATTTGTAAGAAAACCAATATGTAAAACTTCAATTAAATAATTTGCAGAAGAGGATATTAATGGAAAATAGAATAATGAACTTCTTTTTGTCCAATGCTTTCCCATGCCACGCTAGCCTGATCTCTTTCTGTGATAGGATAACTGATTCTCTTGACAAAGAAAATGCACCAGGTCTCATCTTTATGGACTTCAGTGAAGCATTTGATATATCACCACAAGGGAAATTATCAGGGAATGTGGAGGCAGTGGAGATTAGTAGAAAACCAGAAAGGTTGATAAGGAATGAGCCATAGGTGGAAATGAAAACAGATTGCATTAACAGGAGAGACATTGTGTTAGAAGGAGGTTACCTGGAGCATTCCCCAGAGAGTGCTCCTGACACTATCTCGTGCAAGATTCCAGGGAATGGCCTTGGGGAGGGAGACCATGCTAACTGGGTTTGGAGATAGCACAAAATTAAAAACATCATCAGGACAAGAACTCACTGTGCTGCCTACATGGAATTTGGGAATGGAATAGCAGGAAAGGATAAGATGGAGCATCTGCCCTTTGGGACAAGCAGGGATGATTTCTGGGATAAGCTGAGGCTCACAGGTTAGGGGTGTGTTGGTGGAGGAGCAACTGAGCCATGCACAGCAACCCCAGAGGATTTTGAGCCATGATGTGATGGCAGGAAGGTATTTGGAGTAGTTCTAGTGATAAATTCCACTGTGTGGCCATCCTGCTGCATCTGCTGGACTGCCACGTGTGACTCTGAGCTCACAGGGATACAAGAACCTGGATCATTCAGGCCAGCAAAATAAATGCTGAGATAAGATCTGATCAGTCACTGATAAAGGCTGAGGGAATGCACACAAGTGAGGGAAAAAGAACCCATGGACAACATTGACACAAAACCAAAATTTTATAAATTTTCTGATCCCAATTTCATTCCCAGCCCTCAGAGTCCCAATGGGCCTTTCAGCAAGAAAAGCAGGAGGGAAAAAATATAAGGGTTTGTAAGATGTTGCTTTATCAGATTATTTGGTGTTAAGCAGAGATTTAACAACTTCATCCCATCCCAGTGTTCCCATCAGTCTTTGGATACTGGATTTTGTCCCCTTCCTGTGCTACATAAACCCCTCCCTTGCTGGCAGTGCTGCAGGAACGTGTAGGGAATGAATGGGAATCTCCCCCAGGGTCTCAGGGGTATCAGTGACTGATCACAGGACTGGTCATTCCATCCCAAAAACAGAGAGGAGGCAGCAAGGCCACCTACATTAGGGTGGCATAGGAAATATGCCCCTTCCAGGGCTTTTCCTCAACCCCAAAAAATCCCTCCTGCTTCCAGACCATTCCCAAGGCTGCAGTGCTGGAGGTGCAGCCTTTCCTGCACATCCCAAGACAGAACAAGTCCTGGTCCCATGCTAACACAATGTGTAGTCTGTCCTCAAAACCTCCCAGTTTTCTCTTTTCTTTCCTTGCTTTTAAGCCTCAGTTAGGAGTGGTGCCTGCAACACTTGCCAGACATCACAGGGAAGCAGTAACACATGCTGAGAGCCTTGTATATCTCCCAGATGTATAAAATATTTCCACCTCTAAAACCTCCAAATTCTTCTCCTTCCCTGCCTTCCAGGTGACAATAGCTCTGTTCCTCAGATCTCAGCAGGGATTAGGGATTTAAATGAGATTGACCCTTTACATCAAGTCAATTTTAATCTACAAATTGCTAAAAAAAGGTAGAATGATTTTCTAAAGGTGAAACATCAACAGTTTTCCTGAGTCCCACAAGTCTGTAACGATGAGTCACTGGGAATTCAAGCATGTAAAAGCAGTTGTTTGCTGAGCAGAAGTGAAAATTTAGCTGGGAAAGGTTTTGCAGGGTACTGGAGGTGATGGGGTGGAAGACTGGTCATACACTGGCACCAGTCTGTTGGCACCAACCTGACTCCTTAATTCACCATTAGTCACCCTATTGCCCCAAAATGATCCCAGTATCTCAGTATAGCTCTCCTTCTTTCCTTTTTCTGGGAAATCCTGGGATAACAAACATCTGCAGTGGATGTGAAATGTTTATGTAAGCAGTGAAAAAGATTCAAAAAATAATTAAATGAAAAGTTTTCTTCCCATTTGTCTGGTTGTCTCCCTAACTGTTACTGGTGTCCCCTATCTCCATCTTCATCCCCTGTGTTTTGGCCTATCCCAGGACAGCAGTTCCCATCAGAAAGATGCTAAAAGAGACTCTGGTCTATGTGTGCAATAGTTATGGAGAAGGGACCTGGAGATGGTGCCCAGAAATGTTCCTGGGTGATGCACACTCAGGGATAGGGATGTTTTGTTTTGTTTTGTTTTGTTTCTCCATGCAGTTCATGTATACAGTCCTTTACATCCAACTCTTAATAACACCCAGTTTAGTAGGGTTGGGGCAGATGTATTTATTCCCTGTCACTTAATACCCAGGTAAAAGCTGCTGGGGCATTTAATGAGTTCTTAAAAAACAAATCCACTGAGCCACACATTCTCACACACCTCCAGCCTTATTTCAAGTGCTTAATGGACTCCAGTCTGTGCTCTGGTAGTTAAAAATCTTCCATTTCTATCACTGCAGCGTTTTTACTGCTTTTTTTTATTTGCTCAATCATTTCACAGTCCAGTTGTTGGGTTTTGGTCAGGTGGGCTATAAAATAATCTGTAACAAGTTTAATCTCTGCAGCATCTCTGGCCTCCATCTGTAAGGACTTTGTACCAATGGCAGTTTCTCCCAAATCACCACTTTTAAGAACTAACAAATCTTCTTTGCAGGCAAACACACATCCCAAACACACACAGCACCTTCCCAGCAACTCCCAAACAGCAACACTTGGTTATTCTGTCCCCATTGGGAAGATTTAATTTTAAATTATCTGGATTTGAATAAAAGACAGCTTTTAGTGGCTGAGCACCAATTCACCTGACTGGGCACCAATTCACCTGAGTGCCTCCCCATGCTGTTAGGCTGCTCTTGGGACTGTTCCATAATCCTGTTTGGGGTTTGTGTGTGTTTATTGTGCCCAGACCAACCCCAATGTCCATGAGTCAATCAAGGCCACTGAGTTCCAAACCAGATTCAGGCACTTTCTGGGGGTTTTTGTTTGCTCTGCAGGCTCTGAACCTTTTAATGGGCACAGATTCTTGGGTATTCACACATGGAATAAGAGGTGGGAGATTTAGTAAAAGCTATTTTAGGGATTTGTGGTGCAGTTGTGGCACTGGGTTGCTCCCCTGTGATGGGAGGAGGACGTGTGTGTGGCTTGGCCATACCTGGCACTGACTCCTACCGTGTGGCACCATTTACCAGCTCACAAGAAGGAAGATTTCAGCACCTCTCTCCAACGTGCTGCAGTTTGTGCTGGTGGGGAGGGGCAGAGGGAAGGCTCAGCAACTCAGCCTGCAGGAATGTGACCCACGGGAAGTTCCTCATCTCCGTGTCTGGCATTGCAATGGTGGAGTGTTCCCGTGAGCCAGACCTGCATCCCCAGCCTGCCCAGCTGGCAGCTCCTGCTGATGGGCTCAGTGATTTACTCCGTGTTGTAACTCCATGGAGTGGTTACAATATCGAGGGGGGTTATACTGCAATCCTCCTCTGCCCGGCTCTACCTTCCTGGCTCCCGTTATCTCCCTCCCTGTCTGTCACACCAGTCAAAATCACTTTCCAGTCCTTTCCCACAGGTAAACATCATCTCCAGCCCATGATGCATTTTGTATCTCTCCAGAAAGTAATACCTATAGAAGTCAGCACTTCAGTGATTTATGTAATTAAAAGATGATGGATCAAGTCGTTAAAATTCACTAGCTCTGGTAACACGTGTTCACAAGTGCACAACTTGTCTCCAACTGTGCCTGCCCCATCATCCCACCGTGACCTTGTCTTATTATTGAAGCTTTTACTCTGTATCAGAAAATTATGAATAGCAGAACAAACTGAAGAGTGGAATTAAAACCAAGAGTGCCTGGTATATTTTCCTGCTTGTGTTTACTTTGTCACTTCAGAATGACAGGCTTGAAATTCCTGCATGATCTTCTGCATGTTCTAAAAATGACAGCTACTATAATTCAAATTTACTGCTGTATTTTTTTTTACTAGTAATGAAGTTGTAAATGCAGCATTTCTTTCATTACCTATTCATTAAAGATATGACATGAAAACAGAGTTACCATGGAAATGGCTCTGTGAATTCTGAGTACATAATAAGAATTTCATTGTTTACACTACAGCATAGATAACTGATGGGTGTTGTTGTTGCTGGTAAAGTCTTATTTAGCCTCGGGAATGCTTGTAAGGGGAAAAAGGTTGTGCAATTGGTCTTCCACTAAGTGCCTGCTTACAAGCAAAGCTCTGTAAAATCATCAGTGCAAAAGAGTTTTATGATGAAAAGCACCAAATATGTTTTGAGCTTTAAATCTTTGAGCACCATTTGGAACTGAATATTTAAACATTGAAAGTAGAGATAGCCTAGTTGGTGTGTTACTAATAGTCTCATTGCAGGGCTAATGCGTACACAGCTCGTATAAATAAATTAGCATAAAGGGAATTTAGGAGTTTTTCTACTTCAGCTGAAAACAGTAGGTTTTAGGAGCAGAAAAACATCAGATTTAATAAATAACAGCCTCAACAGCTATGCCAAAAGGTAAAGGTGTTAGAAGCCTTATTTTTGTACCAATTGCAAATTTCAAATAAAATCAGGAGCTGTGTCCTCTAACTGTGTAACAGGGACTGCACTTTTATGCTACATTGCACCTCTGAAATGGGCCTGATTTTATGGAACCAGGAAGGTTCTTAAATACCCAAATGCCAGGGTGACCCTTTGGCAGCTGAAGGCACAGAAACTTCTTCAAGTGAAAAGGTTTTAATCCCATTCTGCACAGCTCTACAAAACCCAGGGAAAAAGCTTGAGCTCAGCTGAGAATCAATGAGTCAGGATTGTCACTTGTGCCCAAAACCCCTGAATGTTTGTTTCTCATTTGTGAACCAGTTCATTCCAGGGGATGAGCCATAAAGAGAAGCATTATGGATGCTGGGTTATAAAACAGAGTGATAATGAGATCTCTTTTGTGCCTTAAATAAACACTGAACTGTTCTAGTCTTAAGTAATAAAATACATACAAGTGCACAAAGATGAGGAGTCTGAATGTGACCGGGAATGTCCTGACCCCTCTGAAGTCTGTGACAAATTCCTGTGATGATAAAGGCACTGAATTGGGCTGTTGGGTGTACATCAGTGCCCTCCTGTTCCAGAGTCATTTGCACCAGGCAGAACTAATCACTCCTAATTGCAATTGACTAGCAGAATAACAGTAATGGCACCCCTGAAGCGGCCTCTGCCTTCATCTTCCCGGGTCTTTTGCAGGAGGACTCTTTCCTCCCAAATCTTCAACTTGGTGAGATCATGGGAAGGGGCTGTCCCAGTGACCTGCAGGGCAGTGACAGGTACAGCCCTAGGAACCATGGCTGTTCCCATTCCCAGCCCTGAGCCAGGAGCTCCTGCTCTCATTTGAGTAAAATTTGGCAACTTTGGGGAAAAAATAGACACGGCAACAGTCAGACTTCACAGCTTAAAACAATAACGTGTGAAAGAGCATTGGCTGGGTCACCTCCATGCACAGAGCAGTTAGTGCTTTCTCCCACGAGCTTGCCTGCCACAGTGCAGTCAGAACCACATTAACCTTGGCTTTATGAACAATTTGATACTTCCAGGATTCAGAGGGACAGCCACAGACTGCAGTTATTATTCATATGTGAATAATAATTTTGTAGGAAAGGATTAGAGTGTTATTCCTTGAAACAGCTGAAGCTGCTTTAGATGAGATTTAGGCAGTGGGGGGAGTAAGTGCTGCTGTCACACACCCACCAGTAACTTACAGTCTGCATTGAGTGGGAACAGCTAAAATCTGGTGTCTCACCTGCTCCAGGTCAGAAATACCTTCCACCTTCAGGGACACTGCTGTCCACACACTCACCTGGTGAGCATCCTGCATCCCTCGTGCCTGTGTTCTGCTGGCACGTGGGGATGTGCCTTGGCTCAGCTGGGTGAAGCCACAGCACAGCTGATGGGCAGCCAACAGCGTGTGGCACCAGAGGGAGAAGGATTTCACATCTTGCTGTTGGTCACCAAATGAAACATAACTCAGATTCCTGGAGCTGCTCAGATTAATGATCTGGTCGTGTTTTAACTTTGCAGAGCATCTGCACCACATGTGATCCCACCAGTGTTCCGTGGGTTAAATCACTGCTGTGACAGAGCAAAGAAAGAATCTTTAAATCACATTTTCTGTTTGAACCAGTAGGCAATGTTTTGTTTTGGGGAAAATTCATCAGGCACAAAGAGAATAATAAAAGGAAGAATGAAATCTATTTGAATAATGAGCACACTGACCATCACATGAAATATAAAGACCAACACAGTAGGTTACATTTTGGACCTCAATTATTTATTTGAGTCTGTTTTAGTTTAATTTTTTCTTTTTTTTTTCTTTTGCAGTCTCACAAACTATTTTTACTAACTTTTGATTTATGGTCAATTTTTTCTGATTAAATAGAGAAGCATAAAGACAAAAATATTCTCCATCTGCCTCCTAAATGGCCTGATATGCTACAGCCCAAAATCTATAGGAACTATGTCTTGGTCTGAAGAGTTTACTTGGCCTCCTTGCACAGAGTTTTCCTCTGCATGGTACCAGAGGGAGAGAATGAGCAGGAATTTCAGCCCCCTCTAAAGCCCCTTAGAAAGTCTGGGGATCCCAGGTGCTGAAGGGAGCAGAGGCATTTGTGTAACATCCTTTATACCCCTGGATCCCTGGAAGTGTTCAAGGCCACACTGGACAGGGCTTGGGGCAGCCTGGGTTAGTGGAAGGTGTCCCTGCCCATGGCAGGGGTAGAACACAGTGAGATTTGAGGTTTCTTCTAACCCAAATAATGATGGAATTCTGTGATCCAGCATCAGCTCAGCCCACATTTAGCTGTTGCATGGGATCCACATTAGTCTCTGGGGTCCCTCCATGCTCCTCATCACAGAGAACTTGCTGCAGGATGTATAGATGAGACTGGGGGTGTATAAATAACACAGGTATTGCACATTTTAATGTATTTTTCAGCTTTTGGTTCTCCAGGCTTATTTCCTACACAGCAGGGGCAATTTGCACATCATATCTGTGCTGCTGGACTGTGAACATTTATGCTACGTGAAGTTAAGCAGCTGGTAGAAAGCCCTTCTTACAAAAATGGAGTTTTGTAAGAAGTGCTGACACTTTTAATTGGAGTGCTGGATGCTGCAGGAGCACTGTGCCATAAGCCTGGCTAGGTAGTTAGTCTATCTTATTTTGCAGCTTGCCATGTCCAAGCTACAGGGCACAACTGGCTTTATTTCTAATGCAAATTATAGCTCATTTCCAACTGTTGAATTGCAGGTACTGGGAGCCTTTCTTGCTCTTAAAACTGTGCGTTAGTAATTTGAAGGAATGGTTATCTGAAGAGTAGGCAGATCCTTGCAGGCAGGGGATAAACACAACTGTTGGCTTTCTGGGTGGTTTGTTTCTTTCAAACATTTATTAAAAGTGCTAGAAACCATGCTGGCTAGAAGTGTAGTTTGCAATTTTCTGAGTGCTGTATGTCTCTTTCAGAAAAATTCATTATAATTACAGAGTCACTGGGCTGACTCTATTTGTGTAAAACAACAGACTCTCTGGAGATACTGGAGGGGTAACAGAACAAATGTACAGTGTCCTGATAGAAATACAAGTATTGATCTGATGAATATTGCAGCCTAAAGACTACACGTTATTAGGGTGTAATGAAATCTTGTTTTGGCTTCAGAGCTGCTGGTCACTACAGCACTGAATTATTCAGAAATCACATCTTTGTTAATACTCAGAGGCTTTAGAAGATGCCATCAGCCTCCTTGTTTCTTTTTGTTCTTCTCTCCCATCCAAATGTTCTTTCTTGTCTCTAAATATTTCATAGATGTTTGAAGTAAAGTCTTTTCCCTGTTGGTTTTGCCCTGTTGGACAGAAGCTGAGGTTGTGGTTTATCCATACAGTAAATCTGGCACTAAGACTCTTGGTATTGGATCGAAACTGCCAAGTGCTGATTCAATACTCTGAGTTCAATACTCTCAGAGTTCAGATTTATCTGAGAATTTCTGACAGATCCTTGCATAGGCCTTTCTGCTGAGTCAGGTGTTGTCTTACTCCCACTGCTGCAATAAAGTTGGCACAAAAGCAGCATGAGCTTCATCTCATCTGCTTGGCTCCTTCCACAGGAACAGGACCATGTTCCCCCTCCTGTCACAGATCAAAGGTGTGGGCTGGGAAGGCCAGGGCTCTGCAGGCTGGGGTCACCAGCAGAGCAGAGCCTCTGCCTGAAGTGAAACCTCTCCTGTCACAGGGAACAGAATGGGGGGAGTGTTTGAGGTGCCATATCCAATGTCAGACACAACTTATCCATGGAGCAGCCCCTGTGCTGGAGCCCCTGGCATGCAGGTGGTAGCAGATAAGATGTGAGTTGAGCTGTTTGGGTGCTCTCAGTCACTTCCCCAGAGTGCAGCTGATCCCTCAGAGGATCTGCTGCTGGCACAGCACTGTTCCTGTTGGCCCAGTGTGGTGGGCCCAGCAGGCAGTGCTCCATCCCTTTTCCCTCAGCTGTGCTGCAGTGGAATTCCTGGCACTGAGAGCACTTCCCAACTCCACACTGACTTGGGAAATTGTCACATTTCCCACTCACAGAGGAGTGCACCTCCCCAACAGTCCAAGCATTGACTTCCCTCCCTTGCTCTGGTCATGAGGCTGGGCTCATACACAGCTCTGTCCACAGCTGTGCCCAATTCCACGTGTCAGACATAGATAAAAGACCACCTGAAAGTTTCAGAGGGAAACAGCCCATCCAGTGCTGCACGTGATGTCTCCCTACCCTTCCAGCCCTGCTTTATTAACACAAGTGTCCTTCACTGCTCTTTCACTGGAAATCAATCTCTCCAGCACTGATTGCTCTGTCACATTCCCTCTGTAGGCAGCCTGGCTGAACACTTTTATCGTGCTGCCCGCAGGCAAAGTGGTCCCACAAAGAGCCCTCTAGACTGAGCTCAAGGTCACAGGTCCTAATGGCTTCCTTAGGATGGTGCATACTCTGCCACAAATTCACTTTCAACCTGATCTTCCTGTGGAATGAAATCCCACTCAGCTTTAGCACTGGTGACAGATGCTGGCCAGAACAGACTGGTGCTTATAAAGGACTTTCCTGCAGGCTTCTCTGGAGCTCTGGTTCTTCCCTACTGGGAGTAGGTTCTGGCATCAGGGAAACTTCTGCTTCTCAAAAACAAACACACAAAACTCAGTGGTGAAGTGTTCCCAATTCAACATCTAGGAACACATTTCTGTTACTCAGTGGTCTGTTCAATCCCTCTCTCCACTGCAGGCAGTGATGGATCCCCTGCAGCTCATGCTGCTGCACCACAGCTGGCCTCAGTTCAGCTGCAAAGATGTAAATCTTGGCTGTTAATTACATCAAACCTCCTGGGCTTCATTTAGGAACAATACACAGGCTGCCATTCCCTCAGCAGTGGTGTGGAGGAGAGGTCCTCCCCATCCCAAAGCCAGGAACTTGTCTGCAGAGCATGAGGGATGTACATCTCCCGTGGGTCACTGAGAGGACCTGCAACAACTTTGGGCCAAACTGGCAGCAAAAGACAACAAAATAAAATGTCATAAAGAATCTGTGCCATGTTGGAAATATTGGAGTGGCATCTGTGTCTCTGAGGCAGGGGTTTGTTTGTCTGTCCACCTAAAGATGCAGGTGTTAATGCAGCCTTTGGGGCCTGACTTCCCAGGACAGTGTTCTGGAGTTGGTCCTGGCAGCCAGTCTGGGCTCCCTCCTCCATCCCAGGCTCCCTCCTCCATCCCAGGCTCCCTTGAGCTGTTGGTTAAGGGGGTTCACACACACATCCTATAGGGCAGTCACAACATAATTGTGGATTAATGCTCCTGTTCATTGCATTTGATTGACTTTGGGTCGATTAATCTACTCCTAGAGAATCCATCCTTCTTTGGGGAAATAGGAGGCATTTAGACATAGTGTGCATCCTGGAGTGGATAAAAAGGTCAGGCTGGTCACTGAACTGCATAAGAATGAAATAATGGATGGAAGTTGGACTTTTACACTGTCCCTTGGAGCACCTGTGCAGCATCACAGGGAGCAGATCTGCTCCAGCAGACCTCACTCATAGATCCAGCAAGTTCTGGGCTTGTCCAAGGAGATCAATGGCTCATCAGGATATTCCTCCATTATGATTCTCCCCCCTCAGCTAATTTGGTGTGATTTGTCCCTTTGTCTTAGCTGCCTGTTCAGTCCCACTCGTGGTTATCTCCAAATACACTTCACAACAGGTTGTCAATCTGTTTTATCACACATCTTTGTTATTGCTTTTGTTTTTGTGTGTAACTGTCAGATAAAGGAAAATAACTTACATTTATCTCTGGAGGACTTCAAGATATTATTGTTTTATTATACATATAGCATTGTCTTCTTGTTGTTTGGGGTCATTTTATGATACAGTGCACTTCACCTTTCTGTTCCTCACATTCCCAGCTTCTGTGTGTGACCTTTCAGCAGCAGCACAGAGGCCTCAGGGACAGCCCCACTCGTGCTGTGCATTGTTCACCTTGAGCCAGGCTCCTCCCGTTTATGACAGGATAATTTTCACAGGAACCACTTTTCAAACAGCATAATGCAAATGAACGTGGCACTGCAGCATCCCCCTACCACTCACACAAAGTTAAGTAGTTGCTTTAATGGAAATGGTGCAGCAGGAAGGTGTGAGGGAGAGACAATAGGAAAAGGTTTGATAAGTGGCAGGTAGTGTATGTCGAGGTAGAGGAATGACTGATATAGGATGGCAACGTGGAAAACAAACAGGGAACAGAGCCTTTGAATATTGGATTTTTCTGGTTTGGTGACCAAGGTACAGGAAACACTATATTAGTTTAAGTAATTATCAAATAATTTAATATTAGATTTTTGTCAAAATGAGAAGAAACAGAAACAAATAGCTGAGATTAACAACGTTTTGGTGAAGCTGCAGGAAAGAGGTTATATATTTTCCAAATATAATGTAAATGCTGTTTGGGGTCCATTTCTCCTGTTCCAGATGTAGTGTCTCTTATAAATCTTTCCTTTAAAGAAAATATTAATTCACTGAGGGCAGTGAGGTTGGATTAAAATAGTGAATGTACAGTGGAAACTGTATACATTGCAACCTAGATCTTCTAGTTAGGAGAAGGAAGGGAACTAATTTTAAGTTTGCTACCATGGGTACTTATAGACACAAAAGCCCATGAGAAGGCTCTCAGTACCTTCCATTATATTTTGATTTAAGTCATGGAGAACTATTTGGAGAAAGACTATTTACAAGACCATGTCATGACAAGACAAATGGGAACAGATAACAGAAAACAATTCTAGACTGTGAGGGTGGGCAGGCCCTGGCACAGAGTGCCCAGGGGAGCTGTGGCTGCCCCTGGATCCCTGGCAGTGTCCAAGGCCAGGATGAACACTGGGGCTTGGAGCAGCCTGGGACAGGGGAAGGTGTCCCTATCCAGGGCTGGAATGGGATGGGCTTTAAGGTCCCTTTCAACCCAAACCATCCTGGGGTTCTGTTACCCTATGAACTGCTGCAGGATGTCAACATCCATGGTAAGAATTCTCACAGAGGGAGCAGAAGAGTTGTAAGTCCTGAAGCAAAACACATCAGACAATCAGCAGACCCATGTGTAAAAACCTGTGTTAAAAATGCCAGGTGAATACAGCCACTGCCAGTGCAGCCACCTCACATTGACTTCACAGATATTGTTGCAGGCAGATTTTTTTCCTGTGTTAGATGCTTTATATATTAAGCAACGATGCTGAATGCTTTCCTGGGGACACTGAAATCTTGCTTTTTAAGTTGGAAACTAATTTACTGTTTTAAAACCATAAATGTTTAAAAATTACATTGCATGAAAAATTTAGCTTTTCATGTTCTCTCTGAATTATGAGAAGAGTCTAATTGCCTTATTTGTCATAACACAGTGGAATACCCTTAATATATTTTCTGTAGTTGCTTAAATTGGAAAATCTGTGGTGGCCCAAATCTTTCTCCATCAAAGACAAGAAGGAACCTGTTGACATCTAAAGTCCTTAGTCAAGGTACCTCCATCAGGTACCTGCAGCCTGAGGATGGCTCAGGATAACAGCAAAGAGACTTTTCCCTGGCACATCCTTGAGCCTGGGGTACCTGTATTTACAGGCTCTCTCCATCTCTGCCCTTTGCAGGGCAGTGTGTTGCTGCAGGTGAGGGTAAAACCAGAGAGGGTGAAGTTAACTGGAATGATGGTGTGTTCCCTGTGCACACAGAGCAGCTGATGGATGGTAACTGGCTCACCTGATGTAATTTGTAGTTTGTGAGCTGCAACCCTCGTAGTCTGCAGTAATGAGGTTTTAAAAAGACAGATGCTCCCTGTGCTCCAAGGTCTCTGGGAAATGTTGTGTGTTTGTGATGTCTCTTTTCACAGCGCAGCCGATGTTTCCTGACGAGTTATTGTCACTGCTCTCCTGCTCCCAGCTCCACTTGGTTGTGTCTGGCTACTGCATAGCAGCCCCCCTGTTATTTACTAATTCATTCTCTGATGCATTTTGGGGGGAGAAATCCCTTTCTTGGGAATCTGAACATTGTAATGCTTTTATTTATGCTGGGTTTGCATGTTTAGTTGACACACAAAGTGGACTGCTGTTACAGGGCAGGCAGCTGTTGTGTCCTCCCAGCAGGACAGGCCTGAGCACCTTTCCCCCTGTCAGGAATGGGTGGGTCTCTTGAGATGCTCCATCAGCCTTGGAGGCTGGATATTGTGTGTACTTCTCCATACTCAGCAACTTCTCCACTCTGGGGTCTAGAAGACACATGTCCTTTGGGTTTGGGGATCCAGGCCTGGAGCCACCTCAGCTCCCTTCCTCCACAAAGGACCCAGTGTAATTCCATGCAGGGTTACATGGGATGCCAAGTCACTGACTTGAATCCTTGCAGCAGTGCACCCACAGGGCTCATTCCCTTGGAAGGAGATCTTCTTACATGGCCAGGTATTCATTATCTGCTGGATCAAAACCCTTCAGGGACAGCCACGTCCACCAGCCCTTCCTCACACTGCAGACCTTTCACCACCTGGGCAGATGGGTGATGGCCCCACCTTCATCAGTGAAGGTGGAGATGATGAAGATGATGGTCTCACACTGCAGGACCCCCTAAATCTGATGGAGAGACTGAGGCTCTGCAGTGGAGCTGAGCTGGGTGGGGAGGGTGTGTTTGGTACCTCTCTTCTTTCCCAAATTCATTTCAAGAAATGGAAAGCACACTGCATTTGTCCCCAGTGTTGGGTTTACCACTGTTCCACCACTTACAGATTCATAGACTGTCCTGAGTTGGAAGAGACCCACAAGGATCATCAGTCCAACTCCTGTCCCTGCACAGACACCCCAACAATCCCACCCTGTGCCTCCCTGACAGTGTTGTCCAAATGCTCCTGGAGCTCTGGCAGCCTCAGGGCTGTCACCATTCCCTGAGGAGCCTGGACAGTGCCTCACACCCTGTGGGAGAACAGCCTTTTCCTGACATCCAGCCTAAACCTCCCCTGACACAGCTCCATGCAACTTCCTGGGATCCATCCTACCTTCTAAATCTGTGTGCTGTACCTGGAATCAAAGGACATGGAAAGACTCCTCAGGGGGTGTAGTGGTTTGAAAGCAAAATGAGTGAGAGGCTCCAAGTCAGAAATGCAATTTAATAGGAAGAAGAAAAGAGAAGGGTTAAATAAAATAAATGCAATAATACAAAAGACCACTGACAGAGTCAGAATACAACCTGAGTGGGATGATGGAAGCAGTG
>JBBMKD010000217.1:32599886-32613491 GCA_037834095.1 Argya squamiceps | reverse complement strand
CAACAATTGGTTTCAACAGTTGATGAAGATGGTGATAGAATACTTTGTGCATATCTTATACTACAACCCAGGACAGGGGGGGCGCAGACATCCAAACATCTCATCCTCATCCTTCACTCAAAACACGTCAAGTTCAAGGGGCATCAGTGTTGTCTGGAATGTCCTCCCTCAGTATGGACATACAACACCCAGTCACAGACTGAAAGGCAGAGATGCAACCCAGAATATCTGGCAAGTTTCTCTTGCTGAAATGTGTAGTTACAATGGAGAGACTTCCATGATTTATTTAGTAGTGGTTTGTTTGTCATTCTTATTCTAAACTAAACCCTTTTGCTTCTGCAGTACAAAGGAAGAGTCAAACTGACTACTTAACCAACTGAATACATCACTTGGGATGTTTAATTCTCTAAAAACCTGGGTGGTTTTTTTTTTCAAATTATTTACACTTCAGAGTGGAAAAATAGCAACATTACTATAGCATTAGATTAAATTTCCCCAGGTTAATGGGCTCAGTGTCAGGAGTGAATAATCACAAGTGCGTTTGCCAATGGAGAGACCATAAAGGCACATTCCTTTCACAATATATTCTACCCCATGAATATATTAAAATATTTTTCCCAGTATGAAAAGAACGGAAATAGCCTTTTGTTTTCCTCTTTTCATAGCAAATGCTCCTGTCACTCGCAGCACAATGAATTCCTTGAATCTGTACCAGTCAGGTTTTATCCTTCCTTCAAGACCCAGGGGCCACTGGAAAAATCTTTCACATGGCTAAACTTTGCTGAATGTATTTAACCAGTAAATTATTTGTCTTCTGAACTAGAAGAACCAATACCCATTTATGTTCTAAAAATGGTTTGTTTTACTTACTTTATGAGTTAGATCTGCAACAGTAGCAAAGCCAAAGGACGTTTAATTAAGTTATATTTACTTTTTCATGATCTTTTAGCTTTAGATTATAAATCATGAATCAATGAGTACTTAATTTCCTCATATAGCATTAAAAGTAATTGCTTCATAAATTTGTTTTAGTAATCCAAATATTTGCACAGAGTGCAGCACAAAGAAGTTGTTTCATTGATGAGAGTTCTCACTTCCCTTTCCACTGCTGGAGGAAAATGAGTTTTTGCTCCTTTGGGGTCCAGTCCTTCATGGTGCAGAAGCCTCTGAACCTCAGGGGTGGTGTTGTTATGAAGTATTGATGTCACACCAATTTTTTTGGCCATTGGTTTCCTTGACACTTGAATTACAGTGACTTTCTCCTGAATCTCCAGTCTGCCAAGCAGAATCTTGTGAGTGGGTCTGTGACCCTGTGCAGGACCATCAAACAGTCTTTGGCTACAGATATTTCTGCTTTCTCCCCAGAATCCCAGCCCAGATGTGGGGAGGTGCTTCAATCCTTTTGTATTTGACACAGCATCTTGGAATTGAATTTCTGCTTAGTAACATGGGGCAGAAAAATCCCTCCTG
Source organism: Argya squamiceps (assembly GCA_037834095.1). NCBI lineage: Eukaryota > Metazoa > Chordata > Aves > Passeriformes > Leiothrichidae > Argya > Argya squamiceps. The sequence goes on along the minus strand of JBBMKD010000217.1, from coordinate 32,612,021 downwards.
CACCCTCACCACAGCAATGAACAGTCTGTACTCAGAACAGGTACCAGAGAAGCTGTTCCCTTCTAATGGGTGACAGGACCCAGGGAACAGCTGGAGCTGTGTCAGGGCAGGGTTAGGTTGGATTTTAGGGAATGGTTCATCCCCCAGAGGGTGCTGGCACTGCCCAGGCTCCCCAGGGAATGGGCACAGCCCTGAGGCTGCCAGAGCTCCAGGGGAGTTTGGACAAAGCTCCCAGGGATGCCCAGGGTGGGATTGTTGGGGTGTCTGTGCAGGGACAGGAGTTAGACTGTATGATCCTGTGGGTTCTTTCCAGCTCAGGACATCCTGTGATTCCAAGTTTCTATGATTCATTGCAAGTGTGTGTTGGGTCCTGTTTGAGTCTCGTCATTTGTTATCAGGCATTATTGGGTGGCCCAAGTGAAGGATTATTTTATTGACTTGTGTGCTGAAAATCAGGGTCTTTCAAAAAACAAGATCATAGAACCGGAGGATATTCTGAGCTGGAAGGGCCCAACAAAGATCATCCAATCCAACTTTTAAGTGAATGGCCCACCCAGGGATCAAACCCACAACCTTGGTGTTATCAGCACTGTGTCACAGGAGTGCCATGATCCACATCAGATGCAGCTTCATGAGGGTCATTTTTCAGTTAAAGGCTCCATTTGGATTGGAAAACTTTCATGAATTGTTTTTTGATGGAAAGAATAGGAAAAAATCTTCAGTAGCTGCTGTATGGGAAAGGGTCAGCTTTTCCCAGGACCTAAAGACTTCCCCAGTGCTCGATGCCATGCCTTGAACCCCTTTCAGATGGGTTTGGTGGGCTTTGCATTTCTTCCCAGCCACAAAGGTGGGAGCAGTGAGCTGATACAGTTGGAACCATGCAGGGGCAGAGCTTGTGGAAAGCACCTGAGCTCCAGCAACATCTGCTGTGTGTGCTCCTTGGCATGGGAAGAGGGAGGGCAGCCTAGAAAAGCAGCTGCAGAGCGGGAAGCACACCTGAGGTCTGGCTGGTGGGATCCAAAGCCCCTGCTCCAACTGGAGCTGGTGCCAGTTCCTTTATGCCTCATGCACTCAGTAATTCCAAGAGGGATATGCCCAACATGAAGAGTTTCCCTAGCTGGACTTCCAGGAGTTCCCTCAGGTATCCTTGTGCAGCCATCAATCAGGGAAAATCTCCAGGGGAATGAGCAGTAATCTGGGCAAAGTAAAGGGAAGGGGAGGAGGAGGTAAAGCAGGAGCTGCCCTGGCCATAATTCCCCAGTGTCTGATAAAGGTTTGGAGAAGGAAGTGTTTTATTTCTTCACTAGAGATGTGGGTGGCAGGGAAGGGTCAGAAAAAGAGGCCTGGGGTTAGAAGCAACTCTTATATTGGAAGAAAATCTCTACTGGAGTGCAATGGAATAATCAAGATTTATTTATAAAATATTGCTATTAAATAAACATTACAGAAACTTTCGAATATCAAGCTTATTTATAGCTTTAGGCGTGAAAACCCACATTAGTATGTTGAATTATATGAGTTCACTGCTGCCTGCTAGCTGACAGCACGTCAAATTATTTGCAAATATTTTCTGGAACAGTAACCTTGAAGGATGCCAGCACCATTCAGCATAACCTTATCACGAGACAGGAACCAAGTGATGAGATGAGGACTGAGGATACAGAGTTTTTAGCAGCAAGTGACCTCTGACTCTGCCTAAAAACAGAGTTCACGTGGTACTTTCCTCAGCACAAAAAGATGCTTTTTTGTCACTGACATTTACACTGATTCTGTGCAGGGGTTGTGGAAGATGGTGTGAGTGATGTCGAGATGAGAAACTGCTCAGGGCAGGAATTTGAGAGCACATTGGTCACATTTAAGTGGGTTTATCTCCTCCAGCCTGCAATATGGGGCTTCTGAAAAAATATGTAATCATTTTAACAAAGTCTTCTGTAATTGACATGAAAAAGGCAAAGTAAAATAAAAATGAATTACTCTGTAAGCAGAAAGGTTCATTCATTTTAGCTGCAATCTGTAAGAGGGAAAAGGGAAAAAAAAATCCCAAATGCAGGCTTTTTATGGAAATTGTGGCCTCGTTGAAATTATAAGCTTTCTGCTATTTAAATGAATAATGTTCCCTAACACAGACTATTTTCTCATTTAAAAGTCTGTTGGGGTATAATTTCATCCTTTTACTGTCTGCTGTGTTTTAACTTACAGCAGTCTGACTAAATATTGTATTTTCTATCCATCAAAAATTGTCGGTACAGTTTGTGCAACAAGCGTTTGTTGCTCAATTAGAAAGCTCTGACTTAGAAATGTAACATTTTGCAGGGAGGTTTGCAGGGCCCTTGTCACATGGGAAGCAGGTGGCACTAAAAGTGGTGTTTTGTTCCCTGGCAGTGGCCAACAGTGGTGGCAGCAATGCCATTTGGGTGCCCAAAATGTGGGAGGACAGAGGAGTCCAAGTGGTTGCTCATCACCTCTGGGCAAGATGCAGAGTCAGGCCCAGTGCCACCATGTCCTCCCTGTGAGGGAGGGACAGAGGGGACAGGCAGGACGAGTGTCCAGCTCTAACACTGGGCAGAAGAGTCACTCTGAGCAGTTGTGGCTTTGGCACCCTGGACATGTTGCAGAGCTCTCTTGGGTGCCAGGTGCTTCTCCACACCAGCAGACTCAGTCCAGCATGGGCAGCCAAGTGCCTTAGAGCCAAAACCAATGATTTGCATATCCCACATGCTCCCAAATGTGAAATCATGGCTCCCAAACCCCGTCTAAAAATGAGACAGTAGTAAAGACAGGTACTTGCATTTGACCTTCTGTTTTTCAGGCCAGTTAGTATTGACCCAGGCCACATCCCATGGTTTTATCCCTAGCTGTGACATCGAGTCACTTCAATGTAAAAACAAACACTGAGGTTCTCCTGGACTCGCTTGACTGGGAGTTGGGGCTTTTAAAGGCACACCATGGGGCTCATGATGAGAGCAAGAAAGTCTCAGCATAAATTACCTTCCGTCTTTGGAGGGCATCTTCGTTTAGCAGAAGGACACAGCAGTGAAAGATATTTAATGACAACAAAACTGCCTTGCCTCAAAGATGCAGTTAACCTTGACAAATAAGTATGAATCCTCTAAGGAGCCATAAAAATGCTCCCCTGGTTTATGTCTGTCAGTCTGCTGTTTGGATGCTCTATCAATTCTTACAGTACTTGCAGTGGCGAGGCCAAGTGGCTTATAAAGTTTTACATGCTGTTTGTTTGCTGAGAGAATTACAGCCTCTGCTGCAGCAGGAAAGGAGTTCCCAGGGGCTGCAGGTGAAGCCTGAGCTGTGCAAGGCAGGTGTTGGGACCCACATGGAAACCAGAGTGGGCACTGCCTGCCATTGGCAGTGGGAGCCCCACCTGAGAGCCCACAGCAGGAGGGCTTTGCCCTAAACCAAAGTTTAGTGGCAGCTGCCAGGAGATAACCCTAACCCTGCTGTGCTTATTTTCCAGTGGGGAACACATCCCAGGAGCTAACCCTAACCCTGCTCTGATTATTTTCCAGTGGGGAACACATCCCAGGAGCTAACCCTAACCCTGCTGTGCTTATTTTCCAGTGGGGAACACATCCCAGGAGATAACCCTAACCCTGCTCTGATTATTTTCCAGTGGGGAACACCTTTGGGATATCTACCCACAGTTTAATAATGCTGAGCTCCTTATCCCACCCACAGGAACAACCCCAGCTGAGGCCAGAGCTCTTACAGGATGTGTAATAAAAATTAGCATCTCAGAAAAGCCACTGTCCATGAGGTGAATCATCAGAACCACCAACAGAATGGTTTGGGTAGGAAGGGACCTTCAAGATCCTCGAGCTCAGGTCCTCTGACCCTGGCTTCTGCAGGGGGATCTCCATTTGTGAGTGGACACTGGGGGTGATTTATGTGTTGGTTTAATGCTTGTCTAATTGTTTATATTTCCTCTGACCCAGCAGTCCAACACTTCTCTGGCCACACATCCATCTTGCTAATGCACTTGTTGTGACTCCTGCTCTTCAGAGCTGCCAACATGCAGTGAGAGGTGGGTTTGCCTTTCAATTGCCACAACACGTTGCTTCATGGTATTTACTGAGCTTCTGCTGGAAATCTTCTTCTTCTCTTACTTATTGTCACCAGTCCCAACACTTTGTTTCTCCTCTTATCTCACCATCGTGAAGTTTGAATAAAACCTCTTAAGAAACAGCCCAAGTAGGTGAGAAACAGCAGCCATAGGAGGCCACAGCCAAGGATTTTCAATTCTTGCCTTCTGTATTTCCTATTGTTTTTACTTGTGGATACATTTTAGACTTCACGGGCCAAATTCATCCTATTCCAATGAAGTTACCTCAGAGACACACTTGGCTCTGTTGCTTTAAAAAAAAAATAGATAATCCCAAACAGCAGGATAATTTTATGATGGCTAATTACATTTGTTGCTATGCAAGCTAAGATAATGATAAGAGTAATCGTATCTCATGCTTCAGGGCATACGCTCATCACCTGTGGACATCAGGAAGGAATTTTTCTCCCCATGTACAGCACTGTTCAATTAACTAGATGGATTGTGGTGGGTTTGTTTTCTCTGTGTTTTCTTCCTCTGAAGGATCATTTATTAGCTGCAGCCGGAATAGGTATAGCAGATTGAATTAACTGACAGTCTGATCCAATATGGGGATTCCTAAATCCCCACCCTGAGAAGTAAAATCAGCTGTGGGGGAAGAATATGTAATCTTTTGCAATTTGGAAATGGATTGTTTTTCAAATGCCTCAATATCCTGCCCGTAACCAGAGTTGTGAATGCAGCAATACTGAGCTTTGGGCTACTGTGTTGCACAAAATCTGGCTCTGAGAGCATCCCAGTTTGAGGAAACTTGGAGGATTGCTCTTCTCTCTGACTCTTTGAGTAGCATCTGCATTGGAGCACCACTGGGTCCTAGGGATTATGTTTGTGGCTACCCGTCACGTTGCATTAGAATAGCCAGCCTCAGCCAGGAAAGCAATTGAAAGGCATTGGAAATCTGCCTCGCTGCCCACAGCCAGGGAATAAGCTCTCTGATAATCCTAATAGAGAAGATCAAATTTGCCAAGAAAATAGAAGCCACTGCTTGTATTTTGCTTCATTCTCCTCAACTATCTTTCTGCTCCTCGCAAGACTTAATCAACAGCTAATAAACCTCAGCTTTTCTGTGCACAACAGAGTATTGTCTTTCTAGTACTTGTGTTGGGACTGGGATTTATCCGTTATTGACTTCATCCCTTTCCTATCCTTTCCTTTTGTTTGGTCCCCATTCCCCTTTTCTCAGTACTGCTTGCCTTATTTTTATCTCTAGTAAAGCAGCTCTGCCATTTAATTAGCAAACTGGCCTCTACCTGAAGCCAAATGAAATGTAATCTCCTGCCGACCTGAATGCAAGGTAGAAATTCCATGTCTGAAAGATTTCAACATTTGTCTTGGCTTATTTCTGGGGAAAAGCAGAGAACTTCCAGGTTTATTTCTGGGAGAAAATTCTGAAAAGAAACCAGTGTGAATTTGTCAATACTTGTTGGGCATTTTTTCCATGCTAATAAACCAGCCAGGAAGGAGCTGCCTCACAGCAAAACAGGAGCAACTCTGTATTGATTCCACTGGCCTGGGGTAGCAAAGACCTTTATAGTATCATGCTCAGATGCAGCTTTTGGTGGTAGATGAGAGAAGGACTCAGAGAATTTTAGGATTGGAAGGGTCCTCTGGAGATCATCCACAACCCCTCTGCCTAGGCAGGGTCACCTTCAGCAGGTGACACAGGAACACATCCAGGTGGGTTTGGGGGATGACTCCCTGCCCTCCCTGGGCATCAGTAAAGATCAAACTGCTCAGAGATGGAACCAGATCTGCCTTTGCTGTCAGGGTGGTGTGCTGTGCAGCCTGACAGGGGTGGCCAGGAGGAGCAGGCAGTGCTGGGATCAGTGTCCTCGTGCCATGTCATGGCTCTGCCCCTGTCCCTGCCAGTTCCTGGTGTTCCTGCTGTTCCCCAGCAGGTCTCCTGCCCCACTCTGGCAGCAACTGTGGGGACTCATGAGATATGGCTCTTCTTAACCTCTAGCCACACCTCTGTTATTAACCATCCATAAAACTCTACGGCCCTTTTAAAACATCCAGCTACTGTTATTTAATTCCCTCGAGTTGTGCAATAAAAACGAGATGGGAGAGGATGGCCAACACCTCCCTGGGAGTCAGCCCCACAAATACAGATCTCACAGGGCACCTGAGCCCCTGTGGTGCTCAGCATTGCTGGGCATTGAACCAACATCACCCCAATAAACCCTCCTGACTCACTTGGAGAAGAAAAGTGTCATACAATAATCACATAGCTCGGGTCAGTGTGAGCAGTAACAGCTTATTTTCATCGCTGAGCTGCACTGCACAAACACCTATCTGTCAGCACTCCACTGGTTTAGTTCCAGGCAAAATGACTTGCCTGCTCTCCAATCTGGCGTGCTGGCAGTGTGGGAATGCAAACAGCCAGCCCTTTGTGTTCACCTGCAGCTTTATTCCCTTCATCAATAATTGCTAAAGAGACAAATGAAATTTTTCATACGTTGCTTCTGGAATTATAGCACAGCAGTGCTTTTGTTTGATCAAAATTGCTAAATGTTTTCTGTGACTTGGAGCAGCAGAAAAATTGCAGGCTTGAAAATTACACATATGCCTCATCCTATCTTGAGGAATTCCAAAAGCTACTTGAAATGCTCATCATATTCCTTAGGAGTTGTCCAAATATAGTTGACCAAGCTATTCTGATTCCATCCAAAGCAATGGAATAATGCTCAGTGCAGTTGGGAACACTCTGCTGTGATGCAAATTTCTCCTTTGAATTCTGAATTTAAACCCCAAGATCTAAACCTTTGCAAAAATTAAAAAGGTCGTTCAGATGCATTAACAAGACAGAGCATGGACCTGTTGGTTCTATCCTTGGATGCACAGGACAAGAAATGCTGCTGTTTCCAGAGGCTTTGGAGTGGGAAGATGCCCTCAGTCACAGAATTATAGAATTGTCTGGGTTGGGAGGGACCTTAAATCCCATCCAGTGCCACCCCTGCCATGACAGGGACACCTTCCACTGTCCCAGGCTGCTCCAAACCCCAATGTCCAACCTGGCCTTGGGCACTGCCAGGGATCCAGGGGCAGCCACAGCTGCTCTGGGTTATTCCACCACAAACAGAGCCAAAGCTGAGGGCAGTGGATACCAAGGCAGCTGATATGTTCAGATTTTGCATGTTGGCTCTAAGGGAGGAGTTGCCTGTTTCTTTGTGTTTTTCTCCAAGCTCAAGAACATCAGAGCTTCACACAGTTCCCTTAATGTTTCTCAAGAATTCAGAACCAAAACCTTGTTTCTGGTCCAGCTTGAGTTTTTCAGAGAGTGGGGAGTGAGTTGTGGCACATGGAGAAAGAGGAATTATTGGAGGACTACAAGAAAAGAAAAGTAAATCTAGAGCTGGATGAGAGGTGACAAAAAATTAAGTTACCTCTGCAACATCACACACTAGGAAAGACTTCAAGGAAGCAGAAGTTCATGTGATCAGAATAACAGGGGGACACAATTTCAGCAGTAGAATTTCAGCAAGATTTCAGAAAAGGAGTGGATGGAAAATAAAAAGGAGATGCTTCATGGGTTTTGGCATCAAAAGGTAAGGGAAAAGGATGGAATTAGCACCAGAAAGAGTAAAAAAACCAAAACCTACAAAGAGGGAGCTCCTCAGTGCAGAGGGAGCAGAAGAGCCAGGGCTAAGGTTAAACAAACCCCAATCTGTTTGCATGTGGCAACAAAAAATTATCTGAACAGGGGCTGAGAAATTCAGTTCTCCTCTTTATCCATGAGAAGTGACATGACAGTGCCCAGACTGAGACATTGTGACAGAGGCTGAAGTGCTGAATGGGAATTGTTGGGTGCTGGGTTCCTGCATACAGCCACATTTATTGCATCCCAATGTTTAATGTTCACAAACCATTAGATACATGTATATTTATGGTTTGATAATCAGCTGTCATTAACAGATGAGTAAACAACATAATGTTCATATTTAGGAGGAATATGCAAACTAAAGAGAAACTGCCAACTCCTAAGAACATTTATTTTCTCTACACTTAATGGGGGGAAAGGAGGTGGAAATACTGTGTCTGTAAATTAATTATGGGATATTGGGAATGCCTCCACTGCTGTACAAGTGTAATTATCCCATCTCTGTGCGTGGGACTGTAGTGGTGCACCCCCAGCTATTCTCATCCAGGGGAGTTAGGAATACACCCACTGTGCACATTTCCTAAGTTAAATCATTTTTACTGTCTCCTTGAACACAGAAGAGCAGGCAGACCATGATCTTTTCAACCAGTGTCATGCCAAGATGGGGAGGCCTTCTGCCACGCTCCCTTTGTGCAAATCAAAGATGTTTCAAACTTCAGGAGGGGATGGAAACTCTTCTTTCCTTTGGGAAATGCCACTTCAAGTAGAGCTGCTTGATCTCATCGAGGTTTTCAGGCAGTTTTGCCAAGCTCCTTGATTTTCTTGAGGATTTGCTGTTTTATATCAACTACAAGCAGAGAAGAGCATGAAAACACATTTTTGACCCCTCCACAAATATCCCTGAGCTAAATATGGTCCAAGGTATTTGTGACTCCCTGGTTATATATTTAATCATCCCTGGCAGTGTTTTGCATCCGAACACACTTTATTAAATGTATCATTATCCTATTTTTATAGATAAAGGAAACTGAGGCCCAAAGCAGGATGGGATTAACCCAGGGAGGAGGCAAAAGAAGTAGAGAATTATAAGGAGAGGTCAGGTCTGGAAAGGATGAATTTACAGCAATGAGAAGATGCTTCATTAGTCATGGCTGGGAGAGCTGGAAGAAATCAAATGTCCAGCCAGGGATGAGGCTGGGAACAGAGTCCAGCATCCTGACTGTCATCTCCCCTCTCTCCCACCAGTGAGGCCACGTGCTTGAAAACTGATCCATGTATTTATAACCGTGGATATTTGACAAAAAGCAAATGAATATTAACAGGAGTTTCCTGGACAACATAACCAACTTTCCCCCTTAGCTGATCCTTCCTCTGCCTTAGAAAATGAGAAAATTTTGCAATCCGTTTTGTAGATGGAAACAGATCATGTACAGATGCAACAATTTGGCAGGTTATCACACCAGGATTTTCAGCCTGGGATAGCACAGCCTCTGCAGCTGCTAAGGATCAGTCCCTTCAGCAAACCAAATTCACTAATCTGGTGCTTCCTCCTGCCCATAGCCAGGCTTATTGGGGAGGATTAGCTCGTTGTCCAGGGGTAATTTTCTCAAATAAATGGGTCAAAGCCTGTGCTGGCTGCCCTCCTGCAGCCTGCTGAGTTCAATGGCTTTGCTCAGAGCACAGGCTGGTTCCTCATTTCCATCGAGCTCCTTGGGCCGTGGCTGAGTAACGAGAAGTGGCAGGTGAAACTGGAGCTTTTGGCTTTGTTTTGTGTAAAGAGGAGAGGAGTGCAGCAGAACAACATATGGTGCAGTGCCTGCCTAAAAATGATTTACTGGGAAACTGGTGCTTCGTTTCTGTCTCTCTGCAACCACACACACAAATGTAGTGGTGTAACTATTCATCTAATAAACTGCTAATATTTATTATTAATTGAACCATTTAATCTAACAGTGGATTAGGGGGAGGCAAATGTAGGGCTTAATGACTCTGCTGATTGGTATAAATTTTAACAGCGAGCTCAGGCTGTATAATACACATTGTGTTGCTGCTGCTGATAAATACCTTGTAACTGGAAGAAACTGTGCCCAAGCAAAACTTGCTCTGGCTATTGAGAGGCTGGGTTTTTTTAACCTTTTAGTGAGCACTGTAGGACTTCAAAAGATGAGGTCCCTATCAGCAGTGGTTTATTATATTAATGGGAAGGAAAGTGGTTATTAGTAATGTCTGCTTAACTTTAGAGGTCATCTTCCATCCCAAATAGCCCCTGGATGGATGGTTTAGTGCTGCTGTGATAACTGAAGTGCAGGATAACAAACTGTAATTATCTTGCACTTCTAAGCAAATCCCCTGTGTTGTCTGCAAATCCATCATTGCCAGGGCTCTCTCCAGCCCACCCACTGCTCCCCAGTCCTGCTTTTTTGGAACTGGAAGCCAGGACACACCCACATTTATGGAAGACAAATTTCTGCTTAGTGCTAAATCTCGTTTCCCAGACACTGCTGGATGGGAGTTTAGGGATATTCCAGTTAGGACTGGGAAATGCTTCAGCTCTTTACCTTTCAAGCCTATGGAGTCAAAAGCAGTGTCTGTATCCCGGGGAGAAATTAATGGAAAAGCTCAAACTTCCTGATGGCACGGATCTTGCTCTAAGCTCTGGGAGGGTCTGAGATCTTAGACTTTATCATTGTGATATTATGGGCTTTAGACAAGCTATTTTTAGAGGTTTCTTTAAAATTTGATCAGTTATAATTTCCCCTTTCATGGGAGCTCTGGAGATGAGGCAGTAACTCTTGGAAACACAGCAGCACCCTTTCTAAGTGGGGTATAAAACCCCTCCTAACTGGAAATACTCTTTCAACCATTTGCACATTATTTTTTGATTTTTTTTTTGGTTGCACATAGGACATATGGTGATGTTGTGTGGCTCTCAGGCATTTGAACTTGCATGAGTTATTGCAGCAGTTCCAGATTTCGTGCTGAGAAAATTTGGATGCCACTTTCCAGGTCTGATGAAAATGAAGGGCATGTTGTCATCCTTGGCTATCCTGCCTCAGGTCTCCTTGAGGCTTGATGTTATCAGAGAGTCTGGTTCAGTCTGCAGCTTCCAGAGCAGAGACCAAAACACAGAGGCCACCTTCCATTTGGTGTTTCCCCTCCCTTGCTTTGCTCTCCATTTCCTACAGAAGGAGACATGCCTTGTGCTTCTGCAGTGAAGGCAAGGATGTGTTAGAGAATCTGGGAAACCCATCTCTTTTTTTTTTTTGATCTGTTTGTGGTGAGTGAGCTGGGAAAAAAGCTGTTTCTTACCCTCGTGGCCTCTGGAAGTCAAGAGAAAGTGAAATGGAAAGAAAAAATGCTGAGGGGTGAGTCAGAAGAAAATAGAGAATTGCTGGAAAGATTGAAGCAGTGGGGAAAGAAAGGAGAAGTTCTCCAAGAAAGAGATGAACTCACAGCTTGCTTACCTGTTTGAGATAGAAATGTGCCAGGAGTTTTGGCAGAAGTCACTTCATAAACTTGCCTTGCTTAGGGGCTCTCTTGATCTCCCTGCAGTCACCCTGCTGACACAGCCACACCAGCTCACATTTCCCACTGTTATCCCACACCCTCTGCCCTCACACTCCCAAATCAGCTGAATCTGGAAGAAAAAGCAGCTCAGAGATGGAAACCAGTGGGAATTTGGCAGTGGCTTTTCCCAATGGAAAGAGTACAGCAGCACAAACACACAATGAAGACAATGCAGAGAGAACTAAAGCCAAAGAAACTGTTACAGAAACCTGATCAAGATTTAAATATGGAAATCTGAAAAAGGAAAGACTCAGCAGAGTGTCCTCAGTAGCAAGTAGCAGCTGTCAAATTGTGTTTTCTGGGTGAGCTTTAGAAAAAGCCAAGAGGTGCAACACATTAGTGAAGGTGTGGGTGTTGAGGCAGGGTGAGTGCTGAGAGTCAAGGTCAGTCTGCTCTGGCACTGCCCCAGCTCTGCCCTGGGCATCTGAAAGTCCATCCTAAGTGTGAATCCACCCTCTCCAAACCAGCCCAGGGTAACCCCTCACTCAGCCAGGGCTGCCATCCTGCCATGAGGAGCAGATCCCTGGTGCAGAGGGGAACAGCTCTGAGAGAGAAATCTCACCTGCAAAATCTGAACTACAAACCATGAGTGTGTATATATATATATATATATATATTTGATCATGAGCATATAAATATATCTGGTTTGGTTTGGTTTGGTTTGGTTTGGTTTGGTTTGGTTTGGTGTGGTTTGGTTTTTTAACTGATGAAGGAAACCTCAGCTCTCAGCTGGTTCAACACAAGAAGGAAAGAAGGAAGGAAAGAAAGAAGGAAAGAAGGAAAGAAAGAAGGAAGGAAGGAAAGAAAGAAAGAAGGAAGGAAAGAAAAAAGGAAAGAAGGAAGGAAAGAA
>JBBMKD010000217.1:32572208-32599689 GCA_037834095.1 Argya squamiceps | reverse complement strand
AAAGAAAGAAAGAAAGAAAGAAAGAAAGAAAGAAAGAAAGAAAGAAAGAAAGAAAAAGAAAGAAAAAGAAAGAAAGAAAAAGAAAGAAAAAGAAAGAAAGAAAAAGAAAGAAAGAAAGAAAGAAAAAGAGAAAGAAAGAAAGAAAGAAAGAAAGAGAGAGAGAGAGAAAAGCTCAGCAGGTTTGGTAAATGCAGATGGAATTATCAGGATACAGGTCAGAGCCTACATCTCTTTCACCCACAAAAATTGCCCGAAATTTCCTGACCTCCATGGAAACACTCTGGTTTGCACTGTGCCTCCCTCTCACCCAGTTTGTTCTTCCTTCTCTTAGTTCTGGGTGGTGTTTTACAGGTGTTCTCTTGCTCCTGATGCTCATTTAGGTTGCCAGGTTGTTTCAGCTCTCAGTTATTCTCCTGCCCAGCAACAGAACGGGGCCATAAAAATTTACTTTCTTGTTTACATTCACTCAGCAATTTATAAGAAGAAAAGTGGGGGAAACCATAAGCAAAGAATCAATGCAGCATTTAATAGTTAAGCATAAAAGTCATTCTTAAACAATATTTTTATTCCAGTTTTAATGAGAGACCAGAAATACCACTTCTGGGTTTTTAAGGCCCATAAGGTGTTAGTACTCTTGTTATCTCTGATGTTCATGGTCTCTCGCACACCATTTATGCTGGGCATTATTTTTGACAATGCACTGTGGCAAATGCCTGGCCTGGGATTCCTTGGAATGAATAAAAGATTTATAGAGGAAATTCTACGAGTAATATCTTGTTATAATACATTTTTGTGCTAACTGCAAGTGACAAGTGATTGCTCAAACTTGTTCCTGCAGCTACCAGGTTTTCCTCTTTAATCCTATATTAGTTCTACAGAAAAAAAAATTAAATACAAGGAGAGCTGTCTTTTCATTTATTTTATCTTGCCTCTATAGGAATATTTTCATGGTAAATTCAATATACTTTGTCCAAAATGTAAATGGAATGTTCAATATATTTTTAACTCAAGCACTGTTTAAACATTAAAATCCTCTTTTGCAAATGCCATTGTGATAGAGGTTCAAGATTTTGCAGGGGTTTAATGACTTCCTGGGAGGAAAAGAGGCCAGTTTGGTAGTCAGGAGTTGGTTTTAAAGGCTTCACTTCCTTTCAGTTCTGCAGGATTCCCATAGGACTGGGGCTAAGTTGGGAATTTCTCTGTGTGGCATTTCCTCATCAATGAACTGGGCACTGTGCAATGGGTGCTCTGCAGTCTATGGGGCAGGGAAACAAAAGGAAACATGAAAAAAGACAAAGTTAGGAGAACTGCAAATGAGCATTGATGCAAGTCAAGATAATATAATTGGAATTTTTTTATGTTTGTAATGTGCCCAGATGTTGGGGCCATAAACGTGGAGCTTGGTGTAAATCAGAGCTGTGATCATCTCCATGAAGGTACCAGGCACCATTTGAAAGTCTTTAGATGAAAGATGAAAACACCAATGCAGTTGGGACTGGTGCCATGGGGACGTGTCACTGCAGGTGGCACAATGTTGGTGTTTCAGTGCAAACCCAAAAAGGTTGTGCTGTACACAAACCATGCAGACACACTGCCCCACCAAACTGCAGGATTTTGCTTTGGGCAGAGCTTACTACCAAATTCCAGGGAATGCTCAGGGACTTCCTCCGGTGTCAATTAACAGCAAACTCTACCCAGACTAAATTTTCATTCCAATTCCCAGGCTCTTTTGGCAGTTTATGTCCTCGAGGTTGATTATGCATCCCTTCCATCCCTTTTTACTCTCTAATCTAAACACAGGATGTTATCTTTATTACCTCTTCTCAAAACTTGCCCAGGATTTTATTGAGCTCCTGTGTGAGAGGCAAATGAAAAGAAGAGAGAGAAACTGGCTTGGGGGTTTGGGGAGTCAAAGCAAACTTGAGAGGCACTTTTGGGAAAGATGTGGAATGGTCTGAGGTGCTGTATCTGGTCACTCAGGGAGCTGTGAGCAGCAGCTCAGTGTACCTGGCTCCATGCTCTGTCACCCTCAACAACCCTCTGTGTTCTGGGCTAGGAAAACACTTTCCAATTCAATAGCCAGGTTCCTTGCTGAGGTTGCCAAAGGTGCCCATTTGGGTCCTGCTGATGCTCTGTGTATGGATGGCTGCTTCCCAAAAATCACACTGATAACACCTGCTGTGTCTGTCAGCTTTTATTTCTACCAGATGTAATTGGATTTAAGGGCTAGCACAGGACTATGAGACAATCTGCCTCTTCACAAGGGATCTTCTGGACACAACAAAACCTTCTGAACCTTGGTCTGTGTTTTTGTTAATCACCTGTTTCAAGATTCCTGTCTTTATTTTGGATTTCTCTGGTTTATTCCCACCCAAGCCTGTTTAGCCAAGCATACAGCTGACATCTCGATTTGCTTCTGTTTTCTCTTTTACATTTTTCTTGGTCATACTTGGGACCAAAATTTTCTGCCAGCAGAAGTATTTCAAGAGCCATTGGCTTTTCCTTGCTGGCCTGACTGTGGCAGGAGCAGGTCTTATCCTAATTGTGTCCTCGTGGCTACAACTAAAAGCTGGGCTCTTTGGTTGTGTGGATTTCTTGGTTTGTAGCCAAAATCAATCTGTGCATATGTTTGTCATGCTGTGACACAGTTCCTGTTTTTTTAAAGCAGTAGTTTCTCTGACAGCTTGGCTCAGTGTCCTCTGGATAATGTTAACCTGCTGTAGGTAGAACTTCCTATGGAGTCCAAATGCTTCCAACCCACCAGGGTCAGGATATCTGTGACACTTTCCTGCTCTCAGGTCTCTTCCCAGAGCTGCAGTTCAGACACAGAAATAGTGGCCCAGATTTCTCCCTCCCACGTTGTTTCTGCTCCCTCATTGCCATCTCCTGCCTGCCTTTGTGCAGAGCCAAACAGAGCAGGCAAAGCAATGGAAGGAGTTTCACCTCAGTCTCCTCACAGCAGCAGCTTCCCAGAGCAGCAAATGTCAATGTGCTGTCCTGGATCTTGGTTTCATCCCTTTTGTGTATCCATGGCTTTGTCAATGCTCTGCATTGGGGAAAACATCATAACTTTACTCACAGGCTCATTTCGGTGAGTGCAGCTGATGCCTCAGAAAGGCTGACCTGAAACAGAGACTGCACAGAGCTGAGAATAAAGTAGAGATTTATTGAAAGGCCTTTCAGGATAAACCCTGGGCAGGACAGGGCCTGGCCAGGGCTACACCCAAGGTGGACCCAAAATGGTCACAAAATGGACAAATGGTCACGAGGTCTCACACTTTTATAAGTTTTGGTCCTTTTGCACATTGGGGTTTAATTGTCCAATTCCAGCTCCAGGCTGTGAGGTCCCATCCTTCTTGTTCCTCCCTTCAGCCCAGCCTTGTTTGTGCTTTTGGGCCTGAAAACTTGTAACCATTGTCCTTGGTGTGCAGCAGGAAAAGGATTTGTTTTGTGTCCCTGCTGTGTGCAGAGCTGAGTGACACTGAAAGTGAGCTCAGAACTGCACCCCTGGGCAGCACAGAACCTGAAGTACAGGAAAGATAAAACTTGAGGCATCACAAGAGCCACCCTGCAGAGAAGCCCCTGCCATGGGCCCATCTCCACTGAAAGACAATTCCATGAAGAGCTTGGTCAGCTCTGCCTTGGCTTCTCAGAGACCTTCCACTGGGTACCAGCCTCCTTCCTCAGGCAGGTGGTTCTGAACACCTCACAACATCCCTGTGGTGGATATTTCTCTATTTGTTTGGCTTCAGATCAAGACTGAAAGCACTGCTGGAAATACACTTTAGCCAAAGATTGTTTAGGTCAATTGTTCCTTCTGGTATTAAAGTTATGAATCATCTTGGCATCAAGGTGTGACCTTTCCTCTTTATACTATTATGTCACCAAAAAGGAGGCAGAAATGGAAATAGGAAGATGATTGCAATGAATTTCTCACCACTGATATAATGTCTCGTGTGCACCAGGAGTATTGGACTCGTAAACCTCATCTTCCTTGGCATGGATCCACACTAAACTTTGTTTCTGCTAACAAAATCCAACATTCCTCTTTTTTTTTGCAGTACAGCTTTCTCAGCATCATAAACCACCTGCTGGACTGAGTTCTCTGAAGTGACTGTGCAGAGATTTCCATCCAAAACTGATACAGGCAGTCTGAAAAGCTGCACCCCTGCAGTGCAGAGTGCCCACAGGAATGATCTTTCCAAACATAATGTTTTGATGGTGCTGGTCCAGAGGCTATAGTGAATAAAAGCATTTGAAAAAATCTAAAGTCTGGGTAACAGTGAGGGAATAAATGTCAATTCTTGATCTGTATCTGCCTTGGAAACAGTTACGTTTGCAGAGCAGAAACTCAGTGCTGGTTATTTACTACAATTCTAATTGCTCACTAAAAAAAAAAAAATACAAATTTGGCCTACAATAAAAAGTCTCAAAATTAAATTTGACACTTCAGAGTCTGAAATAAACTCCGTTTCAAATCAAATTGTACCTTTGGAACAATATACATCAAAATACAGAGGAAAATTGGAGGGAGATTGTGAAAGGAGGAAGCTGTTTCCTGTGCAGAGTGATAGTGCTGCAGCCCTGTCAGGAGCTCTCCTCCAGGACAATGCAGTTGTTCTCCATAAAGCAGAGCTCCTGGAAGATGCTGTTCCCCCTCCAACCTGCCAACTGGAGTGATGGCAAAAAAAATCAGAAGCTTGTCACCTCCTTTTGATTTTGTTTTAGTCTCCCTGAGTTCAAGTGTTACCCCAGGCTGGTTCTCCAGCTGAAGAGCCACCCCCAGGGAGCAGCACCAGGTTCTGGTGCTCATGGGGCTTCCAGGAGAGGGAAAGGTGCTTTGGGGGACTCTGCAAGAGCACTTTGCCCAATCTGAGGGGCAAGGAGGGTGAGAAGGGAGGGTACAGCTGAAAGGGCTGCACAGCTGTGCCAGAACATCTGGATGCAGTTGGTTGACCCTCAGTTTGGGACAGAAGAACTCCCTGTCACCTTCCTCCTGTGCTCCTCAGACACTTCCTGCAGAGCTGGTGCAGCAGCAGGATTTAATCTGTGCAAAAACCTCCTCTGTCTTGCAAACCACTTCTCCCATTAATCCAGAAGATTTTACAGCATCTGTCTCTGAGTGTCAATCACTCATCCAACCAGACATGTAAAATACTAATGGACTGCTTGATTTGAAAAGAAACTTGTGGTTTTCCCCTGCTGCTGTGAGAACTGCTGGGAGCAGAGCAAACAGCCAGCTTTGTCCAACAGCAATCCTGTTGTCAGTGCTCCCAGACCTCAGCATTATTTCCCACCATCCTTTTTAGAGAAACAAAAGTTGTGTAATTCCCTGTGTGGGAGCAGGGAGTGCCTGCAGGTTGGGATGAAGATGAGCTATCCCTGATGGATGTAGCAGTGCTGGCGGTGTGGCCACAGCTCCTGAGCTGAGCTGCCTCTGGTGGGCAGGGAGTGGTTTTCCTGGACAGGGCAGGAGGAACCACACAGGATGCTGTGCTGGAGAACATTCCTGCACCAGCCTGCCTTGCAATTAGGGACAGGAATTGGAATTTCTTCTCAACACAAGTGAAACGTTAAATCCCCCTTCTGTTTCTGCTCCCCACATGTCAATATTTTGTGCTGGTTTATTTTTTTGATAGCATTCTACATATGGCTCACTGGTCCAATGTGATAAAAATCTGATCAGAAAAAAAGGAAAAAATGAAAGTAGATCATTTTGATAAAAGGAAAAGAACCAAAACAGGCTTACTCTAATTTCTATTTAACTGTTAGTAGGGGGCTAATTACTGTGAACTTTTGATTCATGGTTTCATGTAACTTGTTTTAAAAAAATCTATTTATAATCTGACTCCTCTATTTTGACTAACCAAATCATTTGCAGCAATTAATTTTCAGGATTAATTAAAGCAAAAGGAAGAAATCATGGGAGAATAGCTCCATGTTTTAGGCATGCATCAGGAATTGCTCCCATTTGTGTGTTTAACTTTATGTTCAGTTTGTAACTACTTGTTATGGATGTCTTATCCATGAAGTGTCCAAGGCCAGGTTGGACAGGTCTTGGAGCAGCCTGGGATAGTGGAAGGTGTCCCTGCCCATGGCAGAGGGTGGAATGAGGTGATTTTTAATCACCTTCCAACCCAGGCAATAGATGATTCTATGATTCCTGTGATAAAATTAACACTTAGCAATATTATTAATATCTTGAGTTTACAGAACACTTGTGATACACCCAAATCCTCCCTGGCTTTTTCCTACTCCAAGAGAATTAGATTTCTGCCCTGCCATCCCATGGGAGCTCCACCTTGTAAATCATTAAATTGTCACACAAATCAAAATTTCCCGTCTCCAGATCATGTGAGTGGGATCACTCAGCTGCACCTCAATTCTCAGGCCTTGCTTTTAACTGTTTCAGATTTTATTTTATCCAAAATACTTGATTTGATTTGAGCAAGCAAGTGGTTCTGTTGAAATCTGCTGGTACAGTGGGAGTTTCATCCTCAGATAAAAAGAAATTGCTGAATTCTATCTGTATTCAGTGGCTGACATTCTAGATCCCTGTTTGCTATTGATGTGATCAATATGTTTTGTGTAATGCTCAACACAGAGATCCCATCTATCCCTGCCCCGTGGAATTTACTTTCTAAGCAACAGCTGTTAGTGGATTCAATATTTGCTGAATTAATTAAAACCCATGATAGGTTTGATCAAATAATCTTCCAGTTGTGGAATATGTGTAGAGAAAATAGTTTGTGGCTCTTTAGGGTCACCTAAAGTGGCTGCTGAGGTGGAGGTGTGCGACTTCAGCCCAAGATTTCAGTATGTACAAGACAAAGAATCATCACAAGGATGGTTTGGGTTGGAAGGATCCCTAAAAGTCTCATTCCAACCTCCCCTCCCAGCCCTTTCAGATTGTTATTGCAGCCATCAAAATGTCACGTGGTGTTGTCACAGAGTGACAATTGTTTTGTGAGGAAATACATTTAACACTTCTAAAGTAGGATCATCTTATTCCACTCCAACATCTGAACCACTACAAATATTTATAAATTCAGTAGAGCTGGAGGAAAGAACATCCAAATGCTTGAAATAAAAGAGGAGTGGCTGGCCCTGATTGTGAGGATAGTTTTACCCTTCTGAGTGTTTTCACCTGGTACACTGGAATCCTTCTTGCAGAGGAGAACACCTGAAAATTTGTACATGGTTCCTGTGTTTGTCAATGGGCATTGGCATGATAAGGCCACTGCCTATCCTACTTCCAACACATCAGTTTCCCAATGAATCCAACACAAGTTAAACCATAAAGATACAAGATTTGTCACATCACTTCAGACCAAAGATTCCCACAGCCCCATATCCTCAGCTCTGCTCTGTAACTGTGGCCAGCACAGGATGTTTGGTGAACAAGAACAAGTAGAATAAGAACGAGCAGCACTGAGTCATCTTTCCATTGGAATATGCTCCCAGCTCCTAGGGAGTTTTAGGACTTCCACAGTCCTTCTATTAAAAATTATAGTCCTAAATCAATTATTTTCATGTCCTACAGGCAAAAAAAAAATCATCTGTTTTCCATTTCATTATTATGTTCCACTAGAGAGAGCAGAGCAACTATTATTATTTTAGCAGAGTCTTGCAGATAGAAGGTGCTATTGAACTGCAAAGCTTTTCCTACCAGCTGGTGCATGTTCAGTGGTAGCTCAGCTCCTAAGAAACAAGTTGCAATCTTTGCAGGGCAGTAGGTGTTTATTGGCTCCATTTTTCCACAGAAATGGAGCATAGCTGGCCACCAGCATTTGCCCCAAGCCTTGTGAGGCTGTGTCATTTCTTGTGCCACCCCCACACCATGTACTGATGCACTTCAGAGCAGTGTATTAAGGGAGATGAGTAACATCCCTCAGATGCTTTCTTTCTCCTGTCCTCCCCTGTGGAAGCAGCCTGGTGTTTTATTTGGAAAGGGTTTGTTTCTGTTCCTGGTGTACGTGCTGCTGAGCCTTGATGGCTGAGGAGGCAAGTTGGGGAGTACATCTTGTTCTTTCCCTGGAAGGTGGTCGAGTTTCTGATTGCTGTTATTTCCTGTGGGAGCTGGCTGTCAGAATTATCTGCCACGGCATTATGTAGTGGCTTGCAAAGATATTATACCTGGGACTGGGGATGCTACCAGCTCTCCCGGAATATTGGTGTTCAGCAGAAATAGTTGGGGTAAAGATCATGTCTGAACACCAGGGCACAAATCAGAGCCAGCCCCTTATCTTCTTCCATACCAATCACTTGTGCTTAATTAGATATAACTTCTCATCCATTAAGCTCCATAAGTTCCAGGAACAGGTTAGGAATTAGTATCCCAGATTTACATATGGAAATCCAAGCCCATGGAGAATCCATTAGCCAACATGGTACAGGAGACAGAATACACATTTCCTGACATCCACGAGGGTCTCCTCTCAGCCAGTTATACAACCCTGGCTTACATCAACATTTAATAGAGACAGTGATGGAACAGGATTGACAGCAACATTGCCAGTTCATATAGTACAAGATTCCCATAAATATGCAAAGGAGTTCCCAGCTCCTTTTGTCCCACCCTGGGCAATGCCTGCCCCAGCAGAGCCAGGAGGTTTCAGGCAGTAATGAATGACCAGGAGCAGAACCTCACTTTAGGGACAGACTTTTATCTCACTAGTTATTAACTGATCCATTCCAATTGGCATCTCTGTTCCCACTGCACTGGTTTGTACATTGCAGGAATACACAAGGTACAAGAGGATTTTGCACTCCTCTGCAAGGGAAAGCAGGAGCTGTTGACTGAGTGTCAGCCCCTACAGGGTGACACGGCCAAGTGCAGAGGAGAAGAGATTGTAACAGCAGAAAGCAGGATATCAGAGCAGGGGTTTTAATCCCAACTGAAATATATGGAGTGATCCTCTGTTCATTTAATAGGCCCAGCAGTTTGATGAAAGTGAGACAAACCAGAAGAACAGCAATGATAAAAACCACCCCTCTTGATAAGGAAATAAAACCCCTCAGAGCCAGTGAAGTGCTTTCCCCTGCTCTGTGCTGTGCTAGGAGGAGCAGAGCAGGAGAGAGCCATCACCTCAAGGAGCAGAGCTGATTAAAAGTACAGTTCCCTTGTCACACTGGGTGATATTGTTAACACATTTCCTCAAACCCTTGTGCCCTGGCTTGAGGCTGGAAGGCTGCTCACTGAAATCACTGTGTGCTGCTTGTAACAGAGCCAGCTTGGTAATAGAGAGATCTATAAGTGTTGGCACCCTCCCCCCATTTTCCAGTGGAGAGATAGCTACATCCTAAAATCCATGCTAGGTCTGTGAATGGCACTGAACTGGGCAAAGAGGCTGATTTTGGAGCTGGAGCAGAGGCAGTGCCCCATCCCAGCCCTGGTCTGGCTGCTCCCAGGCTGGAGTCACTGTGACGGGGTGGTGGGAGGAAGCATTTATCCTACTGAATAATTACCTGCTTGTAACAACAGGCTTTGGTCTCCTGAGCTATCAATCTGCAGCCTTTCAGCAGCATTAAATTAACTGGGGAAGGATCTGTGAGAGTGTCTGGAGAATACATAGGAAAAGTTCAAAAGTTTAGCCTGCTGTCAAGGCTGCATGTTCACTCCACATAGAGAGGAGTCACAGAATCCTTTAGATTGGAGAAGAGCTCTGAGATCATCGAGTCCAACCATTCCCCAGCACTGCCAAGGCCACCACTAACCCATGTCTCCATGTGCCACAGCCACACAGCTTTTAACTCTCTTCAGGAGTGGTGATTTCACCACTGCCCTGGGCTGCACAACCCTTTTGGTGAAGAAATTGTTGTTAATGCCCAACCCAAACCTCCCCTGGCACACGTTGAGGCCATTTCCTCTCATCCTTTCACTTGTTACCTGAGAAAAGAGGTAACTCCCAGGCTACCACAACCCACTTAGTTCATGGAGAAAAGCTTCTCTAGGAATGAGACATTCCTGAGCCACCTGCTGCAAAGAAAAAAGACAAAGGAAGCAGAATGGTGATGCTCCTTCTGGAGCCAACACTTGGGTTTGGATCCAACTACTGCTGTGAGACTGTACAGTCTAAGTGCCATTGAAACACTTGTCTGATTTCTACTTTTTGTCATCTGTGTCCAACTATAAAAGGGAAAAACTTCCTATGAGAATTTTTAATAGTTGTTGGAGCAGGAGTAAGGAAAGATGAAGAAATGTCAGCAGAATCCTTGTTCTCAATGTGGTGTGTCAGGATAGATTGTTACATTGGCTAACTGTAGATATTTTTAAAAATATATTTTAATAGGAAATGAAGTTCATTTCCATATGGAAGATCAAGTAAGATTTTTCCAAAGCTTCTGCAAGTTTTTTGTGAAAAATCGTGTGAAATATGGAGTCTGAATGCTGACAGCTGAAACACCAGAAACAACTGGAGCCCAATAACCCCACAGCACTTAGCAAAACTCCAATGGAAACCAGACCTTAAAAATAACTCTGGTAAACTTAATTTTACACCAATTTCCTTATCTAGAAAATTATTCATTTCTAATTAAAGATAATGTGGGTATACACTACACGCACAAAAAGTACAGATCATTATTTTTTGTAGAAATTCACTTTGAAAGTTTCATTAAACTTTGTCATGCTACAGATGCCCATTCTGGACATCAGGCTAGAGTAAAAAAAATTCACAGTCACTGTTTTACAAGCCTGATGATGCCTTGAAGATCCTGCAGTGGAGATGCTGGATGTCAAACCCATGTAGGGTGAACTTGCTGTGGTCACACTGATTTGTGAAGTAAGGAATAGGTGCAAGGTTCTACTCCCTGCTCCAGACAGCACATGTTGGACCACATCAGGTAGTCCTTGGGCACATTCCTTCTCACTTCTTTGTACATTTGCTCTTTGTACCTTTTGGGTCCTGCAGCTGCTCTGAGATGTGAACTTTTGCAAAAGCAGGAAAAGCCTTAGAACCCTTCTTCCATTTTAACATTGCTGCTGCTAAATGTATTCCGATGGACTACTCAGTTTCTCAGTCGTGGAGATATTTAGTGCATTCCTTTAATGGTTGGTGATGCACAAATCGGTTTTAATATCAATAATGAACAATTTGGATGACATTCAGATTCAAGATCTGCCAAAAAAATTTGCTACATGTCAGGATTTATTGAGTACAATACACCGAGGTTGCCAAAGAGGCTGGAGTTCCTTCAGCAGAAAAGCAAACAGATGGTCCCAGGAAAGTGAGCACATTCTTAAACCCTGGATTGCATTTGGACAGAATGGAGCCACATCTGCCAAAGCCTGCTGGCCAGGAGTATGGCTGAAGGGAGCCATCAGAAACTAATGTGACATTCTTCAAGCTCTTTCACTTAATATTGATATTAGTAATCTAACAGGAATGTTCCAGAATTGCCAGGTGTCCTTCGCCTTGGCCAATTTAGGGGAAGGAGACATGATTAACAGTCAGTAACTGGATCCACACATGCACCCTGGTCTGAAGTGTTCCCTGCTAAATATATCCTTCTAGGTCATCCATGTCCACCTGGCCTGGAGATAAAATGGTAGGAGCTGCTCATTTCAAATAATCTGTTTCTGATTTCTGCTGCCACAAGCCAAAAGATAATCTTGCAAATGTGCCTGTCCCTCCAAACAACTGGCTGTGAGATAAGATGCCAGAGCTGGGAGTGCAGAGCAGAATTATCCCACAGATCTTCTCAGGCTTAGCATGGCCCTGGGTTCAGGATCAGAGTTCAGGAGGTAAAAAAGGCAGGTTATGTCAGGAAATACATAGATGGGATGAATCCTAATGGATCTGTGCTTGTGTAGTACTTTGTAAAAATAAACTGCAGCATAAGGGAAAAGACTGACTTGTTCTTCAGCTGCATTTAAAGAGCAGAGTGGGAAATCACCCAGGGTGGTTCTGTATGGGAGGGAGACACATGCTCTGGCTCAAACAAAGCCTTCAGAGATGCAGGGGGAGGTTCTAGCTCTTGGTCTAGCTTTGCAAAGAGTAAAAATGTCACTAAGTCTGCTCCATGGCTCAGCCTTCCATCATAATTCAGGGATCATATAACACCTCACAGGGCTTTTACAGAACTTCATTTATCAATAACAAGAAATGTGAGGTCCTTGTGTGAAATGATCAGTAGGAATGCACTGACTGGGCATCGCTGTGGCTCACAGGGAAAAATCACAGCATTGATGTGCTGGGAGGGGTTGTCTGGAGAGCAAGGAGGGCTGTTAGTGATCGAGGTAAGACACTGACACACTCAGGGAGTTATAGATGGTAAAATGGTGGGGAAATATTACAGTTCAGTGTGAGACTGGCACCTCCAAAGGTGTGCAGAGGAGGCATTTCAGTAAATGCACTCATGCAGAGTTTATTCCTTCTTGCATATAACAGACCAAAAAGTGAATTTCACTGCTTTATTTCCTGCCCCAGAGCTGGCACGTGGAGCAGTGGTGCAGTGGATCTCACACAGACCTGTCAGCACTCAGGGTTAATCTGTTCTTGTGCCTTGACTGCCACAGAGGTGTCATTCCTTGGGATCAAATGTTTGTTAGGATGGCAATGCTGCACCACTGCCAGGTCCCTTCTCTCCCTCTGCACGAGCCTTTCATGCCTGGAACAGGTGAATTCACCCTCCAGTCTGCTCTCAGTGCTCCCCAGCCTGTGCTCACCTCACTGCAGGGAGGAGCAGCTCAGGCACAAACCCTCCAAGGGAAGTGCTCCCAAAGTGGGTGCAATGAGGCCTTTCAGCCTCCATCTCCAGTCCCTACAGAGCCAAATGCAGCATGAAGTGAGTGAGCAAAGCCTCCCACTGCCATCGGGGCCAGGGGAGGATGCTCAGCCCTTCCAGGGCACACAGAGCATCTTCCCACAGCAGTTCCTGATAACTCCCCTCCCAGCAGGAGGGGAATGTAATCTTTCAGTCCATCAGCTGGCAGTAATGGGGAAATGGGTGAAATCTTCTCACCCTGTTTCTGCAGGAAGACAGTGATATGATCCTACCAGTCCCTTCTGGCTGCAAAATCTGTGAACATCCCTCTGAGCTTACTGGGCTGTTTCATGTACATGTGGTGAGCTTATTTCATCTCTTAACTCTCCCTTAACTCTGCTGACATCAGTGACTTACACCGAGGATAAATCTGGCCTTGTCACTGTGTTTTGTGTAATTCAGTCCCTCCTTTGTTTAAAACTTTTGGCAGCTTGATACATTCTAAGTGCCACGTTTGTATAAAATGCATCTCTTTGAGCAAAGAAAAATATGCTAATATGCATATTCCTATTTTGTCTCTTTCTTGTAACCAGTTAATCAATCACACAGAATGTTTGTGACATTTATTAAAGGGAATGAGTAGATAAAAGCACATGGCTTCCATTTATGAGACCCTGATAAGCTGGAAATACAAAGGATCTTACCAAAGGGAGTCAGTGTATACTAATGGGTAGAACAAAGAGCTGATAATGAAAAAGACATTGAATGTGGATCCCAGTTCTATTAACTCCCTTTGTGATCTTGAGTAACTCAGCTATTCCCCACACTTTATACATGTGAGCAGCTCCAATCTGGAGGCCATGCTTCAGTTGAATACCATTAGGCCAATCATTCTTTTAAATAAAATACTTCTGTGCTGTCAGCTTTTAATTGCTATCAGCCAGAAATCCAGATTAAAATCCCGGAGCCTGGATCTGGGAAGATTATGTTTTTAGTCTGTGTTCAGATGCAGCTTCAAAAGGAAAGCAAATCCCAAATGCAGTGAATATTACTTATCTCTTTTCCTCTCTCTTCATTTCCATGTGTATTCAGATTTAGTGGCAAATCTGCAAATCTTTATTCACCTGGTTGCAGGGTATAAACTGAGCAATCTGCTCTTCAGTTGAGAACTCTGAGGCTGCAGATAAATAACCCCCTGGAAATACCAACTTGAGGAGCAGAATGGGTATTGATCCAGCACGCAGTGTTTCTCAGAACACATTCCTTTCTTTTTCTAAGGAGAGCAGGTCTTTCCAACAGCAGGAATGCTGTTCCCATGGCAGACACTCCAGCACAGGCAGTGAGCTGGGTGAGGGATGTGCCCTGTCTCTGCAAGGCTGGGAGGAAAGCCACAGCTCCAGCCCAGGGGGTGTCCAGGGGATGGTTATTCCACTGCATCTCAGCACAGGGAACCCCAGGAGCTCTCACAGACTGATTGATACCTAGTTCATGTTTCTCCTTACAAATCCCAACCCCAAATGTCTCTGTCACTGGGTGAGGACAGAGGTGGCAGCTCTGTCACTCTCTGTTGTGAGGGTGGGCAGATCTCAGCCATGGGATTGGCCCCGAGGCACAGTCCCATTCCTGGGGATGAGTAAATTCACAGAACCATTCCAGGCTGGAAAAAACCTCTGAGATCATCCAGTCCAAGCTGTGCCCAATCCCCATCTTGCCAACCACCCCATGTTCAGTCATTCCTCAAACACCTCCAGGGATGGGGACTCCACCACCTCCCTGGGCAGCCCCTTCCAATGCTGCTCTTTTAGCACCAGGAAAGTCATTTTTTCCCTCTCTCTCTTCCCCATCTGCAAAGCTTCATACTGCTCTTGGAGATTTGTAAATGAGCAGTGATATTATTATTAATGAACCTGTAAATCTAATAATTCAATGCTGTGGCAGCACAGTAGCACACAAAAATAAATAATAAATTAAATATGGTCCTTAGGTGGCTGTATGAAACATATGCTGCTGATATTTTGACTTGTCTATTTGCTAAATTCCTCCCTTTTGGTAAGAACAATTACAAAGTTTGGAAACTGAGAAGAAGCGTGCAGAGTAAATGCTCAGGAATGACTAATTTGGAGAGTTTTTTACAACAAAGAAGTTCAAAAAGCAGTTAAAGGCCTGCCTGTTAACAAATGAAAAAAGTAATTTGGATACTACCGGCCGTGCAGGAGGTACTTTTATTAGGTAAAGCAATGCAAAAGTTTGGCATGGGTTCAGTAATAATAAAAGAGCAACTATAAAGAGTTAATTATCTCTGATCCCTAAAGGAAGTATATCTTTCCTATCATCATTGAGGCCCTTTGTAGTGCAGTGTTGGGAAAAACAGAGCATTTTGGCTGAGGGCCCAACACCTGGCCTGGGAATCATGTTTTACAGTGGCCAAAGATCATCAGCTTCTCCTAGACAGAGTGCTAATAATGTGAAATTGGGGCTGAAGTTACCTCATTAGGGGCACCACTAGTAAACTCCATAGCATTCTTTTATGGGAAAATAAAAAGGGAAGAGGTTTGGAGTCATGGTGTTTGCCTTGCTTTGATCTTTAAATAAAAAGTGCCACTGTTGTTTCCTAAATAAATTAAAAAAAAAGGTATGGCTGTTGTTGGCCTAACCCTTCCTTGTCAAGTCCCCCTCACTGCAAAAAATGGGACATAAAATAATAATACAGGCTCATTGTGTTGTAAAAAGGGAAATCAGGAAGGAAAAAAACCCAAAAAAACAAACCCATAGAGCTATTTGGGAAAAGCTCCCTCTTCTACCATTCACTCCACTGAATATTTCTGATTTTTTTTTGCCATAAAACCAGATATTGGTGGAAGATTCTGATTCCTACAAAGCCAATCCCAGTGGTGCTGCAAGAGCAAAATGACTCCTTGGCAGCCTGGCTGTGGTGCTTTGTGCTCCACAGGGATTTGGAGAGAAAACTTCCTGTGCATGAATATGAACATAGGTGAAGCAAAAGGGTTTTGAGACAGCAAATTGTACCAAAAGAATTTCCCCTGACAGCCACAGAGCAGGCACACAAATCCTACCCATCCCTGGCTGTGCCCAAGGCCAGGTTGGACACTGGGGATGGGAACACCCTGGGACAGTGGAAGGTGTCCCTGCACAAGGCTGGGGCTGGAATGGGATGAGCTTTAAAGGTCCCTCCCAACCCAAACCAGTCTGGGATTCTGGGATTCCAACTGCATGTGAAATCCTGACAGGTTTAAGCATTATAAAAATGTGGATTATAAAAATAAACATTATGGAAATATAAATCTATGGACACTTTTTGAATATTACCAGGTGTTACAGTGTGGGGATTTCACAGGTTTTCCCCAGCCCAGAGGGGCTGAAACCTCTTGGCTGAGAACAAAAAGCAGCATAAAAAGGAAAGCTGCACAGTCCCTTACAAAGAAATGGCCTTTTTCCCCCCTGTTTTCCAGCTGAATGGTCTCATCTTGCTCAAATTACCAGGAAAGTGATTAACCTGCAGTCTTCTCTTAAACCTCCCCTGTGCTGTGGCACTGCTGTGAGGCCCCGGGAGGCCAGAATAGCCAAGGAGGGTTTAGCAAGGCTGAGGATCTCAGTGAGGTTCACACATCTCCAGTGGAGAGAAGTAAATCCAGGCCTGTTTGGTCCTCAGCTAGAACTCATCAGTTTGATGGGGGTAAAATTAAAAAAATAAAATAAAATAAAATAAAATAAAATAAAATAAAATAAAATAAAATAAAATAAGTTTCTTTTTAAAAATGTGATAAATATGGAAAACGATTTCTGTAGCCATTTGCTTTGCTGAAAAATAAGTCTTTCTTTCAAATCAAATGAATAAACCCCAAAACCTAAATTACAAACCTAGAACAAATCCTTCCCAAAACAGTGTGAAATGTTTCTGTTTGGTAAAATTTTCACTTATTCTACCTCTGTTTAGAAACTGGAGTTGGAAAGCAAGGCCACCCTTTATTATGTATGCCAGGCACCCAGTCCTTCCATCCTTTAATAACTGTGTCACAACACCTTTTTCAGATGCTTGATGGTGTAACACAGAGGTTAATTGCTTATGGAAATGGCTGCTAATGTTCGAAGGATGAGGGTAATTTGTTCCCCGGAGCGGGAAGAAGACGTGGCAGCAGCACAAGAGCCACTGCAGCCCCCTCCAAAGGCTGCTGTCCCTGCTGTCCCCACCACTGTGGTCATGGGATGCTCTCCTGGTGACTGTCCCCCTGCCCCAGGGTGCCTGGCACTGCCACACCAGAGGAGGAGAATTCAGATCTGTGCTGCTCAGTGCCTTCCAAACCTCCTGAGAGGAGCAGGTGAGCCAGTCTTGCATGGGCCCCCATCCCTGAGGAATTCCAGGTGGGTGCATCCCTCCTGCCTGAGATCAGCCCAGTGCCCACACTCTGGGGAGGGCAGTCTGCCATGGGCATGCATTTAAAGTCTGTTCTGCACTGCTTCAGAGCCAAGGCTCCCACAGGGAAGGTCCTCCTGATGGGCATGAACAGCAGCCTGGTGCAGCCTGGAAGAGTTTGGATGCTGTTCTGCTTCTTTGGTATTTGTATTTCCTCAGGGATGTCCTCCCTGTGCTGGTATTTTCAGGTGTCCATGAGTGTCTCAGGTTCACAGAACAGTCTGGGTTGGAAGGGGCCATAAAGATCATCCAGTTCCATCCCCTACCATGGGCAGGGACACTTTCCACTGTCCCAGGCTGCTCCAAGCCCCAGTGTCCAACCTGGCCTTGGACATTCCAGGGATCCAGGGGCAGCCCCAGCTGCTCTGGGCACCCTGTGCCGGGGTCTGCCCACCCTCTCAGGGAACAATTCCTTCCCAATCTCCCATCCAGCCCTTCCCTCTGGCAGTGGGAAGCCATTACCCCTTATCCTGTCACTCCATGTCCTTGTCCCAAGTCCCTCTCCAGCTCTCCTGGAGCCCCTTTAGGCACTGGAAGAGTCTCCCTGGAGCCTTCTCCTCTCCAGGCTGGACATCCCCAGCTCTCCCAGCCTGTGTTCCAGGCCAGCAGTGCCCAGTCTGGCTCTGCACTGACAGTGTACCCTGTTCTGGGGAGATCTGGTACACCTTAAAACCCAGCCTTGGTTTGGGTCACTGTCCCTGGCCCAGAGCCTTGGGTTTCGTGGTTCTCCATGAGGGAGGATGCTCCATTCCTGGGCTGGGGGGAGCTTCTCACTGCCTCAACAGAGGCTCACTGGCTGTTGGTGGGAAGCATGGCATGATACACGATGGACAAGGTTTGGAGGGGCTGGCTGGGCAGTCTGGACACATCTTGGCAGGCACTGGCACCTCCACCAAGGTGCTGCTGCCCTGGGATCCACCAGGGCTGCTGTTGGGGTTAACACCATGCTGGAACAGCAACTGCTTAGGTGGGAAGGATCACATTCCTGACCAGCTCCTGTGTGCTGTATTCCCGGTGGTTTAAAATATTCCAAAGTGCCAGGAGTGCCAGCACACCAACATGGCTGTACTTCATTCCACAGCCTTCCCTGGCTCAGCAGCAGGGAGGTTACCTTGGCAAAGGGAGAGTTAACAATCCCCACAGACGTCCTTATGTTTATAACATACTCGTCCAAAGCTTTTAACCCAGAATAACATTTACACGAAGGCTGCAGAGCTCCATCATGCTGCTAATGCTTACAAGATTTCCCTAAATACTCCTCCGGAAGCTCTTCTTACCGAGAGAGCCCAGGGGGAATAAGTGAGCTGGAATCAGGAATGCTACTCCTGCACGTGTCCTTCCCAGTGAGAGCCTTCCTTCCAGCCCACTTGGAGCCCCTCACCTGCAGCCCTCAGTGGGTGGGAGCTCTGGGGGTCCCGTGCTCCAGCACAGGCTGGTCTGGGGCAGTGGGAGAGGCTCTCGTGGCTGATTCAAGGGGACAGTGACAGCTCAGCTCATCGGGTCCATGCAGAGATGGGGAGGGGACAGCAGAGAGGCAGATTCTTCACCAGCAAGATAAAGAGCTCGGGCAAGTGCCACCCTTCCAGGGAGGGACAGGACTTGCAGTGTGGAGCTGCATGTATTTTCCTGCCTTTACACCTGCAGTGAAAAAATTGAAGGCTCCTGCCATTTGATTCATCCCTTTCAAAATGACTGAGTAAGACTCCTCTTTCCTCCAGCTTCCTCATTCCCCAGTCCAGTAAATAATGTGCCACTTAAATGTCCTCCTTCCCCTTGATGACAATTTATTGCAAGAGAAACGCTGTTAATTTGGCTGCCTGGCTCCCAGGTGGGGCTGTGCTGGGGCAACCTGTGCTGCCAAAATCCCTCTCTCCCCAGCTCCAAGGAAATGAGCTGGCACGCAGTGAGGCATCACATCCCTCCAGAGAAGCAGCATGCAGCCAAAACTCTCAGCTACCAAGGGTGGGGGTGTTTAATTTCTAACTTTTTTGTGCTGTTAGACATTAGGTGGCAAGGCTGGATGTCTGAATCCACAATGCAGGGAGTGTGAATGGCTGCAGTGAAAGCAACAGAGCCAGCAGGATTTACTTTCACTGAGGATCCGGCCCCCAGCGTCTACTCCAGACCGTGGTAAATTCTTACCTGGAGGCACCAGCATATTTAGTCCTGACATCATGGGAACATTACCTACCTGTAGCAGCTTAATTTACACACTCCCCAACACCTTTAAGATGCTTTATAACCTTGAAAATCCCCTGACAACAAATACACTCTGCTAGCATATGCCAGCAAGGAAACGGTGCAGTGTAGCCATACCAATTAAGGCTGAACATTTCATGAGTCCGTGGTATTTTTTTATTGAGGTACTGTCTATCTTTTTAACTAGGTTTGTTTTTATTGAAGCAAAAACCTGCCCTTTCAGATGAGCAGGCTAGTCTATCAGAGCTGACATTTAGTGGAAAACAAAGTGCAGGCATGAGAAGGTTACAGGAGCTGGCACATGCTTTTGCCCAGATTAGGCCATAACAGAACTGGACTCATCTAGTTTTGCTTTCAAAGAAATCCTTTTGTTCATATTTTTTTTTCTGCTTGTGAGCAGAGTAGGAGGCCAGAGCAGCAACAGTACTCAACAGCAGTTGAAAATAAGAGTTTGGATTTATTCTGTTACACACAGGCCAGAACTGATAAAAGAGGCTGGGGTTGGCTACAGCAGTAAGCTTGGTGAGTAAATCAGTGGTGCCTTCATGGTTTTGCACCAAGGGGGAACAGATTTGGAGGCAAGGATGGGAGCACTGTCCCCTCTCCAGGACAGAGCATTATTCCCAGGGTCATCCCTGCTGTCCCACACCCCTATCAACCCCTGTCACCCCCAGGGCAGTGCATCAGCTCTGCAGCCTCTGCTCCCAGCAGGATTTGGGCCCAGGGAGCTGAGCTCCTCCTGCCATTAGGCCTGGCAGGATGTGGGGCTGCTGATTCCTGATTCCAGCAAATTTGGCCACAAAACCCTGCTCTGCTCCTCGCTCTCCCCGTGCAGCTGCCATTGGGATTGGCAGGAACTTTCAGCTTTCTTAACTGTGGCTTCCTAATGGCCTTTTTGGACCGCTGTAGGTAAGCAGGTTTTATTATCCATGTCCAAATAATAGTGAATTAATTATGCAACCTAAACTAGTGCAGTGGATATGCGATTGTATCCTGACATTTACTAACCACCGGGGAAGATTTTTCCTGGCGAGTTCTTTGCACTGTACCATCAGATATTGGCCCCCAGCTGAAGGGCAAAGCTCTTTTCTGCTCAGCACTGCCCAAAGATGAAGAGCCTGTCCTGACCCCAGCAGGCTGAAGTGCAGCTTGGTGTGGAGATAAACCAGGCAGGAGAAAAAGTGGATTAATGGCAGGAGCACGGGGCTGAAAACCACAGAGTGAGTGGGTTTTGCACTGGGGCCTGCAGGAGAACTGGGAGAGAAGTGTTGTCTTCCCAGGTGTTGGTAGGAAGTTTTTCTGCCAGTGATGGAACTCCAATCCCCAGGTTTTGGAGCTATCATCACTAAGCAGTGTAGTATTTTTGTGTTTGAGAGGGCTTGGCAGCAACACTCAGCTGCTCAGTCCCACGCAGGGTGAGATGGAGGCTCGGAGCATTCACACCTTCCTCTCAATGGAACTGAACGGGCCAGTGGCTGCCAGGGTGAATCCAGTTCCTCAATAACCTGGGCTGCTCAGAAACTCACCAAATCCACAGAATAACAGATTTTTAGGAAAACATTTCCTTACCTAAAACTCCAAGTCTGAGCGTATTTGTTTTTCCTACAATTGTCATTATTTGCTGGTAAATATTAAAAGCGGAGACATTGAAGCTGAATGTTTGGAAGCAAAGCTTTCCCTCTGCAGTTCAGTGCCTTTATCTCCCTATTCATAGACCCAACTTAAAATTCTTTACTCTTAACATCACCATCATCTGTTGTCATAGAAACTATTGCAATACATAAGTACTCTAAATGACTGCAACTTGGTTGAATGGCAAGGGATCAAGATGGACTGTGATGGGGGAACACTTAAAACAGGTACATCCGTGGACAACAACTGATGATGAAAAGAGCTGTTCAGTCTCTCAACCAAAAAAGAAAAAACAAAGGGTACGACATTCATTTTCAGGCCAACAAATCATGGAATGGTGTTTATTGAACCTTTTTTGTTTATTTTGTGTATTCTTTCACATGAGACACATAAACCAGGAGCTCTTTGTTTTCTTTAAAGAAATCTGTGTAGTCCAGTTCTGAACTAATTTTACTGGGCTTTCTCAGTGAAATTCCTATGGAGAGTCAGGATTTACATTCCTGATTCCTTAAGTTTGTGTTTATTTGTACCTTGCTAACAAAGAAATAATACATCTGCTTGGTTTCCTGTGGCTGAGAAAACCAGCACTGAGCTTTACATTTCTACACCCATATTCCCTTCAAATGCTTGGTGAAAATACAGCCACCAGAGCCAGTTAGGCTTTAATTCTACAGTAATTTCTATACCTCCAGTACAACTGCAGTGCTTTAAGTCCCATACATCCCTCTGAAGTGTGTGCTGTTCCCAAGGAGCAGAACAGAAGGTCACTTACAAGTTACCATTTTTCCCCCCTTGCTATAGCTGCAAAATGCCAGAAGAGCTTCAATTTGAAGCCTGAAAAAACTGTTACTCCTGCATCATCTCAGTGGAATGCAAAGCTCAGACAGGTCCTTAGGATGTGTAAATGTCACAGAGATTCAGTTTTGCAGAGAAGTCATTGACACTCCAGTGACAGCACAGCAGTATTTTGCTTCTGGTTCAGTACAAATTACAGACAACTTGACATTAGAGACCTTCAAATGCAAAAGCAGACTGAAATCCTACATGATCAACTGACTTCCCCTATTTACAACAACACAGCTTTCATTTAGACATCTCTTTGGGGACAAAGTGATGGAATGGAAATGGAACAGGGACAAAAGCCGGGGAAGTTTCTGATTTGTGTGGTACTGCTTGATCCACGCTGAACCCTCTGAAGTCTGGCTGTGCCTCTGCCTTGCACGATGCCACATGTGAGGGTTGGTGGCACATCCCTGAGCTCTGCTCTCTGAACTCCCCCTGCACAAAGCACAGAAAGCCAACAGCTCAATAAGGAAAAGGCCTCAGCAGCCCTTCCACTCCTTGCTAGTTCTGTTTATTCCAGATAATTGTCTATGTTCATATATGTTGTTTGGTGACTTTGCAATTACCTTTCTTTCATCTTTCTTTTTACATGTAAGAACAGCCCGTGACCTTTATGTTAAGGTGGTTGAATGCAGCCTGATTCTGCATTTTAAAGAAGGCATTTGATGAAAATAAGACAAGAGAGATTAAACTCGGCCAGGAACCCCTGCAGGCCATGGGCTAAAATAATGCTTTGGGCTTTGGGACCAACTAAAGAGCCCAAATGAAGAGTGTTGTGTGTGTAGAGGCCAGATACTGCGTAGATGGCAAAAGGATTGGAGCAATGGCTTTAACTACCTGTGGAGTGAAGATATGACATTTACCCAGTGAATCTCATGGAGATCAAAAGGCCAAATATTGTTTCAAACAGCACAGGAGAAAAAGGGTTAACAAGAAAAAAATGTGCCAGAAAAAGTGAAGTGTGCTCTCGTCCTAAAAACCCACTCTGTGACCTCAGTTCATTTAGATTCCCATGTTCAGGAGCACCTGAGCTCCAGGGACACCAAACCCCCAACCAGTGCAACGTAGTGAAGAAAGTCATCCCAACTCGTGGTGCCTGCCTAGCAAAGCTGGGGCCAATCAGGAAGCAGGGTTTATATTGCCTAATTAATTCAACTGTCAGGAAATTAAACTATCATGTACTTTGATATCTGTCTGTTTTCTCAGGTGCAGTTATATTTGAAGAGACCCCACGCCTGTTTAGCTGTGATCCCTTTTGGAAATAATTGGCATGGTTTTGATTGATAATGTGTATTCCTCTTTAAAGGAAAACACACTATTTTTCATAATCAGAGGCTGAATGCATAATGAGTGCTCTGGTGCTGCCTTTAGCATCAGGTCTGTCAAACTGCACAGTTATTTCCATATTGATGCAAACTAAGATATTACACTCCCTCATTACATTGACATGGCACATCTTTCAACAGTCAGCTTCCAATCATACGTTCCTTGCAAACAAAATTACCTTCATTTTCTCTTTTGCTACAGAAGGAACTAGCAGTGGAAATGTGCCCTAACAAGCTAATCAACTAATTTTTAGAATATGTTTGAACCATTTAATATTCTAAAAGAAAACAAGAAAAAGTTGCTAATGGGTATGCTGGCATAAACAGAAATAAATAGACAACTGGTTGACTGAACATTAGCATACTTAAGTTTTATCGAAGTCACAGTGGAATTCATTTTGCAAGTCAAAAAAGCAAGATCTATTTGTATCCATAAGCTGAACCACCTCATTTACTCTCTACATTCTTGAGCAGATAACCTTGGTTATGAAGGTAAAAGGGAAAGAAAGGAAACTACCCTTTTATGAGCCAAATACTCCAGGCGATAAATTGATTTTAGTGGGACCAGTGTGGAGGGCTACTGATAATGGGCAGTGTGATACTAATGGCCCTGCTGCTAGGAGAGAGCAGCCAGGCTCTGGGTTATGGGCTGCCGTTCACAGGCTTGGCAGGGAGGGAGGGTGTTTCCAAAGCAACATCCAGGGATGGGAAGAAGGGAGAGGCAGCTTTGCATCCTGAAATCCTAATTCCCATCCCAAAGAGGCAACTGACAGCAGGGAGAGTTGGTGTTTTGAGTGACCCAGTTGAGTGGAAGGGGAAGGGTTGTGGTGAGCAGGCTGACAGGGACCAAAGGGGAAGGCTGTTGGCTGTAGAAAGCATTGCTGAGGCAGTGACACCATGCAGGGTACCCGTGACAGGTGGGTTGAGGTCTCAAAGAGCCTCACCAGCCCCCCAAGCACCCCTGGGAGCTTCCCAGGGACCTTTCCATTCTGTCAGGAACACATCCTTTGTTTTGCTGCAGGAAGGTTCAAACCCTGTGCAGGGATCCTCTTTTTGTCCTCATGCCTGTTTTCAAAACGGGGCTAGGTTTCATTTCCTATCAAGATCCAGCTCTGCATTTGTTACATATGTTAATTTGCTCGGGGAAAATCACAGAAAAGCAAATTATTGTCCTGATACAGTGTTCAGGCAAACCTCCAATGTGTCCCCTGGGTCTGAGTGTGGAATCAGTGACAGTCCTTCCCTGTGCCAGTGGGTGATTAGGGCCACAGTGGTCACCGGGGCTGCTTGTGCCTGAGGACAGCTCTGGGCAGCACCTTCTCCTGAGGCAGTGCAGGGAGCAGCCGAGCCCTCCTCACCTGAGGCAGAGATGTGCTGGTGCAGCTGCATGTCCTCTGGGTGCTCAACATCCTCAGACTGAGCAGGGCCACTTCCTACAACAGCTCCCCTCTTCCCAGACCCACACACTGCACAGGGCATGGGCACCACAACCCCCATCCCAGGCTGCAGCAGGGATTTGCTTCTGCACTGCTGATCACACCCAGATTTCATTCAGGTCATGTGGACTTTGAAGCTTGTGAATTGATCCTGAATATTTCAATGGCCAAATTAGACTTGTTCCACACACAGATCACTGTTAGGAATACATGGGGTGACTCACACATCTGAAACCATAATCTTGTAGCAGATCCCAGTTTTCCCAGCTCTATGTCTATGATTTACACATCTGAAACCATACTCTTGTAGGAGATCCCAGTTTTCCCAGCTCTGTGTCTATGATTTATACATCTGAAACAATAATCTTTTAGCAGATCCCAGTTTTCCCAGCTCTGTGTCTATGATTTACCCATCTGAAACAATAATCTTGTAACAGATCCCAGTTTTCCCAGCTCTGTGTCTAAAATTTGGGTACCGTATTTTCCTTTTCCCATCCAGCATTTCAGAGTCCAGCCCTGAAGGGCATGAAATCAGCATCACTGTAAAGCCTTAACACTATCATCAGCTGCATTTCCTTACACATCCAGGGCAAAACACCTCCCAAAGCTGACAGTTGCACGGGAACGCACCAGACTGTTCCCTGACATGGGATTAAACAACACACTGTGCAGCAAGAGAAATATCTGTTTGTTCTCGAGCTGAGCAGCCCCTGGCTGGGCTGAGGGTCCAGAAGAGAAGGAGGATGGCTCAAGATGAAAGCTTGCACTTCAGCTCTTGGGGGAAGGAATACATCCCTGGTCCTGTAGAATATTTCCCCTCCGTGGTAAGAATCAAGGTGGCGCTGTTCCAGCAAATAGCCCGGCAGGGCTGGGGCAGGACAGGCAGCAAATGGAACTGGAATCGTTTCCATCATAAAAGCACATCCTATGAGTCGGCAAGGCAGGCCAGGGAACAGATGTCCCAAGATCTGTCAGTGTTTCCTATCCATTAGGGATGCCTCTTGGTCTGGAAGACAAAAGGGGTGTCGGCTGAGGAAAGTGGCTGCTGGAAAAAGAAGGGTGGGAGCAGCTCTGTGTCCCACCAATGCAAGCATGAGGGTGTGCAAGGGAGTGGCCCCTCAATCTGAGCCTGTGGGCTGTTGCCCTGATGCAAAAGCCTTTGGTTGTTTATACTCTTGAACTGGAGTTTCTCACACAGCTTCACAAAAACAATGTCTATTTTTAGCATTTATCTATTGTTGACATTTTTGTCGT
This sequence comes from Argya squamiceps, assembly GCA_037834095.1. Lineage (NCBI taxonomy): Eukaryota > Metazoa > Chordata > Aves > Passeriformes > Leiothrichidae > Argya > Argya squamiceps. Next base: position 32,573,860 of record JBBMKD010000217.1, on the reverse strand, counting down.
CTGGGAGGAGAAATGTGGTGGACGGTGATGTTCACCATCCAGGTCGGAGAGGTGGCAACCTGTGTAGCCAATCTCTTGACCTTTGTACAAATGGATATAAATAATGGAGTCAGATAATTAGAGGAGAATAAAGAATCAGAAGCCTTCCCTTGACCTGCTGCATCTCTCTGGTGCCTGAAACTGAGAGAGTGGACAGGGAGGGGTCTCCATGGACAATATGGGATGGTGGGGTTGGAGCAGCCAGGCTGATGTGGGGCACAGAGCAGGAGAGGCAGCTCCCCTCCCCTCCATCCTGCTCAGGAGGTTCCCAACACGCTCCTCAGCTTGCAGATTTAGATACAAATTTGTACAAAGAAGTGTGATAACTCTCCCTGAAACCCGATTTGATTTTCTCCCTTCGCTATCTTATCTGGCACAGAGGAGATTTAAGTCATACCAGATTATGAAGTGTTATCCTCTCTACTCAGCCAGAATATCTGCAGACACTCAGGCTGCCAGGGCTGAGCTTCAGGTTGCCTCTGACTGCAAATTTCAGTTCTGAAGGTATTTTTTACCTGATTGCTGGCTCGAAAGATAGAAACACCAAGTCCTACAGCTGGTAATTTCTTTACATAAATAACAATTCTGCAAAAGATCCCTTTAATGACATCAATTATATGTAACTAAGTGCACTTTATAGACTGATTTCTTTTTTTAGGGGGTTGTTTTGAAGCATCTTTGAATTCATTAAGAGTCATTTTCCCTTTATAAACTGAAAAGCAAGTTTCCTGTAGACACCCACCCCCCTGACAGGTACATTGTTCCACTTTCATGTCTAGTTATTTACTTGCCAAATGCATCAGACACAGAGCCTGAGATCAGCCACACAGACATAAAAATACACAAATTACCCTTCCTCTTTTTCCCAGCAGGTGGTTGTGGAACTGTGGGCAGGAGATGGGAAAGAGGATGTGCCCCACTGGGGGTGTGCTGGGACTGGCTTTCCCCTCCAGGGGCTCCCCTGGTGCTGCATTTAGCCCAAGCTGCCCAAACAGTGAAAGGAGAGAAAAAACTGAGTAGAAATTACATCCTTTAAAGGTTAAATTAAGAATGCAAAGGTTAAAGGCTTTGTGCTGTCCCTGATGCAATCACTGCCCAGGCTCTGACAGCAGACCCTTGGTAGGCAGTGGTGCATCCTTTCACTGAGGTTGTGCTCCCCAGAAACATCAAGACCATCTGAAAACGCAGCAATCTGAGTTTTAGCTCCTGATAGTTTTCCACACTCAGCTTGGAGCTTCCTGCATCCCCTGGCAGCAATAGGAGGCCCAGTCAAGACAAAGAGCTCTTTCCCTTGGCAGAGCAAAGGAAACCTTTCTCTTGAATTAGGAATGCAAAGCTTCAATCTTGGCCAAAGATCTAAACCTCGACTGTTTGTGCTACATTGTGAGAGGTTGTTTTATATTGTCCCCATTCACATTCCCTCTGTGCAGGGAGTGGGGACAGTCCTCTGTGCCAGCTCACACAGACACTGCAGGAACAACAGCACTGAGGGCATGAGGCTCTCAGAGCTTATGGACATCTGGATATCTGCAGCAGTGTAGTGGTTTGAAAGCAAAACAAGTGAGAGGCTCCAAGTCAGAAATACAATTTAATAAGAAAAAGGAAAAAAAAGG
>JBBMKD010000217.1:32542498-32572108 GCA_037834095.1 Argya squamiceps | reverse complement strand
CAATTGGTTTCAACAGTTGATGAAGAGGGTGATAGAATACTTTGTGCATATCTTATTCTACAACCCAGGACAAGCAGAAAGAGAAGACCCCGACCAGAGCATTCCCTCTGCCATGTGAACTGCTGTTTCTACTTCAGATTTCACTGGCAATGTAGAAAAATGCCATTCAGGCAGAGCAAGATGCCTGTGCATGGAGGATTGCTGGAGAGTATAAAGTAACAGCCAGCCAGCAGCTGATAATCTGCTTGTAAACTCCTGTTTGGAAATAAAGACAATCCCATTTTACAGTAACCAGATGTTTTAACAGAATATTAGTATTTACAAGGGCCTCAGGCTATTGTTTTATACAGGTCTGAAGAGGGCTTACAAAACTGGAAAATCACAAGCAGTGTAGTTCAAAGGCCCCTCAAAGCTGTGACATTTGGTGTGATGTGGGGGAGATCCCCTTTTGTTTGTGCCTGGGATATTGGGTGGGATTGATTGCCAAATGTTCTTCCATAACTTACCTAACCAAGTTCCCCTCTGCTCCAATATTTCCCTGTTCTTGATTATCCATAATTGGATAACTTCTCCAATTTTCTCCTTGGAACACTGAAGATAAGGTTTCTGTTTAATCATCCCACTTTAAGTACTTGCAATCAGACAGGATATTGCTGCTTTTAAAATAAGACAATGACATTTAATGACTTTCATTTCTTCCTATACAAAAGATTAATTTATATGCTGGAGTCATCTTTTTCATTGGAAAATTCTCCCCACTCTGTTTGAAATGATTCAATCTGATTAACAACTTAATTCTCCTTTTATACTTCTGATTTTGTGGCTTTCCCTGCCAGCATTCGCTTGTCATCTCTTTACCAACTCTAATTCAGCTTTTGTTTCTGAATTAGTCTGAAGTTAAGAAGGCAGGCAAGCTGTGAGGTGTGTGAGTGCAGATGTGCTGCCCCTGTAGCTGTGCTGGGAGGCAGGAGCTGGGAAGGACAGCTCTGGGCTGAGCTGATGGAGCAGCACCACACCATCACCAAAAGCTGCAGGAAAACAGAGGGATTCCCTTAGCAGCCCTTAGAGGCTCTCAGAGCTCCAGGTGAAGGACTGTGGGCTCAGCATGTGCATCCCTGGGAAATCAAAGGGCAGATGCAGCACTGGGGAGGCAGAAAACTCCTCCCTGCTGTTTTCCAGGCTCCTGGGAAAAGCCCCATGTCAGGAAGCTCTGCAGGGAAAAAAAAGTCATGTTCTAGAATACACCTTACCTGACTGATTTAAACTGCAAACCCTCAGATTTATCCTGCCAGTTTTAAACTGTCTCCTTGTAGTGTTCCATGAGTGCTGGTGGAAAGAAAGGCTTCATGCAGGTGCTATGTGCACATCAGCTGGATGGTTCTTGGAGTACAAATGGGAAAGCTGTTCAAAGCTTTGACTTTGTGCATCATTACTGGTGATTTGATGGTTAGAAACATAAATTGCAATGCAATCTTTACCTTCCAGTATATAAGTGTTTGCCTTTAGCAAAGTCAACACCATTTTTAAGAATTTATATTGGGTTTCTGCTAATATGCTTTAAAGGAATTATCATTTTCTTTACTCTGCTGACCATCATTTTGGTTTTGGACCTTTTCTAACTTTTACTTTTACTTTGCTTAGCATCTATAACTTCCTGATTTATAATATTTTATTTCTGTGGTATTTATTTATGTTCTCTTAGCTTCAGAAACATCTTTTTTTCTTTCAAATCAAACTTTAAGTGAGGAAGGCCTTCTGTGGCTTTGGGATTAGGATTTTCCATCATGAAGGAATAGGTACTTGAGCATAACTATAATAACTTTATAAGATATCTTTATTCTGACAAAACTCTCACATATGCCCAACAGATTTAGCCCCCAGTTGTTTTCTGGACTGTAAAACCAGTCATTCCAACAGACCAAATGTAAAAATACAACACTGAAGGGGGTTAGTGGGAGCCACTTGGCTGTGTGAGAACTTTTTAAAAGCTCTAATGGCATTTTCTACACTTCTCTGTCTTTATATGAGACCAGTGAGTGAGCCCAGATGCTTTTCTTTCTCCCAGTCCATTCTCTGTCCATGCATGGAATGCCTTTCCACCGTGTGATCAACAGTGTGGTTTGCATAGAGTTGGAGCTACAATATCACATTTCCATGCTCATTTTAGTGCCACACTCAATTTTCCCTTGAGTTAATATCCTACTCCCTATCTGTGCCATTGCTGCCCAGTGGCAATTCCTTCCCAGTGAAGTGGCATCTTCGTTTTTGGAGCTGGCACTTTGTTTCCAACTCATGTGTTATAAATAAAACCTTTTGGGGGTTTTATTTATTTATAAATATAAATAAAACCTTTCGGTTCTCCTGACACACACAGCCCCAGAGCAGCTGGAATGTCAGGTGGGATGTTCCTGCCCTGCCCCACATGTGGCCACACACTGGAGCTGCAGGGAAGCTCTGCAGCCCTGTCCCAGCCCTGCCTTTCGTGGGAATTCCTTGGGCAAGGTGCACACCCATGTGCACAGGGCCATAAGAAGATGCTAACGGTGCTTCCCACCCCAGCACTGTGAAGCATTGTAATGATGCCTTAACACAGCTCAGCAATCAAGCTCTGGAGTGTAATGAAAACAGGAATAGGTGTTTAACAGAGTAGAAAAGCATGCAGGCAACAGAATGAAGATGATTCTTCACTTAAGGGCACACACATGTAAATACACGGATGTGTCACTGGGCTGATCCACGACACTTGAACACAAACACAAACCCCACTGCAGCCAGGGATGGCACTCATTAGGAAGGCGAGATTGGATCCACTTGCCAGATTAAGATTCTAATCCTGCCAATAACTTCAGGCTGCTGAAATCTGACAGCCACGTGATGCCCTCCATGTGGCATCTTCCATGAGCATCAGCTCTGCCCCAGTGCCTGCCCTGTGCCCCTTTCCACTGGGATCACAGTGGGATGAAGCAGCACACTGGGAACACCAGAGAGCTGGACAGCACCCAAGCAAAGGGCTTAAGGCATCAAAGATGATGACAAATAATGAAAAGCTAGAGCAGGGTAGAAAAAAAGTCTGTCTCCAGTCATTTCATCCAGAGCATTGCCTCTCCTGTTGAATTGGTTTTGCTGGCTGGAGAGGCAGCTTTGATGCTGTTGGTACCCTGAGAGTAGTATTGGCATGGCCATCTTCTATAAGAAAAAACATAACGGTGAAGTGAATGAGAGTTGACATGACAGATTGTATCTGCTGTGCCTCTTGGCCCCAAAGGCAGTCGTTTGTGGTTTAAAACTCAGTAATTATGGATGTACACAAATGTTTCTAATGGGCCCCAAACAGTCAGAAACACAGGCACCATCCCAGAGAGCTGCACAGCAGATTGAAATTAAACAAATGCATGAGGAATGCAAGGTCCACCTGTGTGGAGGGAAACCTCAGACTGGGGAGCAGCCACAGGTTGTCCCATCCTGAGGAAGATCACTTGGAAAAGTCTGGCTGTGATAAAAAACCAAAACCCACACGGAGCTTTACAAGGCTTGTGGAGGGAGGTGTCCCTGCCCACGGCACAGGGTTGGAACCAGGTGGTCTTTGGGCCCTTCCAACCCAAACCATTCCATGGTCCTGTGGCCCTGTGAGGACTGGCTGGCTCTGCTGGAGGAGAGCCCATCTCCCCCAGTGAGGAGCTGCACAGGCAGGGAGCTGTTAAACACAACTGTGCCCTCTGTGTGCCTTAATCTGCACCCTGACTGCACTGAGGGTGTGGGCTGGCTGCAGTTTGGATTTTTATTCCATTCTGAGCCCTTGATTCCTGTGTTCAAGCCCAGCAGAGACCCTTGACCGGGCAGGACGGGCTGTCGGGGCACGGCTGGTTAATGAACCACCACGGCACCTTTGTTTCTCTGGCTGCCTGGTGCCCTGCTCTCTCTTGTACAATTATTACAAAAATCAGACAGAACCTTGCCTTGAGATATGCTTTTCATAGTGGGATAGATTTTATTATACCAGCCATACAATACCCGCTATTATCATTTTGATTATATGCTCCTCTCATTTGCACTATTGGAACATTATCTGTAGTACATTCATTATTACTTTATAAGAAACTGAAACTACATCCTTAAGATGAATTGTAAGGAAGGATTTCTATTTCCTCAGATAGATACTTTGGCTGAGATCATTAAGTGGCAAACATTATTTGTAAAAGTTTCGTTTATTTTATTTACGTAAACTCTAAAAGAAAGAAATAACATAGATATTTCTAACAGACAGAAAAGCCTGCGGCTAGTGGCAACAAATGACTGCAATTTAGAATTCATGTACTATTAAGAAGTTCTGATTAAATTGTAAGTTCCTTTGGAGGAAGGAAGTTGACTGAATGAGAATCTGGCCCAGTGAGCTTTGATGGGCTCGCAGGTGCCAAGGGGTCAGCAGGGACTCACAGGTTCCTTCTGCCCCACAACCCAAGGTCTCTGAAGGTCAGCTCCATCATGAACCTGAGGGGAGAGAGCAGAAGGCTCTCTTAATAGCCCAGCTGGGTTTAAAGAGGTGCTGGATCACCTGTATGGCTGGTGAGCATCCCTCATCCCTCACTGGATGTGTCCGTGGGGGAGCCACCTTGGGCTCTGTGTCCACAAACAGGGACAGAGGAGTTTGCTCCCCATCTTTTCTCTGTGCTGTTCTCACTGTGCAGGAATCCTCATCCTTTTGCACACAGGGGAAGGGAAAACCACCAGCCACAGGGACCTTACCCAGCTCTCTTGGTCCAGATCCATCCCTGCCTCCAAACCAAACTGCCCAATTTCTGCTCAAAGTGCCTGGGTGCAAATCCTGACCTTGCTCAAGGTCTAAATATCCCCACAACTACTGTACAATCAGAATTTCACAGTTCCTCTGAATGAACAGTGGCAGAAGCACCTGACTCCTGAGGCATTCCTTATTTCTGCCCCTGCTCAGTGCAGGGATGTTGAACTGGATGACCTTTAAAGGTCCTTTCCAGCCCTGAAATTCTGTGATTCCAGGACTTGGCAGAGCTGCTCAGCTGCCATGGCCAAGTCAGGCTTGTCACTGGTATTTAATGGACATCTCTTGTTTCAGTTAAACCCCAAATTGTGGGTGCAGCTGGACCATCCCAAAGAACCTGCTGATACATGAAGCCCATTGCTTCTTTAAGAAAGATAATTTGTGATAACTGGAAGATACCACACTTTGCTGTGTAGATAAGAACATTTTCAGGTTGATTGCAAATCATAAATATTTGATGTACTGTAATTACTAGTTCTTAAGTATCATTTTCCAAATTATTATTTCTATTAAATGCATAGAAACTTGAAATGGAAGAGTGAGTTAATGCAGAAACACTTCATCACCATCACTGCAGATCTGGGTTTAGGGAAGGTCATAAGTGAACTTGTCTTTGTTTCTTCCCACCTGTCTCATAGACCACTGCAAACAAAGCAGAATCAGGCTGGACTAGATGGTCTTTAAGGTCATTTCCAACCTAAATCACCCAGTGATTCTGTGAATTAGTAGAAACTGAAAACAAAAGTAATTCCCATGAGAATAAAGGTTGGGGTCCTGCTATGATTTTATGCTCCCCTTTGCTCCACCTGGCTGCACCATCATGTCTTTGGGCAAATGATTTAATCTCTGTCCTCGCTCAGAGCCATCAGTTAAATGGATACAATTCTTGTGTGCTGGCTCTGTGACAGGGTTTGGCTGATGTTTGCAGAGCCCACTGAGATCTCTGACAGGAGACATCCTGCACAGCCTGTTCACCTTCAGGCTGTTCCAAGCAGGACACAGACAGGGATGCTGCTGGGGGATGAATCACCAGGGGTTCTCAAGGCTCACTTCTTCACTCCAACAAATCCAGTCTTCATCTCCTGTGAGGCCACTCACAGCCAGATCTCTAAATTCAGTTATTTTCTCCATATACCCCATGTGCCCAATACAAAATTTCCCACTTGGTGATGTTGGGCTTGAGCTGCTGGTGGGGTGCAGCTCCTTCCAAGACATTAAACAGTGTCCTGCAGACCCGGGCTTGGCAGTGCTGTGTCCCCAGTGGTGGCAGAGGTGGGTGGCTGCAGTCCCCTCTGGCCAGTGGATGTGGATTCCTGGTGTTTGCCTGTTTCTGCCTGACCCCTAGTGCTACCTGAGCTCTCCTATGAGGCAGCTCAATCATTGCTTACAAGTTGGCAAACAGAAAGAAAATATACCAACTAATCTGGAATAAGTCAGATATACTTTTTTTCACCTCTGGGGAGATTTTCAACTATAACAATGTAGCTTTGAGCTTCTGACAGATGCTAATGAATTGTTGTTTACATGTTTGATTTACTGCCTAAACAAAGATAAGACATGCTCTTGAAAACACATTGAATGCACAATCCAAACACATCCATTAAATCTGTCACAATAAACATGACAGCTTTCTTCTAACCTAACAACTGGCATGCCTCATTTACATATTAATGAGAAAACTGGGATCAGTCTGCACAAATTGCTTCTATCTTGCAAGGGGGAAGCACTGACTGACAGTGCAGCTCTCCATGGTGTAAATACAACAAGTAAATACCTCTGCCATCTTAATGGATTTTATTTTTATTTGCCTGTTTGGTTCCACAGTTATTGATTAGTTGTCTCTCGTGAACTGCAATGACAGACTTTACAACTGCAGGGACAGACACTGAAAGAGTTCCTTCAGCTTCCCTGGTGCCTGAGGTGTCTGCTGGCCTTTGGGCTTGGCAGCTCCCTGAAAGCCTTGGTTAAAGGCTGGATCCACCTCAAAGTTCTCACTGCTCTCTTATCACCATGGGGTTCATGTCCCAGTGCTGCCAAGTGCTCTGCTGTCCCTAAAACACAACATATTCTTCTTAAACCTCTGCGGGATGAGCATTCTGCAGGTGGGACTACAAAGCACAGAGGAGACACTGCTAAAAAGCCAACCCTGTGCTATTTCAAGGGTGAATTGGGAGCTAGATTCCTGGAGTTACTTGGATTCCTAATTGTGCAGAGGTTGTAGCAGGCTACACTTACCCCTGTGCTGTGAGTTTAGCAGTGGCATCTCAGCTGCAGGGAAATCTGAGATTTAGGCATAGCAGAGGCCTAAAAGAGTTTTTCTGGGATCCTGGAAACTCTGAATTCACATCAGCAGGGAGTTACACACTATCTGACATGTTTTTTTCAGTACCTGTACCCTGCACTACATTTTAGAATGCTTAAACCCCTAATTTATTTATCTCTAATTGTTTACAAGTTGGAGATCTGTCCCACATGGACACCTGGGCTGTCTCAGAAAGCTCAGAGCCTACCCAGGGCAGACCATGTCACCTACATCCATCACCAGCCCCAGGAACCTTGCTCTCTGCTGCCTGTGAGGAGTCCCAGAAGCCTGGTCTGACTTTTGGACAGCTAAGAGAGATAAGATTAATTGCCCCTTCAATGTCACTGACTTTCAGTCAGGTACACATTCTGAGGTGCTCAAATTACCTTCCAGAATGGCACTCAGCTTCTGAAATCAGCAGCTACTTCTGGCAAATGGATTTGGAGCATATATTGACACAAGGCCCTACATGGCCTTGTGCTGGGGAGAGGTTCCTAAGGCACCATCCATGCTCAGGTTCAGCTCAGGGGATGCTCAGGATGCTCACAAATAGATCCTAAAGCATATAGTGGACCCTAGATGCAGTGCCATCAAATATTACCAAATTGGGGATCACTCCATTGAACACTGCAGTGAACCTGAATTTTCCAGGGATGAAAGTTCTTGCAGCAGGGACATGGGAAGTTGCCTACTCAGGTCCAAACCAACACAAATCCAAGCTGCAATCCTCAAATGCAGCCCAAACCTGACTAGAAAGGAGGATTGCTGCATGTTTCCCACAGAAGCAGCTTTCAGGCATTCAGAGGCAGAAGTTGTGACCATCACGTGTCTGTCTGAGGGCACTGGGGAGCTCTTTGATGAATTTTGATCTGCCTCTGGTTGTACACTTAAGACATAGCTTGGGCTTTGGGTATAGGGAAGTTTCCTCTTGTAATAGTTTGCTCTAAAAGGCTGTATGAATAACACTAGGAATGATCCAAACTGTTCCAAAGGACTCCAGGGAAATTAATGCACTCCTATGCTTTTGTTTTGAAGTTGAATTTTTCTTTTTGGTCTCAAAGAACTATTCCCTCTCTACCAAATTGTGCACACTGCTTTATTCTTCTGAGGCCCACAGAACCAAACATTTCAGAAGACTAATTTATCTCCTGGAATTTACAGTCCTATTTCTAGATTAAAAGGGCTGTGTTCAGTTACTCTTGGATATAGATTCCTCCTCCTCCTCCTCTCCAAAACTCTGTTATCTGACTTGTGTCTCCAGACATTACTGGTTTGCCCCTGAAGTAGTCTTTCATCTGTTTATGGCTGAACAGTTTGTGTGCTACTGGGGCATGGCATAATAACTGAATTTATATTAAATAATTAACATCAAATGAAACAGATTTTTTTGCTATGAATGTTATTCCAATCCACTTTTACAGAGCTACATTCACACAGCCGAACGCACCCAGGGAAACACGGACAACCTCCCCCAAAATAAAACAAGCCCCCAACCCCCAAAACTTTCTCTGGTGACAAAGAGCTTCATTCAGATGCAGAGGCAGAGCCCCAGCCTGGTTCAGGAGGAGCCCTCCCTCCCAGGGACAGGCTCTGGGGAAGTCCATGGGGTGGCTCACAGAATGAGCTATTGCTCAGCCACACTGAGCACAATTAGTCGTGTACAACATACAAGCAATGAACTGATTTAATTTCCCTGTCAATCAGCAAGGAAAAAGGGCCAGCACAATGCAGAGAGTCTCTTCTCTTCAATCTGAGAAGAGCTTTGGGGGAAATATTGTAAATGTCATAATACAATATGTTAAATATAGTAGTTAAAACACTGTTCTGCAGCCAAATTCTCTTCTTAGACGCACACACAACTCCCACTGGCAGGAACAGGAGTTGTGCAGTGTAGCCCCAAATGAGGAAAAGCTGTTCTGGGGAGGGAAGGAGGTTGATCTGTGTGTGTGTGTGTTTGTGTGTGAGTGTGTGTGTGATTGTGCCCTCTGATGGCAACAGAGACCTGTGGATATGAAAATATTCTGAAAAACTTTGAAGGTTAATGAGGAATAATTTTGGAAGAGATTTCTAATCCTGTGCTCCAGGACACTGGAATAAATCCTAGGTCAAAGCCAGCATTTCTGTCCCTCTGTCCTAATGAACTGTGGACCAAGGAAGTGCAAGAAGACCCCAGCCTAAATCCTGACTTTAACACTCCCTGTTTGGGGTTCATGCAGATGACTCAAAGCTGCTTATCCCACACCCAGTGTGAAACCTTCACCCTGACAGTGCTGCTGAAGGCAGCAGCTGTGCAGAGGCTGAGCACAAGGACTGTGCTTCCCATGTTCTGCAGCAACTCCTTCTTGTCTGAAGTGCCAGCAGCTGCACAGGCAGAGGTTTGCTCCAGCTAAAGCCATTCCTAACCAGGGAGCAGGGACACTGCCAGGGGCCTGGCTCCAGCACAGGGCCAAGCTTTGCTGGGGGATAGTTAATAAATACAAATATAATCACAGAAACATGGAATGGTCTGGGTTGGAAGGGACCTTAAAGCTCATCCCATTCCACCCCTGCCATGGGCAGGGACACCTTCCACTATCCCAGGGTGCTCCAAGCCCCAATGTCCAACCTGGCCTTGGGCACTGCCAGGGATCCAGGGGCAGCCACAGCAAATCTGGGAATTCTATTCCAGGGCCTCCCCACCCTTCCAGGGAAGAATTCCTTCTCAATATCCAGTCTGAAGCCATTACATACAAAAAGCCATTTATTTCAGGTGAAAACCATTAGATAGATAAATACTGTTTCCCTGGTAGTGATGGCTCCAGGTTGCAGCTTGGTCTTCGTAACCACCTTAAATCTTTGTAACCACAAAGAGGTGATGGAGTCTCCATCCCTGGAGGTGTCCAAGGAATGGCTGCATGTGGCACTCAGAGCTCTGGTCTGGGTGGCAAGGTGGTGATCAGTCACAGCCTGTACTCGATGATCTTGGAAATATTTTCCATCCTAAATGACTCTGTGATTCTGTGTTGTTATGGGAAAACTCTCATTTTGGGACACCAAATGTGTCCTCATCCATACTTTCCCTTCCTTATCCCTGCTCCCCATGAGGAGCTACAGGCATGCTAAGGCCATATTTTCACATATACTCCATATTTGATCATATTTTTTAGCCACCAGCAGGAAGGCACATAAAGCAGAAGCTGCACAGTAGTTAAAGATCCCAGAGCAATTGGCAGGTGTGGACACTGAAGGAGCTGTGAGACCACTCTAAGGAGGAACAGTCAGTACAGCTCAGTGTAAACAGAGGAGTGGAAAGAGGAAGCAAGAGGCACAATCCATCCTTTGGGCTTTTCCCATGTAAATTTGTCTTATCTCTTTAAAACCCATTAATTTTTTTTTTTGTAGAGTTGACACACCAAGGTAAATTAATTCCACAATTTAAGTAGATTTTACGTGGGGGGAAAAAAAAGAAAAAAAGGAGTTCCTGCTATTTGCTTTAACTGCTCAGAAGTTTCATGTGGCAAACACTTATTCTTAAATTGAATAGCACATAATCACTCCCATTACACCTCCTCCATGCCACTCAGGCTGTGTCAGATCTTTATCATATTTCTCCTTCAATCAGCTCATTTTCCAAGCTGAGGGGAATACAGGGGAATGGCACACAATATTCAAGAGGTGATCACACATGAATTTATCTAGTGGCATGGTGATGTTGTCTGGTTTAGTGGCATTTTGCTGCACTTGTGATGGTGGCAGGATGCAGATGGATCAGAGCTCATGGACAGGTGTAGCACCTTTTATTGCACCAACTATACAGCTGGAAAAATTAAATGAGCTTTCAGGCACACATGCCTATAGATTCTAGTTGCCTTTTTGGCTGCCTGGGAGCTTTGACTGATGTTCCTTCAAACTATCAGCAGTGGCTCTCAGATCTCTTTTCTAAGTGGTGAGAGCTGAAGAGGAGCTCATCAGTGAGTACACAGACAAGGCTGGGGGCTTCCCTTTGAGCTTGGCAGAATTGAATTTGATCTGCTGTTTTGCCACAGAGTCCTTTGGCACCACGGGACCCTCTGCAGCTCTCTGATGGCTTTGCCTTTGCCTTTTGCACCATTTTGTAACATCATTTCATTACCCCTCTGTTTTCTGGAGGAAATTTGTAAAAGGAGGCGAATACAAGGCAGGGGTAGAAATATCCTGTGTTTTGTCTGCAGTAGGGCACAGGTATTGATGGGCTCAATAGCTATTCAGAATGAACAATCTCTCCACCAGAAGAGTTTTTACTGAGGCATCGTTGGCTCTTTAAAATCCTGGTTCACACAGACTTTTTTTCCTGCTGGGTCCCGATCATTAGAGTTTCCAGCAGAGCAGCTGTCAATTTGGGCTTACCTCGCTTCCAGGATCCCAGTTGGGAAAGCCTTGTTAAATTGTCGTGTTGCAAAGCAATCAAACATGTTTGTTTGATTGTTTGTTTGTTTGTGATGATTTATGCTGTGATTAGGCTTTTGATATTACACTGGTTGGGGTAAGGTGCAAGCAAGCTCTTGAAACAGTGCCAGCACTAAGTCAATATTTCATTAAGACTCATTTATGAGAGAGCTGATGAAGGACTGCAGTGAGGTCTCTACACGTTTCATATTCATCTATTTGGGTAAGGCAGCTGATTATTTAAAATATATTTAGATACTTGGTGTAGCTGTAACTGATACAATTCCTAATGTGGGAACAGTCATAGTGATAAAAAGTCTTTTACGAACAAAATTTAATCTACCTCCCTATAAAAATTAAAAGTGATTGTAAATATGTGAGAGTAAAGACACTTCTGTTGCTGTGTCTGTGTGGCTGTGCAGAGACAGCTCTGCAGAGCAGGGGAAGAGTTTGAAAGAAGAGCCTGGGCATTATTGAGACCAGGCTGGGCTGCCTGTGGCAGGATTTATTTATAGTATTTTTGGCAAGGGCATATATTTCCTCCCTGGATTTTCCCTTCTACTCAGTCTCTTTGCTCTCCCTGTTACACACACTGTGGGACACCCACTTGCCAAGGCTCCTCGGTGCCCCCCACTCAGCCCAGGCACCAGAAGAGTTTTTCTCCCCCTCAGAGGCACCATAAGACGCCGTATGAGTGAGAAACACACAAGTCACTTGTTTGCCAGCTGAGGAAACATCCACACAATGAACTCCTCAGCCAGTACCCACTGACAGGGAAGGCTGGAACACCACAGAAAGCCTCGTGTCAAAGTGAGGGGATGGAGTGAAACGTTACTCCAGCCCTGACAAACACTTGGCACCGGTGCCGCCAGGGAAGATTAATGCCTCCCTTCTCCTTACCTGCACCGACATGATGTTCTCTGACACCCAGATCTAACTGTAGGAGCTGAGGTGTAGGAAGCGTCACCCTCGTTAAAATGTTCTCAGGTAATGAGTGTGTGATGATGTGGAGACAAACAGGAGGTTAACAGATAGCTCTTTATCTCCTGCATGAGAAAGGAGGGCGGCGTGTCTGCCGCGCCGATAGCGATCGCTGCGGGATGTCCTTTCCTGTGCTGCCAGGGAAATTATACACCGAGGTCAACACACTCAATGAGATGCTGCCAAAATATGTATTTCCTTTCTGCAGACCTTTTTTGAAGAAAGGTCTCATGCTGGAGACTGTAATTAATAAAGGAAATATTTATACAGTGTCACAGAATTTAGCAGTCACTCTATAAACATAGATGATCCATGTTCCCTGTCCCAAAGCACTTACAGGCTAAAAAAGGCAAGAGACACGGAGCAGTTTAGATGAGGGAGGGAGCAGGGATAATTAATGGTGAGAAGAAAGAGGATGAGTTGCAGGGAAGGGAAAGCTTCATCATGGAAATCCAGGTGGTTGTAAGGCCACGATGGAAGAGTTGAAGAGTGAAGTCTTTTGAAGGGGCAGATGCAGATGTGGGCACATCTGGGAGCAGAGGCTCTGCTGGCAGTGCTGCTGGAGTGATGGTGAGAAAACTGCAGAGGGGCTCGACAGCAGATGTGGAGGAAAGGCCCTTCAGGACGTGGGCAGTCATTGCCTCAGCAGAAAGGCGGAGCAGAGGGCTGGAGCTCCGGGTGAGCTGGGAAAGCTCATGGAGCAAGGAGAGCTCAGGGAAAGGTGGAGAGCCAGCAGTGGAGAAGGGAAGAAAAGCACTTCAGAAAACGCTGAATGAATGTGTGGTGGAGACAGGAGAAGTCCCAGCACACCGCTGCTGAGAGGAGGGGAAGTGAGATAAAGGAAAGGAAGTTCAGGCAGCAAGAGTTAAGAACTTTGCCATTGATTCTGGGGACAAAGGAGGAAAATAAATGATAGAGAAGTGAGTGGGATTAGGGGAAGTGCTCAAAGATAAGCGTGGCAAGAAGGTAGAAAGCAAAAGACAAAGGCGAGCAGGCAGCACGGGGGAAGAATTAATCAGGGTCAGGCGACTGGAGGGGATGGCTAAACAACCAAAGGAGCCCGAGCCACTTCTGACATTGTCATTTTTCTCCTCTGGTGGGAAAAAAGAAAGAAATTAAGATGATTTTCAAATATCTTGGCAATAAAAGTGAGGCATTGTACCTGCTTGATTCAGCCCCACTTGTGTGTTAGCTGGGGGCAGCACTGGGGTGGGGCTGCACTGAGTGCTGTGAAATTGGTCCTCGTCTGAAAAGTGCCGAGTTCAGGCAATTCAAATATTCAGTAGTTTCCAATATTCCCTTGGAAAGATAAAGTCGGCGTGTGCCTGAGTTTTGAAGTAGTAAAATGCCACAGTATTTTTAGTCTTTGTTTGATCAAAGAAAAATGAACCAGATAGACAAGTGAAAAATTACCCAGGAGCTGAAGTCACTGGTGATGTCTTTTATTGCGCTATCATACAAATAGGAAGGATGTTCTTTTCATCTGACATAATGAAAAATGTATACCCTTTTCAAACTCACTGGTATTCATTCTGAAGTTAGCCCTCCCAAAAAAAAAAAACCAAAAAAAAAACCCCTTGACGTTACCTAGAACTTGACAAGTTCTGATTAATTTAATAGGAAAAATCTCTTGATATCAAATACCAGCTACTGTTCAGGAGAAGGTGAAGGGAATATGAATTTTATTTTAAACTCATCTATCACATAGAAGTAATATTAAAGAGCAATTTTCAGACTTTTCTTGTACTAATATTTTTTGTTCATATTAGATTAATCAAGACAAATATTCTCAGAAGAGTTAGGGACAATTCATTCCTGAGTAGTTACAGCTCTGAGCATTATCCAATCAGGTAGGCAAAATAAGGTTTTTATACCATGTGAAAAATGTGTTCTGCTCCAAAATTCCAGCACTTTTGCATCACAGAGATGTCAGCCACTGCTGGGGCCACGTTGTGTAAAATATGTGGTGCACTTTAGCAAGACATCCTCCATCCTCCCTTGCTGAAAGTCCAGTTTGGGACCAGAAATGAAATGGTGGTGGTGGTGTGTGACTGGGGCCAGACACCCACAGTTAAGTGACATTGCCAAGGTCACACGGGAAGTCTGGGGCAGAAATAAACCCTGAAATCTGATCTCTTGGGTCACATCCAGTTCCTTAACCAGAAAATGCTCTTACCACATCCTGTGCGAGCCAAGTCAAGGCAGTTGTAGCAGCCCCTGCAAAGGTAACAGCAGCTGTGGCTCTCCTTTGGGGTCTGACTCCACACTTTTTAAAGCTGATGGAGAAAGTCCTGCTGAAGTGAAGGGCCAGCAGTCAAGCCCTGAGGTGCTTTCATGCTGCTTATGTCTTTCATTTGATTTTCACAATGTCATTGAAAATGCACTCCAGCACACAGTTCTTTGTGGGTTTGAACCAGTGGTGGCCACATCCAGCTTAGGTTTGTAGACTCACCTTTGCACCAGATCAATGCACTCTTACACTTTCATGAGGAGAAGCACTTGATTTCACTCCACATTTTATGGCAGCTCATAAAGGCTGCATTTGAGCTGCTGTGTATCATAAAGCACATTAGGAGTTGGTGGAATTCTGAGCTGAAACTGGGATGCAAAAGAAGATCCTTCCCCAAGTATGGTTTAGGGATATATTACTGCATCCACCAAATATTCCCAAATAAATGGGACAAGTTCCTGGCTGGGCCACTGGGTGGTTTGTGATGGAGGTGCAGCCAGAGAGATCCTGGTGAAACTCTTCTGGCACTTGGAGCACTTCTGTGTACCCAAATGTTCTTCTGCTGCTTTGCAAGACTAAAGGTCTGTCTGTTGAAGCTTCTTTTGTCAGAGGAATCTGATTCCGTGCTTTTCCTCTCTTTATCTCCACCAGAACCAGGGAGGTGACAGGAGAGCTTTCTAGGAATTACACTGCCTGAACCTTTCCTGTCCACAGGCAGCTTTACCAGCAGATCCTTATCCCAGCCTCTGGGGTGGAGGTTTCCTGCAGCTAGTTACAGAAACATAATATTTGTGTATTTCAAAGACAAGGGATAGTTTTTAATTTTTATCAGTTTTCATGCATAATAATAATCCCCACCACTTTGCAGGATCCTTGTCATAAAAGACTTCTGGGATGGATTAAACTCCTTGGCACCTCCTCAGTGATTAATCAATCTCAACAGGCATTTATTGCTTTGTTCACTACAGCACAGGAGAGATTATCCCTTAAATATACTTGACTCTTTTGGTACTATTCAATTACACCAAAAAGAGCCACAACACATATACAATTATTTTGAACTACTTCTCCAGCGAGGAGCAATTGATCTTTGAGAGTCTCTTCCTCTTCTTGTTATGCTGATTAATAGCCTTGGAGTTAGTCCCTGAGAGGAAAACATTTCCAAAAATAGATGACAGTTTCCATCTTCATATTTTAATCCCTCAAGGGTCCTTTGCATCCACAACAAAGCCTGGAGGAATATTCCTATTTCTCCCCATCTTTTTTAACCTTGTCACCTCCACGATGGAGCCACCCAGCTCCCGGTGCAGGGAATGGAAATTCTTGGTGCCACTTAGGGCCACCCCATGTGTGCCTGTGTCCCATGACAGGCTGTCCATGTCCTCTGGGGGTGCACCATGTCAGGGGGTGCCTGGCTGTGTCAGTGGGAGAGCCCAGTGCTTCCTGAGCAGCTCTCCTCCAGTGCTGAGGGAAGAGGAGCATCACCCACATCCACTCAGGTGGAAATTCCTGCAGAAATACTGACAGAAATCCTGGGAAGGGGAGAGGGTGGATGGTAAACAGGGGGAGGACAGTGCCATGATGCACCCACCTTCCTGCTGCTGACAGCTTCTTGCATTTTCCTGCTTTTCAACACGAGCCGCAAGGCTGGTGGTGCATTCACAGCTGCTCTCGTGGCCAGCACATGAGCCTGCAGTCACTTGGAGATTGCACATTGCACTCTTCCCCTTGGAAATGTCTTTAATGCTATCCCATACCAGACACAACCAGCCAGAGGGAAGAGGTGACTGGAACCTCAGACCCTCCCATCAGTCTTAGAGGGCTTTTCCAGCCTGAAGGATTCCATGGTTCTGTGAAACACCAGGAGAGGAGTGGGGCTCTTTGCTGGCTGTGCCTGGGCTCGGGTCTGTGATCCTGCTGCTGGAGCTCCACGTGGCTTCCCTTTAAAGGAATAACACCTTAAAGGGTTGGTTTGCAAACAAAATAATGATCTTTTCTTACTTCTCAGGAAATGATTTTTAATATAGTTTATTGAAGCAAAGGGAGAACAATTTAATTGTGAGAGCTGCTGTGAACCATATTTAACCCCCAACGTACTAAAAAGAGAGTTTTCAGATAAGTTATGGTTTTTAATCTAAGTTAAACCATTATGTACATAAGCACTATGTTTTTACTATTCTAATAACTGCCAGCTTGGACTTACCAATTCTTTTTTTATCATCTTTTTTGTCTTCCAAGACAGACCGCTGCATTTGAACTTTAGAAATATTTCATACTTTATTTGTCTTCATTTCTTTTCTACAGCATGGTGCAATACTGAATCCTTAACTGTGAGCATGATTTCCCTCAGCATATGCATAGATTACTGGTTTTCCTGAGAGATTTGAAATGGCAGGATGAAATTCCTGCTTTCAGGAAGTGCATGCAAGTGGTCACATCTCCTCTGCCCTGGATGGCATCCAGTGATCTGTTGTTAGTTCAACCTTCTGATTAATAATTTACATATACTTTACCAGCACTTGAAATGAAGTTTCTTCCCTGCAATGATTAATTACCAAATGAACAGTATTGAAAACATGTTATTCTCATCATTCATTTGGGGAGATAATCTTGGTAAAATACTAAATTAATTATGTGACAGCCACAGAGAGGGTTTAAAATTTACACTGATTTTCTGCCCCTTGAATAACAGCCCTTAGGTTGCAACAAACCCCTCTACAATTGCAATTATATATGTGAAATTTATATGTTACAAAAAGGGACATTTTAAGAAAGAAAATTTGACTTTTAAGTTCTTCTGTACATAAACATCACATCATTGTGCTCCTTCCCTGTACTTCATGTACCCGTCGTGCCTTTCCTGCCAAGCCCCAGCAATGCTTTACAACCATAAATTAATCAAAGTTTCCCAACAGCCCTGGCCACAGGTCAGGTCACAGTGCCCCAGCTGCAGCAGAGCCAGGTCGGGCACAATTGGGTTAAGGCAAGGAGGGAAAGGGCAAAGACAAGACAAGAGCCCTGGAGATCTTTGCAGCTTCACCCCACTCCCAGCCAGGGCATCCTGCAAGGAGATATTAATAACTCCTGTTTATTCCCACGTCCAGCAACTTTTGTTATTAAAAAATACATCAGAATCACTCTGTTCCCAGCAAACAATAATCCACAGACTGTAATTTTAGCACAACTTCTTTTCTTAAGCATTTTAGCCACCTTTCCAGAGAAATGAACACTTCTTTCCCCTCTAACCACTTTTCTGACCACTTTTCAAGTGCACTTCAGGGATGGCCATGGTGCTTAGTTTAGTTCCTGTCCCACTGCAGCAGCTACTGGCATGGCCCAATAAATGACAAAAAAAATGTGTGGCATCATTTCCAAGCCCTCCTCTCTCTGTGGGATGTTGGGCCAACTTCTGCCTCCAAAATCCTCCCCCCTCTCTGCAGTTCTGGCTTATCAGTGGTAGGTAGACTGTTTTTCCTTAGGATGAAGTTTCACCTGCTTCAGTTCTCTCCCAAAAACATTTAAAGTATTCTTAGTCCCCAAAAGATCTCAGACATTTTTTTTACTCTGTGCCTTTCAGTGCCCTTCAAGAATGTTTTCATAGTGATGGTTTGTTTTGAGTTGAAAGGGTCCTGTAAGCAAGACAGGATAATGGGATGTGCTCCCTAGAAAAATTGGTGTGGTGCTGCCTGAAAAGATTGCTGCCCACACAGGGATTTACCTCTGGGACATGATCAGTAAAAAATCTATGAAGAAAACAATACTCACTTTGGGACCAAACCCATAAACTTCTAGACTCCTCAGGAGGCTGGAGCCCAGGGACACAATCCAAGGGAAGAGAAGTCAGCACTGCAGTCATGTTCCTACTCTGTGAGTCAAACAGGCTTTGTCTAACACAGCCTTTTTCCACCCTAAGGCAGCTTATGACAACAGTTTCTACCAACACCAGCCTGTCCTGGCAGACTCCCTGTCTCTTGCTTGGAGATAAAGATTACAATGGCATCTGGGTGGAGGCCTGGGCGAGGAAACACTTCCCACAGCATCCCTGGGGATGTTCCCTGGAGCCCTGGCAGGCAGGACTGCAGTGCCCGGGGGCTCCTGCTGGGATGTGCAGCCAGGACAGGGCAGAGCCTGGCTCAGGGCAGGGCAGAGCCTGGCCCGGGGCAGGGGGTGACCCCAGGGGCAGGTGGGTGACCCCTGAGGTAGGTGGGTGACCCCAGGGGCAGTGGGTGACCCCAGGGGCACGTGGGTGACTCCCAAGGCAGGTGGGTGACTCCAGGGGAGGTGGGTGACTCCCAAGGCAGGTGGGTGACCCCAGGGACAGGTGGGTGACTCCCAAGGCAGGTGGGTGAATGCAGGGGCAGTGGGTGACTCCCGGGGCCCGTGGGTGACTCCCAAGGCAGGTGGGGTGACTCCAGGGTCAGGTGGGTGACTCCAGGGTCAGGTGGGTGACTCCAGGGGCAGTGGGTGACTCCAGGGACAGTAGGTGACCCCTGAGGTAGGTGGGTGACCCCAGGGGAGGTGGGTGACTCCAGGGGCTTATGGGTGACCCCAGGGGCAGGTGTTGCCTGCAGGGCTCTGCCACCACACCAGCTGGCACAGCAGCACCAAGGGAGCTGTATCTTGTTGCTGCCATTTATAGCTGGAAAAACAGAGATGCTGAAAGAGTGCAGGGTCATGCCCAGCCCTGGAGGACTTACTGCTGACCATGCTGAGCACTGTTTCCAGATGCACCAGTCCTTAAGTGTGTGAGCAGCCCCAAGGAAATGAGCAGGATTACTCCTGTCCTCACAGTTAAAGCACTCAGAAGTGCTTTGCTGGCCTGGAGCCAGGAGACTCCATCCTGTGGGACCTGGGGAGGAAATGCTGAGCCACATTCCAACATCCCCAGGGGGGATGGATGGATCCCCACCCTGAGCCCCCAGCAGGGCCCTGGATGTCCCAGCAGATAGAGCAGTGCCTTTCTCACGTGTCCCTGTCTGAGTGCCCTGCAAAAGTTTGGGAAAAACCTGGCTGGTTTTGGGAAAAACCCTGTGGTGCTTCCCCCAAAATCCACAGAGGGCTGTGAACAGGCACCTGTCCTGGGCAGGTGAGTGCCACCTCACACAGAAACTCTCTGTGCACTGCTTGTCAGCCCCACTGTCACATATGTTCACAGTGCACTGTAGTCAGAGTTTTCCCTTCCTGACCCTCAACATCTCAATTTTCTGTCTGCCTTTGAAATCTTGGCTAATTAGGAGGCTACATGTTCCCTGTGAGACTGGCCTTTTGTGCAGAATTTGTAATTAGAGTGACTGTGCAGTGCTCTATTAATTGCAAGAATTGTGATTTTTAGATTAATGAGTTAATTGCTAATATCTGCATACGACATTCCCTCAAGATGTATTACATTACAGTAAATAAACCTTGTGCCTGGAATGGCAGGCATTAAAGGAAACTGCCATGATTAGTTGGAATACTCTAGATAGCTAAAATAATATTTACTCAAAACACAATGTGTGTAAAACTGGATTTTAAAGCCTTCTTTTTCCCCCCAGCCTCCCTCACCAGATAACATTTATATTTGATAGCTGGTAGCCAGGAGCTGCCAGGATGCTGTTCTTCCCATAGACATCCTCCATCCAGCCCTCCTTCTCCAATTACACCTTGTAACTCCTTTATCCTTTATCCCAAATGCTGCACCTTGTCCTTGTTTCCTCCTGAAGGATGCTCCAGCAGTTGCTGCCATCCCTGTGCACATCCCCAGCCCCCAGCAGGCAGGAGCCAGGGAAAAGCTGAAGCTGCAGAAGTTGCAACAGGATGGGGGGGGAATTATCCATATTTAAACTCCCAAGCTGCTCCTGCTTAACTGTTGTAGCAAAATCCCATTGGAAATGTAATAGCCAGAGCTAGCCAAGACCTTGGTAACAGCTGAGTGATTTTCATCAGACAAGGAGCTGTTTGCTGAAAAGTGTAATTTTGGGACAGCTGAAACTATTTGCAAATTCATCACCATTTCAGGAAATAGTCTCCTGTAGAATAAAAGCCCCAAATGAAAAAGTTTCCCAGTTTCCCAGTTTGATATTTTCTAGATTAAGTGCCTCTTTTTGTTTTGCAAATGAAATTTGATTTAGATATTTATCTAAATTAGATAAAAACCTGCAGAGGATGAATTCCAATGTTGGTTTGCACGGCACAATCCCTTTGGGGTTGGCTCTGAGTAGTTCTTTCCTTTTTGTACTTTCTGTTTATTTGTTTAAACAAAACCTAGGCCTTACCCAAAACAATTTCCCAGGATTTTAGTTTAGGCTGTTATGCACAGGAGTTATTCCCATATTTCCTACTGCACAGAAATAAAGGCAGGATGAGTTAATTCCAGTAATGAGCAACTGCTTAGCTCAGGATCCATACCAATAGACTTCTCAGAGGCACAGAGAAAAGTTTATCTGGAGATCACATTGCATTTGTGTTTTCTAAAACTCCTGTTTGCTCACACTGCTGAGAGCCACAGCAGCTCAGGGGCATTGCTGCTGCTCCCCAGCTTCTCAACAAAACTCAGCCCCTACAGCTTCAGGTATCTGAGTTTTAAATGAGATGGTTCATTACATGAACTAAAATTTCCTTAGAAAACAGCAGTAATGGCAATTGCAAAATCCTCTTCACTTGTCAAAGTGTTTCAGATTTTTTGAGCCTGGCTAGTGAAGACTTCTGCTTGCTTTCCCAAGGAGAGCAGCTGTCCCTATTGCTGCCTGTTTGTGGGTATGGTCACATCCACATGTGTGCTTTGGAGAGAGGATTGCGTGGAATTGTGCTTTGGGAGATCTGCCTGTAGCTCAGACATCCACCCAGGGCTCTTCATGGTGGTACTGAATCCACTCCCCAAAACCTGGGAGATACAAAGGGATTGAGCAGAGGTCATACAGGGAAGCAGGAGGAAAAAAATGATGTGTTCCAGACAAGGCAAGATCCCAAACCAGAACAGTCTATACACATAGTTGATACCTGCAATATATATAAAATATTCTATTCTATTCTATTAATTATATTAGCTGTCACCATGGAGTACATAGTGCTTCTCAAAACATGACACAGAACAGGATCAGAAACTTCTCATCCTGGAATCTCCCCCAAACCATGGGAGAAGATGTTTTGTACTAAAAGGCAGCAGAAAGTCTGTTGTATCATGGGCATTTCAAAAAGATGCTGGAACAAACAGGAACATCCATCCTGTCTCTGTGTTTTGGGGAATTTTTTTCTGACCACAGATCCTGCGAATTGAGGTTTCCTGGGGATTTAATGGCAAAGATTGAAGGCATCTTAGAGGTCTTTTCAAACTTTAATCATTGTCTGATTTCTCTGGCTGCCGTGTTCTGAAGTTTATTCAGGAAATAGGAATGTAAGAGACCAGATCTTCTGTGCCTTTTATCTTTCTCTTTAAAGAATCGAATTCCTACAGCTTGTTTACTGCCAAGTAAAAATTGAAAATGCTTACTTAGAAACTAAGGAATGGTCTTCACCACAAAGGTCTGTTGCTTTGATAACGTTGCTGTTAAAGCAGCAAAAATCCTCCTGGGGACACGATTCAGTCACTTAAAGAAATGCAGACACCAGTGCAACTTCTTCCAGTTTGGAAAGGAAAATAAGTAAGATGGTACAAGACATGTTTACACCAGTGTAATTATATCAAAATAGGGCTTCCAATGTATAACTGCTTCAGTTTAAAAACCCAAAAATCTTCTCTGTAGCAGTCACTGCTGTGACAGTGGCTGTTTTCAGGGGGATTGTCCTTTGCTTCAACACACACAACAACTCGGACTGCTCTGTGATTCTGAATTAACCTGGGATGAGCAGCTTTTGGAAGAGCTGGCTGAGATTTGGCTACAGGGCTTTGTTTTCCCATAAGAAGCCCTTCAGTCAAAATGCAGAATTGGAGAGGTGAGTGCAGGCAGCTTTGCTGCCCGTGCATGGGGTGGAATCACTCCCAAATACCCAACTGAGCTCTGGGATGATGTTCCTTCTTTAAATCCCCAGCCAGACCCAGTGCCAGTCCCAACTGGTGATGATGCCCACTGCAGGAGCCTGTGCTGGGTGGCCCTGGGTTGTTTGGGTGGCAGTGGAGGCTCCAAGGCTCACCCAGCTCAGTCCCCTTTGTACTTTTGTCCCAGCACTGCCTCACACCGGGCAGGCCACGGGCACTCCCTTATCTGCATTTCCTTTACTCCCTCCCGAGCTGACACCACGCTTGCTACACCTCTGGTGACCAGAGAGATTTAAGACACAATTGTACTATCAATGAAATGCAACTTATGCCTTCCAGGCACTGAAATCCTTGGAGGGCCTCGTGCAGGGCTGCACTGCTTCAGTTTTATGCCAGTAAGTTCCTAATTAGCATAGGAGACTGCAGGCTCTGCTGAGGAGGATGCTGGCTGGAGGGAAGCAGCTTCTCCTGCCCTGCCCAGGCACTCTGCAGCAGCCACTTCATCTCTGCTCCCCGGGTACCCCTCTGCCTCACCAGCCTGCTTTGGGACTGGGTGATCTTCCCAAGGACAGCCAGCACAAGGAGGGCAAGGTCAGGGCTGCTGGCTGAGCCAGCTTTGCTCAGCCTCGCCCCAGCCCTTGTCTCTAACAGGGTTGCACTTGATGCCCCAGGGCAAACTCTGAGAAACAGAAATATTCCTTCCAGCTCCCAACAGCCAGCAGCATGAACCCAGAGACCTAGATAGTCCTGTGCAGTAACCCCTCTATCCCACAAGGTTATTTCAGCCCTATGATCTGATGTGGCTCCACAGCATTTTGGGTGCACTGTTTAATTTTGTACCACGAGAAAAGACACTCAGATGTAAAATCTGAGATGTAATGGTGATTTGATATATTCTTGTGTTATAAGATTTCACACATCCTCATCCCCTATTCCCTCTTCCACACCCTTGAGGGTTTTCCAGACATCTGTCATAGCCCCTTTGGCCAGCTCTTTTGCAGACAGATCTCAGATGATGCCCCAGGCGTGACTGTAATTCAAACAGTGAGTGACAGATAGAATAAGGGGCTGTGAGTCAGGGCTGAGGGACACAAACCCACGTTTCACTCCAAACACCAGCAGTGCCCATGCAGGGGCAATCCCAGGGTCTGGAATGCCCAGTCCACCCTTTCAGTTTGTAACCAAACTCTTTTCTGTCAACATTAAAATGTTGAATCTCCCAAAAGCTTACAAAACAATAACAACTATAGAATGAGAGGCTGGGCACTGCAGAGTTGCCCATTAAGATATTACAAGATTCTGGAAGCAGAGGCCATTGCAACAAGCTGGAGTTTATGGAAGCTAAAGGTTGAAGAAGGCCACGATAAGGGAGAGGGAGCAGGAAGTGTCCTTATCTGATAACTATTTGTTTAAAAACACCTGGCACATACATCAAATTAGGGCATCCAAATGCCCTTCAAACTTTAAACCAGACAGATTGATTCGAGCACCTTTCATTAAACTTTCCTGGAAAGATTAAACATCAGCCCTGTGTTCTATCAGCAGAACAATTCTGCTCATGCAGTGATGACATTAAGATGTTTTATGGAAGGGGTGTACAAATGTGCATGCACTCTGTGAGGCTTTTCTCCAGACTTGTAATTCCTTGCTTAAGAATATAAACCGAAGAAAATGGGAATAAAAATACCCCAACAGTTCTGCATAATGATTTCACACACATGCAGGGGTAAAAAAACCCCACAACAGGATTATGAAAAGAGAATTTTATTGTATGTTGGCATCCTTTTGCTCGTGTTTGCAAAGGGAAATGGATTTGAGAATTTCCCACCGATTTGAATTCAGTGGCTGTAGTAGGGCAGAAGTAATATGTATTGCCTCGTTCTAATCATTGATTCAATTCAAGAGTTCTCAGCATGGAACTCTTTTTCTTTCTCAACAGGAATAAATTTTCCAAGGAGGGATAACACCAACATATTATATAAAACATCACCCAGCCCCGAAATTTGTGTGACTTGGTGGAAATCAGTCAAAATCTATATTTAATTTGATGTGAGGAAAGTTCAATGCCAAGCCCAGATTACAACACAACTGCTGCTATGACGATCAATGTACTGTTGAACTAAATTGTTTTATATATTGTATTAGGGGATCCCAGGTGTTTTGCTGGTCTTACAGACCACTTGTTGCTGCAGTTGAAGCTGGGAAAGGATTAATAAATTCTGATATTATGTGTGGGTACCCCATTCCCTGCCAACCCACGCTTGTCTCCCCACAACCACAACCATATCCCTGTATTTAAAAGAGAAACATGAACTCCACCAGAGCCTTCTCCCCCCAAACCCTGCAGAATGCAGCCTCATGGTCCTGTCACCTCCTCTGCACGGGGCACAGGCACAGTAATACATTAACACGAGGTCGTAGCCTGACAAATGCTCCTCGGGCAGTGTAACCAGCACTGCCATAAACCCAGCCCTGCTGCTGCCCCCTCTGCTCCTTCCTCCCGCCGCAGCCTCTCCTGGTGAGAGCACGTGTCCCACCGGGCTGAAGGCACAACCAGCCTGGGCAACAGATCCAGCTGAAAATAAGCTTTTTTTTTCACTCCCCCCCTGTTTCCCAGGATTAGTGTTCAGCTGGATCCGTTCCCTGATCCACTTCACCTTGCAGCTGCACAAATGCTGGTGCTGGCAGCAGGAGGAGGCAGGGAGGGCTGGGAGCGCGTGGCCAGGGCCCAGAGGAGCCAACTGCTCCTGGAGGCACTTGCAGCAGCAGCTGAGCACAAACGGTATTTTTTTTTTTTTAGTGGGCTTGGTCTTCTTTCAAAATTAGGGAGAGCTGAGAGAGTTTCTGCCCAGGCTGCAAATAACTCACTCTTTCCCAAGCAGGAGCTCAAAGTCCAGCGTGACCCCACAGCAGGACATCACCAGGGATGTGCAAGTCCTGCTCCCAGGGGCAGAGGGCAGGAAGGGCAGGACTGAGGAATATTTGGGGTCTCAGGACCCTTACAGAACACACTGACCTCCCACAGCAGTGTAGGACCAGAGCTGGGGGACCCAGCACCTCAAGCACCAAGGCAGCAAGAGTACAAATGAGGGCCATCTCCCGTAAGGAATCCACTTGAGATACTCCCACAGAATACTGAGAACTGTTATTCCTGGCAACTTCCACTCTGAAACCTGCCTTGGTGGTTTCTTTTTCATGTTGACAAGCAAGATTCACTGTGCTTTTAAACCAGAAAGGAAAAGAAAAAAAAAAGATAAATGCATCTGCCCTTCTTTCCCTGGGCTCCCACCAGCAACTTGTGGCATGAATGAGTCCTTTTCTCTTGTATTAAGTTACTGTTACGGCATGAAATTCCAAGTCTGGGTTGAAAACCTTTCAAATGTGTAAAAAAATGTGTGACAGTAATTAAATTCTAAAAACTGATCCTAAAATGGGGGGGAAAGCTGCTGATCTAAGATCATACATTACCTTTAAGAGCAATTTTTTTTTCTACCAGTGCAATCCCTCACACTGGATGACATCCTTACAGTAAATAATAGAAAAAGTGATGTGAACCATCCTCCTAATGAACTTGCTTTCACAAGACTGATACCAAACGTTGGAATTTTGGCTCCCCACTAGAAGTAATTGCTCTCGATGGTGCTTATACACTCGTGTCAGTCTGGTGTGAGATCAAATCTATGAGAAAAACAACCCATCTTCTAAATTCTCAGGTCCAGAACAGTTTACCAAATATGTTTTGGAACAAATCCATCCCTGGTTTGCATCAATCACAGGGGTGAAATGAAGGATGTGCTTCTTTTAAGGCATTTTCAAGTTAAAATAGGGTGTTAATATTAAAAGTGGAGTACATAGGAAAACAAATCAGTTCATTTCTCCATTTCTTCAAATTTACACTCACAAAAGCCTTTAAGGAAAATGCCTTACTGTGTTCATATTCCTGCTTACTGGAGTTGTATTACAGGCAGATGAACCAAACTCTTTACTTACATTCCCAGAGAACAAGTGTTTCCTGCCACCCATTTGAAAAAAAACCCATGAGCACCTTCTCAATTATTGTAATGATTATCCATTATAGCCTCACCAGCCTATCTGCTCCAAACCAGTCACATTTGAAAAACTGGTAAAAAATAAATGGAGTATTGATGTTGGTGCTGGATACTTGGCATCCCTCACATCCAAATCTCATTTCTAACGATCAAACGCGGCTCGGAAGGACCGAGGCAGGATTTGTGTCTGCCTCTTCCTGCACAGCACCGAGTAACGAAGTTGCACAAACACTCAGAGCAGTAACATAACTGGTCTATTCTAGTCAACAGATACTCGCTGTAAATCTGCAGGGAGAGAGATGCTGGCAGTGAAATTTATGCACTGAGAGTCATCCAGCTGAAGTCACCGTGACTCCTCGCGCTACATAAAAGCGACGCAGCAGCGTCGCCTTTGCAGGATCAAGGCCCGCGTTTGCATCTGCAAATCAACCCTTTTATGAAAAGCAGGCTGTAAATTTTATTGATTATTATTTTTTTTTCAGTTCCTCGAGCCGTAGCAGTGCAGCAGGAGGTGCTGCTCCCAGGCTGACGTGTCGGTGAAGTGTAGAGGCAAAGTGTGATTGTGCTCCCGGTTGGCGGAGCCTCGTGCGATGGGCGCTCAGCTGCTCCGAGCCAGCATGTGGGTCAGGGGACAAAATCCCAACATCACCACTCCCCTGAACCCCCTGCTCAGGGAAAACAAGTCATTCACAAGCGAAGCATGCCATCCTTCCTAAAAATAATTACAAGTTCATTAAATAGGACCAGTACAGACACAGGGGCTGCAGACTTTGTTATGTTTTAGTGAGTAAAGCTGCAATGCTGGGTGAGCAGCATTATTCCAGCGAGGCAGGTGAGGCCTGGCTGGCAGGGAAAAAGGGGCATCATGTAAATCCTGCACCCCAAACACCCAGTTCTCAATCATAGGAAGTGCCTTTTTAAAAGTTCATTGGATTTCACAAAAAATTATGCTGGAAGAGCTTGGTCCCTAATTGTTACTAGGAACTTTTCGGTACAGCTACTGATAAATTAAAACAAATAGAATAGAGGAACAGCTTGGATTTGCTTTGCAGGCATCCCTCAGCAGCTACGTTTTCAGGACTATTCCTCTCCTAGCAGGGATTATCAGCACAGCCATCCCCAGTTAGTCCATGAGCTTGGGTGCCTCAGAGATGTGTGGAACCTTCCTTTTCAGTAACAGCCTACTGCCTGAAACATCTGCCCAGAAGCTGGGTAAAATCTAGAAATAACCTGCAGGAAAGAGGCCAGAAGAGAGGTCTGGTCTGTGCCTGCACACAGCAGGACAATCCTCCTCTTGGGCTGTTAATTCTTCCACTTGTCCCAAAACTGCTGCTCCCAAGCTCTGGGAATGCAAAACACCCCACTCTGAGCACACACTAAATTTTACACAAACCAGTGAGGTGCTGGAGGAGCTGAAGCTCCTTCAAGGTTGGACAGCAGCTGAATGAAAGTTTTAAAAGCTGCAGTTTGAAGTTAAACCCCCGTTGTTCCAGGCCTCCCACTGAACCCACTGTGTATCTTCTTTCTGAGCATCTCGTTACAAAGGCTATTTCACACTTGATGAATGTTCGATCGCAATCCAAATAATTTGAAGAAAAATCCACATGCCTGAGGATTGCCCCCTGCTAAAGTCGAAGATGTATAGCTCAAGAGCTTTCTCCTTTACAACCTGTAACCTAATTGCTCTGGTAATGAAATAATTATTTGTGTCTTTGGACTCAACTTATGTCACTGCCTTTGTTTACATCACAAACTCAAGGTTATTTATTAGAAACAATTGCTGTACTCCTGCCCGGCACCCCCATACATTGTGCATGGAATGTTTAACAAAGCAAATTGGGTAAAGCAAAGAGAGAGCGGGGTCGTGGTATAAAAAATCCCCACTGCAATGGCAGGAGCAAGGCCTTGGTCAGTGCAAATCCCTCCATCCACTGCAGCCCACGTGCAAAGGAGCTGCCCACAATATTTTGACAGTTAGCAGTGCTGCCGAAGAAGGAAATCCAAGAAGTCCCAGTAATACGGAAATTGTGATTTGCATGTTGAGGTTTCCTCCGGGCAGGCAGAGTTTTCCCTTTGGAGGGACTTTTGCCAAAGGGAAAAGCGCAGAATTAGACTCATCTTCCAGCTGAAAGCTGCTGAATTTTGCTCAAATCTCTGTGGAGGTGCCTGGCTGTACCCACATCGTGCAGAGCCTGGGCGTCACAGGGTGGCCACAGCTGTGGCCATCTCTGCAGTGACACCACGGGGAATTCTGCTGAGCTGAGGCCACGTGAGGCTCCGGCTTCTGCGGGACAGCGGCGGCAGCCCCCGGCAGCAGGTGCTGGGAGGACAAATGATGGACGTGGTGTAAAAATCGGCTGAGGACGTACAACGTGCTCGTAAGAATCAAGATCTTTAGGCCCTTAACAGTGTAATTTCACCCACAAAAACTGAAGATCGCTTATTTATTGTGATGGACAATTGAGCTGGTTCGAGGGTTTTATTTGAGCAGAAAAAGAATGTACTGTTTCCCAGGCTGATTGAGAAGCACGGGATATATATAATACGGGAGGCTCGATGATTATAGAACAAAAAGATGGGATCACCACCTGCCCACATTCTTGTGATAAGCAGATGAAGAACGTCTGTCAAAACATTAATTCCCAAATCTACGGGGGTAACACGGAACACAAATACAAATAGATGCGCGCCGAGCGCGCTCTCGTTATCTCGCACCCAGCCGAACGCCCCGCCGCGATTTCAGCACGCTCACGGCAAACCGGGCGCTCGGAGGGGCCGGACGCGGCAGCCCCTCGGCCTCGGGGATGTCAACAGCGCGGGCCGCGCATCCCCGGTGGCCTCTATTCCCCGGTGGCCTTTATCCGCCGGCCCTCCCGCATCCTCTCCGGCCGCGCT